>OY757017.1:20762600-21362600 GCA_963580285.1 Lucinisca nassula
ACCCAAGACAAACCATAACAAAAATAAACCGCGATAGAAGGACCGCCTTGGAATGGTCAGCGGAAACGAATTCCACCGGGGGGGGGGGGGGGGGGGGGGCTTAAATCGATTTTACGTGGCCACAAGCCTCGCCCTTGATGTTTTGTTTGATTTGAGGTTTAACGTACCCCGTCAACACTGTCTGTAAAGGTCAATTTGGAGACGTTGCGTTCAATTTTGTGGGACTTTTACCCGACATTCAGATGAAATGACATCTCAAGCCCTGTCGCTCAATGAAACGAATAGGTTTATTAGCATGGACGGTCCGCCTCGCACCGCGGTTCCTGGACAGGCTTAGCGGTTTACCAGTACTAGTGTGCGGGCCGGATTCAGCTCTGCGTGGAAACATCATGCAGACCATATATTTCTTCAAGCCCCTATGGGCGGGGGCGGTCTCGCCCTTACTTCAATCACGATTTAGACAAATGATTTGTTCAGTCCGCATGAAGGCCTCCTAGCTCATCAGTGCAATATCTCCGCGAACACAAATAATCAAACAACCACAGAGATGAAACAACGGTGAGGACCCGACAGCAAGAAACCACTGAAATGCTGGAGCAAAAGAAAACCAACAGTTAGACTCCAATGAGCCCGACCAGAGATAGAGCATCAGGCACCAACCAACATTACCTTTAATTAGATCTCTCTAATTCTCAATAAGCCTTTAAGCTAGAACCATCATAGAATCTGAGGCCTGACCCACCGGCGTGCAATTAAAGAGGGAAGCAAAGTTGTCAACCGTGATTGGGTTAACTACCATGCATGCAGTTTGTCACATAACATTTATGTTGTACCCAATCTTTTTATATCGAAGAATGATTTTACGAATTTGGGTGCTGAAGTCATTGCGGTTATATATTTTTCTGAATTTATATACAAGTCACCATAAAATTCGGGTTCCGATAGACCTTGTTGCAGAAGAGATTTAAGTCCAATATTGAATTTTGAAATTAAATCAGAATGGCGTCTATAAAATTTTGAAAAGGCTTTGGGTAGTTTATGGTACCGATAACCCTGATTAAGAATTTTAGCCGTTAATAATTTATCACGAGTGTTGAAGTCAGTAACATGACTACACACTCTAGCAAATCGAATTAATTGCGAAATATAAACGCCATTATGCGGACTAAACAAAATTAGTGTATACCGCGACAGAGGTAAGGGCGAGGATTATGGCCATGTAAAATCGATTTAAGCCCCCCCCCCCCCCCCAGTGGAATTCTTTCCACTGTCCGTTCCAAGGCGGTTCTTCTGTGGCGGTTTATTTATTTTGTTGTTTATTACTTACTGTGTGTATCACTGTGTCTTTTTATTTTGGATGGCCATTTGGCCATTTTGTGGGAAAGTAACTGTCCTTATGGCCTTCCTTTGTTTAGGTTTCCATTATGGTCTGGTCGCTTCATGTTTGTGTTTCTTTCCCTTTGGTGTCTTTGATTGGTGGAGTAAGTTAATTGTATCGATTCCTGATCTTTATTTTACTTCTACTTTCCAGGTACCAAAACACAGCCAGGATACCTACAGTAAAAACTGTCACATACGGCCAAAGGTCATTTAGGTTCGAGTCTGCCCGGGTGCAGAATAGCCTACCCAATGAAATAAGGACAGCAGAGAGCTTCCCCAGTTCAAGGGTCTGATCCGCACCTGGGCAGGCCCTAGGTGCAGTTGTGCCATGTGTGACAACTGAGCAGGTCAGTTATACGTGTTTTATCAATGTTGTTTCGACCAGTCTCGTTTCTTATCCTAGTTTTCATGCTTCTTTGTTTAGTTTAGTTGATGTTTTATCAATTCGTGTATTACTTTTATTCAGAGAAACAGGTAGTTTCTCTTAGTTTTCATCAAACAATTTTATTATGCCCCCGCCATTCGAAGAATGGTGGAAAGGGCATATAGCGTTGCCCCTGTCCGTCCGTCCGTTCGTCCGTGCGTCCGTGCGTCCGAAACTTAAACGCGGTCAATAACTTCTTTATTTCTTGGTGGATTTTAAAATTACTCGGCAGAAATGTTAACCATCATGAGACGACGTGTCACGTGCAAAACCCAGGTCCGTACCTCCAAGGTCAAGGTCATACTTAGAGGTCAAAGGTAAAAGAAAGGGTCCGAAACTTAAACGCAGTCAATAACTTTCTTATTTCTGGATGGATTTTAAAATTACTTTGTAGAAATGTTAACCATCATGAAACGATGTGTCACATGCAAAACCCAGGTCCGTACCTCCAAGGTCAAGGTCATACTTAGAGGTCAAAAGTCAAAAAAGGGTCCAAAACTTAAACGCAGTCAATAACTTTCTTATTTCTGGATGGATTTTTAAATTACTTTGAAGAAATGTTAACCATCATGAGACGATGTGTTACATGCAAAACCCAGGTCCGTACCTCCAAGGTCAAGGTCATACTTAGAGGTCAAAGGTAAAAAAAATAGGTCCGAAACTTAAACGCAGCCAATAACTTACTTATTTCTGGATGGATTTTGAAATTATTTTGAAGAAATGTTAACCATCATGAGACAATGTGTCACGTGCAAACCCAGATCCGTACCTCCAAGGTCAAGGTCATACTTAGAGGTCAAATGGCATAAAAAGGGTCCAAAACTTAAACACGGTCAATAACTTTCTAGGGATGAATACGAACATAGACATATTTCAGGCGGGGGCATCCGTGTCCTATGGACGCATTTCTAGTTTATTGTTTAAATTAGCTACGATTAATGCCGGATATTACCTCCTCAGGCACGTGCCTTTGAATGCGTACGTTTTCGAAACAAGATCCTCTGGGCAATATTGCCAAAAGGCCCTTGTATATCAAATTTTTTTTTCGACTTTCTTTCGGGGTCAAATAGTTCCTGAGAGAGGAACATGATGCCTCGTTTGGGTCTTACAGGTGTATTTTTTTATTTTTTTATTATCTTATTTATTTACTTATTTTCTTTTAAAATATATTTAATATATATATTAAAATATCTTAAACATATGTATTTAAATCTTATGTATTAACCTCTTTCTTTTCTTTTAGCTGTTTCACATTTGTTTTTGTTTTTTTACACTTGTTCTATTTATATGTTTTGTCGGAAAATAGCTCTTGTAGCTAATGTTACTGATTGTATATATAACCGACACAAAATAAAGTTTCTTGTATCTTGTATCTTTTCCGGACCATTTCCGGACTGCTGAAAAACAGTCTGAAATCATTGAAGCTTTTAGCTCCACTTCTAGATATTTGGATGATTTATTAAATATTGATAATACCTATATCGATGGTTTGATCAGTCAAATTTACCCCCCCCCCCCCACACAGAACTTCAGTTAAATAAAGCAAATTCTTCTGATACCGAAGCCCCGTTTTTGGATTTACATCTATCTATTGTAGATGGGTTTGTTTCGTGCAAAATTTATGATAAACGCGATGATTTTGATTTTGAGATTGTAAATTTTCCTTTTTTGGATGGTGATGTTCCTCGTGCGCCATCCTATGGCATTAATATTTAACAATTAATTCGATTTGCCAGAGTGTGTAGTCATGTAACTGACTTCAACACTCGTAATAAATTGTTAACGGCTAAACTTCTTAATCAAGGTTACCGGTACCATAAACTACGCAAAGCCTTTTCAAAATTTTATAAACGTCATTCTGATTTAATTTCAAAATTCAATATTGGACTTAAATCTCTTCAGCAACAAGGTCTATCGGAACCCGAATTTTATGGTGACTTAGTATATAAATTCAGAAAAATATATAACCGCAATGACTTCAGCGCCCAATTTCGTAAAACCACTCTTCAATATAAAAATATTTGGTACAACATAAATGTTATACGACAGACTGCATGCATGGTAGTTAACCCAATCACGGTTGACAACTTTGCTTCCCTCTTTAATTGCACGCCGGTGGGTCAGGCCTCAAATTCTATTACGGTTCCAGCGTAAAGGCTTATTGAGAAGTAGTGAGATCTAATTCAATGTAATGTTGGTTGGTACCTGATGCTCTGTCTCTGGTCTGGCCCATCGGTGTCTTACTGTTGGTTTTCTTTTGCTCCAGCATTTCAGTTTTTTCTTGCTGTCGAGTCCTCACCGTTTCTTCATCTCAGTGGTTGTTTGATTATTTGTGTTCACGGAGATGTTGCACTGATGAGTTAAGAGGCCTTCATGCGGACTGAACAAAACATTTGTCTAAATCGCGACGGAAGTAAGGGCGAGGATTGTGGCCACGTAAAATCGATTTAAGCCCCCCCCCCCCCAGTGGAATTCGTTTCTTCTGTCGCGGTTTATTTTTGTTATGGTTTTTGTTTGGGTGTTTGTGTAGCTATATTATTATATTTTGGATAGCCTATTGGCCATTTTGTTTGTTTCGCTATATTATTTTATTTTGGATAGCCTATTGGCCATTTTGTGGGAAAGTAACTGTCCTTTTGGCTTTCCGCTGTTCTGTTCTGTGTATAAATTCTGCCAATTGAGGCACACACTCCACTTGGAGTTGTATCTTCTTGGGTATATTGATGCTTCCATAAGGGTCTGTTGTTTCATGTTTGTGTTTCTTTCCCTTTGGTGTCTGATGGGAGCTGTAGGTTAATTGTATCGATTCCTGATCATTGCCTCAACTTCTATTTAGTGTGCACCACTGAAATGTGCAACACCGGCCATCCCCTCTAGCGACGGCTTAGCAGAACTCTATTTATTTTCAAAATGATTCTAAATGAACTCAATGATCCCAAAGGACCAGAAAATATAAGCTGAACTTTGATAATGTAAAGTCCTTCTCCTTTTCGCTAAAAGGAGTCCTTTTCGCTATTAAGGGGAACTCTTAATAAAAAAAATCATTTTACGACAACCACAGGCTGTCTCTCTCGCGAAGGCTCATGGGAGTCTGGTACTTTCAAAAATGGCCGATACTGATAGCGGGGCAGAATACGAGGTAAAATAGGTCATTCTAGCAATAGTACCGCATTTTCTGCTACACTTTACAGGGCCATAGTCGAAGCTTTGGTTTTCTATGAATAAGAGTTGTGTTGATTGACTATAGGCTGCGTAATGCTAGGCCGTTTCGATTATATCTTTTCTCCAACCCTTTGTTGACGAGTGGGTGGAGTAGCTTGAATGAAGCCTACCTCATACCTTTGTGTTTGAATTGTCAGGCGAGTTGATTATTACGCAGCAAAGACCCAGATGCAAGAAAGATATTTCACCAGACTAAAGTAGGCACCAACTGAAATAATCTAAGTTGTTGTTTGTTTAGGCTTCTTACAATTTAGGGAGAATGGTCATCAGAATTGTTACTGGTGAAACGTCACGGCTGTACCTGGTCTGAGGATATACATAAATTTATCATACATTATGGGACTGAGTGTGGTTGACCTTTAATTACTACATATTCTTTGATATATATATCAATCATTATTTTTGGGGCACTCGGTTGGTTTTTCTTTACAGATTGTTCTCCTCAGATGCAGTGGTATCTGGTGGGGTGGTTGCCCGTCGGTCCTGGGGTGGGTGCGGATGCAGCGGAGTCAAAGAAATCTGGAAATGTGATTCATTCTGCAGGTGGTGCGGTTGGAGTGTGTTTGGGCGTCGGCCTTTTGTGGCCACTGCCGATATCAAGCCCAGGACCTATGGTGTCCGGGGCAAGTGGATTAACCACTGAGTTATCACGCTCCTTTAATCATCGGTCGGGGCACTAGACTGGATTTTTTTTTTTTTTTCTCCTACTACAGTGGTGCCTGGTGCCGGGATGATTATTGCTGCAGCCCATGGATGGACCAGATTAAGCGGAGTCAAGAGGATCTAAAAATATGACATGTTTAAATGAGTCCCTCTTAAACATTAAAATATTGGTTCCTTTGTAGGATTGAGGAATGAAGTAGCACGCCATAATAAATCGCCTTATTTGGAGTGCATAACTGACCGGTCTGGCTGGCCCCAACCCTTTGGCCTGGTGTTTGATTCGCTTGCTTTTTGCCCCAGGGTTCGTGGGCTCGGTCCCCGGTCGGGGCACTTGGTGTTTTTCTTTACAATTTCTCTCCTCAGTTTGCAGTGGTGCCGGGATGGTTACTGATGAAGCCCAGGAGAGGTGCAGATGCAGCAGAGTCAAATGAAGCTGGAAATGTGATATGATTACATGAGTATCCCCTGAACATTTGAAAATAATGATAATAATAATAATTGTCTCTTTGTAGGATGGAGTGCAACAATAAATATGTATTTAGAGTGCATGATTAATGGTCTCATCTATATCTTAACCCTGTTGATTGCTGTTTATGTCTGATTTTCATCATGTTGGGTGAAAGAGGGAGGAAAAAAAAATAAAAAAAATAATAATCCTCTATACTATGAGTTATTACGCAGACACTACTTGTGAAAGATTATACTTGTGAGTTATCTAGGCCAGTAGAAGGCTTTGAAATGAAATGAAATGAAAGTCAAATTCATACACCAGTCCTCGAAAATGACTCACCAATGATGTGGTTCTAATGAATTTGCACAATATAGATTTACACATATATGTAGAAATAAGGAAAATTATCCTTCAATAGTGTTCTAAATGCCAGTAATCGTTGTAATCTAGGCCAAATAGCCACAATGTCTCTCAGGTATTTATCTTCTTAGTATTTCCGCTACAGTAACTGCTCGCAAGTATTAGGTGGTGTGCGAAGAAAAAAAAAAAAATGTTATATTGTTTGTTTAGTTGAGAAAATAAATATGGCGCAAATTTATCATTTGTTGTTGTTTTTTTATCAACAGTATAGCTCCGGTATATGAACCTTTTTCTTTTTCATTCTGTGAACAACTTTTTAAATCTGAGTTTTTCTGCCGAATGGTTTGAAATAAACCACAGTGAAAATGTTGGCAATATCCTGATTCTCTGAAAGATTTGGGGTTAAAAAAAGTTCCGGTAGCACGCTATATTTTTTTAATCTGTGTCATTCAGACGCTTGTTAGTTAATTATCAAGTTTCTTTTCTTTTTTTTATCCAGGAGAGATTGTATACAGAGTAGAATCAGGACAAATATAGGAGCTTTTTTCGTGACGTACGTCCGGTTCTAAAAATAGAACGGGAAAAGCCCAGGCCGTCATCTGTCGTATTGCTTCAAAGGCAGTGGGAAAGATAAAGTGTTAATTACAGCGTAAAACAGTGGAACTCTTTTAAACTTTTGGCGAATTCTAATGTAAGATAATGGAAGAAACACCGATATGCTGCCAAATATGAAATTTTGCATTACGAAAATGATATATTGTACATACGACCCAACAGGGTCCCCTCTCTCTCTCTCTTAGCGCATCAACAATTAGCGAGCGCAGGCAAATGTAAATTACAGTTTGTCGTTAAATGACGCCACGTCAACCAACATGTAGCGTGTCAACAACGTCGTGACTACATCAAACCAACTTCAAAGCGATGCATTGAATTTGACATTGCAACGTCAATGAAACGTCAGAACATTGCGTTGGCGATAATACGGCGTTACTTAATAAAATGCCATTTGCCCAGTGCTCGGACCCATCAAGACTCAATGGGATTGGAACATTAAATTCAAAACAAATGTAGAACACCCTTTCAGTGCATGAGAATGAAACACTCCGTCGCAAGTGCAAGATTTTGCTAGGGCTGGGTACCGCCTTTGGAAATTGTACCGCGGTATACCACGGTATACACCCATGTACCGCGGTACGTACCGTGGTATACCACAGGTTTCAAACACCAAGTGTTTGTACTTCGTAAAATAAAACAGACAAATAAACAGAGAATCATTACGCGTTTTCTAGGTGTTTACGGTCGCGAATAATGTGGCATTGGCAATAATATTGTCTTAGCAGGTTATCTGGCTGCGATCTTTACTGATTGCTATTAATCTGTCCATGGCCTATCACTAATCTTTTGCCAATAAATTAGTTAATCCTATTAATCAATAAGACAAAATGTTTTTTTTTTTCTTAATTGCTATGTGATTATGAGATTAAAGTAAGCCAAGATTGCAAGTCATTCTTTTCATGTATCATTATTATCGATACCTGCTGGTTAAGGACACGACCACGCCTGAGGTTCAACCCGCCGATATAGCGGTTCTTTTGAAATTATTTATTCACAGTTCGACACAGCACAATAAAATGTAATATATATCGTCAGCATAATGATTTTATAAAAGGGAACAGTAAAATTTATTCATCTTTTAAAACATTTGTATCCAGAAACAAACAAAATGTATAAGTAAAAAAAGTGTTGATAGTATGTGCCAGACGTATTTTTACTCAAGACATTTAAGTCAATACAAAGCTAAAGCAAGAACTACATGTCATTATTATATTATTGCAAACGGGACCGTTTCTTCTTCTCCATTGCTGCACAAACTGATCAACACAAAACATGCTGTCTTGCAATGTCATCTCTGTCAGTCGTGTTCCGACAAGCAGTGCATATATATGTTACAAACTTTTCACGCAAGATTACTTTGAGCCCCAATTAGCAGGATTAAACTGTTACACTTTGGTTATAAATTTATTACCTATTTATCTATGTTAATCCGAAGTGACCGGCATGCGGAGCATGCTCTATTAGTTATTATCGCTATTCATCTCAAGTATCCGATAATTTTCGCGCCCTATCGGTCGCGACGGCGTCTTTGAACTTAACAGTGCTCAGCATGTCTAGCGGCGCATTATAAAAAGATGATTTGCGTCCCTGCGAGGTATTTTTTTTGCGGCCGACGCTAGTGAAATCGTTTCGCAAACATATTTTTGTTCTTACGAAAACATTGAATTAAATTATATAAAATTTCCGATAAAATCCGGAACTTGCCGAAAGTACCGGTACGGCCAAAAAGTACCGCGGTACGCACCGCCGGAAGAAAATACCGCGGTTTACCGGTGCACCGGTTTTACCGCGCACCCCTAGATTTTGCAGTAAAATCTGGTAGATTTGTAGATTGGTTCCAGGCGATTTTCTTCTATTCCTCAGGGGCCGAAAAAGGGCCCCATTCCCAACTGAAAATGGCCTTTGTTTTTCCCAATTTAATTAAAAAATTCCCAAATTGATGAGAGAAAAAAATCAACACAAAGAAACATCTTCTGAGACACTGCATTGCTAACTGAAACTTCAAACAGTCATTTCTGAACCATCAGACCAGTAAACAGTCACAGAAAAAAGATATGGTTGCTTGAATGAAGCAGTAATTCTTGTTTCCAAGTTCACTACTTTTGTCTTAAATTTCCCAAATTTAGTAATTTTCTTGCTATTTTTCCCCAATTTAAGTCAGGGGCCTTTTCCCAAAATACCTGGATAAAGCCCTGGGTTCAACCTACCCAGCCCTTAGGTCTACATTAACCTATTTGGTACCGGAAACCCCAACAGGGGTACGTGAAAAACAGTGCAGGGCCAGATCAGACGCCGCAGAATGCGACGTCTGATCAGGGCCTACACTGTTTGCAAGATGTTCGGCCATTTTCCAAATAAATTTTGAAGAAAACACAACCTGACACCCCTAAAGTTTGAAAATGACTCCTGCTATTTATGAGGAAGATTCCATTTGGTACAAAAAGGGTTAAGGGCTTCTTGGATACAGGGATCAGTCAAACCTCTCTCTCATCTCAACGGTCACGTGACATTGAAGTGAGTTGG
The DNA here is from genome assembly GCA_963580285.1 of Lucinisca nassula. NCBI lineage: Eukaryota > Metazoa > Mollusca > Bivalvia > Lucinida > Lucinidae > Lucinisca > Lucinisca nassula. Next base: position 20,772,239 of record OY757017.1, read on the forward strand.
AGTGGTTGTCGATGGCATGACGTCGAGCCAACGTTAACTCGACGCCCGCCGGTCAGTCAACTCATCAGGTTTTTTTTCGACTGTCAGTATGTTTATTTGTCTGTCTAACTTTCCGTCCGTCATTCAGTCAGTCGGTATGTATGTCGTCTGTCTGTCTACTGTCAGTTTGTCAGTCAAACATTTTCTCTCTCTCTCTCTCTCATGCCAATGGTCATGTGACATTGAACTGATCGACGGCATGACGTCAAACCAACATTGACTCAACGCCTCTCTGTCAGTCCACTCATTAGTTTATTTCGACTGTCAGTATGGACATTCTTTTTTAGCTCACCGTCACATAGTGACGAGGTGAGCTTTTGGGATCACTTTTCGTCCGTCGTGCGTGTGTCCGTCCGGGCCAACATATAAGTGTTAGGGGTTATATTTTGTCCAACCTTATGGGTTTATTCCGTTAAGTTAACACTATAAACTCATAAACCTTAGTGCTTAGGGGCTATTTTTCAAATTATAGTGCTCGGGCCAAAAATGCCCCCGCTCCGGGGCCCTTTGGTTTTACATGGGCTTATATAGGGAAAATCTTTAAAAATCTTCTTCTCTGAAACCGTAAGGCCCAGGTCTTTGATATTTGGTATGAAGCTTCATCTAGTGGACCCCTACCAAGATTGTTCAAATTATAGTGCTGGGTCCAAAAATGCCCCCACTCTGGGGCCCTTTGGTTTTACATGGGCTTAGATAGGGAAAATCTTCTTCTCTGAAACTGCAAGGCCCAGGTCTTTGATATTTGGTATGAAGCTTCATATAGTGGACCCCTACCAAGATTTTTCAAATTATAGTGCTCGGGCCAAAAATGCCCCCACTCCAGGGCCCTTTGGTTTTACATGGGCTTATATAGGGGAGAGCTTTAAAAATCTTCTTCTCTGAAACCGTAAGGCCCAGATCTTTGATTTTTGGTATGAAGCTTCATCTAGGGGACCCTACCAAGTTTGTTCAAATTATAGGGCTGGGACCAAAAATGCCCCCACCCCGGGGCCCTTTGGTTTTACATGGGCTTATATCGAGAAAATCTTTAAAAATCTTTTTCTCTGAAACCGCAAGGCCTAGGTCTTTGATATTTGGTATGAAGCTTCATCTAGTGGACCCTTACCAAGATTGTTCAAATTATAGTGCTGGGGTCAAATATGCCCCCGCTCCGGGGCCCTTTGGTTTTACATGGGCTTATATAGGGAAAATCTTCTTCTCTGAAACCGCAAGGCCCAGGTCTTTAATATTTGGTATGAATCTTCATCTAGTGGACCCCTACCAAGATTGTTCAAATTATAATGCTGGGTCCAAAAATGACCCCGCCCCGGGCCCAGGTCCACCCCCCCACCCCCCCTGACCCCATGGCCTTTCGGTTTTACATGGGCTTACATAGGAAAAATCTTTAAAAATCTTCTTCTCTGAAACCGCAAGGCCCAGGTCTTTGATATTTGGTATGAGGCTTCATCTTGTGGACCCCTACCAAGATTGTTCAAATTATAGTGCTGGGGCCAAAAATGCCCCCGCCCCGGGGCCCTTTAGTTTACATGGGCTTATATTGGAAAAATCTTTAAAAATCTTTTTCTCTGAAACCGCAAGGTCCAGGTCTTTGTTATTTGGTACGAAGCTTCATTTAGTGGACCCTTCAAATTATAGTGCTGGGGCCAAAAATGCCCCTGGCCAGGGGCCCTTTGGTTTTCCATGGGCTTATATAGGGAAAATCTTTAAAAATCTTCTTCTCTGAAACCGCAAGGCCCAGGTCTTTGATATTTGGTATGAAGCTTCATCTTGTGGATCTCTAACAAGATTGTTCAGATTATAGTCCTGGGGCCAAAAATTCCCCCGCTCCGGGGCCCTTTGGTTTTACATAGACTTATATAGGGAAAATCTTGAAAAATCTTCTTCTCTGAAACCATAAGGCCTAGGTCTTTGATATTTGGTATGAAGCTTCATCTAGTGGACCTCTACCAAGATTGTTCAAATTATAGTCATAGGGCCAAAATGCCCCTGCATTTGGGCCCTTTGGTGTTACATAGGCTTATATATAGTCAAAATCTTTAAACATCTTCTTCTGTGAAACCACAAAGCCTAGGTCTTTGATATTTGGTGTGAAATGTCATTTAGTGGACCTCTATCAAGATTGTTCACATTATAGCCCTTGGGCAAAAATGCCCCTGCCCGAGACCCATTGGTTTTACATAAGACTTATATAGAGATAGTCTTTGAAAATCTGCTTCTTTGAAACTGCAAGGCCCATGCTTTTGATATTTGGTATGTAGCTTCATCTAGTGGACCTCTACCCGGGCCCTTTGGTTTTACATAGGCTTATAATATATAGAGATAATCTTTGAAAATCTTCTTTTCTGATACAGCAAGGCCCAGGTCTATTTGGTGTGAAGCTTCATCTAGTGGACCTAGCCCCGGGGCAATTTGGTTTTACATAGGCTTATGCAGGGAATATCTTAAAAAAAATCTTCTTCTCTGAAACTGCAAGGACCAGGTCTTAGATATTACTGGACCTTTGTCAAGATTGTTCAATTTATAGCCTTTGTTGATATTTGGTATGAAGCTTCACCTTTTTAGACCTCCCTCAACATTATGCACATTATAACCCTGGGGTCAATAATGGCCCTTTCCTGGGCCCACTTGTTACTCTATGGATCAGGTGAGCGATCCAGGGCCATCATGGCCCTCTTGTTAAATTGTATATTTATACAGATCGTTGGACAGATTTCTCAAGATAGATAGATAGATAGAATGATAAGATAGATAGATAGATAGATAGATAGATAGATAGATAGATAGATAGATAGATAGATAGATAGATAGATAGATAGATAGATAGACTTGGATAGCGAATAAAATGAATGTTACGTAAAAACTTATTTTGTAAGTAAGCTTTCGTGAATAGCGGTATGTCATGAGTCATTCAAGAGGAGATTTTCGTCCATTAAAAACGGATTTATAATAAATGAATTTCGATAATAAAAGCAAAGTATCATTCTTTCATTCTCATGGCATTATTTCAATGAAAACGGGTGTATTTTCCCTCAAAATGTCTGAATATTGTCAGCATTTTAAGTTCTGCCAATACATTTGAATAGTGATGGCCGTTTCAATTGACGGCCAGTACTTTGCGCATGCGCAAGAATGACGTCATAAACGGAATTCCTAAAACCCTCCTATATACGCAGGGATACAGACTAACAGGAGCCCAGTCACCCAAGGCGCCTAAACTTTTGCCTGGGCCCTTAAGTTTTGAATAAAAATGCCTATTAGCTTAATGTAAATATTGGATTTATGGCTGTCTGGGCGCCTAAAGCAAAATGCGTAGTCTGTACCCCTGATACGCAACATTCTTCCAATGCCTTTCAGGGGAGTTCTCCCCGAAAGGGTCTATCTTGGGGACTTTCAGGAAAAAAGGGGGCTTGGTTTTGTTTTCTGTGGTTATGGGGTTATACGGTATCAAAAGATATACAAATTTACTGACAGTTATTGACAAAAATAGCGTTCCAGTATTGTGGAGGGGATTGTATACGGGATAGAATCAGGACTAATATATACAGCCAAAAATGATCCAACAATCTTTTTATGCCTTACAGGGGGATTTCTCCCCCAAAGTGTCTTAAAGGGTGGTCTATATTTGGGACCTCCAGGAAAAGAAAAGGGGCTCAGTTTTCTTTTCTGGGGTTATACGGTATTAAAGAAATACGAATTTACTGACAGTTATTGACGAATATAGCGTTCCAGTATTCGGGGGAGATTGTATACTGGGTAGAATCAGGACTAATATATACAGCCAAAAATGATCCAGCAATCTTTATGCCTTGCAGGGGGAGTTCTCCCTCAGAGTGTCTTAAAGGGTCTATATTGGGGACCTCCTGGAAAAGAAAAGGGTCTCGGTTTTCTTTTCTGGGGTTATACGGTATTAAAGAAATACGAATTTACTGACAGTTATTGACGAAAATAGCGTGCCAATATTCGGGGGTGATTGTATACGGGGTAGAATCAGGACTAATATATACAGCCAAAAATGGTCCAACAATCTTTGTATGCATTGCAGGAGAGGAGTTCTCTGCCGCCGAGTGTTATGGAAAGTGCTTGAAATGCCTAGATTCGGAATGAAGAGTTTTTTTGGACAGGCTTTTTTTAAAAAAAATTCGTCCTTTAGAATAGCGATGTCCGGTCGGGCGGGCGTCGTCCGAGGTTTACCTTTTGGTTAACCTTTTTTCAAAGTAATATATTACCTTTATTCTTCAATGGATAGCATTCATATTAGGACTGTTGCTTCATTGATAGTACCTCTTTCATATGCAATCCATTTATGGCACCAAGGACCAAAATTTTGTTGAAAATTACCATTTTTCGAACTTTCATAGTTTTACTCTGTATTACCTCCCTTACTTCCCTTGCAAGCTTTTTACTCTGTATTGCCTCCCTTACTTCCCGACTCTGAACCAGAGGGTCCTGGGTTCAATTCCAGGTGGAGGAATGTTTTTTTTACCTGCTTATTCGAAGAAAAATCGGGTATATTGTTTTCGTACCACAGTTCAGTCCGTCTGTCTGTCCGTCACATTTCTTGTAAATGGATCTCCTCTGCAACCACTGAAGATACAGTTTTGAAACTTGTATGTGGATAGTACATGGCATGTAGATGGCAGTGGGCTACTTTTTTTGTGACCTTGACTTCAACATGACCCTAAGGTCAAAGGTAAAAAAGTATGATTTGCCATATCTCCTAAACTATTGGAGTTACACTTCTAAAACTTTGCTTATTGGATGGTCCTTTGAATATAGAATATGTCTGGCTACTTTTGGTGTGACCTTGACCCCAAGGTCAAAGGTCAAAATGTATGATTCTGCCATATCTTCTAAACTATTGGAGTTACACTTCTGAAACTTTGGTTATTGGATTGCCCTTGGAGTATAGAATAAATTTGGATACTTTTGTGACCTTGGCCTCAACATGACCCCAAGGTCAAAGGTCAAAAAGTATGATTTGCAAGAACTCTTAAACTATTGGAGTTACACTTCTGAAACTTTGCTTATTGGATGGTCCTTGGAATATAGAATATGCCGGGCTACTTTTGGTGTCACCTTGACCCCAAGGTCAAAGGTCAAAAAGTATGACTTTGCCATATCTTCTAAACTGTTGGAGTTACACTTCTAAAACTTGGTTATTTGATGGCTGTTGGAATATAGAATGAATTGGGATAGTTTTGGTAGACCTCCACATAACCCCAAGGTCAAAGGTAAAAAAGTATGACTTTGCCATATCTTCTAAACTATAAGAGTTACACTTCTGAAACTTTGCTTATCAGTTAGAATGTTATTTGCAACTTTTTTTAACTGACATTTAGTTTTGGCTAGCTAATACATAGTCATAAGTGTTATTCATAGAAAAAGCAGGTATTTGCGATGGTATACCATCGACTTCTGCTCTAGTTTTTTTTTTTTTTTTTTTTTTTTCTTTTTTAAAGACACATAAACCTTATTACTTGCAAGTTTGTAAAATTTCTTCTTTTTTTTTGGCAAAAATGTATAAATGTCATTTTGTACAATGCACAGATGCAAAGGCTTGAAAATTCCTTGTTCATTTTTTCTTAGGGTTACTTTTTGGTTCTCTTTCAATTGCTGCATTTACATAAGAAAATGGCTTTTGGACAGGTTTTTGGATGGTATACACTCCTGCATACATGCATGCATGCATTCATGCACACAGGCATAAACGCACACTTGCCTGCACACATGCATTCATGCACACTTGCCTGCACACATGCATGCAATGCACACACATACATGCATTCATGCACACAGGCATAAACGCAAGCACACATGCATGCATGCACACACACATCCATGCACACACACAGGCATGCATGCACACACGCATGCATGCATGCACTCATGCATGCATGCACACAGGCATAAATGCACCCACCCGCTCATGCATGCATGCACACAGTCATGCATGCACACACACATGCATGTGTGCACTCACACAGGCATGCATGCATGCTCATGCACACCCATACATGCTTGCACACATGCATGCATACATTCATGCATGCTTTCTTACACACACATGCATGCACACACACAAATGCCATGCATGCATATGTCGTAGTCCAAATAGGAATTTAGCCAGATCCGGAATCTGGCTGGACCAAATAGGAATTCTTATTTGGCCTAGCCAGATTCTGGATCTGGCTAAATAAATATTTAGTTTCGCCAGATTCCGGATCTGGCTAAACTCTGTTTAGTCCAAATAAGAATTCCTATTTGGCTAGGCAGATTCCGGATCTGGCTAAGCCGGATCTGGCTAAGCTGGTAAGGCCAAATAGGAATCTTGTTGTTCCATGAATAATATATGGCTGGATACATCTCTCAAGATGTCTGTAGCCCTGTGGCAATCATTCAAAATCATTTGTCTGCTGTTTTGGTGTTGTAGGAAGCAAAAGGAATATAAAATTCCATTCTAGGAAGAAGAAAAAAGAAATTTATATAAATCCTTTTTCATGAACTGCCATAAAATTGTTTGGACAGGTGGTTGAATTTCACTGGGTCAGTAGGGTGACAGCAAACAAAATATTTTAAGGTTGATATTATCATTTTTTAAGAACAATTCAATTTATAAGAACAAATTCATTCAACAGTTAGCTTCTATCATCATTTATTGTTATTATCTACTCATTTATGACATACATACAATATTGATATTTCATTTTTTTTCTTCTTATTTCTGATTTCAAACATAACTTTTTGTCTTAGATTATCTATGTATTAGAGTGAAATAAGAAAACTGATCCTCACCTTACATGCATTTTCCCTGCATAAAATAGGGGCTTCAGGGCTTAGAACTGATAACATCACAGCAAATCGTAAATGAGATCTGATCATGATTGTACCATCATGATTACAGGCCCGTGTAATGATCACTCCTCTAAACCCCACTTGAGTGGAACAGTACTTTTCCAAAAGCTCATAGAATCTAACAATTTTTAATGTTTCATTAACTAAGACACTCTCATATACACTTATTAACTGACCACCAAGATACCTAATAATGAAGGAGAATTTTTTAACACCAGTTGTAGTTATTAAACTTTAGGACATAAACTATAATGAGATTTTCTTTCATCTTTTGTCACTTATAATGTTAGTGTAAAAATTGTCTTTGATTATTTTTCACACACATTTGAATCAGGCAGATGATCAATTTAGCATGTAAGTAATTAGCCAGGGTGGTCTAAACAATACATTATTAAAGACAAAAATGAAGGAAATAAATACTTCTTATTATTACCTTTAATAGGTTAAAACAAATTTCTGCGAAAAAACAAAACAAACTATTATTGAAGCCAATTAATCAATATGCAAACAAAGCCTGTTACATCATTAAACCAAAATTCCTATTTGGCCTAACCAGCTTAGCCAGATCCGGAATCTGCCTAGCCAAATAGGAATTCTTATTTGGACTAAACAGAGTTAAGCCAGATCCGGAATCTGGCTAAAACTAAATATTAATTTAGCCAGATCCGGAATCTGTCAAGGCCAAATAAGAATTCCTATTTGGCCTAGCCAGATTCCGGATCTGGCTAAATTCCTATTTGGACTACGACACATACACACATGGATGCATACATGGACTCATGCATGCATACATGCATGCACACACTGACTCAAATGTGGGGTATAACAAATTGTTATCTCAAGCAATATCAACTTTTAAGGGTCCTGATCTGAAGGTCAAGGTCACTGTCTATTTTTATATAATCTGTCAGCGCTGTAGTGCTTCACATAAATGTTGGGTATGAAATGCTGCAGTCTGTTGAACTCTTTTACAAAATACAAAGTCATTTTTGAAAAAAAAAAAAAAACTGCATAATTGAAATTTTATTTGGATAACTTGTTCAGCTTATGTCCCTGTAGGCAAGCTATGTTGCCTTCTGCCAACTCTTGCTATATATGCAGGTTGCAGCTTTGCTGACGTCAAAACTGTACTGAAAAACCCGTCCATAATGCCGTTAGGCATTTTTCTTGTTTGTTCTTATACCTGAGTCGTACTATATAATAAAGAATTTTATCGCTGCATATGAACTCAATGTGCTATAAAAACTCTTGTGCATTACACATGGTACTAAACTTCTATCATTTGATGCAAGGTAGCTTAGTGGTTAGTGCACCATCTATCATGCTAGTGGTCCCCTGTTTAATTCCCAGCAGCGGTAATAAAATCGCGGTGTCTGAACATGCTCCACTGGCATTATTTGCTGAGATGAATGCCACAAAGTGCACCGTCCTTCAGATCAGGATGTTAAGTGGAGTCCCCCAGTGCAGGAAGAACATTTATTGATGTCCAGATTTAGGGAAGTGAAGGGTATGGTAGAGTTTGAAAACATTGAGAAGGGATTCAGGTAACTGAGGAATTGATGGTTCTCATTAAAGAGACAGGTAGTATAGAGAAAGAAGAATTCCAGTTTTCTAAAGAAGAACAGAAAAAAAATGAATTAGAGCTATTAAGTCATTGTGGTACAAATGATGTACTTTTGTTCACAGATGGATCAGCGCTAGGAAATCCAGGCCCAAGAGGAGCTGGTGTCGCAGTCTATTTAGAGGGTTATTCCTGTACACCAGTGTTGATGAACAAGGGGGGTTAGTCCTAAGGCTGGCACGATTAATCGGATAATCAATTGATCAATCGATAAATTCCACAGAAATGATTATCATTACTGATTTGCTTGTAATCGATTATTTGATAAGTACAATTTGCTACCCAAAGTTGTGTCTAATATAGCTGAATGAGTGGCAAACAGTGTAGACCCTGATGAGATGCCACATTCTGTGGCATCTCATCTGGGTCTACACTGCTCAGGTCTGTCCAAATACATATGGTAAACTACAAACAATAGTAGGTGTCGTGCTCCGACAGAAAGCCAGACAGGTAAAACTATGACAAAATCTTCAGTTATTACTAATCGATTATCGATCACAACGGCAGGACTGATAATCGATTATCTTCTCAGCTCCGATTAGCTAGCCCTAGTCAGTCCTATGGGTAACAATTATACTGGAGAACTGGTGGGTATACAGATAGGACTGGAATTCTTCGCTGACCTAGATTTCAAAGACATAGTGGTTCATATTCTGACGGACTGTCAACCAGCAATTAAAACTGCATTCAGTGGTGAAATGCCAACAAACAAGATTGAAACAATCCTTAGTATCAAGGAGAGTTTAGCAAAGGTAAGGGATAGGGAGAACACTATCAAAGTTCATTGGGTGCCAGGGCACAAAGATAATGAGGGTAATGAGTTGGCAGATCAACAAGCAAAGGCAGCAGCATCAGAAATGATAAAAAACAATGAGGCAGAACCAATCTTAGACAAGAAAGAAGCAGTATGGGAGTGTAAAATACAGGGTAAGGAAAAATGGGAACGAACGAAGTGTCAGACTGTTTATTGTACAACTTATAATCCAATTATTAACCAGTAGCCAATGTAGACCGCTTATGCAATACCAGAAGAACCGCTGTGAAACGTCAGTAGGTGTGGGTATTTTTGTATCAACCAATCAAACAGTGTATAAAGTTGATTTCTGAAATTTTACTAAATGGTTAATCTGGGTAAGGTCAAAACAATCAAAATGCCTCCTGACGCTCCCGATTAAATTAATAAATGACATGAACAGTGTTTTCGTGGCACCTGCGTTAAGCAGCTTATTACAGGGTGCGATATAGGTGTCCGCTTTTCCGTCCGTGCATCCCTCCGTCCATCTGTCTGATAACATTTACGTCAAAGTTCGACATTTACGCCAATTTTTTATTTAAGTCAACTGCAAACCTCAGCTACCACCAAACCTTACATGAAACATCTCCCTAACTTTCTGTCTTTGTAGGCAACTTGACCTGTTGACTTTGACCTACATTTTGCACTCCCAGTGATTGCAAGGTTGACAAAATGCCGGCAAGTATGAGTATTTTCCATGCCGGTGTAACAGGCCAGTTCTTCCCCCCAGTCAGTTTCTTCCCCGGGGAAGAACTGGGCCGGCCCGTTTCTTCCCCGGGGAAGAAACTGACTAGTCAGTTTCTTCCCCACCCAGTCAGTTTCTTCCCCACCTGAAATTTTTTAAGAACCATAGAGAACGAGTAATTTATGCCCCGCAAATTGTTAAAAATTCAAAAAGAAACCATTCTGAATTAGTTTTGAGTCTTAACAGCTTGAACGGCAAAATTTTCTCTATGCCATACAATATATGGAGATCGAAGGAAATTTTCATCCCAATTCCAGTATCTATGATTAATTTTCTTAGCTTTTTATGACATTAATTGGTATTAACTAAACATATATAACAAGCAACAACCCTTTAGTGCTCCAATCTTAATATAATTTGGAAAGTGTGGGTGGGGAAGAACTGGGCCGGCCCATTTCTTCCCCACCCCAGATTTTTCTGTTTACTAAAAATTCTTATAATAAATGTTCTTCACTTTTAAAGACATAAATTGGGATTAACTACAGAGCTATAATAAGCAACAAATGTTTGGCCCTTAAATTTCAATACAATTCGGAGACTAGGGGGTGGGGAAGAACTGGGCCAGCCCAGTTCTTCCCCACCCCAGATTTTTCTGTTTACCAATAATTCTTGTGATAAATTTCCTTTGCTTTTTAGGACAAAAATTGGTATAAACTAAAAAGATATAATAAGCAAAAAATGTTTGGAGCTTTATTATCAAGAGAATTTGGAGGCTGGGGTGGGGAAGAACTGGGCCGGCCAAGTTCTTCCCCACCCCAGATGTTTCTGCTAAGTAATAATTCTGGTGATAAATTTCCTTTGCTTTTTGGACGGGTTTTTAAAAAAAATCCGTCTCTTAAAATAGCGATGTCCGGGCGGGCGGGCGTCCTGCGGGCGGACGGGCGGGCGGGCGTCGTCCCAGGTTTACCTTTTGGTTAACCTTTTTTCAAAGTGATATTTTTCATCTATTCTGCAGCAGATTGTTTTAATATCAGGACTGATGCATAAGTGGAGGTACCGCTTTCATGTATTATCCATAAATGGCGCAAAAGACTAAAATTTTGGCGGAAATTGTCATTTTTCAAACCTGCGTTTTTCAGGTTTACCTTTTGGTTAACCTTTTTTCAAATGCCAGTGTAGTGGATAGAGTGCTGGACTACGGATCCTATTGTTGACTATGAATCTGAGGGGCGTGAGTTCAAACCCCGGTTGAGACATTTTTTTTTTTTTATGCCCCCGCCATTCGAAGAATGGTGGAAAGGGCATATAGCGTTGCCCCTGTCCGTTCGTCCGTCCGTCTGTTCGTCCTTCCGTGCGTCCGTCCGTGCGTCCGAAACTTAAACGCAGTCAATAACTTCCTTATTTCTTGATGGATTTTAAAATTACTCGACAGAAATGTTAACCATCATGAGACGACGTGTCACGTGCAAAACCCAGGTCCTTACCTCCAAGGTCAAGGTCATACTTAGAGGTCAAATGTCAAAAAAAGGGTCCGAAACTTAAACGCAGTCAATAACTTTCTTATTTCTGGATGGATTTTGAAATTACTTTGGAGAAATGTTAACCATCATGAGTTGATGTGTCACGTGCAAAACCCAGGTCCGTACCTCCAAGGTCAAGGTCATACTTAGAGGTCAAATGTCAAAAAAAGGGTCCGAAACTTTAACGCAGTCAATAACTTTCTTATTTCTGGATGGATTTTGAAATTACTTTGGAGAAATGTTAACCATCATGAGTTGATGTGTCACGTGCAAAACCAAGGTCCGTACCTCCAAGGTCAAGGTCATACTTGGAGGTCAAAGGTCAAAAAAAGGGTCCGAAACTTAAACGCAGTCAATAACTTTCTTATTTCTGGATGGGTTTTGAGATTACTTTGTAGAAATGTTAACCATCATGAGTCGATGTGTCACATGCAAAATCCAGGTCCGTACCTCAAAGGTCAAGGTCATACTTGGAGGTCAAAGGTCAAAAAAAAAGGGTCCGAAACTTAAACGCAGCCAATAACTTACTTATTTTTGGATGGATTTTGAAATTATTTTGAAGAAATGTTAACCATCATGAGACAATATGTCACGTGCAATCCCAGATCCGTACCGCCAAGGTCATACTTAGAGGTCAAATGGCATAAAAAGGGTCCAAAACTTAAACACTGTCAATAACTTTCTATGGATGAATACGAACATAGACATATTTTTGGGCGGGGGCATCCGTGTCCTATGGACGCATTTCTAGTTTCTTTCTTTTTTCATTCTTTTTTTTCTTTATTTTTCTTTTCTTCTCCATAAACACACATAGAAGCCTCCGTGGTGTAGTGGTTACGCTACTCGACTTGTAAACCAGGGATCGCAGGATAGATCCCAGGCTTCTCCAGACTTTCGGATGAGTCTTTAAACCGAGGTCCTGTCTCCATATGACCATAGCTGTTGGTGGGACGTAAAACTCAAGCACTCACTCACTCTCCATAAACACATATGAACAATTATTATCTTCCTCCCCTGATAGTTGCTAGTAATAATACATACATGCATGCACAGGCATGGAATTTTCTTTTCTTTTTTTTTTTTTTTTTCGTTCTTTTTTTAGCTCACCTGAGCACGAAGTGCTCAAGGTGAGTTGATGTCCGTCGTCCGTCAACAATTTCTTTAAACGACATCTCCTCCTGGGATAATGGCCCGATTTCAAAATTATTTTACAGAAATGTTCATTAGGTGACCCTTTTTCAAAATTGCTAAAATCAGTGGCCACTAGAGCTAAAAATAGAGCTAAAAATAGAAAAAAACTTTATTTTTTATTCTTCGTAAAACACATAAACAAATCCCCCCCCCCCCCACACACACACACACACACAAAAAGTTGTTACTGGGTTAGGATAGTGCATTTGTTCTGTACATACATGCATACTTAGTTTTATATACATACCCTACCCACCCCACCCTACCCTAGCATACCCTACCCTACCCCACAACCCCACCCCACCCCCATCCCAAAACAACCCAAACCACCCCAACCCAACCCCATCCCACCACTCCCCACCTTACCCGACCTCACCCCATCCCACCCACCCAAGCCCACCCCACCCCACCCCACCCCACAACCCCACCACACCCCATCACACCCCACACCCCACACCCCACCCCACCACAAATTCCACCCCATCCCACCCGACTCCTAACCCATTCCACCCCACCCTACCCCACACCAGCACACCCCACCCTACCCCACCCATGCCACCACCATCCTAACCATACTGAAAAAAAAACCCGTCCATAATGCCATTAGGCATTTTTCTTGTTAAGACATAAATTAGTATAAACTAAAAAGATATAATTAGCAAAATAAGCAACAAATGTTTGAAGCTCAAATCTTAATAGAAATTGGAGACTGGGGGTTGGGAAGAAATGGGCCGGCATGTTTCTTCCCCACCCCCAGTCTCCAAATTCTATTTAGATTTGAGCGCCAAACATTTGTGGCTTGTTATATCTTTTTAGTTTATTCCAATTTATGTCTTAAAAAGCAAAGAAAATTTATCACAAGAATTTTTTGTAATTGGAAAAATCTGGGGTGGGGAAGAAATGGGCCGGCCCAGTTCTTCCCCACCCCCAGTCTCCAAATTCTATTTAGATTTGAGCTCCAAACATTTGTTGCTTATTTTATCTTTTTAGTTTATACCAATGTATGTCTTAAAAAGCGAAGAAAATTTATCACAAGATTTTTTTGTTAACAGAAAAATCTGGGCTGGGGAAGAAATGGGCCAGCCCAGTTCTTCCCCACCCCCAGTCTCCAACTTCTTATTAGATTTGAGCTCCAAACATTCGTTGCTTAGTATATCTTTTAAGTTAATACAAACTTTAGTCTTAAAAAGTGAAGAAAATTTATCACAATAATTTTTTGTAAACAGAAAAATCTGGGGTGGGGTAGAAACGTGCCGGCCCAGTTCTTCCCCATCCCCAAGTCTCCCAATTCTATTTAGATTTGAGCTCCAAACATTTGTTACTTATTATATTTTTTGTTTATACCAATTTATGTCTTAAAAAGCGAAGAAAATTTATCACAAGAATTTTTTGCAATCAGAAAAATCTTGGGTGGGGAAGAAACGGGCCGGCCCAGTTCTTCCCCACCCCCCCCCCCCCCCCCCCCCTCTCCAAATTCTATTTAGATTTGAGCTCCAAACATTTGTTGCTTATTATATCTTTTTAGTTTATACCAATTTATGTCTTAAAATGCGAAGAAAATTTATCACAAGAATTTTTTGTAAACAGAAAAATCTGGGGTGGGGAAGAAACGGGCCGGCCGGTTCTTCCCCACCCCCAGTCTCCAAATTCTAATTATATTTGAGCTCCAAACATTTGTTGCTTATTATATTTTTTTAGTTTATTCCAATTTATGTCTTAAAAAGCAAAGAAAATTTATCACAAGAATTTTTTGTAAATAGAAAAATCTGGGGTGGGGAAGAAATGGGCCGGCCCAGTTCTTCCCCACCCCCAGTCTCCAACTTCTTATTAGATTTGAGCTCCAAACATTCGTTGCTTAGTATATCTTTTTAGTTTATACCAATTTATGTCTTAAAATGCGAAGAAAATTTATCACAAGAATTTTTTGCAATCAGGAAAATCTTGGGTGGGGAAGAAACGGGCCGGCCCAGTTCTTCCCCCACCCCCCACCCCTCTCCAAATTCTGTTTAGATTTGAGCTCCAAACATTTGTTGCTTATTATATCTTTTTAGTTTATGCCAATTTATGTCTTAAAATGCGAAGAAAATTTATCACAAGAATTTTTTGTAAACAGAAAAATCTGGGGTGGGGAAGAAACGGGCCGGCCGGGTTCTTCCCCACCCCCAGTCTCCAAATTCTAATTATATTTGAGCTCCAAACATTTGTTGCTTATTATATCTTTTTAGTTTATACTAATTTTTGTCTAAAATAGCAAAAATAAATTATCACAAGAATTTTTTGTAAGCAGAAAAATCTGGGGTGGGGAAGAAACGGGCCGGCCCAGTTCTTCCCCACCCCAAGTCTCAAAATTGTATTTAGATTTGAGCTCCAAACATTTGTTGCTTATTATATCTGTTTAGTTTATACCATTTGTTGTCTTAAAAAGCAAAGGAAATTTATCACAAGAATTATTAGTAGACAGAAAATTCTTGGGTGGGGAAGAACTGGGCCAGCCCAGTTCTTCCCCACCCCCAGTCTCTAAATTCTATTTAGATTTGAGCGTCAAACATTTGTGCCTCATTATATCTGTTTAGTTAATACTAATTTATGTCTTAAAAAGGAAAGAAAATTCATCAAAGATGCTTGAATTGGGATGCATATTTTATTGCATCTCCATGAATGGTCTAGCATAGAGCAAATTTTGTCAGTCAAGCTAAAAGGACTCAGAACTTATTCAGAATGGTCTCTTTTCTCATTTATAACAAATTGTGAGCTGAAAATTATTCATTGACTATGGTTCTGAAAAAAATTCAGGTGGGGAAGAAACTGACCGGGTGGGGAAGAAACTGACTAGTCAGTTTCTTCCCCCGGGGAAGAAATAGGCCGGCCCAGTTCTTCCCCTGGGGAAGAAACAGGCCGGCCCAGTTCTTCCCCGGGGAAGAACCGGGTCGGGGGAAGAAACTGACCGTTACACCGGTGGCATTTACCGTAAATACAGGCAAATACTGGAAAATGCCAGCAAATACGAGGACTGTTCAAATATGAATGCAAGTAGAACGTTTTCTCATGCACTAATGCGAAAATCACCTGGAAATAAATATCACAGCGTAGAAAAACATTTTACCTATACATTGATACCAAACCTGTTAAAATCCGTCCACTTTAGCCATGTATATTGTTCGATATCTCCTCTTGTATACTAATACAAAACATGGTTGGAAGAAGGTCAGAGTACGCCGTTGAAATACGGTCCTATATTAAGAATCGTTGTATTCTTGGTATACGGTGCAAAGACATTGTTGATGAAATATGTTCAGTTTATGGGCATAATGAAATGTTTTTTCCGACAGTTTTTTGTTGGTGTAAGAAATTCAGCTGTGGGCTAGGCTCAACAGAAGATGCACCACATGATCGTCGGCCGAAAAAAGCAACATCTGCCAAGATGGTTGCTAGAGTGAAAGAAATAGTTGCTACCGATGCACGATACACCACTAGACAAATAGCTAGTATGGTTGGCATCTCATTAGGAGCAGCTTATACAATTCTGAAACGGGATTTGAAAATGAGAAAGATCTGTGCTAGATGGATTCCCCATCTGTTGACAAATGAGGAGAAAAAGACACGCATTCAGTGCGCCAAGAAGTTGCTTAAAAAGTTTCCAAATTACAATGCACGGTCTTTCGCTAATGTCGTCACAGGTGACGAGACATGGGTCCACTTTTTTGAGCCAAAACGAAAGATTCAGAACAAAATATGGGCAACAAAATATTGCAAAAGACCATGCATTGCAAAGCGGACCATGAGCGTCAAGAAGGTAATGTATGCCATATTCTATTCAAATCAGGGCCCTGCTATTCAGGTTGCTGTGCTTAAAGGCAAATCTGTAAATGCAAAGCTTTACAAGAATAAAGTTCTTCGAAAATTGAAGAAATATTTCAAAGAACGAAGACTCGCAACTGGTTTGGCCAATGTCAGATTGCTACATGAAAATGCGTCATCGCACAAGGCGTTCATTGTGCAAGACTATTTGAAGCAGGAATCTATCACGGAATCATTTTTATGTGCTTAGTTGCATTCATATTTGAACAGTCCTCATACTAGAAAATGGAATTTACCACCCTGGAATTAGAACAAAACCTTGCACACAATTTATATATGATAGTGTTTTGAATAATTGAGTTTAGTGAACTCAATTTTATATTATGCTGATATAGTTTTTAGTTTATCTGTTGCAATCACTTTTAACAAAATGTTAGAATAATAAAAAGGCCTGTTTGGTACTTGCCACAGTACTCATCTATTTACTTTCACCAAAGTTCATAAAATATGGAGTCATTAATGACACTTTCATCCTTTTACTCATATACATGTACACTGTAGTTTGATTATATAATTTTAAGTCAATTTTGTAAAGATTTCTGCAGTATTTTATAGAGGATCTTACATGAGTGTTCATGTATTATTGAATTTATTAAACGAGTTGAGGAAAAGGGATAAAATGCGAGGCTGTGCCGAGCATTTTATCCCTTTTCCTCAAGAGTTTAATAAATTCAATAATACATGAGCATGAATGCAAGATTCTTTTTATCATATGACGTTTAAAACGCATTTAATTCACGATTGTTTACAAAAATATCAATAGTCCGCCATTAGTAAACGCGACGTCGTTAAGGACGTCGTACATGTAACGTTACGGGACGTATCTAGCTGATTTGCATATTTAATCCACTAGTGGATTATCAAAAATATTACATGTTGTTATTACACTCTCAGACGCGACGTCATATGATAAAAGTAAAATAAATTCAATTTGCCGGTATTTGCCACTTGGTGAGTATTTTCCAAACCGGTAAATGCCACTGGTTACCGGTAATACCAGGGGTGGAATTTGTCACCCAACCTTGGAACCCTGAATTATCACCAAATTCCCACCTTATATATTGCTATGTATAATGATACACTTTTGTAATTTACAGTGTAGGTGTTGTTTCCTTCAGGTCGGTGAGATTCTTGGGGAGAGGAAGACAGGAAAGCGGGGCCTAGAATTCCTGGTCAGATGGAAAGGCTTTGGAAAATCTGAAGACTCCTGGGAAAAGTCAAGTGGACTGAAGGGGGCCAAAACAGCAATAGACGAATTCAGGCAGAAAACAGTAAGCTGTTATTACCTTAAAATTCCTATAAAAATTCAGACTTCTTAAGCATTTGCTGTCTTTCTTCTAGAATTTTAACCCAATTTGTTTTGTGGTCCAGCAAGGAGTCCAAAATGTGCAGATGGAATGTTCCAGTCTGATCTGGGTCTGCACTGTTTGCTTAGGCCTATCTGTTCCAAAACAAAGTCACATGTTGAAACATTGGATCCATATATTGGCCTACACTTGAGAAAAAGGAGTGTTGGTAGGATTTCCAGAAAGAAGTCTTTTGGGGGTGGGGCTTATATGTGTTTTTTGTGGGGGAGGGTGGTGTTTTACAGCCCTTTCAAGATTATTTAACTCATATAGAGCCAATCGTTAAACAGAGTTGGGCAAAAACCTAAGTACCCAGAGAAAAACCACCTGACCTTCCATTGCAGAACTTGGCATCTCACATGTGACCGGAGCCAGGCTCGAACCCACAGCAGTAAGGGACCTAATGATTAACCCTTTTTGTATCAAATGGAATCTCCCTCCTTATATATAGCAGGCGGCGCCTGCCCATCGGGGCTTGAAGAAATAGATGGGCTGCATGATGCTTCCATGCAGAGCCGAAATCCGACCCCACACGAGTACTGATAAACCGCTTAGAGGAACTAAGCCTGCACAGGTAAAGCGGTGCGAGTCAGACCGTCCATGCTTATAAACCCTATTGGTTTCATTGGGCAACAGAGCTTGAGATGCAATATAATCTCAGTGTCGGGTAAAAGTCCCACAAAATTGGAAGCAATGTCTCCAAAATGACCTGTACAGTGTTGACAGGGATGTTAAACCTCAAATCAAACAAACAAACAAATATATATAGCAGGAGTCTGTTTCAAAATTTAGGGGTGTAAGGTTGTGTTTTCTTCACAATTTATTTGAAAATTGGCTGGACTTTTTTGTGGTCTGATCTGGGTACTTGTTTGCCAGGCTACTCGTTTTGGGGTTTCCGGTACAAAATAGGTCAGTTCTTGTTATGAACAAGTAATTATGGATACTTCTTAACCCTTGTCCTGCTGAATATTCATATATGCCACTCCCACTACTGATTATCAACCAATCAGATTACTTGATGCAAATTATTGCAACAAATTCACAATCTGAATGGCAAACAATGTAGATCCTGATTAGATGGCTTCGTCAGAAGCCATCTGATCTTGATCTACATTGTTTCAAAGATAAGGCATATCCGGGATTAGCAGGACAAGGGTTAACTGGCATTTTATTTAGCATCTTAGCCGCCCCCACCGGGGTGTATATACTGACGTATTTCAATTGCTACTGGGTATATCTATTTGCATAACTGCATCAAAAGCAATGTTTATATCAATAAAACGAACTGTAAACATTTTTTACTTGTAGGTATTTTAACACATACATGTATGCCCTTTCAAAATTGTATTTATTGTTTGTTTTATGTTCTCTTATTTGAAAGTGTTTTAAGAAAGCTAAACATTATAACTGTTCGAATTGCAGGATTAATTTGTATTTCAAGGGAGGCCTCTCATCAAATTATCCGATTGCCTATTAATAGCGTAATTACAGCATTCAATTGTGTAAAGACAGGTGATGAAAGGCATTTCTGTGCTTTATTGTTATCAAAACTAAATTGAGGACTTAATTAATTTATAGAGGGTTCAGGGTTGATTCCTTGCTGAATTGGAAAATTTGTTGATTAATAAATGATTAATAACAGTTCAGTTTGTATTTTTTTCACACGTCACCAATAACATTGCGGAACTGACAACAGTCTCCATGGTTTCACTTTGCACTGAAATGGCCAATAATTCAATTTCGCCGATTGGAACTTCAGTATAAGCAGTCATAATTGTAAAAGAAATTAGGAACCGGGCATAAAATATCACTTCGAGATATCCGATTTCAACATACACAGAGTTAAAATGTATAAAAATATAGTGAAAATATTCGGGAGTGAAAAATGACTTCGCTATAAGTGATACTATTGAGATTGACGAAGTAGATAGTGAGAGTCACCTGTAGATTTCTAAAAATAATGCAACCTGGGCTGAAAATTCCATAAAGAACAAAATGGGCTAAAAGCCTAAGGGTGAGTCTAAATACCTTAAGTTTAGATTTGAAGAAAAATATAAAATTGTGTCTGTATCAGGTACTACTTTCTTTGAGCTATGAACTCATTCAAGTTGTTGGTCGGGTGTACAACTCCCATGAATCGGCTGCGAAAGCCAAGTCATTTGGCTCGTACTGTTTCATAGCATTTTTACTGGCGCCTCACTTTGTTACTATTTCATTTTTAGACCAAGAAAACAAAGAGACGATCCTCTTCATCTCGGTCAAGAAGTCGTTCAAGAACTCGATCAAAGAGTCGGTCACCTGCAAGAACCAAGAAGGGGGCATCTCCAACACGTCGAACATCACGATCACGAAAGTCTATCACAACTACCACAACCACGGTGTCAGAAAGCCCAGGGAGAAAAGAAGAAACCAAGGAAACTGTTACTCAGGCACCGGGGAGATTTGAGAAGAAAACAGAAACAGTTGCGGTAAACCATGAAATTAGTTTGTACAGCTCGAAGATAAAAAAATTATGAGGTCATTTTCCTGTTCAGATCAGAAGGGAACATCATTTGTCCTGCTCATAAATTTTAAAATGCCAACACAGAGCTCCAGATAAGCAGCGTATTTGCGTAAATACCCAATCAAATATCTGAAATACCCAAATGATTTTTCCCCGTATGCGTACCAATACTCAAAACAAATTCCCGGTACGCAATTACCCCAAAACAGAAGCGTAATGTCCGTTTTACCCAACAAACAGAACATGCGAGGTTACACCGCATGTCACACAGTTCTTTGGATTTGAGCCGGTGCAGAGCAAAGTAAACTTTAACATCTGATAAAAAATCAGAATACCCAATGAACAGAAAAATCAGTGGGTATTACATTTCTGGTTTTCCCTGATTACCCAATTGAAAAATCATAATACCCAATTAGCAAAAAAATCAGTGGGTTTTACCCAATTCAACAAAATTTATTATCTGGAGCTCTGCAACATAAAGTCATTATCAGCCAATTGATACTGTTAACTTGCATCCTCCATCCAAGACACCAAATGATATAAAGCTATGTCACTAATTAAAATATCACAAGCAGAAAGCCAAAAGGACAGTTCTTGCCCTCAAAATGGCCAAACAGCAATCCAAAATTAAAATGGATATCAGCAGTACATACTTCCAAAGAGAAAGGATGACAACAATAAACCACAACAGAAACTCCACCTTTGAATGATCAGTACAATATTTACTGGGTGGCTTTTATGTGGCCACAGTCCTCGCCCTTGATTTGTCATTTTTTAGCCAAATACACCACAACCTCTTTATAACACTATTAATGGGGTCCATAACAGAAACCATGTTAGTTAAACAACTGTGTTATATCCAAACAAAAACGTATAGATTGTATAGAAAAATGACCATAAATCTATACATTTTTGGGATACATCTTGAAACCGTGTTATATTCAAAACCATAATGGACCGTGTTATAACAAGGTTGTGGTGTATGATGTTCAGTCCGCATGACATCACGAAAACAGTCCTATATAATTTGACCCCTTTGAACCCCACTTTTATATAGTAAAACTGGGGTTTACAGGGGTAAACCTTATTTTTCTTATTTCTACTCTAAAATATAGATTGTGGGTACTCGTTAGAACCGCCTCGATGAGGCGGTTCTAACAAGTACCCACAATCTATATTTTGAGCAGAAATAAGAAAACTATCAAAATTTTTCATCTTAAAATTTTCATTTTTTCGGTGATAAAGGTCACAATGTATTTGTATAGGCGTGTTTTCGTAATGAAGGGTTTTTATCTCATCAGTGCAACATCTCCAAGAACATAAAAATCAAATACAAAGATGAAACAATCATGAGGTCTCAGCAACATTCTGATGAAAGAATGCACAACATGTGAAAGCCTGCCAAGGAAAAGTAGGGATAGGTAAACTGACTGGCTTGATATGACCTAAATAGTTTTGACTGGGTACTTCAAATGTGCTTACGCAGCCAATTGACCGACCAGCCCCGATAGCTCAGTACTAGCTGCTCCTCGCTTGACACTCAGATTTACGGGGAAGAGCTAGGACTGGTTGACCCAGTGTCAGGATAATGTGTTGTATCATGTAATGTGTCTGGGACATGATACTTCAGTGAGGCAGCACTATAAAAGTGAGCATTGAGCTCCCTGTCGCAACAAGACACCGGCGTGATATGACTGAAAAATTTTGATAGCGACGTTAAACCCGAATTCACACACACACACGCAGCCAATTGACTGGGCTTGATGAGAGTTCTTGAATGAAGCTACCTGAGGGCCTACACTACACTGAGAGTGGGCTTGGCTGCATGCGCTGCTTCCACACACAACTGAAACTGACAGCACATGAGTACTGGTAAACAACATAGAAGGCCTAAGCCTGCCCAGGCTAAGAAGTGTGAGTTGGACTGTAAATGCATATGAACCCTATTGGTTTCATTGGGTGGCAGGGCTTGGGCTGTCATTTCATCTCAATGTTGAGCAAAAGTCCCACAAAATTGGGGATGCAGTGTCTCCCAAATTGCCCAAATAGTGTTGATGGGGATGTAAAACCTCAAATCAAACAAACATTCGGTTAGCCGTAAGGGCTCAGGCAGGCCTCTGCTTATGTGCAGGCCTGCCTCAGCCTTTGCTGATGGCTGTCTGACAAGTACTGTTTACTCATGAGCCTGCCCATTGATATTTTGTAGAAATTGATAGAACCACAGCGCACATCTACCTACACAAGGACATTTGAAACCATTACAAAGTCAGGGCCGACAAAGACGATAGAGCCAGAATCACGGGTGCAGCGATGGCTGAAGTGTTGCAGGAGCCCGGTACAGAGCATGAAGAACTGCTGTGGAGGGCTGGTACGCTCAGACTATCCCGCTATGGTCGTGTTTGCAACAGTGGCCATCATCACACTCTCATTTCTGCTAGAAAAACACGTGAAGTGAGTATTTATCAGTAAGGCTGGCACGATTAATCTGATAATTGATTAATCGTTTGATAAATTCCGCAAGAATGATTATCAGTACTGATTTGCTTGTAATCGATTATTTGATAGGTACAATTTACTACTCAAAGTTGTGCCTAAAATAGCTGGATCAGTGGCAAACAGTGCAGACCCTGATGAGACGCCGCATTCTGCGGCGTCTCATCTGGGTCTACACTGTTTGCTCAGGCCTGTCTGTTCAAATATCTGTGCAGTCTGAATACTGTCTGATCAGCATCTTTGTGTTCTCTGCTCATTTGCAGGTTTCAGGCTTTAAGAACTTGAATTTCTTTGATTTCAAGCTCATGTGAATTTAATTTTTCGTCCTACATTCTGTTTAAAATGAATTTTTAACCCTTATCCTGCTGAATGAATTTATATAGGCCCACTCATTTCTGATTTCTTACTGGCAGCCAATCAAATTACTTTATATACTGTAGGGGTGTAACAATGCATCGATAGTTCGATGCATCGCAATAGGGACTGCCTCGATAGCAATGCATCGATGGTACTTTGGACTATCGATAACTATTGCCGATAGTTCATTCAATTATCGATAGTTTTGATAGTTTTTATAGTTTTTTTTTTTCTTCAATAGACTTAAAAAATGTACCTTTACTGTTGTGTAATAACGCAAGTAGTTTTGCTTAGGATATCCATGCAGCTGTAATCAGGACAGACTAATATGCCTTCACATACGCGCATGATGATCTTGAGTCTTTGCTGGTCGCACATGATTGTTATGGTTTTGCTTTGCGATGAATTTCTCGCCGCGCTGAATTTCCCGCCTTAATTTTCGCACGTGCAGTTGAGGCAGTCAAAAATTTTCCCGCATCTTTTAATAACAAAGCGTCAATGATAGTTTGCTCACACGGTTGTTACATGCAACTTTTTGAAAACATGACAGTGAAACCTGTGCGACATATGAAGGCTCAGATCAGCCTGCGCAGTCATGTGTAAATGTTTGCTGATGAATGAGCCTTCCTTAGTATGGCTTCCGAGACAAATGTGATTCCCCTGATCAATTTTGAGAACATTTGCTAGATGCACAGGCTGATCTTTTGTATGAAGTTATGTTTTTTTTTTTGTTTTTTTTTTTTGCTGTTTGCTGACCCATTTGCATATATCAATGTATACTAAACAACGGTATTAAGCAGTTTAACATGTTGTATATGCAATTCTTTCTACGTCCGACAAACATGATAGCTATTAGCTAATGAGTATTAGGACCAGACTGATAAACTGCCCTTCTGGTCTCATTAGAAATGCTTCTCGAGAAATGCACAACATGTACATGTGCGTACATAGAAGACTCAGATTATTTGACAGGTCTGCACAAATGCATTGATGATGACGTCATTAGTCAGCTGGTCAGACCGAAAAGGATTTCAAAATTTCTAGAGCCCAAGTGGGAACCTTTAAGCTGTCTTAAGTTTTATTTTCCTGCGGCCATGCTACAGGCTTTAGACAAAAGAAAAAAAGCGTGCAGTATGAGGCCTTGATACTTAGTCCTAGTCTATCAATTACTTTCTTAATGTGATTCTGGACGTTTTGATGGTGGACAACCTGGTACAAACTGGCGATTTTTTTTCTTTTTCGGGTGTCTATCTTATTTTATTTTTGGTTGTCTTTCTTATTTTTGGGTCTGATAAACAGCAAATATTAAATATCTTGGGGGATATTAAACATGTTAAAAAAAAACATTTCAAAATGGCCCGCCAATTTCAGGAGAACTTATTATTATTGCTGCTTTACTTAGCCGTCTGGTGTGCAAGGACTTCACTCTCAACGTCCACAGAGTGCCCAGATCGAGCCCTGTACATATTGATAAATGAAAACGTCTAGCTTCTGATACTATCTTCAAATAAAAAAAATATGTATTTTCAAGTTTAAATGCAGGTTGTTTGATTCGTGTCGCCCTTAAATAGGTGTTAAAATGTCCTGCTGTGATAACGTAATATTGTGCAATGATTAATCCAGTGACCTAATTAACTGAATACAGAGATTAATTTACCACAGGCGGCAAACATCAAACAATAACAATCAACATGTGACAGTTTCCACCAGCAGAAAATCTCAAACATTGCAAAGGTGTATGTGCATAGGTAATAAAGCTATGATAACCATCACTGATAGGCATATATTCTCCCTTAAATGTTGGAAGCAGCAAGTTAATTTTTATGCAGTTGGTCCTTCTGTAAGGCGGTGGGGATAAATAAAGTGCCTCCTCAGAATGACGTTTTTCTGAAGTAGCCCCGAGGGAATGAATGCTGATATTGAAACACACAATAAATATACAATTTTAGGCCATTGCAATTTTCCTAACTCATTCTGTCACTCTTAGCCATTTTCATGTGTATCATATACCATCTAGGAATCATTTATAAGAGTACCCGATAGTATCACGATAGTATCGTGATAGTATGCCACGATAGTGATAGTATCGTGATAGTAGTTTCTACGATAGCAATACTATCGTGATAGTCAAAATTGGCATCGATAGTCAGCCCTAATATACTGTATTTATTCAGTTCACAAACTGCATTACAAACAGTGTAGATCCTGATCAGATGGTAGAAGCCATCTGATCTGGATCTACACTGTTTGCAAAGGTAATGGTTGTCGTGGTCAGCAGGATCAGGGTTAAGCCTGCAAAATCTGTCCCTTCATGCATGGTAAAGCTTGGTCAGCATGAGGCCTGTTTCTGTATGAAAATTTCAAGATTTGATAGTTTGTGTAGCTTAACCCATTGTATGAGGAAAACCCCTAAAGGGGTACCTCGGCAAACAATGCCGGCTCAGATCATACGCCACAGAACGCAGCGTCTGATCAGGGCCTGCACTATTTGCTAACAGAATTTTCCATCAAAAAAAAAAAAAATAAAAACAGAAAAAATAGGCCTGACATCCCCTTATTAGCTCGCCTGTAGGAAGTACATTGAGAGCTATTGTTGTCACTACGGTTGTGAGCGTTTGCGTGTGTGTGTATGTTCCCATCACACTGTGTTAATTTTTTAAATGCTTATATCTCAACAGTCACTCATCACAGAGTACTCATATTTGGAACTTAAGTACCTGGAAGGATCTTCTGATGTTCAAAGAGAACAGACCCCTGGGTTCATCAGAAGTGTAAAATTTCCCTCAAACTTACTCGCCCTTATCGCCTAAACTTTTCATTTAGGTGCTAAAAATGAAGAAAAAGTAAGGTCAGTTTTGAAAACCTTACTTGCCCTGACTAAAAACTTACTCGCAAATGCGAGCGGGCGAGTGGAATTTTACACCCCTGTTCATGTCCGGAGGTGGGGCCAGGGGTCAAAATATAGAACACCTCTGTAAAACTGTTTTTAAGTTTTTGAAATGCTTATATCTCAACAGACTCTTATCACAAAGCATTCATATTTTACAACTTGTATACCTGGGAGTGTCTTCTGAGATTCCAAGACAACACACCCCTGGGTTCATGCCTGGGAGGGGGTATGGGGGACTGGCTAGGGGTCAAAATCTAGATCACCTTTGTAATTTGTTATATACGTTTCCCTTATGCTAACAAGTTATAGACACAATTGGTTATATATCAGCCAACTATGTGACATTGGTTCAAGTGTGAAAGGGTGAAGGTCATGGTGACCTACATTTCATTGTCCAGTGATTTTGCCTATATCTTGAATACTTTTGTTGGAGAAATGTCATACCTGGGATATTAGTACCATGTGACCCCATGATTGACCTCAAAATATATCTGTCATTGTGACCTATATTTCATGGTTCAGTGATTTTGCCTATAATATATTGAATACATGTACTGTTTGATGGAGAAATGTCATACCGGGATTATTAGTTCCATGTGACCAGATGATGGACATAGTGTGGCCTATTTTCATGGTTCAATGATTTTGCCTCATAATTCAGACACTATTTGATCCTGAAATGTAATATCTGGAATATATGTTCCATGTGACCTGATGATTGACCTTAAAATATATGTAGGTGAGTGTGACCTTATATTTTATGGTTCAATAGTTTTTGCCATATATCTTGAAGGCGCGAAACAGGCGAGCTATGCTGTCATGTGAAAGCTCTTGTATGACAAATGGACTTGTCCAACATATAGCAATGGATGAGTCCACTGGCATACAATGGATTAAAAGGACAAGTTTTTTTGTGACCCAGCTCATATATGAACATCCGTTTTCATTTTTGCCAAAGTCTCAGCTTTCCCTGGCTTCCCAGGGAAAACTGTATTTTGCAGGCTAATTTTTTGTTGTCCCTGCCAGCACTTGTCATGACGGAATTTTTTTCAATGCTTCCTTGATTTCTTCCATTTCCTACATTTGGAAGCTCCTTATAAAATAAATGTTTTTTCTGTATTTACCGTATGTATTTAGACAGACAGGCCTTTGCAAACAGTGTAGACTCAGATGAGACATCAGAGATGCAGTGCCTCATCAGTCTACAGTGTTTGCCACTCATCCAGCTATTTTTTGGGGGGACACAACATTTGGTGGTAAATTGTACTCATTCAAAGTTTGGAACAAGTACATGGTAAGGAGAGTGAGGTGTCTGAATACATGGGGTAAATATTGTATTCAAGGCCAGACATAAAAAAAAAACAACAACATTAGATTAAGGTATTAAACTTACATAATCACACAGATAGGGCTGAACAATCTGTAGATGATGAGATGCCGCAAAATGTCATGTCTCATCAGCGTCTACACTGTTTGCCACACATTAAGCTGTTTTTTTGGGACACAACATCGTATGTAATTTGTACTTGTTCAAATTTTATAACAAGTACATGGTAAGGAGATTGAGGTATCCAAATCCATAAGGTAAAGACAGTATTCAAGGCAAGACATAAAAAACATAACTTTAGATTTATAATAGTACAGTTTCTGTAGGACCACCAGTATCAGCCAAAGGACTTGTTTTGGGGAGCTTTTAAGGGGTATGGTTACAGATTCAGGGGAGGCCATAGCAACAAATAAGGTTTGTATTTTGTGATAATTGAAAGATAGTTTTTGTCAATTCTCAATTAAAACCTATGTTGTTGGTATTCATTAGGGCGCGAGGCGGTTCCAATGAATACTCACAACACAGGTTTATATGGAGAAATAAGGAAAACTATCCTTCAGTCATCATAAAATATCAATCTTATATGTTGCTGTGGGGGCAAATGTTTTAAAAATATTTTTATATTCTTCATATGCAAACTAGACAGGCTCTTAATCCTTAATGTGCCAAAAAAAAACAAAAAAAAAACTGCATCTGAAAATGTCTGTCGTCTGCTGAATCTTCTTGCAGAATTTTCAACGTATTTTTGCATACAGGCAAAAGTGTGGACCCAGATTAGACTACTGCTCTGGGCAGACGGCAAAGCAAATGAAAATTTTATGATTGGCATTTTAATCCATAAAATGCCAATCACAACAATTGTCGTCTGCTTTGGCATCTGCCGGTAACTTTAAAAATCATTTTTGCAAACAGTGCGGACCCAGATCAGACTTTTCCTCTAGGAGTAGGCCGATCAGGGTCCACACTGTTTGCTAATTTTTTTTAAAAACTTCACAAAAAGATTCAGCAGACGACATAAGCAGATAACATTTTCAGATGTAGTTTTTCTCGGCATCTGAAGGGATAAATATTTCTATTTCAGTTTTGAAAACCTCTGGCAAGCCATTGTTGGGTTCTTCGCTGGTTTGTGGGCGTGGCTAACAGGTCTGGTATCCTCGAAGAAAGAATGAAGATGCTGGGATACATCAAGAGTCATGTGAAAAAGGCAGCAGATTAGATCCAAATATTAAATCTGTAATTTTGTAGTGTGACTAATACTGTAAATAATGTCCTACAGATCTTTTTATGTACATGTAGTATCTGTTACAGAATGAGATGAGTTACAGTTCAAGATTGTCTGCTTGATTGCTTTTTTTCTGGCATGAAATTTTAAACATACATATTTTTTATTTGGCCTTTTAAATCAATCAGATGATTTGGTAATTTTTTTTAAACCAGTGAGATTTCGCCATTTGCGAACAACAAAAATGCGGCTTAGCCTGCGCATTGGCTCAGTCTAGTCAGCGCCTTTGTGTTCGTGGCTTGGATAGTGCAAGTGCAGTACTATCGGAGTAAAATGAGGCATGCCATTTCTGTTTTAGTAGGATTAGTGAGCTAGTGAATGAAAAAAAGCCTACAAAAAGACTTGGGTGACAAGTTAAGACTCTGATCAGCCTGGTAGGCCCCCGCCCATCGGGGCTTGCAAAAATAGATGGGGTCCATGATGCTTCCACGCAGAGCTGAAACTGACCCGCACCCGAGTACTGGTAAACCGCTCAGTGGATCTAAGCCTACCCAGGCAAAGCAGTGCGAGTCAGCCTGTGCATGCTTGTAAACCCTATTGGTTTCATTTGGCGGCCGGGATTGAGGTGTCATTTCATCTCAATATCGGGTAAAAGTCCCACAAAATTGGAAGCAACGACTCCAAAATGACCTATACAGTGTTGATGGTGACGTTAAACCTCAAATCAAATGAACAAACAAACTGATCAGCCTGGCATTCACTCGGTCTCATCATCAGAACCTTTGCCAATTCTTTGTACTGGATATAGCCTTGGGCTAATCCAAACAGAGAGAAGCAGCAACTCTTGTCATTGGGTGGGTGTGCAGTCTTAACTTGGTCTTTTCTTGTCGCATTTGCTGTCCTGAGGTAAGTTTTGTCGTGTGGCAGCTCAGAAATGAGGGATAATCAAAACTCATCCCTTGAAAGGTCTTGTTTCATTTGTAATTGCATTTATCCTTAACCTTAACCCTAAAGCACCATGGACTATTTTAGAGCCGACATCAATTTTATTATTTTAATCTTTTTTTTTTTTTCATACAATAAGGCTAGACATTACATGTGAATTGTCTGCCCAGCAGACAATTCGCATGTAATGTCAAGCCTTATTTTTTGTGAAAAATAAAAAAATTGAAAAGGATGCCTGCAAAATGTCATGATTAGCAGTTTTAGGATATTAACAAATACTTGATCTTTCTCAGGATTTCATTGTTAACATTTTTAGTCTTTTTCATCAACAATTTTTATCATCAGCTGTCTTTAGTGGTGTTTTACTCATTTTCACACATTCGTCAGTTTCCTGGTTCATCATAACATGTATACACTTTATACCAGTGCAAAATTTAATAAGTGGGGGCACAGCAGAACAGTAAACTGCTCTGAACCAAAAAAAGACAGCATTAGGTATTCAGTCAGTTTGTGTTGATATGATCAAGTGGTTGGGCTCAGCCTTTAAAAGTAGCGTTCTTATGATGTTTGCAGATTTTTGGCGATTTTTGCAAACTGTAAAACCCAGCCGGCCATCTTATTAACATTCTATGGTATTGCTGTGCTTCACTTATTAATGATTTTTTGTTCAGTATTGTAGTTCTTTGAGCACAACATGTATAGTAGAAGTTACAGTGTCTGTCACTCCTGTATGAACATATGGAATATACAGAACTAATGACCCATGTTTGTTTTTCATACAAGATTTGGTAATTTTTTTATTTACCTTTGCATGAATTGCTGAATTTAGTCGGAAAGCTAGTCTTCTTGGATTGAATGTGTTAGGAGGCACATACTAAATTTAGTAGGTCATTTTGTTTCAGTATTGGGTCTTTATTTTATATGTGAAAAGACAATATTTTTACCATTTTTAGGATTGGTTTGCTTTATTTGCATGCTTTTTTACACCCAGAAGACAATTACATGAACTTGTATTGCTTTGAATATACTTTTTCAGCTTTTAAGGCATGCATGTCTTTTTTATTTCATTTTATTCGTAAACAAGTTAAATGGTTAAATGGGATTCACTTTCTTAGAAAATACATGAGCTTGGCTAACTTGGTTCATCCTGTTGTACGTCATATAACGAGATATAATTTTTGGATAAGTTTTCTAATTTATCCATATAAAAAACATGTGGGTACATGTTAGAATTACCTCAATGAGGTGATTCTAACAAGTACCTGCAACAAATGTTTCAGACAATTAGAAAGGACACTGTTTCATTAATGATCCTTATTACATTTCCTTGTATGAAGGTGAGGTCCTTTGTATTATAAATCATGTTTTTGTTTAAGAAATAGATTAGCTTTAGCTGTGATTTGTTGAGTAATAAATCACAGTTTGGAGGTCGGTTGTAAAGTAGATCAAATCACAAGCGCGTAGCGGTCGTGATTTTTCTACTTACTACTGACCGACAAACTGTGATTTATTACTCAACAAATCACAAACTAGAGCTGATCTTTTTCGATTCTAACATGCTGAAACTCGGCAATAATGCTGTTGTTTCCTTCAAATTCTCACAACTTTTCGCCATTGTTAGAAGAAATCCCGCTAAATTTATCGACTGAAACACATGCATTTATATCCTTTTCTAACGTTTTCGATGCGAGAAAATGATGTTACACCGTCTAACGTCAAGTAAATTGACTAGTGATGTCATAAATTTGCAATTTTTAATGACGTCACTCGTCACGCTCTTCCGAGCCATGATTTGTTGCAGAATAAAACACAGTTATTTTCCATTGCCTATATAGGCGTTTGTGTTAGAATTGTCGTTTTTTTCTAATGAGCAAGTATAGGGGTGTATATTACCCCTCAAGATGCTAAGAAAAACTGTAAGCAAACTTTCACATGTTTTCGCATATAGGCAAACAGAGTGGACCCAGATCGGACAGCTCCAGTCTGATCTAGGTCTACTCTATTTGCTGTAATGACTTGTAAAATACTGCAGATGATGCAGCAGACTTTTGTTGTGATTGGTGGACTAAGGGTTAAAATGAGCCCCGCCAAGCGAATTTGTGTCTTGGAGCATTCCGACATGACAAATTTTAACTGCGCATGTCCAGCCATTCAGAGGGGCCAGGGATATGGCTTTCTGTCTGAAGGTTCCGCTTGATTCACTGCTTGTATGAGCGAGCAACTAAGGTTCTGGCGAGACTGCGCGGATGCGCAGTCTCGCCTGAACCTTAGCTGCTCGCATAGGCGATAAGTACCAAAATCACTTGACGGGGCCCAAATGCTCATGAGAATAGTCTAATATGGGACTGTAAAATAAGAGTTCTAATTTTCTTGTCAGGGATGATTTGGATCAGTCCCTTGTGCAGTCTCATCAGATTTCTCTTAGGCTTAGGATCCATATATGACTTTGATTTTACATCTTAGATGACTGGTATTAAAGACCCTGTGGATGTTTAGGCTAATCTATTGTTTGTCGAAAATGTAATTGTGTACAATGTGTAGACTTAAAACTGGAACATTCCTGTTATGGGTAGACCGGCTGGAAGTAAACTAGGACCTGTCTGCTTCTTTCAGTATTTAGAAAGCACTAATGAAGTTTAGAGTAAAATGAATCATTTGGGAATGAATTTTTAGTTGTTGATTTGCTTTATTCTGGACATAGAAAAAAAGTGCTTTCTACCTGATGCCAAAGATGGTCATTTTCTGCTCAATAACATAAAATCAAATTGAGTGAAAACATGCTAGGTGATGTGGGTATTCACAGTAACCATGTTTATCATATTTACCCTAAATATTTGTACACCTCACCTCCATACCATACTTGTTCTGTAATTTGAACATTTTGTCTAAAATAGCTGGATGAATGGCAAACAGTGTAGACCTGGATGAGATGCCGCTTTTAGCGGCATCTCATCCTTGTCTACATTGTTTGCTCGGGCCTGTCTGTCCGAAAGTAGGAAAATATGGCACACAAACCTGTGTATAGCTTTGTTCATTATAACATTAAATTTTCCTCCAAAAAAACCCCCAAAAACAGACAAACATTTGAAAATATTTGCTGCTCCAGCTGTGTTTGTCATTTGAGGGTGTACAATCTGATATGTTACTTGGTGTCATTGTATTTGTCCCAGATTTTTTTTGAGCTTTGTAAATCGGGTAAAATGATGCAATGGTGCTTGTATCTGCTGTAATTATAAATGGTTCACAATGTAGAATTTATTTGGAATATTTAAGTCCAGAACAATTCGGTATTTGTTGTAGATTTAAAATATTTCACAAAGCATTTTACAGAATGCTTTTTGGATCATGAATCATAATTACATCTTGATGCCCAGATGCTTTACATAACATTGGATGTCAACCTAACAGGTTGGATGTCAACCTAAACCGATTGGATGTCAACCTTAACTGGACTGACAGCAAACCAAACTAATACAGAAAAATTCCTACATTAAGATCATTTTTGGGACTGTTGAAAAGTGGTCTTTAAGATGACTTTTGAACAGTCCCAAAGGTGGTCCCTGACCAGGAGACTTTGTTTTCAGAAAGCACAAAGAAAGAATAATTGCTTACTTCTAAATAAGCTTTTTAAACCAAAATTAGTCTTAATTTTAGGTGGTCTTAATAGCAGAATTTCACTGTCAGATAATAAGCTCTTTAAACCAAAATTAGTATTAATTTAAGGTGGTCTTAAAAGCAGAATTTTTACTGTCAGATCATTTAAGGTCATAAGATCATTTGGGCCTTTTAGGTGAAGGTATCGCAATGTAGGAGTACATTTCATTTTCCCACATCCGGTTTAACTTTACGGCCACATACATGTAACAGTTAAGTGTTCAGAAACAGACTTAATATGTGAGTTTTTGTACCAGCTGCCCAACTACGCAAAGACATGTCTGAGCAGGTATGATCAGGAACCAGATCATGTCCGGTAGGTTTTCAAATTTCGACAAAAAATGGCAAGTTTGTTGCTATAAACATTTTTCTTCATTATTCATGATATTTTTTGTTTTATCCCATCGTTTGTCTTAATCAAAATTTCACTGTTTCTCAGGTGCCATTATCTGGATATTTTTGCAGTTTGATGCATGAATGAAGTTTTATTGACCATGTAAATACATTTTACCTTTTTACCACCAATTTTTATCCCCCATTTAATCAAGAAATCATGTTATCGACATAGCAAACAAAGCCACGGATAAGGAGTAATAAGAAGGATAATTAACCCCATAACATGCCAATCATGACAATTGTCGTCTGCTTTTATCGTCTGCCGGTTACTTTAAAAGTCATTTTTGCAAACAGTGTGGACGCAGAGCAGACTGCTCTAGGAGCAGTCTGCTCTGGGTCCACACTGTTTGCCTGTGTCCAAAAATATTTACAAAAAGCAGACGATATAAGCAGACAACATCTTCATATGTTGTTTTTCTTGGCAGCTTAAGGGTTAAGGTATAATTTTCCTTATTTTCAGAAACATGTTGTGGGTACTTGTCAGAATTGCCTCGTTGAGGCAATTCTGACAAGTTCCCACAACTTGCGCTTAAAGGTGCATTATTGAGCTATCCGGAAAAAACGTTTCCAAAAATAAAATACATATAGCCGGTATTTTTCTTTAAAACAATACAAATGAATGCATTTTATGCAAAAATGCGAACAGTTATGATGACAGGTAAACAAGTTTGAGAGGGATTCCCTAACTAGGTTTCGAACACTAGTTAGATCTATTTTTAGTTCGTGACAAAAATAGAATCCCCATATATGACGTTATGCGACGTTCATTTTTTGGCCTTGTTTGCTTAGGCCATGCCTGAATCGGAAAAAATATGACGCTGAGTACCATGCCATAAGTAACTACACTCAGAGACGATACTGTCACCATGTATGTGTAAAGTGACAGATTTATTTTTAGAACAGAAATTCCGAACACATGTTCAGAGCGAAGGGTAAACACGAATGAAAACGACCATTTTCATAAAGTTCTGAAGCTATATTTGGCTCTAAAAGTGTACACATGACAAATGAGTATGCATTGAAGATAAGAACCAGAAAAAAAAAATGAGACCCGGTAGCTCAATAATGCACCTTTAAATTGAAAAAAAAAAAATAGACGTTATCCTCACCGCTCCTCCTTATCTGGAGCTATAAAAACATTGTAAATTACCGTAAACCACCTTAAATGTGTTGTAAGAAACTGCTGCAATTATCACATGATGCTTCATTTTCATTTTAAGGGGAATAGAAATGCCTCTAAGGAAGGGACTGGCTACCGTGACCTAGTGGATAAGAGCGCTGACTCTTAATCACTAGGTCTCACTGCTGTAGGTTGGAGCCTCGCTCCTGTCACATGTGAGACTTCAAGTTCTGCAACGGAAGGTCAGCTCTTCGGTTTTTGCCCACCTTTGATAAACGAACAGCTTGATATAAGTGAAATAATCTTGAAAGGGCCGTAAAACCAAAACCCAAATTAAGGGGGATCTTTCAGAAATATTTTCATCCCTTTCAAAAGTACCGGTAGTCACTACTTAAAGAAAGGCTATTCTTCCTTTTTATATACCTTCACTTCAGCTCCATACCATACTTAATTTAAAATTTGAACAAGTACAGTTTACTGCACAGTGTAGTGTCTGAAAATACTGGATGAGCGACAGTGTGGACCCTAATGAGTTTTACCTTGGTCTACACTGTTTGATAAGGCCTGTCTGTCGGAGAGGCTTAGCTTGAAAGAAAGCGGCATGAAAGTCACAAAAATTTGTCACCCTTGCAAAAAATGCTCGAAAAAATAACGTTTTTTTCACGTGCCAGTATTGTACCGCAATATGTCTATGGTAGACAAACATCTGGCTAGAAATTGTACAACCAGTATCCCTCTTCCATACGCTTATTCAATGTGATGTGTAAAAGGATACAGATGGACTCACTGACCTGAATTTGTATACATATATTTCAGACACTTGATCAGGAGAGGCTATGTCCCCCCCCCCCCCCACCACCCCCTTTATAAGTAGGGCTCTACTTGAAGAAAAGAAGCAGCAAATGTATGTTGTTATTCAGGTGACCTACAAGGGAAGCAGCTGGGTGTTTCTGAAAGAAAGTATCCTGTGGACAATTTGGGCAATTTTTTTCTCTTTACCATATTGTCATTTTTTATTATTTTATCAGAATGCACTAAGTTGTATAAGTTGTAGAAAAGTATTCAGTGCAGAGAATATGACTGTGTTTTGCAAATGCAGTAGTTTCTTGTACACAAACAAAGTTCGTTTATGGTGATTTCTTTATTTCTAAGGTCGAATTAATACCTACTGTATGATTATGTACCTTAAGGGGAATGGGAACACCTGGTAGATTTTTCCACCATTTTTCAAAGGGAGACAACTTTTGGGACTTCCTGTTCACTTTTCTATAAGCCTTGTCCCACTAAAATGGGGTCTACTCTTAAAGGAAAGAATTTGCACCTGAGGAGCAAATTCTTTCCATTAAGAGTTGACCCCTATTGAGATGGGAGACAAAAATACTTGTGCAGGAGTTGCCTCCCCTGAAGGTGTATCATTTCCCCTTAATATGATGTATAAATATTTTGAAACATAATGCATGGAGTTTAGTCTAAAATTCAAGTTTTTATTTTTACATTTTGATGATATGTCAAAAATGCAGTGGAAGAAGGGCAAGCTGGGGAGACCCTGATCAGACTGCTTCAGAAGGGCTAGTCTGAGCAGGGTCTTTACTGCTTTACAGCCCATGTATTTCACTATTCAAACTACATGTGTTTGAGAATAGGTTTATAAGAAGTATTTTATACAATACAAGCTCTATACTTATAATACAAGCTCTATTATTTAGAAGTTAACCCTTATCCTGCTGTTTGACAACTCCTACCTTTGGAAACAGTGTCGATCCAGATCAGATGGCTTCTGATCAAGATCTACATTGTGACATAGTTGGTGAATTGAATGAATACATTATATCAGGTCATTTGATTGGTTGATAGGCAGCATTGGCAGTGACTAAATAGATTTATTCAGCAGGATAGGGGTTAATGAAAACTTTGGTGACAGCCCTGGTTTAGACTAGCTTGCTCATAATCACCTTGATACTTAAAATGAACATACCTTCTGAAAGAGGATAATGGGACAGTTTTCACAGAAAGATGACTCCTGCAGGAGGCAGGAAAAAAAAATGTGCCTTATTATTGAGTAGAGTGTCTCTTTATCCTTTGTGGAAGGAAGTTTTTATGTTGCAAGTAGCATTTTTCCTTTGAAAAAATGGCGGAAAAATCTGTAATGTGTTCCAATTCCACTTAATTATCATTTAGGGATATGCATGGGAACTGCTTTTTGTTAGTACTTACAAAGCTTTCCTGTAGCTTTCTACAAGCAGTTTGGACAACAAGTCTCGGTTCATGCACAGTGCCTGTCTATCAGGCAAATTTTTTTTTTGAAGTCTCGGTAAATTGTTTATGACATATTGGTGACGGTGTTCATAGCAAGCTGGTCCATTATCAGGGTTTTCACTGTTCCTATCAGGTTCATTATCAGTGGTTCATTGTAAATTGTCATTCATTTCGTAACATTTTTGTGGAATACCTGTAACCATTGTGTCATTCTATCATAATAAACTGTGCTTCAAGCCGAAGTTCTTATCGTTCTAGTTCCCTGTGAACTTCAATCATTGACATTCATAAGTTAAGGTGAGTACAACTGTACAAAACAAGACAAGTGATACAAAATGAGTTTTATCATATGAGGTCGCGTCTGAGAGTGTAATAACGCATTGTATTATTTTCGATAATACACTAGTGGATTAAATATGCAAATTAGCTAGATACGTCTCATAACGTTACATGTACGACGTCGCATTTTCTATCAGTGGAATATTGACATTTTTGTAAACAATCGTGAATAAAATGCGCTTTAAATGTCATATGATAAATAGAACTTTTCATTTGTGCTCATGTATTATTGAATTTATTAAACTCGTCGAGGAAAAGGGATAAAATGCTCGGCAAAGCCTCGCATTTTATTCCTCTTCCTCAACTCGTTTAATAAATTCAATAATACATGACCACTCATGTAAGATCCTCTATATATTAAGTCTGTGTTATTTCAATAATGAATTGCCATAAAAATAAAAAAAATTCAGACACCTTTAGGACTTGCTGTAATTCCCTTAAAATTTAAACATGTTTCACGGTCCAGCAAGGAGTCAAAAAAGGTGCAGACAGAATGGCAAACAGTGTAGACCCTAATCAGACTGCTTCAGTCTGATCTGAGTTTGCACTGTTTGCTTTAGCCAATCTGTCCAAATACTTTGGATCATCATGGTACATTATAATATACAGGGCTGTAATATTCCACTTACCTGCTCACACAATGACTGCTAGAAGTATAGAATCAGATCAAAATTTAATCTAGTAACTATATAACTTATGAAATATACATGTATGCAATATGGAAGATTCATATTAAACAAACTGGCAGAAACAGTAATCATGCATACAGAAAAAGTAGGTGGGGTAAGCTGGTTGTCGATATGTGTATAATGCAGATCAGGTATAATGCTGTTGACGTCGATGGATCCAGATGACAGCGATACAATGACGCTACAGTGTAGTTATAAAGAGGTTGTGGTGAAGTTGCCTGCAGGCTAAACTCAGTCTTGTCTGGTTGTTCCTTTTCTCATGAGCTGTCTCTGTATCCAAACGAGAGCCAAGGCTAATTGAGCCTTGACATGAGCAAACCTGTTTTGCAATTTGAGCCCCGCCAAGCGAATTTGGGTCTTCGAGCATTCCGTAATGACAAACTTTAACTGCGCATGGCCAGCCATTCAGAGGGGCCAGGGATATGGCTTTCTGTCTGAAGGTTCCTCTTGATTCACTGCTTGTATGAACGAGCAGCGAAGGTTCTGGCGAGACTGCGCGGATGCGCAGGCTCGCCTGAACCTTCGCTGCTCGCATAGGCGATAAATACCAAAATCGCTTGACGGGGCCCATTTGTAAACTACAAAAGTTTCGTGAGCCAGTGCATCCATACAGTGCAGTTGGTCTTGGTAGCGTCTGACTGATGATCAGATCGCGGGTTCAATACCTCTCGGGTTGGCAACACTTTGGTGGAAATTTCCTTCCGCTGATTCAAGAAGAGCAGTTTTCTGTTTCTGGCAAAAGAATGCTCTGTACTTGGAAAAATGTAGTCAAGTAAGATAGAAGTGAAGGCAATGATCAGGAATCGATACAATTAACCCACAGCTCCCATCAGAGACACCAAAGGGAAAAAAACAAAAACATGAAATAACTAGACCCTAATGGAAATGCCAATAGTGGAAAGCCAAAAGGACAGCCACTTTCCCACAAAATGGCCAATTGGCAATCCAAAACAAAAAATATAAAGCGATACACACAAAGACAATGCAGGCCCCGGTAGCTCAGTCGGATGCACATCTGACTGATGAGCAGGAGGACGCGGGTTCGATTCCTGTAGGGGTTGGCAACATTATTTTGTGGAGATTGATCATGAAATCTTTTCTACGGTCATTCTCTCCCGCTGATTCAAGGAGGGCAGTTGTCAGTTTCTGGCGAAAGAATGTGCACTATACTGGTTAACCACTTACATATATGCCTGCCCAGGAAAAGTATGTCTAGGTAAACTGACCGGCTCAAAAATGACCTAAATAGTGTTGACTGGGCCTTGAAAAAATAGAAGTGGAGGCAATGATCAGGAATTGATGCAATCAACCCACAGCTCCCATCAGAGACACCAAAGGGAAAGAAACGCAAACATGAAACAACAGACCTAATGGAAACATCAATAGCGGAAAGCCAAAAGCAGTTTCTTGCCCACAACATGGCCAATAGGCTATCCAAAATAATATAAGCGACACATCACCCAAAGACGAACAATAACAAAAATAAACCATGACAGAAAAACTGCATTGGTCAGCAGAAACAAATTCCACTTGGGGGCTTAAATCGATTTTATGTGGCCACAATCCTCGCCCTTATTCCGTCGCGATTTAGACAATTTGTTCAGTCCGCATGAAGGCCTCCTAACTCATCAGTGCAACATCTCCGTGAACACAAATAAACAACCACAGAGATGAAACAACGGTAAGGAGTCGACAACAAGAAACCACTGAAATGCTGGAAAACCAGCAGTTAGACTCCGACGGGCCTGACCAGAGATAGAGCATCAGGCACCAACCAACATTACCTTGAATAAGATCTCTCTAATTCTCAATAAGCCTTTACGTTGGAACTGTCATAGAATCTGAGGCCTGACCCACCGGCGTGCAATTAAAGAGGGAAGCAAAGTTGTCTACCGTGATTGGATTAACTACCATGCATGCAGTCTGTCGTATAACATTTAAGTTGTACCCAATCTTTTTATTAGCTCACATGTCACGTAGTGACGAGGTGAGCTTTTGGGATCACTTTTTGTCCGTCCGTCTGTGCGTCCGTAAACAATTTCAAATAAGGATATCTCTAATACCCCATGGCCAATCTTGATCAAATTTCATGTGAAGCATCATTAGGTAGGGGGAAAGGCTGCATAAGGTTTTTGGGCTGATCAGATTGGAATTCTGGTTGCCATGGCAACATATAGCTCCCATAGACTTATAATGGGAAAATTTTTAAAAATCTTCTTCTCTGAAACCACAGGGCCCAGAGCTTAGATATTTAGCTTGTAACAATGTTAAGTGGTCACCTACATAAATCCTGCCAATCATGCCCCTGGGGTCCAAATTGGCCACACCCCGGGGCCCCTTAGCTCCTATAGACTCATAATGATAAAAAAGCTTCAAAAATCTTCTTCTCTGAAACCACAGGGCCCAGAGCTTAGATATTTAGCATGTAGCAACGGCAAGTGATCACCTACATAATTCCTGCCAATCATGCCCCTGGGTTCCAAATG
Organism: Lucinisca nassula; assembly: GCA_963580285.1. Lineage (NCBI taxonomy): Eukaryota > Metazoa > Mollusca > Bivalvia > Lucinida > Lucinidae > Lucinisca > Lucinisca nassula. The sequence continues at coordinate 20,812,821 of OY757017.1, forward strand.
GGCCACGCCCCAGGGCCCCTTCACCCCCATAGACTCATAATGGAAAAAAAGCTTCAATAATCTTCTTCTCTGAAACCACAGGGCCCAGAGCTTGTATATTTAGCATGTAGCAAGGTAAAGTGGTCACCTACATAATTCCTGCCAATCATGCCCCTTGGGTGCAGGTTGGCCACACCCCGGGGCCCCTTAGCTCCTGTATACTAATAATGGAAAAAATGGTTAAAAAAATCTTCTTCTCTGAAACCACAGGGCCCAGAGCTTAGATATTTAGCATGTAGCAACGGCAAGTGGTCACCTACATAATACCTGCTAATCATGCCCCTGGGTTCCAAATGGGCCATGCCCTGGTGCCCCTTCACTCCCATAGACTCATAATGGAAAAAAGCTTCAAAAATCTTCTTCTCTGAAACCACAGGCCCAGAGCTTAGATATTTAGCATGTAGCAAGAGCAAGTGGTCAACAACATAATTTCTGCCAATCATGCCCCTAGGTTCCAAATGGGCCACACCCCGGGGGCCCTTCACTCCCATAGACTCAAAACGGAAAAAAGCTTCAAAAATCTTCTTCTCTGAACCACAGGGCCCAGAGCTTAGATATTTAGCATGTAACAACGGTAAGTGGTCACCTACATAAATCCTGCCAATCATGCCCCTGGGGTCCAAATGGGCCACGCCCGGGGCCCCTTAGCTCCCATAGACTCCTAATGGAAAAAAGCTTCAAAAATCTTTTCTCTGAAACCACAGGGCCCAGGTCACCTACATGAATCCTGCCAGACATGCCCCTTGGGCCAGAATTGGCCACACCCATGGTCTATTAGCTACCATGGATGGACTTAAAATGGAAAAAAACTTAAAATGGAAAAAAAAAAACTTCAAAAGTATTCTGTGAAACCATAAGGCCCAGAGCTTGGGTATTTAGCATGTAGCAACTTGGAGTTGTTGCCTACATGACTCCTGCCCGAGTCTTGCCCCTGGGGTTCAAATTGGCCAAATCCTGTGGCTTGTTAACTCCAATAAACTTATAATGAAAAAAAAAAGCTTTAAAAATCTTCTTCTCTGAAACCATGAAGTACGGACCTTAGATATTTAGTATATAGCAACATAAAATGGTCGCCTACATAAATCCTGCCAACCATGCCCTTTGGGTCAAAATTGACCTATGGACTTATACTGGGAAAAAAGTAAAAAATCTTCTTCTCCAAAGCCATAAGGCACAAAGCTCAGATATTTAGTATGTAGCAATGTCAAGTGGTCTCCTACACTTATGATTTTCTGGTACACAGGTGAGCAATATAGGGCCATTGGGCCCTCTTGTATCGAAGAATGATTTTACGAAATTGGGTGCTGAAGTCATTGCGGTTATATATTTTTCAGAATTTATATGCTAAGACAACATAAAATTCTGGTTCCGATAGACCTTATTGCAGAAGAGATTTAAGTCCAATATTGAATTTTGAAATTAAATCAGAATGATGTCTATAAAATTTTGAAAAGGCTTTGCCTAGTGTATGGTACCGATAAACCTGATTAAGAAGTTTAGCCATTAACAATTTATTACGAGTGTTGAAGTCAGTTACATGACTACACACTCTGGCAAATCGAATTAATTGCAAAGTATAAATGCCATAGGATGGCGCACTAGGAACATTAAACTCCAATTCAAACAAACAAACACTCGAAGACAAACCAGAAGAAACGCCATTTCAAACGGTCAGTGATAAGAATTCCAGTGGGGCTTAAATCGATTTTACGCGGACGCAATTCTCGCCCTTACTTCCGTAACAATCCGTTGCAATTTAGACAAATAGTTTAAACTGACCAAGCTCGATACAACTTAAACAGTATGAACTGGACTGTAAAACTCCAAAGCAGATTACACATAGCCGGATTAGAATTTTAGCACTTGCTGTATGGATATTACAATACCCCTAGTTTTGATTTTCAAAACGATTACCAGTCTGTATCGCTGAGCAGCTCAGTTTGTTTATTGCCTAGTTGCAAAGCCTGAAGACAGGTTTTATTGTGATAGAACTAAGGTAGACAGTGAAGCGTCGATTGGATCTGGGTGAGATGATGGAAGCATTGTGAAGTGCATCTTGGGAGCCTGGTCCCCACCCATTGGAGCGTGGAGAAATAGATTGAACTGCATGGTGCTTCCAGGCAGAGTAAAAAGTCTCCCTGCCCTACATCATAGTGTAGTTTATATTTTCTTGTCCTTTGGGATCATTGATTCCATTGCGGAATTTTGAAAATACTTGAGGCTCACTGATGAGGCCTAATTGGCCGAAACTAGCTAGTCCGGCCCAGAAAACATGTACACTTCATATTTTCCAGTTCTGTGGTGTATTCCTTGCTTACAAAGGATAATCCGTTTATAGAACATATTTAATGTCACTGCAGCTGGTGTCTGGGAATGTGTGGCTGCTGTAAAATGTCCCTGCCCTACATCATAGTGTAGTTTATATTTTCTTGTACTTTGGGATCATTGATTCCATTGCGGAATTTTATAAATACTTGAGGATCACTGATGAGGCCTAATTGGTCGAAACTAGCAAGTCTGGCCCAGAAAACATGTACACTTCATATTTTCCAGTTCTGTGGTGTATTCCTTGCATCCAAAGGATAACCCGTTTGTAGAACATATTAAAAGCAACAGCATGAGTACTGGCAAACTGCTTAGAAGGTCTAACCCTGCCCAGGCAAAGTGGTACGAGTTCGACAGTCCCTGCATATAAACCTAATTGGTTTGCTTGGGCGGTAAGGCTTGAGATTTCATCTCCACATCGGGTAAACATCCCACAACATTTGAAGTAATGTCTCCAAAATGTCCTAAATAGTGTTGACGGGGATGTTAAACCCCAATTAAAACAAAAAATTAATGTTCCAATTGAAACGCAAGACAAGAGTCCTGATCATTATGATACATTTATTTCTCAGGGTATAACTGTATTCAAAGTTTTATGGTCTCTATATGATTTTTTCCACGTTTTACACTAAACTACCCCATAATCTTATAATAGAAAAACTATGATTTAACTGAATGGACATTCCATAGAGAAAAATACTTCCACTTCTGAAAAGCACAAAAAGTACACATTATGGTCATGTCAGAAAGTCTGTGAAGCTCGACAATATTTTTATAAGATTTGGTACTAAATAACCTAGACAAATTGTGGGAATTCCGATGGGTATGAATTTCGCATCGCGTGTGGCTGATTTTTTATGCCCCCGCCATTCGAAGAATTGTGGAAAGGGCATATAGCGTTGTCCCTGTCCGTGCGTCCGAAACTTAAAGGCGGTCAATAACTTCCTTATTTCTTGATGGATTTTAAAATTACTTGGCAGAAATGTTAACCATCATGAGACGACGTGTCCCATGCAAAACCCAGGTCCATACCTCCAAAGTCAAGGTCATACTTAGAGGTCAAAGGTAAAAAAAGGGTCCGAAACTTAAACGCAGTCAATAACTTTCTAATTTCTGGATGGATTTTGAAATTACTTTGCAGAAATGTAAACCATCATAAGACGATGTGTCACGTGCAAAACCCAGGTCCGTACCTCCAAGGTCGAGGTCATACTTAGAGGTCAAAGGTAAAAAAATGGTCCGAAACTTAAACACAGTCAATAACTTTCTTATCTCTGGACGGATTTTGAAATTACTTGGCAGAAATGTTGGCCATCATGAAACAATCTGCCTCTCACAAAACCAAGGTCCTTACCTCCAAGGTCCAGGTCATACTTAGAGGTCAAATGTGAAAAAAGGGTCCAAAACTTAACACGGTCAATAAATTTCTATAGATGAATACGAACATAGATGTATTTTCAGGCGGGGGCATTCGTGTCCTATAGTAATAATACTTGAGACATTTAGCTTGACGTTTAGATATTGTGATTATTCATTAAATATTAATAATACCTGAGGCTTTTAGCTTGACGTCTGGATATTTGGATTATTCGTTAAATAGTAATAATACCTGAGGCTTTTAGCTTGACGTCTAGATATTTGGATGATTCATTAAATAGTAATAATACCTGAGGCTTTTGGCTTGAAGTCTAGATATTTGGATGATTCATTAAATAGTAATAATACCTGAGGCTTTTAGCTTGACGTCTAGATATTTGGATGATTCATTAAATAGTAATAATACCTGAGGCTTTTAGCTTGACGTCTAGATATTTGGATGATTCATTAAATAGTAATAATACATGAGGCTTTTAGCTTGACATCTAGATATTTGGATTATTCATTAAAAATGAATAATATCTGGGGCTTTTAGCTTGACGTCTAGATATTTGGACGTTTCATTCAATATTAATAATACCTGAGACTTTTAGCTTGACGTCTAGATATTTGGATGATTCAATAAATATTAATAATACCTTGGGCTTTTAGCTTGACGTCTAGATATCTTGATGATTCATTAAATATTAAGAATACCTACGTCGATGGTTTGATAAATCAAATTTAATTAATCAGTCAAACTTCAATTAAATAAGCAAATTATTCCAATACAGAAGCCCTGTGTCTAGTCATGTTAATGTCTTCAACACTTGTAATAAACCTCTTTATCAGGGTTATCAGTTTTACAAACTTCGCAAGGCTTTTTCTAAATTATATAGACGTCATTTTGATTTAGTTTCAAAATTCATTGTTGGACATTGTGTGCCTGATGCTCTGTCTCTGGTCGGGGCCCATCGGAGTATAACTGTTGGACTTCTTTTGCTCCAGCATTTCAGTGGTTTCTTGCTGTTGTGTCCTTGCCGTTGTTTCATCTCTGTGGTTGTTTGATTTTGTGTTAAGGGAGATGTTGCACTGATGAGTTAGGAGGCCTTCATGCAGACTGAACAAATTATTTGTCTAAATCTCGACGGAAATATGGGCGACGATCGTAGCCACGTAAAATCGATTTAAGCCCCCCCCCTCCCAGTGACATTCGTTTCACTGACCGTCGCAAGACACTTCTTCTGTCGTGGCTTGTCTTGGAGTGTGTGTATCGCTTATATTATTTGGTTTTGGATAGCCAATTGGCCATAAGTAACTGTCCTTTTGGCTTTCCACTATTGATGTTTTCATTAGGGTCTAGTTGTTTCATGTCTCTGTTTCTTTCCCTTCGTGTCTCTGATGAGAGCTGTGGGTTAATTGTATCGATTCCTAATAGTTGCCTTCAAATAAAAATCAAAAATGAGTTCCTTTAAGAGCAATGAAAACATTCATAAGAAAGAAGATGGGTCATACTACGTAGTTTCGGCTAATAAAGCCTCATCAGTGACCCTGTATTGATCCGGCAAAGAAAGCCAGAGAAACATACTACAATTTTGCAAATTCGAATAGGCAGTCGATTCAAAGACTGATATAAATCTATTTTAGACTTTTCTGCAACAAGTCCTATAGGAACCTGAATTTTATGGTGTCTTAGCACATAAATTCAGAAAAATATATGCTTGCAATGATTTCTGTCCCCAATTCCGTAAAATCATTCTCTGATATAAGAAGATTGGTACAATTTAACATACATTAATGTTATACGACATAATGCATGGTGGTTAACTTTTTGCAGTTCTTCTCTTGTGGTTTATTAATCCCCCACCGCGAAGTGGAGCGGGGATTATAGGAATGGCCTTTGTCCATCTGTCCGCCCATCTGTCTGTCCGTAACACTGTCTTGTCCGTTCCATATCTCCTTTACCCTTCAAAGGATTTTCATTAAACTTTTGTCAAATATCCCCCTTAGTGAGCTGATGTGCAAAACCCATAAATGAACCATGCCGACTCAAGGTCAAGGTTACATTTGAAGGTCACGAGTTAAAAACTTTGAATTTTGTGTCCATTCCATATCTCCTTTACCCCTCAAAGGAGTTTCATTAAACTCTGGTCTTTTATCCCCCTCAGTGAGCTCATGTGCAGAGCCTATAAATGAATCATGTTGATACCAGGTCAAGATTACATTGGAAGGTCACAAGTTTGCAACTTTGAATTTTTTGTCCGGTCCATATCTCCTTTACCATTCAAAGGATTTTCATTTAACTTTGGTCAAATGTTCCCCTCAGGGATCTGATGTGAATAACACATAAATAAACCATGTCGACTCAAGGTCACAGGTGAAGGTCATGAGTCTGAAACTTGGAATTTTGTGTCCGTTCCATATTTCCTTTACCTCTGGAAGGATTTTCATTTAACTTTTGTGGAACATACCCCACAGTGAGCTGATGTGCAGAACCATAAATAGACCATGCCAACTCAATGTCAAGGTCACAGGTGAAGGTCACAAGGTTGAGCCTTGATACAAAGTGCTGCGGGAGATTTGGCTGTCCCTCAGACTGTTTTCTTGTTATTATTATAGTTTGCCTGTGCGTGTATGCTTGGGACGTCTGCATTATGGTGAAGTTGTTTTATGTTCAGTGATTCTTTCCCTTCGTTTGGTGGCTTCGATGGGACGTGTGAGGTAATTTTAATGATTCCTGGTTACTGCTTCCACTTCTATTTTGCCAGTCGCACTTGTCTTGGTGCAGCTCAGCTTATGCCATGTTATTGTTGTGTCGTAGAACTCCGTCACTGGCTTTTCGGTGCACCCGGTTTGAACCGGTAAGATGATGTAATGTCAACAGTTAAATAGAATCCCGCCACCAGAATGTATATAATAATCCCCTCAAAACGTTCACTGACTTTTGGAGTTCTATATATTCTCGTCACCAGTAGGCCTATATAATATGAATACAACACCTCAACCAGTGAATCGTCACCAATCACTGTTATATACAACTTTGTACAAATCAGAATGGTTGGAGTACACTCTATGTGCCCTGAACAGGTGGAAGGGTGCGAATGACCATGCACAGTGAGAAATCCAGTGTTCAGTCTAGCAACTTTTGCTACAGTTAAACTTGCAGCCACAGAAACGTTTGAGTTCAACTTTACTCCCGTGCCTTAAACAGTGACTGCAAAAAACCTGGATCGCTCTTATTCTGAGTCCTGGTCAACTGCCCCGTCCATAAATCCTTGTTCACAAGAGTTTTCTACATCCAGTTCATAAGGCTCATTAACACGCTTCTTAAGACTGGATATGTCAGAATCTGATATGATCATGCAGTAGTACACATACTGGGAGTTTCAAGTTCTTTGTCACAGCTGACTGAATCAGAAACTGAACACACTAAGGTTAAAAAAGAACGGTGCTTTCCACATGTGATGCTGGACAGACAGCGGTTTTTGGAGAAGCAACCTTCACAGCTGTTTTTTTTTTGTCCTTAAAATGCTGCAACCTGGCCTTATCTGCAGAATGGTGGACGGCGACTTCCTTTCCCGTTTCTTCACTGGTGGTTTCTGGCTCCTAAGTGGAGTTTCGGTAGACTCCTTACTGTCCTTGACCATAACATCAAGATGACTTTTTGTGGGAAGCGAACAGCTTACAATGAGTGAAAATGTATTGGGATTCCGGATTATCTATCTATCTATCTACTGATACTGTGCACTTTATGACATTCATCATATCCATTTCATAAGTTCACTGCCACTGTCCAAGAGATTGGTGACGTCTCACTGGGAATAAAATTAGTTCGAGGATGCTCTCATTTTTCCATATTCTGTATATTTCCATTTTGACAGCGGAGAGAGAAAACACATCCGCCATGCAGGGTTTGTTCTGCGCATGTTCTGTTGTCCATCATCCGTCATTAGCCTTTCACATTTTCGACATCTCCAAAACCATAAGTCAGATTGAGCTGATACTTTGTGGAGGCACTGGGGCATTATGGAGATATTGTTCTATTTTGCTATCCACTGTGGCCATCTTGATTTTGGAGACGTTGCTTCCAGTTTTGTGGGACTTTCACTCGAAATTGAGATGAACTGACATCTCAAGCCCTGCCCCCCCCCCCCCACCTTAGCTCTCTCTCGTGATCCACAGTGGTTGCCCAACAAAAACATCGGGGTGTTCTGTTCTGTTCTGTTAATCTTCTCCGCCAACAATGACGAACCCTGAATCTTCTCAGGTAAAATATCCAGCACCACAATATTTTAAAAATGTCTATCAGTTTTCCAGCTATAAAACATTCATTCATGAAGTCTCGTTCAAGACCGACCACCGCGAGATTTCAGTTTTAAGAATAAAAAAAATCTTAAAATATTAAAATTTTTCTCCAGGTATAAGAAGAGTTCAATAATAGTAGCTAATATATCAATTTCTGTCGTTAATAAAAAGTATCTCGACTTGTTTCCATAAAATTTTTCTAATTTTTCAAGATGGCGGCGGTCTGCCGCGTCACCTCGCGAACAAAGGATTCAAAGGTTTCGACCCTTTTTCCAGCCAATTCAGTCTATAATTTTCCTCCAAACACAATTACATCGTTTCATAAATGTTAAAATCAATGATGAAAGTCGATAAAAGTCACTAAAGTTCAGTAAAATTCAGTAAAATTCAATAAAATCATAAAACTTCGTCCCAGAGTAAAACCACGTCCGCCTTCACCAATCACCACCACCACCACCCATCAGTGGTGTTTAGTTAGACCTGTGCACACGCAACTACCGACTTGCTTCCCGATTTTATAAACGAGTTTACACCAACAACAGCTGATATCCGATATTCTTGATTTTGAAAGATTTGCTTCTTTCCTGAAAAAATAATTGCTAAGTAAGTACAGTTCCTACCTCTTTCACCCAAAGACGTTATTTACGTCCTATTTTAACTAAACTGGTTTAAAGTACTGGTTACCACCCAGGAAATCCTGCTCGTAATGCTCAGATGTGAGCGAGTAGCAGTAATCAGGTAGAAGAAAGTTGTTTTATTTAAAGACTGTCTTTAAATTTAAAGACTTTTTAGTCCGTAAATTTGGACCAATTATTTCTTCTGAAGGGCAGGAAACGGCTGATAGGGCTGTACCCGCCCTGACGATATACATACATTCATCATACATTATGGGAATGGGTGTGGTTCACATTCAATTACTACCCCCATCTTGATATATTGAAATCATCATTTGTTTTCATGGTTATATCTGGAGGACAGGAAGTGGCCGCCATGGCTGTACCTGGCCTCCCCCCCCCCCCCCCCCCCAAAAAAAAAAAAAAATCATCAAACATTATGGGAATGAGTGCAGTTCATGTCTTCATGGTTATATCTGGAGGACAGGAAGTGGCCGACACGGCTGTACCTGGCCTTCAAAATTCATCAAACATTATGGGAATGATTGTGGTTATGTTTTCATGGTTATATCTGGAGGACAGTAAGTGGCCTACACGGCTGTACCTGGCCTTCAAAATTCATCAAACATTATGGGAATGAGTGTGGTTCATGTTTTCATGGTTATATGTGGAGGTCAGGAAGTGGCCAACACGGCTGTACCTGGCCTTCAAAATTCATTAAACATTATGGGAATGAGTGTGGTTCATGTTTTCATGGTTATATCTGGAGGACAGGAAGTGGCCGACACGGCTGTACCTGGCCTTCAAAATTCATTAAACATTATGGGAATGAGTGTGGTTCACATTTAATTAAGTACTACATATTCTTTGATGTATTGTAATCATTATCTATATTCATGGTTATATCTGAACGACGGGAAGTGGCCGACACGGCTGTACCTGGTCTGAGGATATACATAAATTTATCATACATTATGGGACTGAGTGTGGTTGACATTTAATTGCTACATATTCTTTGAAGACTTTGATATGTATTGCAATCATTAATTTTCGGGGCACTCGGTTATGTTTTTCTTTACAGATTGTTCTCCTCAGATGCAGTGGTATCTGGTGGGGTGGTTGCCCGTGGGTCCTGGGGTGGGTGCGGATGCAGCGGAGTCAAATAAATCTGGAAATGTGATTCATTCTGCAGGTGGTGCAGTTGGAGTGTGTTTGGGCGTCGGCTTTTTGTGGCCGCTGCCGGTATCAAGCCCAGGACCTATGATGTCGGGGGCAAGTGGATTAACCACTGAAATATCACGCTGCTTTAATCATCGGTCGGGGCACTAGACTGGATTTTTTTTTTTTTTTTTTTTTCCCTACTTCAGTGGTGCCTGGTGCCGGGATGATTATTGCTGCAGCCCATAGATGGACCAGATTAAGCGGAGTCAAGAGGAGCTAAAAATATGACATGTTTAAATGAGTCTCTCCTAAACATTTTAAATATTGGTTTCTTTGTAGGATAGAGGAATGAAGTAGCACAGCATAATAAATCGCCTTATTTGGAGTGCAAAACCGACCGGTCTGACTGGCCCGAACCTTTTGGCCTGGTGTTTGACTCGCTTGCTTTTTGGCCTCAGGGTCGTGGGCTCGGTCCCCGGTCGGGGCACTTGGTGTTTTTCTTTACAATTTTTCTCCTCAGATTGCAGCGGTGCCGGGATGGTTACCGATGAAGCCCAGGAGAGGTGCAGATGCAGCAGAGTCAAAAGAAGCTAGAAATGTGATATGATTACATGGGTATCCCCTGAACATTTGAAAATAATAATAATAATGACAATAATAATAATTGTCTCTTTGTAGGATGGAGTGCAACAATAAATATGTATTTAGAGTGCATGATTGATGGTCTTATCAAAATCTTAACCCTGTTGATTGCTGTTTATGTCTGATTTTCAACATGATGTGTGAAAGAGGGAGGAAAAAAAAAAAAATATTCCTCTATACTATATGAGTTATTACGCAGACACTACTTGTGAAAGATTATACTTGTGAGTTATCTCGGCCAGCAGCCTCAGTCTTCAAATTAACAAAATATTTGCCCTCGTTTGGTGCAGCTGGACGACCTACTGACGGCTTCTACTTCAGGTTTGAGCAACTGCGCTACCACCTTTTTGAGAAAGATATTTGAGCTCACATAAGGTTAACTGGGGTACACATTATTTTTGTTATTTCGGCTACAAGACAAAGGTTGTGGGTTCTCTTTAGAACCGCCTCAACCTATGTTTGCAGTATAGATAAGAAAAAATACCACAAATTTTCATAATAAAAGTAGTCATTTTAGAGATGTGAAAACCTGCACTATGTCGCACGGCTGTGTTTTCGTACTGGTATGTTTAATAGTTTTCATTACAAAAACATTCTTATTCAAATACTGGAAAATTCTACCACCAAATAAAAAAATATCAAAATTGTTCTGATCAAAGATTCTTATATTTTTCATATTTCTGCTCAGGTGCTCGTTAAAAACGCCTCGGCGAAGCGGTTCTAACGATCACCAACGGTCTGTGTATTTTGGGGCGGAAATATGAAAAATAATGTGTTGCATATTCATTGTGTGCTTTGTGGGTAGTACCCATAAGTATCATTTGACGTGTCATCATAAACAGTTCAGATTCAGAGCCGTTCTTCCGTCCGTCCATCTACACAAGCATCACTTCATTCATTCAGTCATTCATTCATTTCCATTTGTACACCTACCGATACTCTCTATTCATTCATCTATTAACTTATCTATCTCTGTAGATTCAAAATGCTGTCCGTTCATCCGTCCATCTACCAATGCACAGCCCCATTCACCCATTCATTTATTTATTCATCCATCTGTACATTTACTCATCCATTCCGTTTGTCACTCCCTTAAAATATAATTGCGGCAACACGGCTCACCAGGTAAGGGCGAAACGACCCACCCCCAAAATTAGGGCGAACCGACTCAGGACGAAATGACCCATGGGCGAAACGACCCGGAACCCCTCTATGACCTTGATTTTTATGGAACCGACCTGGATATTGTACGCCACACCCTGTCACTTTGTTGTTAACATTTCTGCCAAGTATTCTTTCTTTTAAATCCATCTAGGAATAAAAAAGTTATTGACGACAAAAAGACCTTTTTTGACATTTGGCCCCTAAGTATGACCTTGACCGTTGAGGTACCGACCTGGGTCTTGCGCGCGACGCACTGTCACATTATGGTTAACATTTCTGCAAATTAACTTTTAAATGCATCCAGGAATAAGAAAGTATTTCATCGGACATGATAAAAAGACCTTTTTGGATCTTTGGCCTCTTAAGTATGACCTTGACCTTTGAGGTACGGACCTGGTTCCTGCGCGCGATGCACTATCACGTTATAGTTAACATTTCTGCAAAGTAATTTTTAAATGCATCCAGGAATAAGCAAGTAATTGATAGGACACAATAAAAAGACCTTTTTGGACATTTGACATCTCCTTTGAGGTACAGACCTGGGTCTTACGGGCAACACTGTGTCTCACTGAGAAGAATATTTGACCAAAGTTTAGTGAAATTCTATATAAGGGTTCAGGAGACTCGGAGCAGGCAAGAATGTATTACAGACAGAGGCCATTCCTATAATCCCCACTCCGCTTCGAGGCGGGGGATTAATGAAAAGCATTCTCTTTTGTCCAGCAAGGAATCATGGTCATGCTCATATAGATGACTAGCCATTACTCTTCTGTATATGTAGTATATTGAGTTTTTTTCCCGCTTTTCGAGTATGTACTGTACTTTGATTGCATTGATTTTCTCACCTTATTTTATCGATAAAAGTTTATTTTTCAACATCCTCCACATCGTTAACCGCCAAAACATCAGCATTTTTAAAAGCATTATTGTTTCTCAAATAAAGTGGTGTGTAGTTTTCTCCGGTTAACAATGTGGATGACCATGCAATTTTCCGTTGAACACCACAGGGGTCTTCAGTTTGTCCATAGACACAATGTTGCACATGACCGGCAGTGCATATATTCAACCAGAAATTTTATGACGAAAACGCATGCGGATGACAAAATAAAACAGTTTTCAATAAACTAGAGATATTTGAACACCTTTTGGGTGTGTTTTGATCAAATTTTGTTGTCTTCAAGAATTAGCTCTTTCAGTAGGCACTTTGCAATAGAAAACTGTAACCCGTCCTTTATGCAAAACCGGCAAAAGTTTACTGTAATACATCTCATCTCATTAAATAACACTGTTTGCTGTATCATCAGACTACCTCACGATACTATAAGAATCTTATATGGGTGTGAGGGTGGATGGAAAAATCCGTCCCGAGGGTCACTGTCCGGCATCACGAGGCTTGCCGAGTGATGCCGGACAGTGATTCCGAGGGTCGGATTTTTCTATCCACCCCTCACACCCATATAAGATTCTTTTTCTTGCATACCTTCCATTTATATTGCGAATTTTTAATGCTGCTGTCACTTTGGTTACCGACGTCCGCCATTTTGTGATAACACAACAGGAATGTTTAGTGAAGTCACGCATGACGCCGCTGCGCATGAGGTTGTAATCAACCAGTGCATTTATCAAACACGCGATTATATTCGATTTGGGGTCGGAACACCAGGGTCAGAACATTATTTCTATCCCAGGGTAAAATGGCGGATTTTCTGATCAGATCAGATCAGAATTGTTACTGGTGACACGTCAAATGACATTCATACACCAGGACCTGTGATGTGGGAAGTTAGTCCCTAGCTCTAACCAAAGAGGTAAATTTAGCTACACAATCATCAGCACCTTCAGCTGTCGAAATTATCGAATCGGGAAGGGCATTCCAATCTCTAATGGTTCTGGGGAAGAACGACTCTTTATAAATGTCAGTTCTTGCGCTAAGGGTCTGAAACGCCAACGAATGGTGATTTCTACAGTATCTAGCTGGGGGAACAAGGTCATCTGTTGGAATGCTGGCAGCACCCTTTAGACCTTTGTATAACAGGATTAGCCTACTGTCTTTTCTCCTTTTCTTGAGAGACTCCCATTTTAATTTTCCAAGTATTCCAGTCATGCTCCCAGTTTCAAAGCAGTAATTGCCTGTTACAAATTCTTGTCTGGTGTGCAAGAAAATATCCATATCGTCAGCAGATGTATTGCAATTACGATATGATTCACCGAATTGTTGCACCTCTAATCTGCTGCACGATCACAGGAACTTGACATTAATCAGAATTGTTATAACAATGTCAGAAAGCCGAAAAATTAAGGTTTGTTAGACGAAGTTGAGCTTTCGAGACTTTGGGCTTTCTTGACTTTGTCTTATAGATCTAAAATTTTGGGCTTTCTGAGATTTTCATGAGGTGAAGCTCCTGTGTACTCGCATTAACCACATAAGTCCAAATCTGTCAAGGAAAACTGTGGTTGGCTAATCTGATCTGCTTGATAGGACCTAAAATACTGGTCATTACGAAAACACGCCTATACCAATACATTGTAACCATTATCGCTGAAAAAATGAAAAATTTAAGATGAAAAATTGTGATATTTTGCTTATTTCTGCTCCAAATATAGATTGTGGGTACTCGTTAGCACCGCCTCATAGAGGCGGTTCTAACGAGTACCCACACTCTATATTTTTAGAGCAGAAATAAGGTTTACGCCTGTTAACCCCATTTTCACTATATAAAAGTGGGGTTCGAGGGGGTCAAAATTATATAGGCGTGCTTTCGTGATGAGTGCTGATGGGTTGGTTAGTCTTCAAAACAGTTAAATAAAAAATCAAAGTTCACCCAACCCAACCTGAAAATTGGTCAAAAATTATCTCTACTCAAAAAGGATTGAATGATCAAGAGGGGAAAAATCGTATTTTATTTATTTATACTTTACTTACAGCCTTGAAATTCATAAATTTAGGACCAAAGAGAGTTGAATAACTTGAGAAGACACAGAATGCTCAAAGCACTGGTAAGTGTTCAGAAAAAATATATGTTTAACCTTTAACCTGCTGAATATTCAATTAAGCCACACTCATTTCTGACTTTGAACCAATCAGATTACTTGATGCAGCTTATTTCTACATATTCATAAACTGAATGTCAAACTGTGTAGATCCTGATCAGATGGCTTCTTCAGAAGCCATCTGATCTGGATCTACACTGTTTGCAAAGATAGGGCTTTTCGTCTACAGCAGGGTAAAGGTTAAGTAGAAAAAATGATCACAACAAAGCATGTCCCTTCAATAATCGCTATAAAACATTGAGCCTATGACAATTCATTAGAGCAACTGATAGGGAAAGTTTGAGATTAATGGTTATTTTAATATAGCACCAGGTCTTAATGATTTAGGTTTTTTAGCTCACCTGGGCCGAAGGCTCCAGGGGAGTTTATAGTATAGTGGGTCCTCCGTCGTCCGTCTGTCCACACTTTTGAGCAGCTATATCTCTGTATCCTGCAGGCTGATCTCAATCATTTCTCATCTGTAGCATGCCTCTGGTGGGGCATTGATGACATAAACTTTTTTAGCTCACCTGAGCCTTTAGGCTCATAGGTGAGCTTATAGTATAGCCATGGTCCGTCGTCCGTCCGTCGTCCGTCCGTCCACCATTTTCAAAGATCTTCTCCTATACTGCAGGGCCAATCAAAGCCAAATTTCATATGGAGCCTCAGTGGGATGGGGGAACGAAAGTTTGTTCGCGGGGTCTGGATCACATGACCAAGATGGCCGCCATGCCCATATATGGTAAAAAGCCTTAAAAAATCTTCTTCTCCAGAACCATAAGGCCAGTGGCCTTGAAACTTGGCATGTAGCATATGGTACTCGGGGCCAGTATGGTTTGTACAACTGGTGACCCTGGGTTGACCTTGACCTTTTTTACAGCAATGTCAAATTTGCCGACTTAGGCTTTTGCATGGGGCAAAGTGAAAATAATGGATTTATAGGAAACCATTGAAGACAGTGTCACCAAAATTTGTAGATCAGGTAAAGTAACTGAATACATGAAGATCTATGGGTGAGAAAGGTCAAGGTCATTCATTGGCCTTAGACCAAGGTCATTCAGGATCCATATTTCAAACATTTTTTTCTCCAAAACTGCTGAGCCAATTTAAGTTAAATTTAATATGGAGCCTTTGTGAGTTGAACAAATGAAAAAATGCCAATACGGTCTACATGTAGATCACATGACCAAGATGGCCGTCACGCCTATATATATGGTAAAAAGCCTTAAAAATTCTTCTTCTCCAGAACCGTAAGGCCAATGGCCTTGAAACTTGGCATGTAGCATATGGTACTCAGGCCCATCATAGTTTGTACAAATGGTGACCCCGAGTTGACCTTGACCTATTTTACAGCAATGTCAAATTTGCAGACTTAGGCTTTTGCATGGGAAAAAGTGAAAATAATGGATTTTTAGGAAACAATTGAAGACAGTGTCACCAAAATTAGTAGATAAGGTAAAGTAGCTGAATACATGAAGATCTATGTGTAAGAAAGGTCAAGGTCATTAATTGACCTTAGACCAAGGTCACGCAGGTTCCATATTTCAAACATTTTTTCTCAGAAACTACTGAGCCAATTGAAGTGAAATTCAATATGGAGCCTTTGGGAGTTGAACAAATGAAAAGCTGCCAACATGGTCTAGATCACATGACCAAGATGGCCACCACGCCCATATATGGTAAAGAAACTTCGAAATTCTTCTTCTCAAGAACCGGAAGGCCAATGGCCTTGAAACTTGGCATGTAGCATATGGTACTCGGGCCTATCATAATTTGTTCAAATGGTGACCCTGGGTTGATCTTGACCTATTTTACAGTAATGTCAAATTTGCTGACTTAGGCTTTTGCATAGGAAAAAGTGAAAATAATGGATATTTAGGGAAACCATTGAAGACAGTGTCACCAAAATTTGTAGATTAGGTAAAGTAACTGAATACATGAAGATCTATGGGTAAGAAAGGTCACGGTCATTCATTGACCTTAGACCAAGGTCACTCCGATTTCATATTTCAAAAAAAAAACATTTTTTTCTCAGAAACTACTGAGCCAATTTAAGTGAAATTCAATATGGAGCTTTTGTGAGTTGAACAAATGAAAAGTTGCCAGTACGGTCTAGATCACATGACCAAGATGGCCGCCACGCCCATATATGGTAAAAAGCCTTCAAAAATTTTCTTCTCCAGAACCGTAAGGCCAATGGCTTTGAAACTTGGCATATATCATATGGTACTCGGGCTCGTCATAGTTTTTACAAATGCTGACCCTGGGTTGACCTTGACCTATTTTATGGCAGTGTCAAATTTGTCAACTTTGGCTTTTGGATGGGAAAAAGTGAAAATAATGGATTTTTAGGAAACCATTGAAGACAATGTCACCAAATTGGTAGATCAGGTAAAGTAAATGAATACATGAAGATTCATGGGTAAGAAAAGTCATCATTCAGTGACCTGGGACCAAGATTAACCAGGTTCCATATTTCAAACAGTTTTTTCTCAGAAACCGCTGGCCCAATTCAAGTGAAATTTGATATGGATCCTTTATATGATGAACAAATGAAAATTTGCTCATATGGTCCAGGTCACATGACCAAGATGGTGGCCTTGCCCATATATGGTAAAAACACTTCGAAATTATTCTTCTCCAGAACCGTAAGGCAAATGACCTTGAAACTTGGCAGGAAGCATCTGGTACACGGGCCTATCATAATTTGTTCAAATGGTGACCCTGGGTTGACCTCTACCTATTTTACGGCAATGTCAAATTTGCGGACTTAGGCTTTTGCTTGGGAAAAAGTGAAAATAATTGATTTTTAGCTCACCTGAGCCTTTAGGCTCATAGGTGAGCTTATAGTATAGCCATGGTCTGTCGTCCGTCCATCCGTTGTCCGTCCGTCCACCATTTTCAAAGATCTTCTCCTCCAAAACAGGGAGGCCAATCAAAGCCAAATTTCATGTGGAGCTTCAGTAGGATGGGGGAACGAAAGTTTGTTCGCGGGGTCTGGGTCACATGACCAAGATGGCAGCCATGCCCATATATGGTAAAAAGCCTTCAAAAATCTTCTTCTCCAGAACCATGAAGCCAATGACCTTGAAAGTTGGCTTGTAGCATCTGGTACTTGAGCCCATCATAGTTTGTAAAAATGGTGACCCTGGGATGGCCTTGACCTATTTTATGGCTATGTTAAATGTACACCAGGACCAGGTGTCAGGTGAGCGTTTACAGGACCACTGGTCCTCTGGTTATGAAATCGCTTTAAAACTTTGGTTCCTATGGCAACCACAAGGTCCCATAGACTTACTATGGGAAAATGCTTGTCATCACCGTAGCACCTTCAGTTTTGATTGGATCTTTCTGAAACTTGTATGTAAGGTGACTGGGGATAAAAACTTGGATGAGTTCAAAAACCCGCCAAGTCGACCCATTTATCATAGAGTTACGTCCCTTTGATTGCTGAAAATGCCGATTTTTAGCTCACCTGAGCCTTTAGGCTCATAGGTGAGCTTATAGCGTAGCCATGGTCCGTCGTCCGTCCGTCCGTCCACCATTTTCAAAGATCTTCTTCTCCTATACTGCAGGGCCAATCAAAGCCAAATTTCATATGGAGCCTCAGTGGGATGGGGGAAAGAAAGTTTGTTCGCGGGGTCTGGATCACATGACCAAGATGGCTGCCATGCCCATATATGGTAAAAAGCCTTCAAAAATCTTCTTCTCAAGAACCATAAAGCCAGTGGCCTTGAAACTTGGCATGTAGCATATGGTACTCAGGCCCATCATGGTTTGTATAAATGGTGACCCTGGGTTGACCTTGACCTATTTTACAGCAATGTCAAATTTGCCGACTTAGGCTTTTGCATGGGGCAAAGTGAAAATTATGGATTTATAGGAAACAATTGAAGACAGTGTCACCAAAATTTGTAGATCAGGTAAAGTAACTGAATACATGAAGATCTATGGGTGATAAAGGTCAAGGTCATTCATTGGCCTTAGACCCAAGATGGCCGCCATGCCCATATATGGTAAAAAACCTTCAAAAATCTTCTTCTCCAGAACCATAAGGCCATTGGCCTTGAAACTTGGCATGTAGCATGGTAATCGGGCCCATCAAGGTTTGTACAAATGGTGACCCTGGGTTGACCTTGACCTATTTTACAGCAATGTCAAATTTGCCGACTTAGGCTTTTGCATTGGGCAAAGTGAAAATAATGGATTCATAGGAAACCATTGAAGACAGTGTCATCAAAATTGGTAGATCAGGTAAAGTAACTGAATACATGAAGATCTGTGGGTGAGAAAGGTCAAGGTCATTCATTGGCCTTAGACCCAAGATGGCCGCCATGCCCATATATGGTAAAAAGCCTTCAAAAATCTTCTTCTCCAGAACCATAACGCCAGTGGCCTTGAAACTTGGCATGTAGCATATGGTACTCGGGCCCAGCATGTTTTGTACAACTGGTGACCCTGGGTTGGCCTTGACCTTTTTTACAGCAATGTCAAATTTGCCGACTTAGGCTTTTGCATGGGGCAAAGTGAAAATAATGGATTTATAGGAAACCATTGAAGACAGTGTCACCAAAATTTGTAGATCAGGTAAAGTAACTGAATACATGAAGATCTATGGGTGAGAAAGGTCAAGGTCATTCATTGGCCTTAGACCAAGGTCATTCAGGATCCATATTTCAGATATTTTTTTCTCCAAAACTGCTGAGTCAATTTAAGTGAAATTTAATATGGAGCCTTTGTGAGTTGAACAAATGAAAAAATGCCAATACGGTCTAGATCACATGACCAAGATGAAAAGTTGCCAATATGGTCTAGGTCACATGACCAAGATAGCCACCACGACTATATATTTATATATTTTTCTTATAACTATTTGATTTTGTGCAGAGTTTAATAAAAATAAATAAATAAGGCTGTTTATAATTTTAAGCGTCGGTTGTTATTGTTTTTTTTTATTATTTTCTACTTGAAAATAGACAAAAAGGGGACCAGTCTAGTCTGAAGCATAGGCACCGAGGTTATAAAACTTTTTTCACGCTCAACTCACTTCAGCATGAAATTTACCCTGCTCATAAGTTTTAAAATGCCAACAAATATTAAGATGGCATTTTAAAATTTATGAGCAGGGTAAATGACATTTTCTGCTGATCTAAGTAGGAAAATTGTCACCAGACAGGTGAGCGGTTCAGGACCACTGGTCCTCTGGTTGACCTTGTCATCACCGTAGCCCCTTCAGTTTTGATCGGATCTTTCTGAAACTTATATGTAAGGTGGCTGGGGATAAAATCTCGGATGAGTTCGAAAACCGACCAAGTCGGCCCATTTATCGTAGAGTAACGTCCCTTTGATTGCTGAAAATGCTGATTTTTGACCTTGTCATCACTGTAGCCCTTTCAGTTTTGATCGAATCTTTCTGAAACTTATATGTAAAGTGGCTTGGGATAAAATCTCGGATGAGTTCGAAAACCAGCCAAGTTGGTCCATTTATCACAGAGTAACATCCCTTTGATTGCTGAAAATGACGAATTTTATACCCCGCCACACGATAGTGGCGGGGTATTATGTTATACCCTCCGGTATCCGTCCGTCCGTCTGTATGTCTGTCCGAGCGCATCCGTGGGCACATGTTGGGTAGACACAAGTTGGGTACTTGCCGTTTATTCCGTTGTTGTCCAAGAAAAGTAGCCAGTAGCCTGTTGGGTATTTTGTTGCTTGTTGGGTATTTTTGAATGGGAAAATTAACACTGTAGTACCCAACAAATGTCCATCTGTAAGAACGTCTGTCCGTCCGTCCGCACTTCGTTTCCGATCGATAACTTGAGTATTTTTCACGGATTTTGTTCAAATTTTGCATACATATTGGTATCGGGGATGAGTGGTTTGGGATTGTTAATGGGCAAAATCCGTTAATTTTTAGCAGAGTTATTGCCCTTTTCAGTATCTGAAAAATGGTTTTTGGCCTCTAATTCCCTTACTATAGGGAATATCTGGATGAAACTTCACAGATATATAGAGGACTAAACGGTTCATATTGTGGCCAAGGACTGCTACTCTGGCTGTTCCAGTTCTTGAGTTATCTGCCCTTGACGTATTTAAAAAATGCATTTTAGACTGTAATTCGTTTATCATTTACAATATCTTGCTGAAACTTCATAGATATGTAGTAGATGAATTGTTATATACTGTGGCAAAGGAACATGACTCTGGCTTTCCCAGCGATTGAGTTATCTGCCTTTGAAATATCTGAAAAATGGTTTTTGGCCTCTAGTTCCCTTACTTTATGGAATATCTCGATGAAACTTCACAGATATATAGAGGACTTAATGGTTCATATCGTGGCCAAGGACTGCTACTCTGGCTATACCAGTTCTTGAGTTATCTGCCCTTGAAGTATTTAAAATGCATTTTAGACTGTAGTTCCTTTATTATTTACAATATCTTGCTGAAACTTCATAGATATGTAGTAGATTAAATGTTACATACTTTAGCAAAGGAACATGACTCTGGCTTTCCCAGCAATTGAGTTATCTGCCCTTGAAATATATAAAAAAAGGGATTTTGGCCTGTAGTTCATTTATTATTTGAAATATATGGATAAAACTTCTACACCCTCTGCTGTCTGTCTGTCTGTCCATCCATTTGTATGTCTGTCCATCTGTCTGTCTGTCCCTTTTCAGTATCTGAAAAATAGTTTTTGGCCTCTAGTTCCCTTACTATATGAAATATTTGGATTAAAATTTACAGATATATAGAGGACTAAAGGGTACATATTGTGACCAAGGACCATATAGAGGAGTAAAGGGTACATATTGTGGCCAAGGACCACTTCACGGATTTTGCCCATTAATAATCAACCTCACCCTTGGAATGTGCAGTAAAAGCCTAACCAAATAGATGTCTAAAATAAAGGCTCTTCTAAGTGGTTAACCAGTACTTAGTGCACATACTTCATGCCTGCCCTTCTTGAATCAGCGGAAGAGCACAATGTCCGTAGAAATTACTTCATGATCAGTCTTCACGAAAGAATATAGTCAGACAGGCAGTGCATCGAAAAACATGAAATTCTTACATGTACCACATAAAGATACATGTTCCACAGCCATTTAAGGTAAATACTTGCCTCCATAATTTTCTAATAATGTCAACTTATTGAGTTGCCTTCCCATCAAATGTCTGAAAAATGGATTTTTACATATGCTTCCTACATCTTCTTACAACTTATCCACTCACATTAAGACATTACACTTGTTGATCATATCTCTGCTATCCCCTTTCTAGTTATTTAGCCTTGATATATTTTCAAATAAGTTACATTGCTTAGCAGTGGCGGGGTATTATGCAGTGTCTGCGGTGCTTTTATTTACCTTGTCATCACTGTAGCCCTTTCAGTGTTGATCGGATCTTTCTGAAACTTATTTGCAAGGTGGCTGGGGATAAAACCTCGGATGAGTTCGCATACCGGCAAAGGTGGCCTATTTATCATAGAGTTAGGTCCCGTTGATTGCTGAAAATGTCAATTTTGGACCTTGTTATCACCGTAGCCCCTTCAGTTTTGATCGGATCTTTCTGAAACTTATATGTAAGGTGGCTGGGGATAAAACCTCGGATGAGTTCGAAAACCGGCCAAGTTGCCCCATTAACTATATAGTTATGTCCCTTTGAAGGCTGAAAATGTCGATTTTTGAAAGTTGATTTTTTAAATCAAGTTTCTTTGTCACTACATTTCTACTTCCGGTACTGGACCGCGTTGCTCCACTTCCGCTGTTCGTTCGCTGCGTAAAATAGTCTACTCTTGAAAATTAATTTTGCATGCCGGCCCCGCATGGAACGTCTTTCAAAATATTTCAGTTTTCCAGACTTTATACGGATTGAATATAAATTGGCACAGAAAGACGAATTCTGAAAAGAAAACAGTACTCTGGAACTATTTTCTTACGCACTTTTCGGTGATATTTATGTTTTACTCTTTCATCCCTGAGTTTCTAAACAGGACTCTTCTTGCCTTAAATATATTCATATAAAAAAGGATTTCTGATTAGTTCACTGACAGGATGGCAAACAGTGTACATGTAGATTCTGGCGAGACGTTCTAGCTACGTGCCGTCTTATCAGGATCTACAAAGTTTGCATAGATACAGTGTATTTCTACCTCGGTGTCTGCATCGGTCTACAGGGTTAAAAGAGTTAGCTTATCATAGCCCTTTACTGACCTACAATTTGCCTGCTTTCGAGAGCTCTAATATTACAAAACACTTGTTGTTTAAATCAAGTGCTATCAATATTTAATCCATAAAGACCAGCCTGCTGTTGCGCCAGGTCAGCTGCAGACAAGAATATTAATGGGTTTTCTGGCTTTCTAGGTCAAGTCTAGGTCAGTTACAACTTAGGTGTATATTAGACTTTGCGAGAAAGGCTGTCCCTTTCAACCCTGGAATATGATACAGATACCTATGCAAACAGTGTAGGTCCTGTGATACAATTTTAGATGCCATATTTAGCAGAATGGACGAGCCCAACTTCAGTGATGGAAGAGTACACTCCATAAACTCAAGGTAGTGAATAAGTCAAAGCACTGACAACACTCATGCCGATTGTCTCTAAATGCAGTCTGGTCATTAACGGGGACTTGGACCGATTCGTCTAAACTCAAGATGTTAGTAACTGATGCAAAAATGTGTAGAACAAGATCAGCACCGTGCTCTGCGGCGTTTGAACTGAGTCTACAGTGTTTGCCAGATCCAACATTTGATTCAAGTGCAGATTTTACAGATAACACTTACATGTACCCAACACTGACAAACGACGCGGCTTTGTTTGGGTTGATTGTTAGGCATTCGACCCGAAGTTACTAATAAGAAAAGCGATTCAGAGCTAACAGCTATGTGACTATCACTGACTTCTCAGAAGAACACTTTTTCGTGCAGAAAATAGCCGCAGTGAGATCAGGGTATTCCATAAGACTGAAGAGGGTTATCCTGGAATCATAGGGTGAGCTTGGCAAACAGTGTAGAACAAGATCGGACGCTGCAGAATCCGCTTCTTATCAAAATCTTCACTATTTGTTTGGAATTTCAGAGTTAGATTAAACAGTTTAAATCTCAGCGCAGGACTATTACCCCAACTTACATCCCACAAACACTTTCAGTGCTTCGATTCTGAAACCAAACGATTGCATGATTCCAACACGCTTAGGCACCATGCCCTTAAGCTAAAAATGTTCGATCAATCAACCGTGACGTATGGTTTCCAGTCCGGTCACGATCCTGTGTACCACCTTCACACCAGTACTGACAGAAACCACATGCTCAGGATCAAACTTTTGATGTGTGATGTAAGGTCGTGCCTAGAAAAGAAGAAACTTAATATTTTAAGTGAGAGCGTATTGCAACATTTTTCATTAAAGGATCGTAAGCGTGCCCCTGGACTGTTAGATTGAGTGAGTAGGTGTTTGAGTTTTACGCCCCACCAACAGCTAAGGGCATACGGAGACGATACCTCGGTTTAAAAGCCTAGAGAAGCCCGGGATCGATCCTGCGATACCTGGTTTACAAGTAGCATAACCACTACACCACGGAGGCTTCTAATGGACAGTTAGAAGCTGGTCGTAAAGTGGATGATGTTGACTCTGATTTTTGGCGCCACATGTGTGTGATCTATCGCCTACTGGAGCGACATCTCACTATAAACAGAATACGCTAGTTGACGTGGACGTAGCGGAAGACCGACGTCAGTACGTCAAGATCGATTCATCCGACAAACGCATATGCGAAACAGATTTCCGCCGGCAGCTGCTACACTGTACCTGTAGTTAAACAAGGGTCCCAACTACCGACTAATAAGCACTGACACTGTTCGTCGCCCTTATGCGATGCACGTTTGAGAGCTAGACGTGACCAAAAATAACACGTTGACATTACACAGTATGGATCACTTACGCTGGTGCATGAAATACGTAAATTGCCATCTTAGCGACTGACGTGATATGCGTTTCCGTGACAAATCACACTTCAGCGTGAACCATGCCGATTGTCGTTTCTGGGTGTTTCGACGTATAGGTGTCAGCTATGCCGATGAGCCTCGTGCGTAATAGACCATGACATATTGGGTGGAATAAGCGTAATTGTGTGACGCGCTATTGCATGTAGTTAGCGAACGCAGCTTAGTGTCAATAAGAACATTCAAGATCATGGCTGAGACGTGAACTGAACGGCTAGACGTTACATCAATCAAGTGCGTCGGCCTCATGTGGTTCCATTTATTTGTTTATGCTCAGAATCCGGGGTATTTTGTCCAGCAGGATTACGCGCGGGCTCATAGTGCTGTTCGTACTAAAAAAATGTCTCCAGGCAAGTGGAATTCATGTACTGGGCTAGCCTAGCCATCTTTTCTCCTCCGATCTCTTTCCCATTGAGTATCTTTTTGGAGAGGTATCCACAACCGACCAGACAAAAACTGTTACTTATGGACAGTAGCATTGTTTAAACTTGAAGTTTAATGTTTGGTTCAGAAAACGTAAACGGTTTCTTTCAAAAAATGTTTCATAATACCACCGGCCTATAGACATCTTGAAACATCATATAATGGAAATTGCAGAACTACTTTTCTAAATTTTAGGATCTTTTTAGAAAGGTTTTCTGTAAGTTTTCACAGTGTTATGATTTTGTCATAGAATCTGTCATTTCAGTGTCTTTGGTGCTTTAATTATGTCCCAACGCTCGAAGGAACATAGCTCCAAGCGGCTGCACAACGTATTTTTATCGTCGTATCAATGCGACGTTGATGCGACGTTGCTAAGACATCATATGCCCGCTAGGAGAACTTCGCTGTAAGATTATTAGCAGACATGTACTGAGCTAATTTAGAAAATTTATGGTTGGACCATGAAGAAATTGGCAGGCACGTTTTTCTTTCTTTCTTCCGTATTTTCTTCGCGGGGGTAGTTGAGTGAGGCAATGGCGATGTGTATCTTGTGTCACTGCGGAGTCCAGCTGACATTGACTTACAGGTGGGCAACACCTGCTGTCCTTGCAGCAGGTAATTTTTTTTATAAAAAATGTCTGATATTTGTCACATTCCTCTCCAAACATAGATTGTGGGAACTCGTTAGAACCGCCTCGACGAGGCGGCTCTAACGAGTACCCACAATATATGTTTTGAGCAGAAATAAGAAAAATTATGTTTACCCCTGTAAACCCCAGTTGTACTATATAAAAGTGGGGTTCAAGGGGGTCAGAATTATATAGGCGTATTTTCGTGATGTACTGGCTTACAGTTGGGCAGGGTCTACTAAGCTAGCAGTAGGCATGGTTTTATTTGTTTCTTTAGAGTTAACAGTATTTAGGTCTTAACGAGCCAATCTGTATTTTATTTTTTTTTTTTTTTTTTTTTTTTTGTATTTTCCGTTCTACACATTCTCCTTGCTTTGGTTTTATTCACTTATGCTCTTTTCTACCGTTCTCTGGGAGAAGAAGCAAAACATTAGAAAACACACTCGTGCACCATTTTATATATGAAAATAGAGGATCTTACATGAGTGTCCATGTATTATTGAATTTATTAAACGAGTTGAGGAAAAGGGATAAAATGCGAGGCTTTGCCGAACATTTTATCTCTTTTTCTCGACGAGTTTAATAAATCCAATAATACATGAGCACGAATGCAATATTCTATTTATCATATGACATTTAAAGCGCATTTTATTCACGATTGTTTACAAAAATGTCAATATTCCGCCGTTCGTAAACGCGACCTCGTTAACGACGTCGTACATGTAACGTTACTGGACGTATCTAGCTAATTTGCATATTTAATCCACTAGTTGATTATCGAAAATATTACATGGCGTCATTACACTCTCAGACGCGACGTCATGTGATAAATAGTGTTTTGTTCCACAACAGAGTTTGTAGGTGCTTGGTGGAACCGCCTCAATGAGACTCACTGAGGCGGTTCTTATTAGCTGCCACAATGAATGCCTTGAAGTTTGTTTGTTTGTTTGAATTGATTTTAACGTCCCCGTCAACACTGTAAAGGTCATTTTGGAGACGTTGCTTCCAATTTTGTGGGACTTTTACCCGACATTGAGATGAAATGACATCTCAAGCCCTGTCTCCCAATGAAACCAATAGGGTTTATAAGCATGGACGGTCCGACTCGTGCGCACCGCTTTTCTCGGGCAGGCTTAGATCCTCTAATCGGTTTACCAGTACTCGTGTGCGGGTCGGATTCAGCTCTGCGTGGAAGCATCATGCAGCCCATATATTTCTTCAAGCCCCGATGGGCGGGGGCCGAATGTCTTGAAGTACATCACGAAAACAAGCATATATACGTTTGGAATAAAACATATTGCGGGAACTCGGTAGAACTGCCTCATTGAGGAAGGGTGGTTGGGTGGGGCGAAGGTGACGTATATCTCGCGTCACTGGGGTGTCCAACTGATATTGGCTTATAGTTGGACAAGGCCTTCTGTCCTTGCAACAGGTAAGGGTAGAGGGGAATGTTGTTATTTCTTCTGTTTCTACACTTCCATTCATTTTCCTCTTTCTCCTCTGTCCCTCACTTTCATCTCCTCTACTTTCTCTTCTATCTCTTTTTCTCCCTTTTTTCTGGGAGAAGACATAAAATGACTCACAAGGGTTGACGTGTAGTTAAACCCAAATCAATCAAACAACCAATCAATCAATCAATGCCTCATTGACGCGGTTGTAACGAGCACTCACAATCTAAGAGGTGCATGGTTCTACGAAGTTCCCTCAGTTTGTGTTAATACAAAACGGAAAATGAATGAATAACCGTGTAAACCCCATTAAAAGTGGGGAAAAAACTACCACACATTTTCATGAGAACTGAAGGAAATCATTATTTCTCACGTGTGTTTTCTCTTATCCTGCTGAATAAAATGAGCCCCGACAAGCGAATTTGTGTCTTCGAGCATTCCGTCGTGACAAATTTTAACTGCGCATGCCCAGCCATTCAAGGCAGAGGGGCCAGGGATATGGCTTTCTGTCTGAAGGTCCCTCTTCATTCACTGCTTGTATGAGCGAGCAGCGAAGGTTCTTGCGAGACTGCGCGGATGCGCAGGCTCGCCTGAACCTTCGCTGCTCGCATAGGCGTTAAGTACCAAAATCGCTTGACGGGGCCCAAATAATATAGCCACACCCATTTCAGATTGTCCACTATATAATGGATTTGTTCGCATGACAAACATTGAAGAGCCTGATCAGATGGCTTCTGAATAAGCCATCTGATCTGGATCTACATTGTTTGCAAAGGTAGGATTGTCGTGTTCAGCTGGATAAAGGTTTTCCTATAATATAGAAATTATAACCTATTTTTGTGTGATAAACCTATTATATTTTTTTGCGCGATAAACTCTTTCATTACTTAAGAGTTGTGCTCATAAAACCTGATTTCTTGCTCAACTTGCTCATTAATATTGAGTTAAATGAGGAAATTTCCTTCTCATACTATTTTTTCACCCCAGAAATTTTTAAATGTTTGCATTTTACAGTTAAAGTGAAAAGAGCAGTACTGTGAACCGCACAGCAGCACTGTGAACCGCGCTTTATGTAAATAAAAAATAAACAAAAATACTGGGGTTTTCAGGACTATTCATTATTCTTATTTCTGCTCTAAGACAGTTTGAGGGTACTCGTTAGAACTAGAACCCACAACCTAGCCATGTTTGGAGTACAAAAATAGAAATATCACAAATTTGCCTTAGGACAATGTAAGTTTCGGAGATATGAAATAAGGAATTATATCGTACGGACATGTGCACATGAATCATCAGCCCATAAATAAATACATAAATAGATAAATAAATAAACACTTTCGTTTCCTAACCTTCTCGGGAACAATACCGCTTCAATATTCTCACTATTTTTACTTGGTTCATTTTTCTCTCAGATATATACTTCTTCCGATGCGCCTATGAATTATTAAGCTACTGTTCGGGAATGTTATTTGATAGTTAATGCAGGTTTTCCCCTTATGCTTTTTGACCCCTGCATGTTTAATGAGATAAATTTGATAAGCTCTTAACTTTCCATTTAAAACCTTTCAGGGTCGATCGTGTTCATATTGATTCTCAATATTATATAAACAATAACCTATCCTACAGCATTCAGTTCAATTTTGTTCGAGGAAAATCACCAGTCTCCGTTTATATATCAAGTACCCAACATGACCATCCTGAATAATTGTTGATTCCCGCATAAAATCCTATGAACATACCTTTTTGATGCTATTCTGGAATTGCCATAAGCCTTGTCCGTGTTCATATCATGAAATTGACATGCTATAGCATAGTTTCGTTATATCCCAGCAGACACACGTCGCTAAGGCAACGTCAAATCAACTCCGGTGCAATGTCATTACGTTGCACCGACGTTGATGTGACGTTGCATAAACGTCATGACGTAGCACCGACGTTGATGTGACGTCACAGTTACGTCATGTGCCTGCTTGGCCATGATTTGAAAAGCAAAGCAATACTTAGCCATTGCAACCTGATGTAAAAATACCAGTCTAGTGGGTCTGGGTCCTGAAGCATATGTTAAAAGCGTATTGCAATGTTCGAGATCGCTTCGTATCACCATAAATGGTGACTTTCTTGAAGACAGGGATTGTTACGGACCGTACGCAGTTCCTGCCATGTTCCTACATTGGTAGGTTGTGTTTATAACCATTCTCGGGAGTCGACTCTTCGGCTCAGTTCTGGCTCAGTGCTTAGAGCACTGGACTTTCTCCCGAGCTACCCGGGTCTGAATCCCAAAGGCGGCAGGGATTTCTATTCTGCAGTGCTTCTTTCCTTTGTTACGACTTTCATGTCGTAAGAGCTGCCACTGTTGATAGGTGCTTTTATATCCCATCACGAGAACAAGGTCGTGAAAATGAAAACCCCACTAAACACCACTTTACATAGAGAAAACTGGGGTTTACAGGGTATACATTATTTTTCTTATTTCTGATCCAAGACATAGGTTGTGGGTACTCAGTAGAGCCGCCTCAATGAGACGGTTCTAACGAGCACCCACAACCTATGTTTGGGTAAAAAAAAAGTACCACGTATTTTCATAGACATTTTTGAGACTTGGAAAACGCACTATGTTGCACAGGTGTGTTATCGTTGCTGTCGCACGTAACCTAGCAGGTTTCGCTCAGCACCGGCTCATGGAAACGGCATACTGTATCAACAAAATCCCATAAATATTTTAATAGCTGTAACTGAGGAAAATCCTCATTTTTCCGCTTCAAATTGACTTTTACACACCACCAGGGGGATGATGCAGTGACTGCGTGAAAATAGCTTGCCGGCTGTAATACTTTAAGGGGAATGGGAACACCTGGCAGATTTGTCCGCAATCGTTCAAAGGGGGACAACGTTTGGAACTTCCTGTTCGCTTTTCTAAAAACCCTGTCCCAGTGGAAAAGGGCTCAACTCTTAAAGGAAAGAATTTGCTCCTCAGGAGCAAATTCTTTCCTTTAAGAGTTGACCCAGCCCTGCTGACATGGGAAATACTTTTGCAGGAGTTGCCTCCCCTGAAGGTGTATCCATTCCCCTTAAGGTGTCCGACAAATTCGAAGAACCAAAGCACAGACAGCACTTTGTACAGTCGAACTTCAATAGCTCGAACACCTTTGGGACCGCGAAAATCTGTTCGAGACAGGGGGAGTTCGAGCCACTGAGGGTTACTGCCAGGAGGCATAACGAGATACTTTTAGACATCTTTTCGGTGTTCTATAATGAAAATGTATGCTGTGTGTACTCATTAGAATCGCCTCGATGAGGCGATTCTAATGAGAACACATAGCATACATTTGTAAGATAAAAGACTAAAATCTCCTTAATTATCCCCCACTAGTTCTTATGTAGAGGATTTCGCTAGGGGCTCAAGAATGGGTTCGACTCATCCATGGTAAACGAGCAATCGGTGTTCGAGCCATCGAAGTTCTATAGTGCGTTTGATTTGAGGGTTAACACTGTATAGGTCATGTTGGAGACGTTGCTTCCATACAAAACGACATCTCAAGCACTGTCGCCCAATGAAACCAATAGAGTTTATAAGCATGGACGATCCGATTCGCACCGCTTTGCCTGGGCAGGCTTAGATCTTCTAAGCGGCTTACCAGTACTCGTGTGCGGTCAGTTTCAGCTCTGCGTGGAAGCATCATGCAGCCCATCTATTTCTTCAAGCCCCTATGGGCGAGGGCCGACGGACAGCACTGGTGGATAGATTGTCTCTGACTCTAGGCTGGGACAATACTTAGACTGTTGGTTTAAACAGTATTTATTATTCATATTTACAAGGAATATATATATATATATATATATATATATATATATATATATATATATATATATATATATATATATATATATATATATATATATATATATATATATATATAATCCTAATATCTGTCTTTGGGCGACCAGCTTATTTTTTCTGCATTAGGTGGACTTTTTGTATATATCTTATTTTCTGCTTTTTCACCATTCCAACAACATATTTTTATTCTTTAAATGCATTAAAACCGTGTTCTGTATCTATTTTTATTCTAAACTCTGCAGGAAAAAATATACAAAAATATTGGACCCCTTAATATTTTACTAGTACTTAATCTGGCTTAAGGGGAACTGTGTATATAAATGACATTAGGGGGAACGGTATATAAATGACATTAGGGGGAACGGTATATAAATGACATTAGGGGGAACAAAAGAAGATATATTCTATCTTGTCATAGTGGGGGTATAAATGTAAGGGTATTATTAGGGGGATTAAAGTATATGTGATAATAAATAGATGGAAGGGTGGATATTGTGTATGTGACGTTATGGATGTGGGGATACGGAGCCACCAAGAGCGAGCCCTAGTGGTATCTTCTGAAGGGCTGTCACAATGTGCAAATCTCAGAGTAGGGCTTCTAATAGGCATGGAGTTTCAGTGAAAACCCATGAGAAAATCTTAAAATATATCTCTTCGAATACCAGTCTATAGGCTACCAGATTATTTATTCTGCATTAGGTGGACTTTATTGTATTTTTTTTTTGCTATGCAACATACTAAGAATGTATTTTTATGTTTTAAATGCATTAAATCCGTGTATTGTATCTGTTTTCTTCTAAATGTTGTAGGATAAAATAAACAAAAATGTTGGGCCCCTTATGTTTGCAAGTATATACACTCCGAATACCAGTCTTAAGGCGACCAGCTTATTTCTTCTGCATTAGGTGGACTTTTTGTATATATTTTATTTTCTACTATGCATCATATCTATAATGTATTTTTATGACTTAAATGCATTAAATCTGTGTATTGTATCTGTTTTCTTCTAAATGTTGTAGGATAAAATATACAAAAATGTTGGGCCCCTTATGTTTGCAAGTATATACACTCCGAATACCAGTCTTAAGGCGACCAGCTTATTTCTTCTGCATTAGGTGGACTTTTTGTATATATTTTATTTTCTACTATGCATCATATCTATAATGTATTTTTATGACTTAAATGCATTAAATCTGTGTATTGTATCTGTTTTCTTCTAAATGTTGTAGGATAAAATATACAAAAATGTTGGGCCCCTTATGTTTGCAAGTATATATACTTCGAATACCAGTCTTAAGGCGACCAGCTTATTTCTTCTGCATTAGGTGGACTTTGTGTATATATTTTATTTTCTACTATGCATCATATCTATAATGTATTTTTATGACTTAAATGCATTAAATCCGTGTTCTGTATCTATTTTCTTCTAAATGTTGTAGTATAAAATCTACAAAAATGTTGGGCCCCTTATTTTTGCAAGTATATATATTCCGAATACCAGTCTTAAGGCGACAAGCTTATTTCTTCTGCATTAGGTGGACTTTTGGTATATATTTTATTTTCTACTATGCATCATATCTATAATGTATTTTTATTACTTAAATGCATTAAATCCGTGTTCTGTATCTATTTTCTTCTAAATGCTGTAGGATAAAATCTACAAAAATGTTGGGCCCCTTATTTTTGCAAGTATATATACTCCGAATACCAGTCTTAAGGCGACCAGCTTATTTCTTCTGCATTAGGTGGACTTTGTGTATATATTTTATTTTCTACTATGCATCATATCTATAATGTATTTTTATGACTTAAATGCATTAAATCCGTGTTCTGTATCTATTTTCTTCTAAATGTTGTAGTATAAAATATACAAAAATGTTGGGCCCCTTATGTTTGCAAGTATATATACTCCGAATACCAGTCTTAAGGCGACCAGTTTATTTCTTCTGCATTAGGTGGACTTTGTGTATATATTTTATTTTCTACTATGCATCACATAATGTATTTTTATGACTTAAATGCATTAAATCCGTGTTCTGTATCTATTTTCTTCTAAATGTTGTAGGATAAAATATACAAAAATGTTGGGCCCCTTATTTTTGCAAGTACATATACTCCGCATACCAGTCTTAAGGCGACCAGCTTATTTCTTCTGCATTAAGTGGACTTTTTGTAATTATATTATTTTCTAAGTAACTATGCATCATATCTATAATGCATTTTATGACTTAAATGCATTAAATCCGTGTTCTGTATCTATTTTCTTCTAAATGATGTGGGATAAAATATACAAGAATGAAAGACCCCTTAAAATGTTACAAGTATATATATTCCGATAGTCTTAAGGAGACCACCTAACGGGCCTCCGTGGCCTAGTGGATAATAGCGCTGACTCTTAGTCATTAGGTCTCTCACCGCCGTAGGTTCGAGCCTCGCTCGGGTCACATGTGAGACGCTACATTCTGTACGGAAGGTCAGGTGGTTTTTGTCCGGGTACTCCGGTTTTCGCCCACTTCTGATTAACGGTCAGATCGATATGAGTGAAACAATAAAAGGGCCGTAAAACTCAACAAACTAGAAAAGGTGTCAATAGGACACGGATGCCCCCGCAAAAATGCCATTGAGAAACAAGAGTCGTCAAAAGACTTCACCGGGATTTGAACTCACAACCTTTTGAGTCAGAGTCCAAAGCCTTTGTGCTGGGGGATATTGTTTTTTTAAAAAGAAAAAAAAAAGAATAGAAAGAAAGAAAAAATGATGTTTAAAATTTCTGCCAAGTAATTTCTAAACTGATCCAGAAACAAGAAAGTTCTTGACAACGTTTAAGTTTTGGATCCCTTTTTTGACCTTTGACCTCTTAGTATGACCTTGACCTTGTAGGTGGGGGCCTGGGTTTGTGGACGCAACACATCGTCTCATGGTGGTTAATATTTCTACCAAGTTATTTCTAAATTGATCCAGAAATAAGAAAGTTATTGACAGCGTTTAAGTTTCAGAGACGAACGGACGCACTGACGGACAGGGGTAACACTATATGCCCTTTCCACCATTCTTCGAATGGCGGGGGCATAAAAACAAGAGGCCCATGGGCCACTACGCTCACCAGAGGTCAAGTGTGAGAAACTGGCCCGTCCCTGGATGCCATCTGCACCTACCAAGTCTCAGATCAAAGTCTACAATAGTTTCGAAAATACTTGGTTTTGACCGTTTATCGCACAAAAAAGTCTATGTGACCTAATTTGACCTTGGTATAAAGTGAGTCAAGGTCATCCGAGGGTCTACATCTGAACAAAATATGCTGGACCCAAGTTTCTTATTCTACATACCAAGTTTCATTGACAATCGGCTTTTTGGTATAGAAGGAGAAGATTTTTAAGGGTTTCTACCTTC
Organism: Lucinisca nassula; assembly: GCA_963580285.1. NCBI lineage: Eukaryota > Metazoa > Mollusca > Bivalvia > Lucinida > Lucinidae > Lucinisca > Lucinisca nassula. The sequence goes on from OY757017.1 coordinate 20,847,181, forward strand.
TATGGGCATAACAGCCATCATGGTCACATGACCAAACTCAAATTAATTATGTTTTATTTCCTTGTTCCTAAAAGTTTTCTTATAAAATTTGGTTGCAAATGGCAGGTGGTTTCAAAGAAAAACATTTTTTTAATTTTCGTATCTGAATGACCTTGGACCAAGGTCAGAGAAGGACCTTGAAAACTAATGTAGTTTCACTTGCACATTTTGCCCACTGCATATACTAATTTTCAGGTCACAGGCTGCAATAATTAAAAAAAATTATGCTGTTTTGACTTTTTCCCATACAGAAGTCCATGTGACCAAATTTGACCTTGGCATAAAATGGGTCAAGGTCATCCGAGGGTCATCATTTAAGCAAATTATAATGGGCCACGAGTCACCAATGCTACATACCAAGTTTCATCACAATTGGCCCTCTGGTTCCAGAAGAAGATTTTTTAAGGGTTTTACCTTATATGGACATAGCTGCCATCCTGGTCATGTGACCAAACTCAAATTAATTAAATTGCATTTCCTTGTTCCGAAAAGCTTTCATACAAAATTTGATTTCAAATGGCCTAGTGATTTCAGTGAAAAACATTTTTTTTTTTAATTTTCATATCTGTATAACCTTGGGCCAAGGTCAGGGAATATCCTTGACCTTGAATACTAATGTAGTTTCATTAGCACATTTTGCCCACTGCATCTACTTAATTTCAGGTCACAGGCTGCAATAATTAAAAAAAAATGCTGTTTTGACTTTTTTCATACAAAAGTCTATGTGACCAAATTTGACCTTGGCATAAAATGGGTCAAGGTCATCAAAGGGTCATTATTTTAGCAAACTATGATGGTCCAGAGTCCCCTATACTACATACCAAGATTCATCACAATCTGCCCACTGGTTCAGGAGGAGAAGACTTTTGAAGGGTTTTTACCTTATATGGGCATGGAGGCCAGCTTGGTCATGTGACCTGGACCCTACGAGCAAACCTTTGTTCCCCCATCCCATGGATGCTCCACATGAAATTTGCCTTCAATCGGCCCTGCAGTTTTAGAGGAGAAGTCGTTTGAAAATGTTGACACGGACAACAGATGGCGGGTCACTGCCTATACTATAAGCTGCCCCGGAGCCTTCGGCTCTGGTGAGCTAAAAATAAGGAGACCACCGTAATTATTCAGCGTTAGGTGGACATTTTGTATAGTTTTTATTTTCTGCTATGCATTATATTAATAATGAAGCTTTACGCTGTACATTCATTAAACCCGTGTTCTGTATCTTTTTTTCTAAATGCTGTAGGATAAAATATACAACAAGAGTACCCAGAGGGCTGTTTGTTAACTAAGTTTCTCAAACCTCGAAGTTGAAGAGGTGCTATCAGCGCCCGGATAGCTCAGTCGGTAGAGCACTTGCTTTGTAAGCAAGGGGTCACCAGTTCGAATCCGGTTCTGGTCACACTTTTTCAACTTCATTTCTTTATGAACTATCTATTAGTATAATTTCACACCCGATTGAATACATGTACATATATTTATTTTCACCATTTTCTGAAAAGGTGGAAATTGTTATTTATGAGCCGGAGCATGACAAAACCTACAATAAGGCCAGGGCAACAAGCAGAGACTCAAATCAATCTGCACACCCATCCACTGTGACAATACCTTTTACTTATATTTCTTGGCATAAATCATAGCCTATAGTAAGTACATGCGATCAGCGAAGACTGATCAGACTGCTCGAATGCGCAGGCTGATCTGAGTCTTTGCTGGTCGCTCAAGCCATCTTGTAGTTCTTGTCATGTACTGGCTTATTTAATACATGGGTCGCGATTCCAAGCTGCCGAAAAATCACGAGTTTTCACAACCCAACATATTAGGCTGAAGCATTTGCTTATTTATTCTTTGCATAAAGGTCAGTCTCATGTCAAATTGTTTGCACTATAATTGTAATTTCACCAATTACATTTTTATAGCCAGGTAATTGTAATTGAATAAGAATGCAGTCTGAGGGACAGCCATAATCCCCTGCCGCCCTTCAGTAACAAAGCTCAACCTTATGACATTAAACTGTGACCTTCGCCGTGATCTTGAATTAGCAATCTTATGATGATTAACATTTTAGCCAAGTAATTTTAAAATCCATCTAGGAGTAAGAAAGTTATTGAAAAACACCAAAAAGAACCCCCTCTATGCATGACCTTGACATTTCAGGAACCAACCTGGATTTTGCGTACAACACATCGCCTCATGACGAATACATTTTTTACCTTTAACCTCTAAGTATGACCTTTGAGGTACGGACCTGGGGCTTGTGGCGACACTTTGTCTCATTGAGAATAATATTTGACCAAAGTTTAGTGAACTTCTATCGAAGGGTTCAGCAGATAACTGTTACGAACGGACATTCCACCTTTCACCTCTAAGTATGACCTTTGAAGTTCCGACCTGGGTTTTGCGTGCGACACACTGTCATTTCTGACAAGTAATATTTAAATTCATTCAGGAATAAGAAAGTTATTGATAGGACATGATAAAAAGATGCTTTTTTGACATTTTATCTCTAAGTATGACCTTGACCTTCGAGGTACGGAGCTGGGTCTTGCGCGCGACACACTGTCACATTATGGTTAACATTTCTGCCAAATAATATTTAAATCCATCCAGGAATAAGGAAGTTATTGATTGGACATGACAAAAAGGCCCTTTTTATCTTTGACCTCTGAGTATGTCCTTGACCTTTGAGGTACGAACCTGGACCTTGCACGCAACACATCTTCATACTAAAGAGAAAAACTGACCAAAGTTTAATGAAATTCTATCAAATGGAGTAGACAAGAAAGTGTTATGGATGGAGGGACAGACGAAGGCATATTCCTATAACCCTGCATCGGGGGATTGATCAATTACTTTCAAATGTAATTGGTCCCAAGCCTGGACCCTACCAGGTATTTAACTTCCAAATACGAGTACTTAGTGATGCGAGACTGTTTGAATATAAGCATTTGAAAAACTTTAACACTGTGTGACAGGAACGCAAACTCACACACAAACGCTCATGTGGACCAACAGAGGTGACAACAATAGCTCTCCTTGTACTTTGTACAGGCCAGCTAAAAAGGTCGTTCCTTTGAAAATGTCAACAGTTAATTACCTTCTTTTAAGTGGGATGGGACCAAATGCTGTTCTATGAATCGCAGTTCAACTGAGCTGCATCAAGACAATAAGTGTCTTCAGACATTCTGTTGTGTGAAAGTTTGAATGCCCGCCATTTAGATGAGACATACCATGGGTTTGGGTGTGTAACTAATTTTGACGGAGATTTATTGAAACAGAAACACAAAGATAAACTATCTGGAAGCTTTAATAACTGTAATATTTAATTTTATGTTTAGTTTAGTTCATAATTAATAACTATCTTGACTTGCATATACTTGAATCGTGGATATGTGCAACACGAAATATAGAAGAGGGTCATAATGGCCCTGGATCGCCATGATGTTAACAAGCTGTGAAACGAACACCCCTCTAAGCTCCAATTCATAAAGAGATAACTGAGGTTTACAGGGGTGTTCATTCAAGACATAGATCATCGTAAATGAAGCCATTTTGTGGATATCATAATGCTCACCTGATCCTCATTGTACAAATGAAATGGTACAAGGAGCCAAACATGATTGCTCTATTTCAACGGATCAAAATTATGACAAAGTAGGCTATAGGTCAAGATCACAGGTCAAAATAATTTGTCGAGTGGGAAGACCTTGTAACAAGAAACCTACATGCCAAATATGAAGGTTCGATCTCTAGTGGTTTAAAAGTAGGTCACAGGTCAAGGTCACATCGCAAAATGTCTTGTACCAAAGAATGCCCTTGTCAATAGTAATCTACATGCCGAATTTGAAGCTCTAGTGGGAAGCCCTTGTCACAAAAAGCTACAAACCAAATATGAAGCTGGTCTCAGCAGCTCAGTCGGATGCACATCTGACTGTTGATCTGGAGGATGCGGGTTTGATACATGCCAAGGACGGCAACATTCCTTCGTGGAGATTGATCATGAAATCTTTTCCAGATTTAGGGACATCTCAGCCCCTAACAAACTAGGCCCCTGACAAACTCGGCCCCTAGCAATCTCGGCCCCAAACACTCCACTTATAGCTATAAATAGGTCATAATAGACAGTTTTTGTCACCACAATTACATTTGGAAGGTCTATAGTTTTATAAGGCAGTTTGAGCTTAACATATTTTTGAGGAATTATAGAATCCTTACCGGTAAAACACATCGCTAAAATTGTGAATTGTGCTGTGTGTTTGGGGGGGGGGGAGTTGAAAATGGAAGTATCTTTTATCTTAACCTTATAGTTATAAACTTAAGAGATGACAAGAGCCGTCACATGACAGCATAGCTCGCCTGTTTCGTGCTTTCAAAATATAAGGTAAATCACTGAACTGTGAAATATAGGTCACAATAACCTTAATACCTTTTGAGGTCAATCATCCAGTCACATGGAAGTAATAATCCAGGTATACTGTTTCTCCATCAAATAATAATCAAGATAATAGGCAAAATCACTGAACCATGAAATATAGGTCACACTGACCTAGACTTATTATGAGGTCAATTATCGGGTCACATGGAACTAATAATGCATAGATGCTGTTTCTCCACTAAATAGTATTCAAGATACAAGGCAAAGTCACTGAACCATGAAATATAGGTCACACTGACCTAGGTCTATTTTGAGGTCAATCATCAGGTCACATGGAAGTAATAATCCAGGTATAATAATTCTCCATCAAAAGTATTCAAGATAATAGGCAAAATCACTGAACCATGAAATATAGGTCACACTCACCTAAATATATTTTGAGGTCAATCATCAAGTAAAATGGAACTAATAATCTAGGTATAAAAATAGTCCATCAAATAATATTCAAGATATAAGACAAAGTCAATGAACCATGAAATATAGGTCACTATGACCTAGATATATTTTGAGATCAATCATGTGGTCACACGGAACTAATATCCCAGGTATGACATTTCTCCATTAAATAGTATTCAAGATATAAGGCAAAATCACTGGACCGTGAAATATAGGTCACAATGACCTAGATATATTTTGAGGCCAATCATGTTATCATATGGAACTAATACCCCAGGTATGACATTTCTCCATCAAATAGTATTCAAGATATAAGGCAAAATCACTGGACCGTGAAAAATAGGTCACAATGACCTAGATATATTTTGAGGTCAATCGTGTGGTCATATGTAACTAATATCCCAGGTATGACATTTCTCCATCAAAAAGTATTCAAGATATAAGGCAAAATCACTGGACCGTGAACAATAGGTCACAATGACCTAGATATATTTTGAGGTCAATCCACTGGTCATATGGAACTAATATCCCAGGTATGACATTCCTCCATCAAATAGTATTCAAGATATAAAGCAAAATCACTGGACCATGAAATATAGGTCACTGTGACCTTGACCCTTTTACACTTGAACCAATGTCTCATAGTTGGCTGATGTATAAGCAATTAAGTTTGAAACTTGTTACTATAATGGAAATGTATATAAGAAATTACAAAGGTGTCCTAGATTTTGACCCCTAGCCTCATCCCCCCAGGCATGATCCCAGGGGTGTTCTTTTGGAATCTCAGAAGATATTCCCTGGTATTCTCAGAAGACACTCCCAGGTATCCAAGTTGTAACTATGAATGTTTTGTGATGGGTGACTGTTGAGATATAAGCATTTCAAAAACTTTAACACAGTTTTACAGAGGTGTTCTAGATTTTGACCCCTAGCCCCACTCCAGGCTACCCAGGGGTCTGATCTCTTGGAACGTTATAAGACCCTCCCAGGTACTTAAGTTCCAAATATGAGTGCTCTGTGATGCATGACTGTTGAGATATAAGCATTTGAAAAACTATACCGCAGAGTGTGACGGAAACGGGAACGCAAACGCTTACGCTAACGCGCACATCCGGGGTGACAACAACAGCTCTCCATGTACTTCGCATAGGCGAGCTAAAAATAATTCTTTTGTACTATGCATTTATTGTTTGAATATGAAAACATGCATGCCTAAACAAATATACTGTTATTTTTCCTTAAACGCCCCCGCCCCAAAAATTGATAATTTAAGATGAAAATTTTTGATATTTTTGCTATTTCTGCTCAAAAATATATAGATTGTGGGTACACGTTAGAACATGCCAAGCTTTGCTAGCACAATACACCATCACGAAAACTTATCTTTTTGACCCAATTAACACCACTTTTATCCAGTCAAACCGTTAAGATTTGCTGGGGGTATACATATCCCTTTTTATCTTAATTCTGCTCAAAAACATATATATGTAGTTTGTGGGCACTAGTTGGCACCGTGTCGCTCAATGACCGGAAAGACCCTGATCAGATGACTAAATTGGAGGTTTTATATATATAATATAATTTTGGGTGCCGAGTTTGTAGGGGCCTACTTTGCTAGGGGCAGAGTTTGTTAGGGATGACCCGTTACCCTTTTCTACAGTCATTTTCTCCCATCAGCTGATTCAAGAAGGGCATTTGTCAGTTTCTGGCGAAAGAATGTGCACTGTACAAGTCAGCTGCTTACGAATGAGCTTGCCAAGGCCAAGGCCAAGTGTTGACGTAAGGGTGAGGATTAAGGCCGTGTGAAATCGATTTAAGCCTCCCAGTGGAATTCTTTCCACTGACCGTTCCAAGGTGGTTCTTCTGTGGCAGTTTATTTATGTTATTGCTTGTTAAGTATTGTATGTATTACTCGTGTCTTTTTATTTTGAATGGTCATTAGGCCAATTTGTGGGAAAGCAACTGTCCTTTTGGCCTTCCTCTGTTGAAGTTTCTATTACTGTCTGGTTGCGTCGTGTTTGTGTTTGTTTCCCTTACTTTAAACCCAAATACAAACAAACAAAACAAAAATTGAAGGTTCTATTTCATATTGTTCAAGCCAAGGTCAAATTCACAGGTCAATTTATTTGTTCAGAGATAAGACCGTATTACATGGAACGTTCATTCCAAATATGAAGGCTGTAAAAAGCTATGACCAATATATTTTTATTTAAGTAGGTCTCAGGTCAAGGTCATTTTTTCCATGATCCATATTCTACCTTTACAGAGATGTTGTCAAGGTGATCATTTTGAGCAAGTTTGATAAACATTGGACCAAAGGTTTTTAACCTGACATGATCCATATTTGACCTTGACATATATTTTCAAAGTGATCATTCTGAGCATGTCTGATAAACATTTGCCCAAATTTATCTGCTCCAGAGTTTTCACAGGGGTTTTCTAGGCTACGACCCACTGACTTACTTTTTGACCCGAAATGATCCATATTTGAACTTGACCAAGATATTGCTGAGACAACTTTGATGACGATTCGACCAAACTGTGACCTGTATAGTATTTAAAAGGTTTTTTCTATGATTTGTTCATACTGATCTGCTTCATAGCCCTAAATGACCCTTATTCAAAGTGTACTGAGATGGTAATTCTGCACATGTTTGGGGATGATTGGACAAAAACTGTGGCCTCTAAAGTATTAATAAGGTTTTTTTATGGTATTAACTACTGTTCCACTTTTTGACTCAAAATGCCCCATATTCCAACTTGACAGAGATATTGTCAGTATGATCTAACCAATCTGATCATAATTAGACCAAAACTGTGGCCCAAGGGTGTTAACAAGAAAATTTACACATGGCATCAGCCGCCGCTGGACATCTCATTGTCACAAAAGCTCACCATGACCATTGGTTAGGTGAGCTAAAAACAAATGTAAAATAAGTTTTGCTTCTCACATACGACCCAAAAGCATGTGATGTACAAATGCCTACAGTAACAAAGGGCCATAACTCATCAAGTAGTATTCAGAATTTCTTCAAAAGTTAATAAGGTCATCTACAGATTTCTAGCAATGCACTCATCAACTTTCAATGCCATAGCTTTTATAGTTTTTGATAGTTTTATAGTTAAGGTCAAGGTCATCAAAACCTTATGGCTATTTTCCCCATCCTAGTGTTGTAACCAAGCAAGTTACTTCAGAATCCATCAAACAGTTCAGGAGATACAGTGTTTCAGAAGACTAAATGATAGAAATGGCTATTTTCATTTGTCAAAAGGCAATGCCTCTGAAAGTAAGAACACCAGAGTTATGGTTCCTTTGTCCTGCAGCTCATCTCGTGCAGCTGTACAGCAAAAGATGCATCATCCATAGTCTGTGGTCAAACATAATTGCCAGGATATTAAGTTTCTTCTCCTTTACTTTTTCATTGTAACCAGTGCCTGGCTATTAAATTGCTTCTACTTTACTTTTAGCCAATGCCTGGATATTTAATTGCATCTCCTTTATTTTATCATTGTAGCCAATGCCTGGATATGAAATTGCTTGTCCTTTACTTTTTCATAGCAATAGTTAGTTCTTCTGGCTTTGCATCTCGCTTCTCTCTTATGGCTTTTCTGAACAATTTTACAAAAATTTTCTTGTAGTCCTTTCCTCTCACATTCAGGTCTTTCAATGGCAGAAATTCATTGGAACTCATGAAATCTTGTGACCTACAAAAACAAGAGTAACTAGAGCTGTCAGTGAAACTGACTAGGGCCCCGGCAGCGCTATCAGAGGAGTAGGAAAATGTTGATGTTAAAAAAGACGTTTTTTTTTTCCTTTCACCTCTAAGTATGACCTTGACCTTTGAGGTACGGACCTGGGTCTTGCGCGTGACACACTGTCACATTATGGTTAATATTTCTGCTAAGTAATATTTAAATCCATCCAGGTATGAGAAAGTTATAGATTGGACACAATGAAAAAGACGCTTTTTTGACCTTTTATCTCTAAGTATGACCTTGACCTTTGAGGTACGGCTGTGGGTCTTGCGTGTGACACTTCGTCACATTATGGTTAACATTTCTGCCAAGTAATATTTAAATCCATCCAGGAATAATAACAAAGTTATTAATTGGACACAGGAAAGACCCTTTTTTGACCTTTAACCTCTAAGTATGACCTTGACCTTTGAGGTACGGACCTGAGTCTTGCGCGCAACACTCCATCACATTATGGTTAACATTTCTGCCAAGTAATATTTAAATCCATCCAGGAATAAGAAAGTTATGGAGGATAAAAAAATTTGTGGACGGACAGACAGACAGACGGACGGACAGAATGATGCCAAGTAATATTTAAATCCATCCAGGAATAATAAAAAGTTATGGAGGATAAAAAAAATTGTGGACGGACAGACGGATGGACGGACAGACAGACAGACGGACGGACAGAGTGATTACTATAGGGCACCCACACTTTCAGTGCGGGGCCCTAACAATGTAAGAAATGCCCCGCCATTACACTTACATCTTACAAACAAGTACTATAAGATTGTAAGAAAGGAATTCAAAGTGAAGGTGCATTGTTCTTTCCGCGAATAAATTTCAATGATTATTTTCAATGTTCAAAGGGCCACAGCTTCAAAAGATAGTAAGCAAAAATTACTTTCTCTGATCAGGCTTACGAGATTCTAACAGTTTTCTTTGGCTCCAGCATTTATGTTATTTCATGCTGTCAAGTCCTTATTGTTGTTTCATCTCTGTAGTTGACTGATATTTGTTCTCCGATATAGCACTGTTGAGTTAGCAAACTTCATGCAGACTGAACCATGTGTTTGTTTAGACCATGACAGAATCAAGGATGAGAATCATGGCCATATATAAACAAATTAAAACACACAGTGAAATACATTTTGCTGACCATTCTAAGGCTGTTCTTCTATCCTGGATTATTTATGTTGCATTTATGTATTGCTTATATCCTTTTAGTTTGGATAGCCTTTTACCGTAGCCATTCTGTGGGAAAGTAACTCGTTCTGCTGCCCGCTTGTGATCAGATTTCAACAGTGTTTAGTTACTCCATGTTCATGTTTCTTTCCCTTTGATGACTCTGATCAGAGTTGTTTGACAAATGTTTTGATACCTGATCACTGCCTACATTTTTATTTTACAGTTCCCATTTTTTGCTGAACCCCTCAGGTGATAAACCAATGTGTAAAAATTAAAAATAGTAATGATCAGGAACTGATACAATCAAATCCCAAATCCTCCCCAAAACATCACCAGGGAAAGAAGTCGATAACAGAAAATATCATCATACTAAATATGAACTTAATCCGTGTAGTCATAAAAACGAGATGAGCTTCTAAAAAAACTTTAACGCAAAAACTTTAACATTTGTGGACGTCGATGCCTGGGGTAGTAGAAAAGCTTACCGGGACGAAATTTCCTGAGAGTTAAAAAAGGATAGGAAACCCAAATAAATATGTTTCATGTTCAGCAGAGACTTGCCTGGTAAGAAGCCTTTGCTTTTCTCATTTGTCTCCAGTGTCTTCTGATTAGAATTGTGTCAACAACTGACCATCAAACTGTAAAAAGAAAACAAATATCAAACAAGAGAATCAGAGACACCAAAGGATGCCCCATGAAGATGTGTAATAGAGGAAACAAGATGTGTTTGTGAAACACCGATGCCCCAGGACAGCGCCTGTGCAATTTGAAAGCCCCATCACTAAAGTATGTCATGGTCAAGGCCACAAGGTATCAAGGTCAAAAATTATGGTACCAATGGAAAGGTGTTGCGAAAAAGAATACACATGTGAAATATGAAAGCTCTATCACTTACCAATCGAAAGTTATGGACTTTATATTAAAGTTTTTAAAAAGTAGGTCAAACATCAAGGTCAAGGTCACAAGGTCAAAAATTATGGTACCACTAGAAAGGGCTTGTGACAAGGAATGCACATGTGAAATATGGAAGCCCTACCATTTACCAATCAAAAGTTATGGCCAATGTTAAAGTTTTTAAAAAGTAGGTCAAATGTCAAGGTCAAGGTCATGAGGTCAAAAATTACGGTACCAGTAGAAAGGTCTTGTGACAAGGAATGCACATGTGAAATATGAAAGCCCTACCAATTACCAATCAAAAGATACGGCCAATGTTAAAGTTTTTAAAAAGTAGGTCAAATGCCAAGGTCAAGGTCATGAGGTCAGAAATTATAGTGCCAATTGAAAGGTCTTGTGACAAGGAATCCACATGTGAAATATGAAAGCTCTATCACTTACCAATCAAAAGTTATGGCCAATGTTAAAGTTTTTAAAAAGGAGGTCAAAAGTAGGTCAAATGTCAAGGTCAAGGTCACGAGGTCAAAATTTATGGTACCTCTTGAAAGGTCTTGTGACAAGGAATGCACATGTGAAATATAAAGGCTCTATCATTTACCATTCAAAAGTTATGCCCAATGTTAAAGTTTTTGCAGACGGACAAACAGACAAACGGACAAACGGATTAACGGACAAACGGATTAACGGACAAACAGACGGACAGACCAAAAACTATATGCCCCCCTGAATCTTCGATTCCGGGGGCATAAAAATCTGGGGTTACAATGCACATGTGTTTCATTATCAGCCACACATGACTTTGATAGGACTGACAAAACTGTTAAAAGGGGTGTAAATGTAAACGCAACCATCTACTGTATGTGATTAATAAATCATTGAACTGAAATTTGAAACCTATCATCAATGGGTGTTATGGGCACTTGGTATTTATTCTGCTAGTATTACACCTTCCTTATCTAAGAGACCATGACATTGTGTAGTAAAAGTTTCATCAAAGTTGGGCCACAAACATAATCTAAGTTATCAAGCAAAAAGTGTTTTAATTTTGCAACAAGGAGCAGTCTGAAGGACAGCCCAATCCCCCCACCATTAAAATCAAGGTTCAACCTTGTGACCTTTACCTGTGACCTTGACCCTGCGTCCGCATGGTTTATCTATGGGTTCTGCACGCCAGCTCAGAGGGGAATTATTTCTTAAAAGTTTAAAGGAAAATCCATCCAGGGGTAAAGGAGGTATGGAATAGACATAAAATTCAAAGTTGAAAAACTTCACCTGTGACCTTGCCCTTGAGTTGGCATGTTTTATTTATGGGTTCTGCACATCAGCTCACTGAGGAGGATATTTTACCAATGTTTATTAAAAATCCTGCCAGGGGTAAATAAATAGGCATAAAAGTCAAAGTTTCAAACTCGTGACCTTTATATGTGATCTTGACCTTGTGTCAGCATGATTCATGTATGCTTTATGCACATCAGCTGTCTGAGGGGGATAATTGACCAAAGGTAAATGAAAATCATTTTAGGGTAAATGAGATATAAGGAATGGACACAAAATTCAAAGCCGTGATCTTCAAATGTGACCTTGACCTAGAGTCAGCCTGATTCATTTATGGGCTTTGCACCAAGGTTGGTAGGTAAATACCAGTGGCAGGAATGCTATTTAAAATCACTCATATGCAATAGATAATGATCCTAAAATTAAGATGGACAGGCCTGAGCAAACAGACAGACCCAGATCAGACTTCTCCATCAGTCTGTAAATGCATCACAAAAACATATGCACATGATTTTGACCCCTCCAACACCACTTTTATATAATAAAGATGGGGTTTAAGAGGGATATACACTATTTTCCGTATCTCTGCTAAAAATATAGATTGTGGGTGCTCAATAGAACTGCCTCACTGAATGATCTATAATTTCAGCAGACATACTACAATATTGGAATTTTTAATCAGAAAATTTTCATTTTTTGGTTGTAAAATGTTCATTACATTTGTATAGGCAGGTTTTCTTGAACTTTGTGGGTTTTTTTTTTTTTATGCTTTTGTGAAATGATAAAACACATTGTTAAATTTGTTTGGAGAATTACAACAACTTTTGTGGTTGTCCGAACTTTTTTATGTGTACTTTAAAAAAAAGTTTGTTTGCAAGTTTGTCAAGTAGTTACTCCTACTTTTGAACGGTGTGAAAATTTGTTTTGTTTAAGACAGGTATTAAAAAAACAAAATACAATGGGCATACATTTCTTAACCTGCAGGTACTCTCTCAAGTATTTTTATTTACAAGTCAAGTCAAATACCAGTAGCTGATGTCTGAAAACTAGTATTTCAGTATCTTTTGAAAACAAATTCAATACATACTTGATTACTTGAAATATAAAATTATGAAGGTAACAGATTATTAATCTTTCAAACAATTCATTATCAGAAGGTCTGGAAAATCCTGAAACATTTCATTCGACCTGCATGACCAAGTGCATGTAGACTCTACAAGAGCTGTCGCATGTCAGCGTAGCTCGCCTGCTTCGCAGTTCAAGATATAAGGTAAAATCACTGAACATTGAAATATAGGTCGCACTGACCTACAAATATTTTGAGGTCAATCATCAGGTTACATGGAACAAATAATTAGGTATGTAGATTTTTCATCAAATAGTTTTCAAGATCTAAAGCAAAGTCACTGAACCCTGAAATATAGGTCACACTGACCTGTATATATTTCAGGGTCAATCATTGGGTGACGTGAAACTAACAATCTGGGTATGACATTATTCCATGAAATACTATTCCAGATATAATGCAAAAACACTGAACCATGAAATATCGGTCACAATGACCTACATTTTCGGGATGGGGGAGAAATATAGGTCACACTGACATGGAGCTAATAACCAATATAGGTCACACTGACATGGAGCTAATAACCAAGGTACATGTATGATGTTTGTCCATCAAATAGTTTTCAACATATAAGGCAAAATCAGTGAACCATTAAATATAGGTCACAATGACCTAGATTTATTTGAGGTCAATCACTGTGTCACATGGAACTAATAACCAAGGTATGATGTTTCTCCATCAAACAGTATTCAAGATATAAGGCAAAATCACTGAACCATAGGTCACACTTACCTAGATATATTTTGAGGTCAAACATGGGGTCACATGGAACTAATATCCCAGGTATGACATTTCTCCATCAAATAGTATTCAACATATATAAGGCAAAATCACTGAACGATGAAATATAGGTCACATTGACCTAGATAGATTTTGAGGTAAATCCTTGGGGCACATGGAAGTAATTATCCAGGTATAGCATTTCTCCATCAAATAGTATTCAAGATATAAGCAAAATCACTGAACGATGAAATATAGGTCACACTGACCTAGACATATTTTCAGGTGAATCACTGGGTCACATGGAAGTAATAATCCAGGTTTAACATTTCTCCATCAAATAGTATGCAATATATAAGGCAAAATCACAGAATCATGAACTATAGGTCACATTGACCTAGATATATTTCGAGGTCAATCATGGGGTCACATGGAACCAATATCCCAGGTATAACATTTCTCCATCAAATAGTATTCAAGATATAAGGCAAAATCACTGGACTGTAAAATGTAGGTCACCATGACCTTCACCCTTTTACACTTAAACCAACGTCACAAAGTTGGCTGATGTATAACAAATTCAGTTTGTAACTTGTTAGCATAATGATAATGTAATTAACGAATAACTTAGGTGTCCTAGATTTTGACCTTTAGCCCCAGCCCCCCCATTCGTGAACCCAGGGGTGTGTTCTTTTGGAATCTCAGAAGACAATCCCGCATATTCTCAGAAGACATTCCCAAGTACCCAAGTTGTAAATATGAATGCTTTGTGATGAGTGACTGTTGAGATATAAGCATTTCAAAAACTTTAACACAGTTTTATAAAGGTGTTCTAGATTCTGACCCCTAGCCCCACCTCGGGGCATGGATCCAGGGGTTTGCTCTCTTGGAACATTAGAAGACCCTCCCAGGTACTAAAGTTCCAAATATGAGTACTCTGTGATGCATGGCTATTTAGATATAAGCATTTGAAAAACTTCAACGCAGTGTGACGGGAACGCACACGCACACGCTAACGCAAACGCGGACGACCGTGGTGACTACAATAGTTCTCCTTGTACTTCGTAAAGGTAAGGTAAAATGCAAGCCCTGTATGAAATGATTTTACTTTACAATACATATACCTAGGCAGGCAGGGTATATTAAGCAGTCTCAATTGGCCCCACCTACATTAATGTCCATTTTCCAGTATTTCTCAGTATTTACCGGGATTTCCCTGTATTTCCCACTGTCCATGAAACTATATGTGTATTTTCAGCTTTTTTACCAACCTAGCTTTGGACATGAACTTTCTGAGGGGGATAACTGACCAAGTTTGATGAAAATCCTTTAAGGGGTGGAGATATGGAACAAACACAAAATTCAAAGAATAGCTCAGCCAAAGCCACCTCTGACTGGTTATCAGGAAGATGTAGGTTGATTCCTTCCGCAGTCAGGAACATTCTTTCGTGGATATTGATCATGAAATCTTTTCTACAGTCATTTCTCCCATCAGCTGATTCAAGAAGGGCATTTGTCAATTCTGGTGTAAGAATGTGCACTGTTCTGGTCAATTGCTTACGGATAAAATTGCCAAGGTAAAGTGTGGATAGATAATTGGCTCAAACTTTTAGTTAACACTGGCCGTTAAACCCCCATACATAAAAAGAACTGGTGACTATCAAATGTGACCTTGAGCTTGAGTCCAAGTAAGATATTCTGAAGGGCTCTCACATTGTGCAAATCTCAGTGTAGGGCTTCAAACTTCCACAATGAACAAACATTAAAAAATATATCTTCGAATACCAGTCTTTAGGCGACCAGATTATTTATTCTGCATTAGGTGGACTTTATTGTATATACATTTTTTGCTACATGCAACATACATTGTACAACATGTACAAAGAATATATTTATATGCTAAAATACATTAAATCAGTGTAATATTTTGTATCTGTTTTCGGCTAAATTCTGTAGGATAAAATTTACAAAAATGTTAGGCCCCTTATAATAAATATAAAAAAAATAAAGTTATTTCTACAAGTATATATACTCCGAATACCAGTCTTAAGGCGACCAGCTTATTTCTTCTGCATTAGGTGGACTTTTCGTATATATTTTATTTTCTACTATGCATCAAATCTATCATGTCTATAATGTATTTGTTTGCCTAAAATGCATTAAATCAGTGTTCTGTTTTCTTCTCAATGATGTGGGATAAAATATACAAAAATGATGGACCCCTTGAAATTTTACGAGTATATACTCTGATAGTCTTAAGGCGACCAGCTTATTTATTCTGCATTAGGTAGACTTTTTGTATATATTTTATTTTCTGCTAAGCATTATATTAATAATGACATTTTACCCTGTAAATGCAATAAATCCATATTCTGTATCTATCTGCTTCTAAATGCTGTAGGATAATATATAAAGTAGACATGTGTCAGTATGACACAGATGCCCCCGCACAGGGGCCAAACTCACGCTGAAAACTTATGTTGCAGCAACAGCCGTCACTGAACAGTATAACGCACCTGGAATAGTGTCAAACTAAACTAGATATATCTTTGTTGCATTCATCAAGTCATATTGAATTGATACTTCAGACATGAAGTTTCTCCATCAAATATTATTCAAGATTTCAGGCAAAGTCACTGACCCATAAAATACAGGTCACACCTACCTTGATATATTTTGAGGTCAATCATCTGGATGCATTCAAGTATTATCCCAGACATGACATTCCTCCATCAAATAGTATTCAAGATTACAGGCAAACTCCCTAAACCATGCAATATAGGTCACACTGACCTAGATATATTTTCTCGAGATCAATCAGTGGGTCAGATGGTATGAAATTTCTCCATAAAATAATATTCAAGATAATGGACAAAATCACTGAAGCACACCAAACTAGATATATTTGGAGGTTGATCAGCGGGGTAAATGGAACTAATAACACAGGCATGACATTTCTCCATCAAATAGTTTTCAAAATAAAAGGCAAAGTCATTGAACCATGAAATATAGGTCACACTGACCTAGATATCTTTTGAGGTTGATCAGCAGGTCACATGGGACTAATAATCTATGGCATGACATTTCTCCATCAAATAGTATTCAAGATATTAGGCAAAATCACTGAACCATGAAATATGGTCACAATGACCTAGGTATATTTTGAGGTCAATCATTGGATCACATGGAACTAATAAGCCGGGATTGACATTTTTCCATCAAATAGTATTCAAGATATGAGGCAAAATCACTCATCCATGAAATATAGGTCACAATGACCAATATACATGTAATTATATTTTTGAATCAATCATTGGGTCACAAGGAGCTAATAAACCAGGCATGACATTTCTCCATCAAATAGTATTCAAGATATAAGGCAAAGTCACTCTAGCATGAAATATAGGTCACACTGACCTATATATATTTTGAGGTCAATTACGTACATACACACATTCGTGCAGACGGACGTACATTCATACAAACGTACGTACACACATTCGTGCAGACGGACGTACATTCGTACCAACGTACCTAGGGCTGGCTAATCGTTGCTGAAATGATAATCGCTTATCAGTTTTGCCATTGCGATAAATAATCGATTAGTAATCACTGGAGATTTGGTCATAATTTTACCTGTCCCGCTTTCTGTCTGCACATGACTCTTATCATATACATGTTGTAATTCACTCTAGTGTTTTGCACAGACAGGCCAGAGCAAACAGTGTAGACCCTGATGAGAATGCGGCGTCTCATCAGGGCCTGCACTGTTTGCCACTCATCCAGCTATTTAAGAAACATCTTTAGCTGGTAAATTCTACGAAGAAAATAATTGATTACGGAAAATCAGTATCAATAATAATATTTCTGGAATTTATCAATCAATTAATCGATTATCTGATTAATCGTGGCAGCCTTACATGTACGGCAAACCTAAAAACTATATGCCCCCGGACCTTGACATTTTACGAGTATACACACTCTGAATACCAGTTTGTAGATGACCAGCTTATTTATTCTGAATTAGGTTGAAAGCATAAGTGAAAAACTGAAAAAATATACTCCGGACATCATGCCAATGGCGGTGACAAAAATGTAAAAATTCTATTGGAAAAATTAAAATGACTATTAAAACATACTTGACAATCTGTTTTTTCTACAAGAAACGTGAGAAATGTTACTTTTCCCAAATACAGATTAAACAAGAATTCCGCCGAAGGCTATGTCATGCCTGTTGGGGCGCAAAGTCACTGAACCATGAAATATGGGTCAAGGTCAGATATGGTTACTTGCGTTGAAGTTGCAGTTCCTAGATTCAAGCTTGTACCAAGTATAATTAATGAAGCTCTAATAATTCTCAAGAAATGGACTTTTACATTAGGGTGAAAGTTAGGGTGGTCGCAATAATTTACAAAGTCAGTGAACAATAAAATATAGGTCAAAGTCAGATACGGATGCTTCTGTTGAAGTCGCAGTTCCTAGATGCAAGCTTGTACCAAATATAATTAAGGAAGCTCTAATAGTTCTCAAGAAATGGACTCTTACATTAGGGTGGAAGTTAGGGTGGTCGCAAATGTTGACGGACGGAAAATTTGACACCTATATCGCGCCATGCAGGCGCAACAAAAATGATTAAATTTTTTACCAGTTGTTTTTTTTTTCTTTCAGGGATTTCTTCTTCTAAGCTGTAGTCTTCATCTGTATATATTTAAAATAATAAATAGAAGATCATGAATATGTTCCATTGAATTTATTAAACTAGAGCAAGTTGATATCCCTGTGCTGTGGAAATCATGTCATGTAATAAAAGGACCCAAAATTTTTTACCTTGGGTAACCCAAATACATGCCTCCCAGCAAAGTTTTGCACCACTGTATTCCACTCTCCATTACCTTTGCATAAATAATAATGATACTATGTTTGTGCAAAAAGTAATTTTGACCCATGGGGCTCACCCCACTGCACCCCCCCCCCCCCCCCACCAAAGGAAGTCACATCAGAATTCTGAAAAATTATGTTCCTCCAGCCCTCATTCTGGGAAAGTTTCAAGATTTTATAAGATTCTAGCACAAATACCTAGCCTTGGATGAGTTGTTTGACAATATGACCTAAAACCCTACTTTTTGACTTATCATGACCCCGGGCATTCCCCCCGCCTGCATTTTTTCCGCCATAGCTTTTACTCTCCATTAATACTTTGATTTGATATGAAACATGACTATATTTGAAGAAAATGAAGTTTTACCCTCAGGCAAGTCGGGGCCCCAACCTGTCTGGGAGGTCATATTGAAATTCTTACTATACTAGCCCAAACAGCCCATGCAACAACACATTATTTTAGAAATATTTCACCACATATGAATGTTTCCACCATAAGGAGCTATTTTTAAAGAAAACTAGAATGTGGTTAAATTGGAACGCCATTGCAAATCCCCATGCTTTCCACTCACAGGCTAAGTACCAAAAACCAAGGCCCCAAAATTTAACTTGTATTATATTCTACTAATCATCCCCTTCAATTTGAAATGTCACATGATTATGTTCCAAGAAAATTAAAATTTGACCTTTTGACCCCATCCCCAAACCTTGGCCCCAATCTGACCCTAGGGTCAAAATTTTACTTGCACTGTATTCCACTAATCATACCCTTGAATTTGATATACCACATGACTATATTTCGAAAACATTTTGGCTCTGCAACCCCAAAAGTCTGAACCCTTGGGCATGACCCAGGGGTCTGAGCCAAAATCTGTTCCATATGTTTTACATATTCCATTAATTATTACTTCTGTAATGTTTGGTATCAAAATCTATAAAATTGACTTTCAAGCCTCCTAGTGGCCCACTTTGGAAATATAGGTTTTTATATAGGTTTGTCTTACAGAAAATAATGGCTAATAACAGATTGTTCGATAAAAAATATAGGTTAAAAAGGTTCTTCGACACTCACACTAACACTTAATTCTGCTGAAAAAAAAGATGTCTTTTACGTCACGATTGCTAAAAAAAGTTGATAAGAATTTTGAGTCTGAGTGAGTGAAGCGAGCGGGGAAAAATTACCATTTCTTTACAGTTTTTCATCACTATTTTGGGACTAAAATAAAAAGGAACAATAGGAAAGAAATTTAATGAAAAAAAAAAAAAAGCAGCCTGTGGAATGGCCATAATCCCCTGCCTCCGTTCAGTAACTGTGACCATTGTTACCTCCCTTCCATTATCTACCTTGGTAGATCCATATGCATAGATTCTAGGTTTATAACCACTCTCTGACAACTGCGTCAGGGAGTCGACTCTTTGGCTCAGGGGTAAGAGCAGTGGACTTCTACCCGAGCGGACCGGGTTCGAATCCCACCAAAGACGGGGATTTTTTCACGCTATGCATCTTTCCTTTGTTACGACTGTCACGTCGTAAGATTGGGGCTCGTCCGGGATCGGACTTTATATGCCAGAAATGGCTTCGTGCCGAAGTTGGCATCCTTCACGTCATCATAAATGATGACTTCCTTAAGAGGGGGTGTGTTACCTCCCTTCCATTATCTACCTTGGTAGATCCATGCATAGATTCTAGGTTTATAACCACTCTCTGACAACTGCGTCAGGGAGTCGACTCTTTGGCTCAGGGGTAAGAGCAGTGGACTTCTACCCCAGCGGACCGGGTTCGAATCCCACCAAAGACGGGGATTTTTTCACGCTATGCATCTTTCCTTTGTTACGACTGTCACGTCGTAAGATGTGGGGGCTCTACCGGGATTTGTTACCTCCCTTCCATTATCTACCTTGGTAGATCCATATGCATAGATTCTAGGTTTATAACCACTCTCTGACAACTGCATCAGGGAGTCGACTCTTTGGCTCAGGGGTAAGAGCAGTGGACTTCTACCCGAGCGAACCGGGTTCGAATCCCACCAAAGACGGGGATTTTTTCACGCTATGCATCTTTCCTTTGTTACGACTGTCACGTCGTAAGACCATAACCTGTTACCTTGACCCTAAATTGACAATCTTTTGATGGTTAACATTTCTTCTAAGTACATGTAATTTTAAAATCCATCCAGGAGTAATACACTTATTGACAAAACACCCAAAAAGATCCTTTCCTGACCTTAGACCTCTAAGTATGACCTTGACCTTTGAGGTACCAACCTGGGTCTTGACATCATCACATTATGGTTAACAATAACAAGTAATTTTAAAGCCATCCAGGAATAGAAATATATTGACCAGGCATGTTAAAAAAAAAAATTTTACATTTAACCCATTCCCACATGGGGACTCTTGTGATTTTTGCTGTTTTTTACAGAGTTGCCTAGGGTAGCAAATTCATAAAGCCATTATTTCATCATGGATGGCCCATTTTACACCAAACTTGGCATGAATGTTCACTGGGTAGTAGCCTTTCAAATGACACCATTTTAGACTAAATCTTTGTTGCCATGGTAACGAGGGGGCATCTCAAAGTTGACAAAAAGTGTTATTTCACATGAATTTTTGACTAAATCTTTATCTTCAGCCCGCTGGCAAGGCAACAAATAAAGAGTTTGGCACCCGGGATTTTCACTGTTTGCAGCATGTTTTGTCAGGCTGCATCAATTCGGAGGCATTTTTGACCCCAGACACCGTCAGACCTCATTTCAGCGACCGGCTGGGCCAAAAAACCCATTTTTTTTTCGGATGTGAGGGGGGCGACAGCCCCCCTTCAATCCCCCCACAGAACGTATTAGTGGGGAGGCGCGCGAAAAAACAGGTCACTTTTTTAGGCCAACTTATTCTAATGCAAACATTGCTATCCAGGGGTGGGGAGTGCAGGTTTGAAGGTGGTTCTAGGAACAAAGGGGGGGGGGGCTCCAGACACGTAAAAACACGTATCTGACTGGGAAAGGGTTAACTAAGGCTGACACTATTAACCGGATAATCGATTAATTGATCAATACATTTTACAAAAATGATTATTGCTACTGATCTGTTAATAATTGATTATGCAATAAGTACAGTTAACTACACAACATACTGCATAAAATAGCTGGGAGAATCGCAAACAATGCAGACCCTGATGAGACGCCGCTTTCCGCGATGTCTCATCTGGGTCTACACTGTTTGCACAGGCCTGTATGTCCTCATGTGTAGGTTAAATATAGTAAAATTTATGCTAAGAAGAAAGCCAGGCTAGTTATACCCGCTTTTTGAAAAAAAACGGGTATATTATTTTCGTCACGGGTGTCCGTCCGTCAGTCAGTCCGTCCTTCCGTCCGTCTGTCCGTCCTTCCGTCTGTCACGTTTCTTGTGAATGCTAACTAGTTTTTTATTTCTTGACCTAGGGTGACCAAACTTGGTACATGCATTGCTTAGGGACTGGAGATGTGCATGAAGGTGTCGAAAATTTGATCTGACCCCCTGGGGGTCACGGGGTGAGGTCAAAGGTCAAATTTCTAAGAAATATCTTGTGAATGTTAACTAGTTTTTTATTTCTTGAACTAGGGTGACCAAACTTGGTACATACATTGCTTAGGGACTGCCGATGTGCATGAAGGTGTCGAAATTTTCATCTGACCCCCTGGGGTCATGGGCGAGGTCAAAGGTCAAAAAGTAGGACTTGGAAGTATCTTCCTAACTGATGGAATTACACATCTGAAACTTGGTTATTGGATGGTCCTTGGAATTTAGAATGCACTGGACTATTTTTGGTCAAAGGTCAAAAACTAGGACTTTGCCATATCTTCACAAATATTTGGGTTACACTCCTGAAACTTTGGTTATGGATAGCCCTTTGAATGTAGAAGGTACTGCATGCTGTATTTGGCATGACCTGGACCTCAAGGTCAAAAGCCAAAAACTAGGAATTTGCTGTATATTCTAAACTATTTGGGTTACACACCTGAAACTTGTTAATTGTGTTGTCAATGGAAAAAGCGGGTATTTGCGATGGTGCACCATCGACTGCGCGATTCTAGTTAAATTATGATAAAATCTCCAGTGATTACTAATTGGTTATGGAGCACAATGGCATAAAGGATGATCGATTATCTTCTCAGCTCCGATTAGCCAGCCTTACATTTAACCTCAAAGTAAGACCATGACCTTCGATGTACTAACCTGGGTCTTGTGCATGATTAACTGTCATAATATGGTTAACACTTCTCCCAAGTAACTTTTTAAATCCATCAAGGAATAAGATAGTTATTGATCGGACACAACAAAAAGACCCTTGTTTTGACATTTGATCTCAAATTAAGACCTTGACCTTTGAGGTACCAACCTGGATCTTACATGTGACACACTGTCACATTATGATTAGCATTTCTGCCAAATAATTTTTACATCCATTCAAGAATAAGAAAGTTATTGATCGGACAAGACAAAAAATATTGACCTTTGATCTCTAAGTATGACCTTGACCTTTGAGGTACGGACCTGGGTCTCACACGCTACAAAAAAATCCCCATCCCCTGGGCCCCAATCTGCCGCTAAATTTAGGTCAAAATTTTACTTGTATTATATTCTACTAATCATACCCTTCAATTTGATATGCCACATGACTATGTTGAAAAAAACTTTAATTTTGACCTTTTGACCCCTCCCTAAGGGCCCCAATCTGATCCCAGAGTCAAAATTTTACGTCTATTGTATTCTACTAATCAACCCCTTTGATTTGATATCCCACATGACTATATTCTGAAAAATTTAAAATTTGCCCTCCCGACCCCCAAAGGTGACCTCGTGGGGCATGACCCAGGGGTCGCAGCCAAAATCCCATTCAATATGTTTTACATATTTCATTAATAATTACTTATGCAAAGTTTGGTAGCAAAATCTATAAAATTGACTTTGTAATTGATTTTTATTGATATTTGACCTTTTGACTTCTCTCCAAGGCCATATGAGGGCTAAAAATAAATGTGCCATTGCGCGAGCCACTGATGTAAACAACCTACACACCAAATTTGTTTAGATTCCGATCAACGGTTTAGGAGGAGATAGTTGGACGGATGGACGGACGTTCTAACATTTCGGGTTTAGGGGCTATTTCTTTTGTTATTTTCTTTTGTTTGGTTTAGGGGCTAACCTCTTTTACCTTTTGTTTACGGAACAAATCTATTATTTCCCAATCATTTTTTGTCGCACCTGCTTGTAGCAGGGTGCGACATAGGCATCAACTTTTCCGTCCGTTCGTCCGTGCGTCCGTCTGTCACATTTACAACGAAGTTCGACATTTATGTCAAAGTTTTTATTAAAGTCAACTACAAACCTAATCTACCATCAAACCTTATATGAAACATCTCTCAGACCTTCTGACTTTGTAAGCACATTGACCTAGTGACTTTGACCTATATTTTTCGCTCTAGTGACTTTGATCTTTATGTCGAAGTTCGACATAACTTCGACATTTATGTCGAAGTTTTTATTTAAGTCAACTGCAAACCTAATCTACCATCAAACCTTATATGAAACATCTCTCAGACCTTCTGACTTTGTAGGCAAATTGGGTTTAGGAGGAGATAGTTGGACGGATGGACGGACGTTCTAACATTTCGGGTTTAGGGGCTATTTCTTTTGTTATTTTCTTTTGTTTGGTTTAGGGGCTAACCTCTTTTACCTTTTGTTTACGGAACAAATCTATTATTTCCCAATCATTTTTTGTCGCACCTGCTTGTAGCAGGGTGCGACATAGGCATCAACTTTTCCGTCCGTTCGTCCGTGCGTCCGTCTGTCACATTTACAACGAAGTTCGACATTTATGTCAAAGTTTTTATTAAAGTCAACTACAAACCTAATCTACCATCAAATCTTATATGAAACATCTCTCAGACCTTCTGACTTTGTAAGCACATTGACCTAGTGACTTTGACCTATATTTTTCGCTCCAGTGACTTTGATCTTTATGTCGAAGTTCGACATAACTTCGACATTTATGTCGAAGTTTTTATTTAAGTCAACTACAAACCTCATCTACCATCAAACCTTACATGAAACATCTCCCTGACCTTCTGACTTTGTAGACTCCTTGACCTAGTGACTTTGACCTATATTTTGTGCTCCAGTGACTTCGACCATTACGTCAAAGTTTGACATTTATGTCGAAGTTCGACATTTATGTCGAAGTTTGTTATATACTCAACTACAAGACTAAATAACCATCATACTTTACATGAAACATCTTCGTAAGCTCCTAACCAAGCAGGGGCTTTCATCTCGTGGCGTTGACCTATATTTTACGCTCCAGTGACCATGACAAATATTATATTATTTAGTGGAACCGTTTGAGATAGAGCCTTTATATTTGGCATGTATGTTCCTTGTGACATTGCCTTTCCACTCGTACAAAAAAAAAATTACCTGTGACCTTGACCCCTGACCTTTTGACCTACTTACCATAACTTTTTAACCATTTGAGGTAGAGCCTTCATATTTGGCATGTAGGTTCCTTGTGACATTCCCATACCACTCATACAAACAATTTTGACCTGTGACCTTGACCTGTGACCTACTTTATCATAACTTTCCAACCGTTTGAGATAGAGCCTTGTTATTTGGCATGTGGGTTCCTTGTGACATTGCCTTCCCACTCATACAAAAAAATTGACCTGTGACCTTGACCCCTGACCTTTTGACCTACTTATCATAACTTTTTAACCATTTGAGTTAGAGCTTTCATATTTTGCATGTCGGTTCCTTGTGACATTCCCATACCACTCATGCAAACAATTTTGACCAGTGACCTTGACCCCTGACCTTTTGATCTACTTTATCATAACTTTTTAACCATTTGACATAGAGCCTTCATATTTGGCATGTAGGTTCCTTGTGACATTGCCTTTCCACTCATACAAAAAATTTTGACCTGTGACCTTGACCCTGGACCACTGACCTACTTTGTCATAACTTTTTAACCATTTGAGATCGAGCCTTCATATTTGGCATGTAGGTTCCTTGTGACATTGCCTTTCCTTTCATACTAAAAATTTTACCTGTGACCTTGACCCGTGACCTACTTTATCATACCTTTTTAACCATTTGAGATAGAGCCTTCATATTTCGCATGTAGGTTCCTTATGGCATTGTTTTTCCACTCATACAAATAATTTGACCATTACCCTGGACCTTTGACCTACTTTATCATCAAGGTTTAACCATTTGACATAGAGCCTATATAGTTTGGCATATAGGTTCCTTGTAAAATTGCCTTTCCACTCGTACAAATAAGCTTATTTAATTTCTACGTTATGATTGTGGCTCCTTTAGCTTTCGCCCCAGCAGGTGCGACGCCGCATTTTGCGGAATTCTTGTTATTGTTATCCAATCCTAACCCTAGCCCCGGACAACAGGCGAACGGACAGACAGAGGCGATAACAATATCCCCAGTTTTTCTTCGAAAAATAAGAGGTTAATAAAAAAACTTGAAATGTGTCACCACGACACAGATGCCCTCACCAGGGGCCAACCTAGAAAAACAACATGACCATGGGCGGGGGTATTGGTAAATCAAACTTCAGACCTATATCTATGATGATACCAAATATGAACCAATGTCATCATAAATGTTCAGTTTCTACCTGTCACAAATACCTTAACCTGAGTCTATATCATTAAAAATTTCTAAGTCCATGACCTTGACCATGAGGACATTGGCATGAGTGGGGATATTGGTGAATACTTTGGACCTGTATGTACCATCATACCAAATATGAACCAAATCAATCCAAAAAGTTTAATACAAAATTATATATGTACATGTAGCTTATTGTTATAGGTTTTATAGGTTTTGCTAGGAGGCTTAGACTTTGTAATTGAATTTTATTGGTACACTTCAGTCCCTTTAGTACTCCTCTCCTTATAACACGGTTTTGGTTATAACACGGTCAAGTCTTGCCTCCCAAATTGTCATTTTACTATTATTTCTGAATAAAATTATCCCTTTATAACACGGTTCACTTATAACACAGTCCTATTTTATGCATCCCAAACATACATTATAGTGTTTTCAAGGGAGTGCACTGTATTTGACCTTTTGACCCCTCCCAAAGGCCCCTGGGGGTGGGACAAAAAAAAATGTGATGATGCCCACCCCACTCATGTAAGGAACTAACTAGATCTGACTATAGCCCCACACAGCGCTATCGGAAAAGACAAAAATACAATAAAACAAATGTTTTCAGCTTTCGACCTCTAATTAAAGGTGGAAAAAAGGCAATCCAGAGTTACAATTCCTGTGCTCTGCACATCGTCTCATGGTGCTTTAGATTTGTGTGATGGAGCTCTGCGTTTCATCGTTTCATGGTACTTAACATTTGTGTGAGGTTTCATGAAAATATCTCCAACAGTTTCCGAGATAAGGAGCGAACAAAGTTAAAATGGGTATTTTTCAATGTTTAAAGGGAAATAACCCTAAAAGTAGGCAATCCAGAATTATGGTTCATGCACTCTGCACATTGTCTCATAGCGCTTTACATTTGTGGGAAGTGTAATGAAAATATCTCAAACTTTTTTTTAGTTATGACGCGGATAAAGGTTAAAATTGACATTTTTCAATGTTCAAAGGGCAATAACTCCAAAAGAGGGCAATTCAGAGTTACAATGTATGTGCTCTGCACATTGTCTCATAGTGCTTAACATTTGTATTAAGTTTCATGGAAATACCTCAAACAGTTTTTGAGTAATGGAGCAAACAAGGTTAAAATTGCAATTTTTCAATGTTCAAAGGGCAATAACTCTAAAAGTAGGCAATTCAGAGTTACAATTTATGCACTCCGCACATTGTCTCATAGTGCTTTACATTTGTATTAAGTTTCATGAAAATACCTCAAATGCTTTTTGAGTAATGGAGCAAACAAGGTAAGAATTGCATTTTTATATGTTCAAAGGGCAATAACTCCAAAAGAAGGTAATCCAGAGTTATGGTTCATGCGCTCTACGCATTGTCCTATTGTGGTTTACATTTGTGTGAAGTTTCGTGAAAATACCTCAAACGTTTTTTTAGTTATCATACATAACGGAATTACGGAATCACAAAAGGACGAGGCAAATCCAGTATAGTGGGGCTATAATTACACACCGAATTTGGTTGGATTCTGACTAATGGTTTAAGAGATAGCATAACAGATTGACGGACTAATGGACTGAGACGATTTTAATATCCCCTACACGAAAGCATGGGGATAACTAGAATGCAGTCGATGGTGTGCCATTGCAAATCCCAATGTTTTCTCCACATGGTCTAAGTACATTTGTACCAAAATCCCCTTCCCCGAGCCCGAATCTGCCCCTAGGATCAAACTTTTACTTGTATAATATTCTATGAGTTTTCCCATTCAATTTGATATGCCACATGACCATGTTCGGAAAAACTTAAATTTTGACCTTTTGACCCCCCCTTAGGTCCCCAATCTGACCCTAGGGTTAAAATTTTATCTGCATTACACTCTACTAATCATCCCCTTCATTTTGATATGCCACATTCAATATGTTTTACACTACTAATTATTACTTCTGCAATGTTTGGTATCAAAATCTATTAAAACAGACTTTGTAATTATCCCCACGTTTTTCGAAGATATTGTTATCGGCTGACTCTCTTTCTGTCCATACGTCTGTCCGGCTATCTCCTCCTAAACCGCTGATTGGAATCCAACCAAATTTGGTGTGCAGGTTGCTTACATGAGTGGCTCGCGCAACGGCACATTTACCTTTGGGCCCCACCCTCATGGCCTTCGAGAGGGGTCAAAAGGACAAATACCAATAAAATTCAAATACAAAGTCAATTTTATAGATTTTGCAACCAAACTTTGCATAAGTAATTATTAATGAAATATGTAAAACATATTGAACAGGATTTTGGCTGCGACCCCTGGGTCATGCCCCACGGGGTCACACTTGGGGGGTCGGGGGAGGAGGGGGTCAAATTTGAAATTTTTCAAAATAGTCATGTGGGATACTATCATATGGAAGAGTATGATTAGTAGAATACAATATAAGTAAAAGTTTGACTCTGGGGTCAGATTGGGGCCCTTAGGGAGGGGTCAAAGGGTCAAAATTTAAGAATTTTTTAAACATAGTCATGTTGCATATCAAATTGAAGGGTATGATTAGCAGAATAAAATACAAGTAAAATTTTGACCCTAGCGGCAGATTGGGGCCCGAGGGAAGGGGATTTTGGTACATAGTCCCTGCGGAGAAAACGTGGGTAGAGTACTATCATAGGGATCTTCATAATTGGGACAACTTCAGGGCTAGCCGCTGTTCATCCGACAAAATCCTTTTTTTTTTTTTTGGTTTGGGTTTTACGGCCCTTTCAAGATTATTTCACTCATATCGAGCCGATCGTTAATCAGAGGTGGGCGAAAACCGGAGTACCCGGAGAAAAACCACCTGACCTTCCGTTGCAGAACTTGGCTTCTCACACGTGATCCGAGCAAGGCTCGAACCCACGGCGGTGAGAGACCTAATGACTAAGAGTCAGCACTCTTATCCACTAGGCCACGGAGGCCCGTTGACAAAATCCTTTCATGACATATCAGGGCAAAACAGACATAGTGACTGACAATGTAGACACTGATCAGGATGCTCCCTTTGGAACAATCTGATCAGGGTCTGCACCATCTGTCCGAATGATTAGGACCATTAGGGTAAAAAAAAATCTACATGCAGCAATTTTGGACCAGAAGAGGTTATGGTTCACAACATACGCTGATGTTGTAATATAAACATCTCAACTGAATCCAGAGGATCTAACTTTTCAGAATTTATTTACATCACAAGGAGGATCACCTTAGCAGTTTGATATGAGTCTGGACAGTTTGGTTAGGACTGTCTCTTCACTACGATAAATCAATGATGTATTAAAGAAATTAATTATTAACTTACAATTTTTGTACTTCTTGTTAACTCCAAATTTGGCTGAATTTACTCCTGAATCCAACTTTTTGGAAAGTCTCAATAGAAAAGTAGGGTAAAACTACAACTTTTTCTGGAGACAGCATTTTTACTCCAATTTTCAAAATCCTAGTGAGAACCCTGCAAAGGGCACAATGTGCTCTGGCATTGTAATCACAATAGGGATTCATATTGCAACAATGCATGGTCAGTCATTTGTAACCACTGCCCAACACCCCCACACACACCTACGGGGAATAGCGGGGACTAAGACTTTTCACAGCCCTGCTAGAAGTCCTGCACTGTGGGGACCTCCAGAATGTCACAGCCCCACTGTTTATAACAGTTAATTCCACTGGGGATATATTTCATAATATCAAAACCCCTGCATTAACCAGTCACTGCAGGGGAACACAGAGGTTAAGTACCCTGCTCATTAGCCCTGCTATCCCCCATCCATCAACGTAAATGACTAGTGCATAAAGGTCCTAAGAATTCAGACACTGTGAGGGCTTATGATGTTATGACAAACTCATGGGTGCAGATGGGGCGACAAGCAGTGTTGGCCCTGGACCAGTCTGATCTGGGTTCCATGGTTCGGATAGAACTGTCTGTCCCAATACTTGGGATCAATATGGTAAAACAATGTTCTTAAAAGGATTGTTTGCACATGATAACTTAGGAGTACAATATGCTGCTGCAGTGTATGAAATCTCCTAATCAGGAGAATATATTCCCAGATGGACAAGGTTGGCAAAAAAGCGGGAAATACTCATATTTCCCAGGATGGCGGGAAATACAGGGAATTCCCGGGAAATACAGGGAATTCCCGGGAAATACTGGGAAATAAACATTAACATAGGTGGGTCCTACTGATTTACTTAATAACTATACCCTTCCTACCTAGGTATTTGAAAGCAAAATCATTTCATACAGGGCTTGCAAATTTCACTTGTCTGCTTTCCATGACAAGAAAAATTTTTGAAAGACAGTGAAAACTTTTGTCTAGCCCCTACGACATTTTCCAGTCTACATGCAGGTCAAGTGAAATTTTGAAGAATTTTATAAACTTGCAGATACTGAATTGCATGAAAGATATATTGTCTGTGATCTTCATTATAGTATGTATATATATAATTTGTTTTCAAAAAGATGATTCTGAATTATATCAGTTTTTAACTTTCAGCTACTGGGATTTGACTTGATTTGTAAATAAAAATACTTTAGACAGTACCTGCAGGTTATTTAAGAAATGTACAATGTATGCCCTTTGTCTATTGTTCTTTTAATACCTGTCTTAAACAAACCGTTTAATTTTCACACCTTTTTAAATAGGAGTAATTACTTGACAAACTTGCAAACGAACCTTTCTAGTTAGTGTAAACATCCTTAAAATTCAGACAACCAAAAAAATTGTTGTAATTCTCAAAACAAATAGAACAATGTGGCTTTAACATTTCACTAAAGCATGAAAAACAAAGTTCCAATGATAGAAGGATCATTCTGAAGTTGGTCTGCACTGTTTGCTCAGGCCTGTCTGTCCCAATTTTAGGATAATTATCTATTGAATGTGAGGGATTTTAAATAGCTGCACCCTGATCTGAATCTGCATTGTTATTGGTGACATGCTCAATGACATTCTTGTAAAGGGGAGTTGGTCCCTAGCTCTGGCCAAAGAAGTAAATTTAGCTGCATTATCCTTTGCAACTTCCGCAGCCAAAATGACCAAATCTGGAAGGGCAGGCCAATCTGTACTTGTCTGAAGGAAGAAGGATCCCTTGTAGATGTCAGTTCTTGACAAGGGCACCTGAAGTGCCAAAGAATGATGCTTCCTGCCATTTCTAATTGGGGATATAAGGTCATCTGTTGGATTGCTGGCAGCACCCTTTAGACCTTTATACATAAGTATAAGCCTACTGTCTCTCAACCTTTCCTGAAGAGATTCCCATAATATGTTTTTCAGTATACAATAAAAATGAGTTACTGATACATTTTACAAGTAAACTTCATATTAATTACATGTGTCTGGTTTAGTAAGAGCTTGCAATTTGCAAGACTTATACCTATGTAGGGTATGGTATGTTGCAAAACAGCTAATTGTTCATTATTTCAATACAATTACACAAATAATAATAGTGTTTTTCAATAAAATAAAAGAACAAAAATCATATTTCCCACTATTTCCCAGTATTTCCCATTTTTGCTGAAAATTGGAGTATTTCCCAGGACGGTAATTACCGGTAAATACCATTGGGAATTCCCGCCACTGGTATTTACCGGCCAACCTTGCAGATGGATGACAAACTCTTTTCATGACCATTAATTATAAGAGTTGTATAGATTGACTGGCAAACAATGTAGACCCTGATCAGACTGCTCCTTTAACAATCTGCTCAATATGAGTGAAATTATATTGTAAGGGCCATAAAACCACCCCAGTATGGCCCACCCCACAAAATATGGCATGTATTTGTTATGGGGATGACTATCTCCTGAATATACCTTTTGTTCACGCAATTTTATTTTATTATTATTATTTTTACACCCCTATACTGGTCAGTATCTACCTGTCAATGTGAAAGGGGCATCTGAGCCACCAGGTTTAATATCTGGGTACGGAACCTGCACCCGGGCCTGATACTGCAAATGACCCTTTGCAATCTAGTGGTATCTGTATTCACAACCTATTTCTCATTCTTGCACAGGTCATCACAATGAAACATTTATTCATGTCAACTTGGAAAGTTGTTGTGTAGTATTGATTTTTAATCCCTTCCAAGCTCTAAATGCTAATCCTTTCCATGCCACTGTTGTGTGGACTCGCATATACTGCTCCACGTTCCAAGCGATTTCACGCACATCAGGTGCATAAATTTACCGGAATGCTAATTACCGGAACGAACCGGAAAGGACCCATTTCTACCCAGGTTTCTCCCTATTTTTGGGATATTTCCATAATATACAGTCTACTTACACTGCTGTCATTGTTAACTATATTCTGAATGCCCCTTTTCGTAAAAGAATTGTCCCATTTGAAATACGGGTTTAAGTTCACAATAATGTCAATCAGTGCACTCAATGTCTGCCTTGGTAGTTCAGTCGGATGCGCATCAGACTGGTGATCAGAAGGTTAGCTATTTGGTAGATCTGTTTGGAGGATGGATCATGAAATATATTTTTAACAGAACAGCTATTCTCTTTGTTTTGCTGAGCCAAGAAGGGCAGTTGACAGAATCTGGCGACAGATTGTAACAATACCGGTTAACTGCATTAGCATAAGCTGGCCCAGAAAAAGTGTGGATAGGTAGAGTGACTGGCTTGATATGACCTTAACATTGTTAACTCTTAGTAATTATCTTAGATTCAGAAAGTACTATTTCCTCTGTTCCTCTGAGTCAAGAAAGGACAGCTCTGTCAGTTTCTGGTGAAAGAATGCACACTTTACTTGTTAACCACTTATGCATACATGTAAGTGGGCCCAGGAAAAGTGTAGATAGGTAAACTAACGGACTTTACATGACCATGTTGACTGGGCTGTTAAACTCCATGTAATATTTCTAGAACCAGAAAATATGGCACATCTTTTTTCTCTGCTTCACTGAGTCAAGTCTAAATGGTGTACTGGAACATATTCCCAATGCGACCAAATTTGCATGAAAAGATGCATGCAGAATGTAGCTAACTTTAACAGCAGTGTAAGCAATTTGTATATTATCAAAATATCCTAAAATAGGAGGGAATCTGGGTAGAAATGGGTCCGTTCCGGTAATTAGGTCCGTTCTGTTAAATTTACGCACTGAGGCACACCCATTAAAGTTTCACGCGTTTTGCATGCAAATAATTTGCTTGGCTTCTGTGATTTTTCCTGTGACAGTCGACGAAATAACCAACACGCCGAGTTACGGTGTAGTCCGGTAACATTGCGCACATAAAGTTTTGATAGCTATGTGTGACTTTGTGGAAACAACCAATCAAAAACTCACAATCAAAACGATTGCAATACTGTCCTATCTACCAACTGCAATAGAAACTGGCCTCTGAAGCTTTAACAGGCAGGAAAATTAATGCTAAGAAAAGGGATACCCCCTTGAAACTGAATTACAAATTCTGTCGCCTAACACTGCGCACAATAACTGTTTTGAGCTGATTGAACACGAAGGTTGACTCAAACAAGTTGTATATTAGATATTCTGTAATGTTGTTAGATGCAGGAAAATTACATACAAAATGTTTGTCCCTTTGCATATTTTGAAACTCAGTCTTTCAAAGTTTGGCTTGGATATTTTCGGTCTTTTCACAATTTGACAAAATTGAAAAATTCTGCAAAACTGTCACATCTGCACGTGCAACTCCATCTTTTTAAGGCTAAGTTAAAACGTAACGCCGATGCGCTGGTGGTGGTGGAAGAAATTATGAGGGATAAAGATACTGAAAACTAGAATGCAGGGTGCACAAAATTAACGGCTACCCAATGTTAATGGACTCGACTGTAGGGCTGGCTAATCGGAGCTGAAATGATAATCGATTATCAGTCTTGTCATTCCGATCAATAATCGATTAGTAATCACTGAAGATTTTGTCACAATGTTACCTGTCTGGCTTTCTGGCTGAACATGACTCTTACCATGTGTTGAACTTCACTCTAGGGTTTTGCCCAGACAGGCCGGAGCAAACAGTGTAGACCCAGATGAGACGCCGCAGAACGTGGCTTCTCACCAGGATCTGCACTGTTTTCCACTCATCCAGCTATTTAAGAAACATCTTTGGCTGGTAAATTCTACAAAGAAAATAATCGATTACGAAAAATCAGTATCGATAATCATATTTCTTGAATGTATCAATCAATTAATCGATTATCCGATTAATAGTGGCAGCCTTACTCGACTGTACTCCCATACATGAGAGTTCTGCGTTCCGGACATTTATATTTTACATTCATATGCTGATATTTACGTTTTTTGTTTTTATTCGGATTAACGTGTGCACAACAATAAAAAAAAAAATCTTTAAATGGGTGCATGTGATCGTCTAACGTGTTGTACTACACGCCGAGTGTACTGTATTAAGATGTCGGGTTTTGTTTGATTTGAGGTTTAACGTCCCCGCCAACATAGTTTAGGTCATTTTGGAGACGTTGCTTCCAGTTTTGTGGGACTTTTACCCGACATTGAGATGAAATGACATCTCAATCCCTGCCGCCCAATAAAACCAATATGGTTTATATGCATGGACGGGCCCGACTCGCAGCAGTTTTCCTGGGCAGGCTTAGACCTTCTAAGCATATTACCAGTACTAATGTGCGGTTGGTATCAACTCTGCGTGGAAGCATCGTGCAGCCCATCTATTTCTCCAAGCCCTGATGGGCAGGGGCAGTAAGATGTCGGGTAAAAATCACACTCTGCCTGCTGCCTTCACCCTTCACCTAATACATGGACATGGATCCTAGCCAACTATCTTTCAGCCAAGGCTATATAATATTAGGGATGAACCATTACAGTTATTTTGTGCCCTGCACCTTCGTCTGATCATAACCTGATAACGGCAGCATTAAATCAACAAATTACCCCCCACCCATCAACCGACCCGAAGCCACAACTATCCTGATAAATCTACGAAAATCGACTATCTGCCCTTATCAATAAGAAAACATACGCATTCAGAAGATCTACAACTGTTTCATCGACAAAACAGTTACTGTTTGTTGTTCTACAACGGAACTTCGGAAGTTGTCAGGCATGTATTTTCTCGAAAATGGCGTATCCGAAATTTGTCGGTGTATTTGCCGGTATGGCGCTGCCAGTAACGATACTTTGGCGATCTGTATTAGACGGAGATAAGCAAACTCTGAAGAGAAGGTTTAAAATTGGGTGCTTCATTGTCAAATTAGAAATATAGCAACACAGAATAAGTTAAAAAAATATTCCTTGAAGGAAAAAAACAAGATCTGCATAAATCCGGTACCAGTCCGGAAAATACCGGTATGTACTTTCGTTGACCAGCCCGCCGCATTCAAACCGTGAGGGCCCAAGAAACGTCGACTTTTTTAAACAAAGGGCTTTCCATGATATAACATATTAAATAACTTTATGCTCATATTGAATATCATCATTCAAACATATTTGTGTGAATATATAGTCAAAAAGCAGTAGAATAAGCACTTTTTCTGTGGACGCCCTAATGAAGAAAATAAAATATTCCACAATATATAGCGGCTGTCTAAAACTGACCCTTTTTTGTCCAAAACACAACGGACAAGTAATTAAAAACTTTAAAATATTAATAAACCATCCTTATTTAACAGAAACTTGAAAGAAACTATTACTATCTGGATTGAGTATTCTCATATTTGCGCTTGAAACATTAGGGGGACCAGCATTGTTCCCCTTAATGTTGCGGTCACCCTATTCCAGATAATATAGTACATGTGTTCTCCTTAATGCAGATTATATATATATATATATATATATATATATATATATATATATATATATATATATATTTATATATATATATGGTACAGGATCTGACGGTAAGCACGATGCTTATGTGAGAATCATGTAACAGTGTAGATCCAAAGCAGACGCCGTTTGATCTGGGTCTTAACTGTTTACCAAACAAAATATGAGTCCAGCCCAGATCAGTTCTAGTGACCTTTATTCACGATTATGATAGGGCGGCCCCTATAAATAACCGTTACCTGGATTTCGTACAAATTAATGATGGTCACGTGGACATCAGCTGCGTCAAGCTTCTGCACTTAGTAACGTTAGTAACGTTAGGTCGACAGACAAACAGGTGACTAAAAATGCCGGCATTGTCGAGTTGCCGTGGATCATGGAAACATAGCTTATAGTACATCATTTGTTGTCGTATGGTCAGATTGTTTTGCAATTAGACTCGATTGGGCCAGCCCACTACGATTACACAATATTAACCCATCTGGTACCGGAAACCCCAAAACGGGTACCCTGGCAAACAGTGCAGGCCCAGATCAGACGCCGCAGAACGCGGCGTCTGATCAGGGCCTCCACAGTTTGCTAATTCAAATCAAGTTTGATATAAACACAGCCTGTCACCCCTAAATTTTGAAATGGCTCCTGATATAGATAAGGAGGAAGATTCCATTTGGTACAAAAAGGGTTAAAGTTACTATTCACAATATTTGCATTATTTGCTGGCTCCCAGCTTGCAAATTGTCAATATTGGAAAAAAGGTAACCAGACCCCGCTGACCTGAAAGGTCTGGTTACCTGTTTTTCCAACACTGTTAACGTTCAGACTAGGAACCAGCAGATAATGCAAATAAGGTGAATAGGAATCGGAGATATGGTGCTAATGTCCATGCAAGAACGCTAAAAACTTTTGAGCCGGGGCACAACATTTCCTACCATTTACATGTGCGCTCAGCGAAGAATCAGACAGCCTTCGAATCCACATGTCTCACCAGAGACTTATCTTTCTGTATGATGGGGAATTGGGTCCCTAGCTATCATTTGAGCGCATAACGAAGACTCTGATCAGAATGCCCCGGCTCATTTGTGCGTAATCCATTTCCGGCTCCGCTCGGGGTTTGGAGAAATAGATTGGACTGCATGATACGTACACGCAGAGCTGAAGCCGACCGCACATGAATACTGGTAAACCGTTTCTACAAAGACGACATAAGCCTTCCATGCAGGCGAAATGGTGCGAGTCGGAACGTCAATGCATATATACCCTACCGGTTTCATTTGGCGACAGGGCTTTAGATGTCAATAATCTCAATGTAGGGTAAAAGTCACACAAATTTGGAAGCCACATCTCCAAAATGACCTATATAGTGTTTATGGGGACGTTAAATACCAGATCAAACAAGCAAACTTAATCCATGTAACAGTTATTCCGTCTCCCTGCGCGGTCAGAGTGTTGTGTAAAAGGGGTTCTCTCTCGCGCGCGCGTGAAAACACCCGGAATGAGTGTTCGAGAGCGATTCAATAAGCTTGAAGCTTTCATCGCAATCGAACTAAAATAAATTAGTATAAACTAAACTAAAAGGGGTTCTTGGACTGGGGTCGTGAAATGGGACAATGATGGTAAACAGTGTAGACTCAAATCAGATGCCGCAGAACACGGCGTCACGCCACAGAATGCGGCGTCTGAATGGATCTAGACTGTTTAACTTATTACATTTGAACTAAAGGATTAAATGAAACACCACAAGTCAGGTCGGGACTATCTATTCGACCCACCAGTGCTGTCAGTGCTTTGCCTTATTCGGTATCTAGGTTTAAATCTAGGGTGGTGGGTGAGGAGAAGGTGTCGTGTATCTTATGCCAACGGTTTCATTTGGCGACAGGGCTTTAGATGTCAATAATCTCAATGTAGGGTAAAAGTCACACAAATTTGGAAGCCACATCTCCAAAATGACCTATATAGTGTTTATGGGGACGTTAAATACCAGATCAAACAAGCAAACTTAATCCATGTAACAGTTATTCCGTCTCCCTGCGCGGTCAGAGTGTTGTGTAAAAGGGGTTCTCTCTCGTGCGCGCGTGAAAACACCCGGAATGAGTGTTCGAGAGCGATTCAATAAGCTTGAAGCTTTCATCGCAATCGAACTAAAATAAATTAGTATAAACTAAACTAAAAGGGGTTCCTGGACTGGGGTCGTGAAATGGGACAATGATGGTAAACAGTGTAGACTCAAATCAGATGCCGCAGAACACGGCGTCACGCCACAGAATGCGGCGTCTGAATGGATCTAGACTGTTTAACTTATTACATTTGAACTAAAGGATTAAATGAAACACCACAAGTCAGGTCGGGACTATCTATTCGACCCACCAGTGCTGTCAGTGCTTTGCCTTATTCGGTATCTAGGTTTAAATCTAGGGTGGTGGGTGAGGAGAAGGTGTCGTGTATCTTATGCCAACGGGGCGTCCAACTGATACTAGCTTACAGTTGGCCAAGTCCTGGTGTAAGGGTAGAGCACAGTTGGTAAATTTGTTAGGGGAAGCGGGCGATTGTGCACTCAAATCCTAACGGGAACTTCCAGCCATGACTTACACATATTACTTTGACGTTCCATATTTTATCAGTTATCCCCTATATATATTGCATTGCAACGCATTGACCTGATAAAGATATTCTATCTCAGGACAAGTGAGCTTTATCACGTCAACGTGACATTGCACTTTTTCAATGAACCGGACAACCGGAAAATGGCAAAATGTTATTATTACTAGAAAAATCGAAAAAATTACATTGAAAATTATCAAAAGAAAAATAACGGTCAGATGATAGTAAATATACTGGTCGATTATTTTACGCACAGGAATGTTGGGACGCACTGAGGACAATCGGTAAATGATCGAAAATTGCCAAGGGGATAAACTGATAAATAGAATACCAGATTCGTGCCATTTGATATCAAGTATATCAGGCTCGGCTTCGAGAACGCATGTAGAATCGCTCGGCAAGCCTCGCGATTATGCAAGCGTTCTCGAAGCCTTGCCTGATAAACTTGATATCAAAAGACACTCACCTAGTATTCTCTATTTCTCAACTGAAAGGCCTACAACCACAAAACCTTCTTAGTGCTTCTCCTCTATGTACTGACTTGGCAGGTACTTTGACCCAGTGACCTTGACCTGTAGTTTACACTCCAGTGTTTTTGACAGTTTTTACGTCCACGTTCGATATCTCTGCGCATATATGCCTCAATGTGCTGACTCAGCAGATTCTTTTTGACTAGGTGACTTTGACCTATATTTTGTGCTCTAGAAACTTCGACATATTTTATGTCCACGTTTTCAACTATCAACAGCCAAGATTGAAATTAATTTATTAACCGTTTTTGTACCAAATGGAATCATTCTCCTTATATTTAGCAGAAGTCCATTTCAAATTTAGGGGTTTCAGGTTGTGTTTTCTTCAAAAACTATTCGGAAAATGGCTGAACCTTTTGCAAACAGTGTGATCTGGGCCTGCGCTGTTTGCCAACTACCCGTTTGGAGGTTTCTGTAGTCTAGCTCCTAGACCTTGATGTCATATTGGCTAGTGACCAACCTGCCTGTGTGTTTTTATCAAATATGAAACCTTGTTAGACTTTAATCTTGTCTCAGACATCAAGATATCTTCCCAAGATAAAACAAGTTGCTATCAGAGAGGCAAAAAGAAGTAAAAATACAGAAGAATATTACTTATTAACTGTAAAATATGATATCCGACTAGTAGCTAGTCTATGGGTTTCTGGTACTAAATGGGATAAATAACCATGTTCTGATTGTCGTACTTGTGACTTTTGCCCCAGCAGGTGCGACGCCGCCTCT
Organism: Lucinisca nassula; assembly: GCA_963580285.1. Taxonomy (NCBI): domain Eukaryota; kingdom Metazoa; phylum Mollusca; class Bivalvia; order Lucinida; family Lucinidae; genus Lucinisca; species Lucinisca nassula. Next base: position 20,887,162 of record OY757017.1, read on the forward strand.
GTGGAATTCTTGTTTTCGGTGTAAGGTCGATTTTTGAAAGTTGATACGTGTATCAAGTTTATATGTCATTGCATTTCTACTTCCGGTACTGGACCGCGTTACTACACTTCCGCTGTTCGTTCGCTGCATAAAATAGTCCAAATTAAGCACTTGCCTCATTTCCTTTTCCAGCGCATTGATTTCTTAACATTTGCGCTGAAGGCGGACTTGATTCCACAGGTGTTCCTTCCCTTTCACCCCTCAGTTGCCGAACTGGACTTTTCCAGCTTTGATACTCTGTGTATCCTTTTATATCAAGGCGGACTTAATTCCACAGGTGTTCCTTCCCTTTCACCCCTCGGTTTTCGAACTGGACATTAGCCCATATATAACTACCGTCACTTTTTTATGGCATGTAAGTATTGTAGGCCAAGATCAGACGCAGCACAATTTTGCGTCTGATCTGAGTCTGCATTGATTGCTAAAAACATATATTCTTGCAAAACCTACCTTTAAGAAAACAAATCTCACAATCCTGCTCCGAACTTATTTGTTGGAAGATTCCATTGGCATATATTGGTTTAGCAAATTCGGAAGCCACTGATCAGACACCTCATTCTGTGACCTCGAATCAGACCCTTCAGTGCTATAAAAGGAAGCTTTGCATTTTTGGGTGCATATGCACTCGTTTTATAGACACTTGGGAAGACGAATCTAAGTCGAAGCGTCCCCACTGTTTAAAATGTAGAAATTAAAGGGCCCTGCTGTAACGTCCCCGAAAGCAATGTACACTTCATTTTTGGAGACCCATGACTCGCCGAAAGAAAGCAATAGGTTTTAAAGTTCACTCCCGTCCAGTGCTCCAGATAAACAGCGTATTTGCGTAAATACTCAATTAATAAAAGTGTTGAGAGAACTGGTGGATCGATCGTCTCTGAATGTAAGTTTGGAGAATAGTCATGAACTGAGAATCGTAGTGTTCGTTTAAGCAGGTACATTAGATCTGATCGGACACCGCATTATGTGGCGTCTGATTATGAAGGTTCTGTTTGCCAATGGCCAAATGCACGAGCACAGTCCTACCGCCCCCGCCCATCAGGGCTTGAAGAAATGGACGGACTGCAAGAAACTTCCACGGCGAGCTGAAATCGAAGGAGGATCTAAGCCTGCCCAGGCAAAGTGGTGCGAATCGGACCGTCCATGCCACAAGCCTATTTGGTTTCATTGCGCGACAGGCTTGATAATTATGTCATTTCACTTTAGCGTTGGGTAAAAGTCTCACAGAATTGGAAGCAACATCTCTAAATGACCTAGTCAGTGTTGACGGGGATGTTAAACCTGAAAACAAGCAAACAAACATACAAACAAACAAACAAGCACAGTCCAGAATTTTCTTCTGACGTTCCGCACTGACATCTTAGGGGTGCTATCAATAACCAATACCTGGAGTTTGTTCAGGGTCGGCGCCAGTCAGATAGTCAGTGATTGTCACGAGGACAATAACAAGCAACAGGAATTTTTTTCTTTGTCGAACCTGGTTAAACTCCCTTTTCAACCTTGTCAAAAAGATACTTAGAGAACTGTTTAATCTACCACTACCAATTTTATCATGGTGAATATACCTCATAAATCAACTTTCCTCAGTACTTTCAGTACTTTGATTTTACCTTGTCATCACCGTAGCCCCTTCAGTTTTGATCGAATCTTTCTGAAACTTATATGTAAGGTGACTGGAGATAAAACCTAGGATGAGTTCGAATACCGGCCAAGTTGGCCCATTTATCATAGATTTACGTCCCTTTGATTGCTGAAAATGCCGATTTTTGACCTTGTCATAACCATAGCCCCTTCAGTTTTTATCGGATCTTTCTGAAACTTATATGTACATGTAAGGTGGCTGGGAATAAAATCTTGGATGAGTTCGAAAACAGGCCAAGTCAGCCCATTTATCATAGAGCTATGTCCCTTTGATGGCTGAAAATGTTGATTTTTGACCTTGTCAACTGTAGCCCCTTCAGTTTTGATCAGATTTATCTGAAACTTATATGTAAGGTGGCTGGGGATGAAACCTCGGATGAATTCGAAAACTGGCCAAGTCAACTCATTTATTTTAGAGTAACATCCCTTTGATTGCTAAAAAAGCCAAATTTTGACCTTGTCATCACAGTAGCCCCTTGAGTTTTGATCTGATCTTTCTGAAACTTATATGTGAGGTGGCTGGGAATAAAATCTTGGATGAGTTTGCATACTGGCCAAGTCGGCACATTTGTCATAGAGTTACGTGCCTTAAATTGCTTAAAAATGCCTATTTTCGACCTTGTTAGCACTGCTGCCCCTTCAGTTTTGATCTGATCTTCATGAAACTTACAAACAAATAAGTCAGGCAGAAAAGCTCGGAGGAGTTTGAAAACTTGTGAGGTTTGCCTATTTGTCACAGAGTAACATCCCTTTGATTGCAGCAGTTAATTGCTTATTTTTGAACTTGTCATCACCATAGCCCCGTCAGTTTATATCGGATCTTCTTAGCAAGTCAGGAATAAAAGCTTGAATGAGTGAAAACTGGTGAGGTCAGCCTTTTTAGCTCACCTGAGCACGAAGTGCTCAAGGTGAGCTTTTGGGATCGGTCTTTGTCCGTCGTCCGTCGTCCGTGCGTCCGTCGTCAACTTTTGCTTTAAACAACTTCTTCTCCAAAACTGCTGGACAGATTTTGATCTAATTTCACAGGAATGCTCCTTGGGTGATCCTCTACCAAAATTGCTCAAACTGTTCCGCTCGGGTGAACAAGATGGTCGCCAGAGCTAAAAATAGAAAAACCTTTAAACGACTTCTCCTGCTTAATCAGTGGATGGATTTTGAAATTATTTCACAGGAATGTTCCTTGGATGACCTTCTACCAAAATTGCTCAAACCGTTCCGCTCGGGTGAACAAAATGGCCGCCAGAGCTAAAAATAGGAAAACCTTTAAAGACTTCTTCTCCTTAACCAGTGGATGGATTTTGAAATTATTGCACAGGAATGTTCCTTGGGTGACCCTCTACTAAAATTGCTCAAACCGTTCTGCTCAGGTGAACAAGATGGCCGCCAGAGCTAAAAAATAGAAAAACCTTTAAACGACCTCTCCTGCTGCACCAGTGGATGGATTTTGAAATTATTCCACAGGAATGTTCCTTGGATGACCTTCTACCAAAATTGCTCAAACCATTCTGCTCGGATGAACAAAATGGCCGCCGGAGCTAAAAATAGAAAAACCTTTAAAAGACTTCTTCTCCTTAACCAGCAGAAGCCTCCGTGGTGCAGTGGTTACGCTACTCGCCTTGTAAACCAGGGATCGCAGGATCGACCCCGGGCTTCTCCAGACTTTCGGATGAGTCTTTAAACCGAGGTCCCGTCTCCGTATGACCTAAGCTGTTGGTGGGACGTAAAACTAAAACTCACTCACTCACTCTCCTTAACCAGTGGATGGATTTTGAAATTATTTTACAGGAATGTTCCTTTGGTGCCCCTCTACTAAAATTGCTCAAACCGTTCCGCCCGGGTGAACAAAATGGCCGCCAGAGCTAAAAATAGAAAAACCTTTAAAGGACTTATTCTCCTTAACCAAAGGATGGATTTCGAAATTACTTCACAGGAATGTTTCTTGGGTGACCCTCTACCAAAATTGCTCAAACCATTCCGCTCTGGTGAACAAGATGGCCGCCAGAGCTAAAAATAGAAAAACCTTTAAACCACTTCTTCTCCTTAACTAGTGGATGGATTTTGATATAACTTCACAGGAATGTTCCTTGGGTGACCCTCTACCAAAATTGCTCAAACCGTTCTGCTCGGGTGAACAAGATGGCCGCCGGAGCTAAAAATAGATAAACCTTTAAACAACTTTTTCTCCTTAACCAGTGGATGGATTTTGAAATTATTTCTCTGGAATGTTCCTTGGGTGACCCTCTACCAAAATTGCTCAAACCATTTCGCTCGGGTGAACAAGATGGCCGCCGGAGCTAAAAATAGAAAAACCTTTAAAGGCCTTTTTCTCCTCAACCAGTGGATGGATTTTGAAATTATTTCACTGGAATGTTCCTTGGGTGACCCTCTACCAAAATTGCTCAAACTGTTCTGCTCGGGTGAACAAAATGGCCGCCAGAGCTAAAAAAAGAAAAACCTTTAAACGTTTTCGTCTCCTTAACCAGTGGATGGATTTTGAAATTATTTCTCTGGAATGTTCCTTGGGTGACTCTCTACCAAAATTGCTCAAACCGTTACGCTCGGGTGAACAAAATGGCCGCCAAAGCTTAAAATAGAAAAAACCTTTAAACGACTTCTTCTCATTAACCAGTGGATGGATTTTGAAATTATTTCACAGGAATGTTCCTTTGGTGAATCTCTACCAAAATTGCTTGTACCGTTCTGCTCGGGTGAACAAAATGGCCACCAGAGCTAAAAATAAAAAAACCTTTAAACCATTTCTTCTCCTTAACCAGTGGATGGATTTTGAAATTATTTCACAGGAATGTTCGTTTGGTGTCCCTCTACCAAAATTGCTCATACTGTTCAGCTTGGGTGAACAAAATGGCCACCAGAGCTTCTTCTGCTTAACCAGTGGATGGGTTAATAGCCCTGGGGCCAAAAACGGCCCCGCCGGGGCCCACTGGTTTTACATAGGCTTATATTGGGAAAACCTTTAAAAATCTTCTTGTCTGAAACCAGAAGGCCCAGGTCTTTGATATTTGGTATGTAGCTTCATCTAGTGGACTGCTACCAAGATTGTTCAGATTATAGCCCTGGTGCCAAAAACAGCCCCGCCCCGGGGCCCACTGGTTTTACGTAGGATTATATAGGGAAAACCTTTAAAATTCTTCTTGTCTGAAACCAGAAGGCCCAGCTCTTTGATATTTGGTATGAAGCTTCATCTAGTGGACCTCTACCAAGATTGTTCAAATTATAGTCCTGGGCCCAAAACCGGCCCCGCCCCGGGGCCCACTGGTTTTACATAGGCTTATATTTGGAAAACCTTTAAAAATCTTCTTGTCTGAAACCAGAAGGCCCAGGTCTTTGATATTTGGTAACTAGCTTCGTCAAGTGGACCGCTACCAAGATTGTTCAAATTATAGCCCTGGGGCCAAAAAATGCCCCCCGCACCAGGTCCCACTGGTTTTATATAGGCTTATATAGGGAAAAACTTTAAAAATCTTCTCGTCTGAAACCAGAAGGCCCAGGTCTTTGATATTTGGTATGAAGCGTCATCTAGTGGATCTCTACCAAGATTGTTCAAATTATAGCCCTGGGGCCAAAAACGTCGTTGCTTAGAGACCCTTTGGTTTTACATAGACTTATAAAGGGAAACTTTTAAAAAATCTTCTTCTCTGAAACTGCAAGGCCCAGGTCTTTGATATTTGGTATGGAGCTTCATCTAGTAGACCTCTACCAAGATTGTTCAAATTATAGCCCTGGGGCCACAAATGACCCCCACCCCGGGGCCCTTTGGTTTTACATAGACTTATATAGCCCTGGTGCATAGGCTTATGTAGGGAATATCTTTATAAAAATCTTCTTCACTGAAACCGCAAGGCCCAGGTCTTTGATATTTGGTGTGTAGCTTCATCTAGTGGACCTTTGCCAAGATTGTACAAATTATAGCCTTTGTTTTTGTTTGGTATGAAGCTTCACCTTTAAGACCTCCCTCAACATTATGCACATTAAAGCCCTTGGGCCAATAATGGCCCTCCCTGGGGCCCACTTGTTACACTATGGATCAGGTGAGCGATCCAGGGCCATCATGGCCCTCTTGTTATCATGGAGTTACATTCTACTTGATTTGCAGAAATTGCTTACCCTGTCATCATCATGTCCTTCCATTAATCCTTCAGTAAATGTTGGCACTTCCTGAAACTTTGAATCTGTTATTTTGAAATCGCACGAAAACTTTGGTTGCTGTGGCAATCACAAGGTCCCATAGACTTACAATGGGAAAATGCTTGTCATCACCGTAGCGCCTTCAGTTTTGATCGAATCTTTTTGAAACTTTTATGTAAGATGGCTGGGGATAAAATCTTGGATGAGTTAGAAAACCTGCCAAGTTGGCCCATTTGTCATAGAGTTATGTCCCTTTGATTGCTGAAAATGTCAATTTTTGACCTTGTCATCACTGTAGCCCCTTAAGTTTTGATCTGATCTTTCTGAAACGTATGTGTAAGGTTGCTTGGGATTAAACCTCGGATGAGTTCGAAAACAAGCCAAGTTGGCCCATTTTTCATAGAGTAACATCCCTTTGATTACTGAAAATGCCAAATTATGACCTTGTAATCACCGTAGCCCCTTCAGTTTTGATCGGATCTTTCTGAAACTTACATGTAAGGTGGCTGGGAATAAAACCTCAGGTGAGTTCGAATACTGGCCGAGTCGGCACATTTATCATAGTGTCGTGCCTTTGATTCCTGAAAATGCCTATTTTCGACATTGCCATCACTGCTGCCCCTTTAGTTTTGAACGGATCTTCATGAAACTTACAAACAAGGAAGTCAGGCGAAAAGCTTGGAGGAGTTTGAAAACTCTTGTTTTTGAACTTGTCATCACCATAGCCACTTCAGTTTACCAGTCAGGAATAAAAGCTTGAATGAGTTTGAAAACTGGTGAGGTCAGCCTGTTTATCATAGAGTTACATTCTACTTGATTTTCAGAAAATGCTTACCCTGTCATCACCATCTCCTCCCATAAAGCCTTCAGTAAAGGTTGGCACTTCCTTAAACTTTGAATCTGTTAGCTCAGGTGAGCGATACAGGACCAAGCTAGCTTGGTCCTCTTGTTTCTTTTTGATGTTCTATGGAGTATTGGTATATTGTGTGCGCTCATTAGAATCGCCTCAATGAGGCGATTCTAATGAGTTCAAGCAACATACCTTTAGAAGATAAAATAAGAAAAATCACCCAAAATTATCTCTTAACCCATTAAGAAGCCTCCGTGGTGCAGTGGTTACGCTACTCGCCTTGTAAACCAGGGATCGCAGGATCGATCCCGGGCTTCTCCAGACTTTCGGATGAGTCTTTAAACCGAGGTCCCGTCTCCGTATGACCTTAGCTGTTGGTGGGACGTAAAACTAAAACTCACTCACTCACTCACTCTTAACCCATAAAATGCCAATCACGACAACTGTCGTCTGCTTTGCCGTCTGCCGGTTACCTTAAAAGTAATTTTTTTGCAAACAGTGTGGACCCAGATCAGACTGCTCCTGTGGGAGCAGTCTGATCTGGGCCCACACTGTTTGCCTGTATGCAAAATATTTTTAAAAAGTTTGAAAAAAAAAATTAAGCAGACAACATAAGCAAACGACATTTTCGGATGTAGTTTTTCTCGCCGTCATAAGGGTTAGTGTTTGTTACCTTGAGCCATGGGAAGAATTTCCAAGGGACACAAGAATGAGGTTGAAACAACCACAGTAAACAAGCCATCAGTGGTCGAGCCACTGAAGCCACAATTGTGATTTACTACTGAACAAATCATGCACTACATTCTGCTTTGGTTTTTCCACACTAAAAGTCGACAGAATGCTGCTGTTTCTTGTAGATTTTCCCAGTCATTAACTGCTGCAAAAAGAAATCTCAGCAAAACTTTTGATTGAGCACATGCATAAATTTACAATTACATTACACTGTTTAATGTCTTAATCATTAGATCTCTCACCACTTTGGGTCGAGCCTGGCTCGGGTCACATGTGAGACGCCAAGTTCTGCAAGGGAAGACCAGGTGGTTTTTCGCCGGGTACTCCTGTTTTCGCCCACCTGATTAAGGATTGGCTCGATCTGAGTAAAGTAATCTTGAAAAGGCCTTAAAACCACCACTCCCACCCCCCCAAAATGAAGCCTCATCACTCCTTTTGCATTGTCCTTTCGACTACCATACCATGGTTCTTCATAATGGCTAAGCCCCCGCCCATAGGGGCTGGAAGAAATATATGGGCTGCATGATGCTTCCAGAGCTGAATCCGGCCCGCAAACTAGTACTGGTAAACCGCTTAGAGGATCTAAGCCTGTCCAGGAACCGCCGTGCGAGGGGGACCGTCCATGCTAATAAACCCTATTGGTTTCATTGGGTGGCAGGGCTTGAGATGTCATTTCATCTCAATGTCGGGTAAAAGTCCCACAAAATTGGAAGCAACGTTTCCAAAATGACCTTTACAGTGTTGACGGGGACGTTAAACCTCAAATCAAACAAACAAAATCTTCATAATGGCTGCTCAAAACTTTTTGAACGACCCTTATTCCTATCCAAACTAGACAAAGAGAAAAAGTAGCCCCTGCCCAGCTTCTTTTGAGATGGTGGGCTGAGTACACCAAACACATTGAAGACGTGCCGAAGAAAGACAAAATAGAGCAAAGAAATCAGATGAAAAGATAAAAAAGAACTCCATGTGCATGTTTGGGCTTAGAGTGACTCCTGTGCCATGACCCATGATGTCATCAGTAAGATTATACCCAATAGGACATTCTGTCTCCTGTGGATTATGGGTGAAACAGGGCCACTCGAACCAAAAGGTCAGTTGTTTTTCTTGGGCACTATGGTTATTGCCTGCCTCTGATAAAAGATTGGCTCAGTATAAGCTTGATAATCTTGAAGGCGCTGTAAAATCCAATTTAAACAGCCCCCGCCCATTGGGGCTAGAAGAAATAAATGGGCTGTATGATGCTTCCATGCATAGCTGAAACCAACCGCACACGAATACTGGTAAGTCGCTTAGAGGATCTAAACCTGCCCAAGCAAAGCGCTGCCAGCTTATCAACCCTATTGCTTTCATTGGGTGACAGGGCTTGAGATGTCATCTCAATGTCTGGTAAAAGTAAAAAAAAAATTGGAAGCAACATCTCCAAAATGACCGAAACAGTGTTGACGGGGACGTTAAACCTCAAATCAAACAAAAATCCAATTAACAAAAAAAAAACCTTTTTTTTTTTTTCTACCAACGAGACAATTTTCAAGACTTGAATTTCCAGTTTCCTTTTTACAAACTTTTCCTGTCTGGCAGAGATCTAATCTTACCAGAAATAATTTTCTCCTTCAAGAGTAGGCTCCCTTTGATTACAGTAACTTGAATTTTGGTCAAAAATTGCTGAATAGACTATCCTATAAGACGAGCCATATGAGGTAGTTAATTTGGGCCATTTTAGTTCGGTCAGAAATGCATGTTAAAATGGCCCAAATTGACCATCCTTTTAAGCACATCATAGAGGATGTTCAATTTGGGCCATTTTAACATTCATTCCTGACCAAACTTCAAGTTCCTGTGCCTTTGATAAGAGTGACAAAAATATTTTTGTAAGAGCTGACACCCCTTACAGTGTATTAATTCCTTAACCCTTGTCCTGCTGAGCCCGGATATGCCTTATTTTTCAAACAATGTAGATCCAGATCAGATGGCTTCTGAAGAAGCCATCTGATCAGGATCTACATTGTCATTCAGATTTTGAATTTGTTGCAATAATTTGCATGAAGTAATCTGATTGGTTGATAATTGGTAGTGGGTGTGGCAGATTAAAATATTCAGCAGGACAAGGGTTAAAATAATTCACCCTGCCAAAATAACCTGCTGTATAATAATAGCATGCTTCATAGGCTGTCTGTTTCTTTTCCAGCTATACTTTGGTTTGGGTTTTGCTGCAGGTGTTTATGTTGACCAGAATTATGTGGTAAGGAAAATAGTTTCTGCTATGGTTTAAGAAGAAGTCCTCAGAATTAACAAACAAAAAGTTTTCTTGTGGACAACACTGAATTCCTTTCTCATTAGGATAACATGCTTATTCAAATATATTGAATTATTTTCCACCAAAATCTGAGAATTTTCAGATAAAAAATTCTGATATTTTTCCTATTTCTGCTAAAAGCATAGATTGTGGGTACTCGTTAGAACCGCCTCAGCAAGGTGGACTGTCTCAGCAAAGTGGTTCTAACGAGTAGCCACACACTATATTTTGGAGCAGATGTACACCTCTGTAAACCCCAGTTTTTCCATATAAAAGTGGAGTTTAAGGGAATCAAAATCATATAGGCGTGTTTTCGTGATGGTTGAAAATGAGTAAAGTTTAATCCATATCAGTATATGCCGAGCATCCCTCTGAAAAAGAATGCACACTGTCCTGGTAAACACACACATGTGAGCCCCGCCAAGCGAATTTGTGTCTTCGAGCATTCTGTCATGACAAATTTTAACTGCGCATGCCCAGCCATTCAGAGGGGCCAGGGATATGGCTTTCTGTCTGAAGGTTCCTCTTGATTCACTGCTTGTATGAGCGGGCAGGGAAGGTTCTGGCGAGACTGCGCGGATGCGCAGGCTCGCCTGAACCTTCGCTGCTCGCATAGGCGATAAGTACCAAAATCGCTTGACGGGGCCCATGTAAAGTGTGGTTAGATAAACTATAGGCTAGCAAAACTGGGACAAAGCTGTAGATGTAGACCTAGATCAGCTGCATAAAATTCTGATCAGAGCCTACACTTTTTCAAATAAAACAAGCCTCAAACCCTTGCCCAAAGCTAGCTATTGAATGATTCCTTATGTCATATTTACTGTATGTTAAGGGATATTGATGCACATTCCAGGGAGGCAAAAGTAGTTTGTCTCCCATGCTCTAAATGGACATAATTATTATTTGCTAGAGAACCCCTGGGGCAATTCAGGTGTTGTCAAAGTACGGGGCAATTCAGGTGTTGTCAAAGTACAGGTATGTTAAACACACTGAGAAGCGACTTCTTTCAATTTAGAGAGAACCTCTGAGACGCAAATTCTGTTTGTTAAAAGTAGATACCTTCTTAAGGTGAGCTGGAATATATAGAAAGCCACAAAAGTTATCTCCCTTTTAAAAAAGGTGGAAATGTTCAGGTGTAACTACTCACCTAAAAGTCTGTCAAATTTCACCTAAAAGTCTGTCAAATTTCACCTAAAAGTCTGTCAAATTTCACCTAAAAGTCTGTCAAATTAAGATCTTAACTATAAATGGAATTTTATACAAAACCTTCTTTCTTTCTACCTATATACTGCCATCGGTCACATTTGACCATTACTCGCAGGTGTACATTACATACACACCAGGTTTGCAGGATGAAAGCCTACACAGAAACCATGTAATTACAGTAGGGGTCTTTAAGCTGCACAGGGGATGACTCTTCCTGCACAGGGCACCTCCAGTTAACATCCTAATCAGAAGGAAGGCACACTTTTTAGCTCACCTGAGCACTTCTGCTCAAGGTGTGCTTTTGTGATCGGTCTTTGTCCGTCGTCCGTGCTTCCGTCCTCAACTTTTGCTTTAAACGACTTCTTCTCCAAAACTGCTGGACAGATTTTGAAATGATTTCACAGGAATGTTCTTTGGGTGACCCTCTACCAAAATTGCTCAAATCGTTTCGCTCGGGTGAACAAGATGGCCACCAGAGCTAAAAATAGAAAAAACTTTAAATGACTTCTTCTCCTTAACAAGTGAATGGTTTGCAAAATAATTTCACAGGAATGTTCCTTGGGTGACACTCTACCAAAATTGCTCAAATCATTACGCTCGGATGAACAAGATGGCCACCAGAGCTAAAAATAGAAAAACCTTTAAACGACTTCTCCTCCTTAACCAGTCCATGGATTTTGAAAAAAAATCACAGGAAGGTTCCTTGGGTGACTCTCTACCAAAATTGCTCAAACTGGTCAGCTCGGATGAACAAGATGGCCGCCAGAGCTAAAAATAGAAAAACCTTTAAATGACCTCTCCTCCTTAACCAGTGAATGGATTTCAAAATAATTTCATAGGAATGTTCCTTGGGTGACCCTCTACCAAAATTGCTCAAATCGTTCCGCTCGGGTGAACAAGATGGCCGCCAGAGCTAAAAATAGAAAAACTTTTAAACGACTTCTCCTTATTAGCCAGTGCATGGAGTTTGAAATAATTTCACTGGAAGGTTCATTGGGTGACCCTCTACCAAAATTGCTCAAACCGTTACGCTTGGATGAACAAGATGGCCACATGAGCTAAAAATAGAAAAACCTTTAAACGACTTCTTCTCCTTAACCAGTGAATGTATTTCAAAATAATTTTACAGGAAGGTTCCTTTGGTGACCCGCAATCAAAATTGCTCAAACTGTCCTGCTCGGATGAACAAGATGGCCGCCAGAGCAAAAAATACATGTATAAAAATCTTTAAAAGTCTTCTATTCCTTAACTATTGGATGGATTTTGAAATAACTGCACAAGAATGATCTTATTGGACCCTCTACCAAAATTGCTCAAATTGCTATGCTCAGATGAACAAGATGGCCACCAGGGCTAAAAATAGAAAAAACGACTTCTGGCCCTTAACCAGTGGATGGATTTCGATATAATTTCACAGGAATGTTTCATGGATGACCCTCTATTAAAATTGTTCAAACAATTCTGCTGGGATGAAAAAGGTGGCTGCTAGAGCTAATAATGGAAAAACTTTTAAATAACTTCTACTGCTTAACCAGTGGATGGATTTCAAATTAATTTCATTATGATAACACACCGGTGTGACATAGTGCATTTTTCATATCTCCAAAATGGCAACTTTTCTGGTGAAAATCCATGATATTTTTCTTATCAATGCACAAAACATAGGTTGTTGGTGCTCATAAGAACTGCCTCATTGAGGCCGTTATAATGAGTACCCACAACCTATGTCTTGGAGTAGAAATAAGAAAAATAATGTATACCCCCTTAAACCCCAGTTTTATCTATATGGAGTGGGGTTCAGGGGTCTTCATTTCACGGACTTGTTCACGTGATGTCACAGGAATATTCCTTGGGTGATCCTCTTCCAAAATTGCTGAACCCATTGTGCTTGGATGAACAAGATGGCTAAAATTATAAAAACCTCCTTGGGGTCAACCAAAATTGCTCAAACGCTCTACTCTACCATATGTTGCCTACAATTTCATTTGTACAATATGGATCAGGTAAGCGATCCAGGGCCATCATGGCCCTCTTGTTTACATTTTATCCCTGCAAATGATGCCAGAGGAGTGTGTTCGGACACTGAAATTATCACCGACACCGGGGGCCTCTAGCATCTGATCATGAGACAATTGCGCTTTGTTTGTATTGGGGTTTAACAGCGCATTCAACACTATTTAGGTCATTTTTTAGCTGGTCAGTTTACTTATCCACACTTTTCCTGGGCAGGCTTATACATAAGCGGTTAACCAGTAAAGTGCACATTCTTTCGCCAGGAACTGACAACTGCCCTTCTTGAATCAGCAGAAGGGAGAGAATGACCGTAGAAAAGATTTCATGATCAATCTCTATGAAAGAAGTGAGGCAGTTGCACTAATCACTGAGCTAGCATGCTCCATCAATTCCTTTTAACCCTTGTTCTGCTGAGCCCGGATATGCCTTTTCTTTGAAACAATGTAGATCCAGATCAGATGGCTTCTGAAGAAGCCATCTGATCAGGATCTACATTGTTTATCATTCAGATTGTGAATTTGTTGTTATACCCCCGGCAATGGGGGTATATAGTTTTTGTCTTTTCCGTCTGTCTGTGTGTCCGTAAACAATTATTTTGTGTCAAAGATATCTCAGGAACTGCTTCACATAGAAACTTGAAATTTTGCACACATGATCAGTATGACTACTTGTATTGTGGGAAAGAAAATAAGGGCCAAGGGGTCAGGCCTTTTAGAGTTATTTTCCTTTGTAGTTCTTGTTTCAGCTGAGGCGATGGCCCTGGCCGGGGGTATACGTTCCCCACTGGGCACTTTGTCTAGTTATAATTTGCTACAGGTAATCTGATTGGTTGATAATCGGTAGTGGGTGTGGCATATATGAATATTCAGCAGGACAAGGGTTAACCTGATTGGAATTCATTCAGATGTTAAAAAATCTAAATGGATATGTTGTGCACTGTTGTGGGTGTGAAAGTATATCTGTCGGAGCATCCCCACCCATTGGAGAAATAAATTGCACTGCATGGTGCTTCATCACAGAGCTTAATGAGTACTGGTAGACCGCTTAGAAGATCTAAGTAGGTCAAAGCCTACCCAGGCAAAGTGTAGCCAGTCAAATAGTCCTGTAAACCCTAGCAGTCTCTTTGGGTGGTAGGGCTTGACATGTTATTTCAACTCAATGTCCAGTAAAAGTCCGATAAAATCAGAAACAAAATCTCAAAAATTACCTACAGTACTAGTGTTGATGGGGATGTAAAACCTCAACAACAACAAACATACAAAATGACTGGTGAAAAAGTCAAGTAGATCAAAATGCAGTTCTTGAGTTGATGAACTTAATAAAGTACAATAAAGTTTACACCTTTTGTCACACCTGCTATTAGCATAGCACTATATAGGAGTCCAATTTTCCAGCCGTCAATCCGTTTGTCAAACCATCAACATTTGCGACCATCTTAGCCTTCAGCCAAATGGTCAAGTTTATTTCTCAAGAACAATAAGAGCTTCATGAATGAACATACTTGCATCTATGGTAGGCAACTTTAATGCAAGCATCTTTTACCTAGACCTACATTTCATGGTTCACTGACTTAGTTAAGTATCTTGTCAAACCTAGATTTCACCCTAATTGTCAAGTTCATTTCTCAATAATTATAAAAGCTTCATTAATGATAAGTGGTACAAACTTGCATCTGGTAATGACAATTATAAAGAAAACATCTGTGTTCGACCTTGACCTACATTTCATGGTTCACTGACTCAGTCAACTATGGTATCAATTCTGGTGTTCCCCCTTGTGTTAAAAGCTCATTTCTCAAGAACTAAAAGAGCTTCATTAATGATACTTGGTACAAGCTTGCATCTAGGAATGGCAACCTTTATGCAAGCATCCATTTTTGATCTTGACCTAGATTTCAAGATTCAGTGACTTTGCAACCCCACAGGCACGGCATAGCTTTCGGTGGAGTTCTTGTTTTAATGTTATTGAAACTACCGGTATTGATTAACTTGCTTGGTCAAGCAAGGCTCTTCTTGCCGGTCTCGGTAGCTCAGTTGGATGTGTGTCTGACTGTTGATCAGGAGGACGCGAGTTCGATACCTGCCAGTGTCGGCAACATTCTTTCATGGAGATTAATCATGAAATCTTTTCTACGGTCATTCTCACCCTTCCGCTGATTCAAGAAAGGCAGTTGTTAGTTCTCTCGAAAGAGTGTGCACTGTACTGGTTAATCACTTACATATAAGCCTGCCCAGGAACAGTGTGGATAGGTAAACTGAGCGGCTAAAAAGGACCTAAATAGTGTTGACTGGGCCGTTAAACTCCAGTACAAACAAAAAAGGCTGTTCTTATTTCCCATCATGCATTATATATTCTTTATGTATATTTCAGCTACCACAAGTAAAACCACAAGAAATTTTGGATAAAATAAAGGCACTTTTTGAAGAACAGAAGAAAGACAAAGACAGATGACCAGCAACTTCTGTGTCTAGAGCTTAATTTTACTTGCATACATGTGGTATCAGGGATCAGCGGCTTTGTAGCCATGAGCTTTATTTTTAAAGGCATAGTGCTCATTATGCCATCGTGTTATGAAAAATATGGTATCACCCAAACATGAGGTATTCCTTACATACCATAGAGACTACTCTGAAGAGGAATGGGAACATCTTCAGGGGAGGCAATTCCTGTAAAAGTACTTTCGTTTCCCATGTCATTAGGGGTCAACTCTTAAAGGCTTTAAGAGTAGACGCCTTATTTAGTGGGAGAGATACTGACCGGAAATAGAAACTATACACTTTTAAATTGTATCGCCTGACAAAACAAGTGGATATTTCAGTTAAAAAAGACTGATTAAGGATTTGACTAACTATAGATATGAATCCTGTAACAATTTAAAGAAAATCTGGTGTTCAAAATAAAAGTTTGGGGGAAAATGTAAAAAAGTGCATTTTTCACAAAATCTGTTTGTAATCAAATTTTGACTTCAACGTTTTTGCCTATAGGTAACAAGTGAATAGTAAGGACTAAAAAAATAACATAACATCTAAAAACTATTGAGAAACAAACATTTTATTGAAATCTCAAAAACTGCTTTTTTCAGCAAAATTTTCAAAATAATGTTCCAAGCGAAAAGTCGACCTAAAAGTGCCTTCAATCATTTTAGCATCTTTAGCTGTGTCTTAAATATTGATAACAAAAACCGCAATAAGAAATGCCATACTTTTCGCTCACTTCTGGTGGTTTGGTCCAATATTTAAACGTCGATAACATTTCAACCATTGTAAGAATTTTCATTTTGGAAACAATATTCCCAACGTTAGATGATGAGTAATAACTGGTAAAAATGGGAATCACATTCGTGACACAAAATGTTTGACTCAGTGGAAACTTGAACAGCAAGTTTGGACCCTTGCTTTGAACCTGTGTCTTTACCCGTTAAATCGTAGCTATGATTAAACATTTTATTCGATAAATCAGACATGACACTGGTGATAATTTATATAATTGGAATTCAAATTTCATTAAAATGTTTTGCCAGTGACAACTTAAAAATGAGTATAGTTTCTATTTCCGGTGAGTATAGGAAAGCGAACAGGAAGTCCTGAAAGTTGTCTCCCTTTGAAAAATGGCGGAAAACATGCCAGGTGTTCCCATTCCCCTTAAAGGAAATAATTTGCTCCCCTTAAGTGGAGTCCCGCTCTCAAAGAAGGGTGATAGTGTTGATTTTGTTTGTTGTATAATAGTTACAGACAGGGCTGGGCAATTCAGGTGTTGTCAGTATATGTCAAACTGAGTCCTCCACAGGAATATTCGGAGAGTGCCTTTCGCAGGCTTTTTGTGAACTGACCTAATGGCCATTACGACCATAGCTTTGATTGTGTTACAGTTGAATTCACATAATACTTTTTGTTGATCAATAGAATATTCCAACAACAGTGAATATAACATTTTCAATGGGGTCTGCAGCAGAAACCTTGTTTGTTGAAGAACAGTGTTATATTCAAATAAAATGTATAGATTATATAGAAAAAGTTTTGGGATGTAGAAAAATGACCATTTATGGTCATTTTTTCTATATAATCTATACATTTTTGGGATCCATTTTGAAACCGTGTTATATCCAAAACTGTGTTATAAAGAACAGTGTTATAATGAGGTTGTGGTGTACTGTTTGTGGGGCTTCACTGGAAACAACTTTCCAGGATTAACATTACCTTTGTATACGCCATAGTTACCATCAATGAATGCTTGTGTGTTTGGAGTTTAATGACCCAGTCAACACTATTTAGGTCATATTTAGCCATTCAGTTTACATAACAACACTTACCCAGGGCAGGCTTATACGTAAGCTATTTACCAGTTTCTTTTGCAGGAAACTGACATCTGCCTTTCTTAAATAAGTGGAAAGTAGAGAATGGCCATGTCAGATGGCATCAAATTTAGCTCCTGAGGCCAACATGTTTGTATATATACTGTAGATGAGAAATGTTTTAATTCATTTTTAATGACAGATTCTTTCTGTCATTCTTCGTCGTGCTGCATGTTTACAATTTTAACGTCAGAACTTCCGGCTTCCACTACTTTTGAAATATGACTCCGCGCAAATAGTCCGTTGTTTGTTGACTTTTCATGCTCGCTGTCTCAAAACTAATTTCTCATGGCATTATTTCCGCATTTTGATTACATGTTTTGTTTCATTTGTAATCAAAATACAAAAATGATCTTTCTTAAATTACAAACAAAACGGGAAAAGTTAATTGAATATGCATAAGGAAAGTTCCCATTTTATACAGACGACCGCATAATGGGTCATTGGCGAATCTTGGAGGCGGCGTCTAACCACGGCCTTCACTGCGGGCTTCACTGTTGTCGAAAGTTAGCCCATTTTTTTCATAAATTAATTCCTATATTTCTAGCTGACGCCCCTTAATTTTGAACCGGAATTTCAAAATGAAATCTTCGTCAGATAAGTGATAATATTACATTCAGTACAAAATGGGTTATGATTAATTATATTTGTATCAGTACGCCATTAAAGTACCTTTGTATATTTTTTGAAAAAAAAAAAAAAAAAAAAAAAAAAAACAATATGTATAGAGCTACAATCAGTACACACCATTTAAGTATCTAGATAAACTTTGAAAATAAAGAAAATAGACCATATAATAAGCTGTATTTAACTTTTCATTATCGGCCAAGCCGTTTTGTCTGGTCCTGACCCGCACACAACAGTTACAGGCCAGGTTAAGATTTTACCCCTTCAACCCACGAGGACTCCAGTTCACTCTTCAGTCACTGAATTTGTACGCGACCTTTCTACACATGTAAATTGGGTGTCTAGTCAATAGTCGTCAATAGCATGTCAAACCATGAAGAACCGAATGCGGTGTATCATTATGAGCCATCTCACCAGGTTCTACACTGTTTGCATCTGTAGGTATCTGTACTTGGCTATAAAGGGCTGAAAGGGTACAGACTCATAACACTTGCATGACCTTATTAAATGCGAAGTACGTGACGCTAGAAACTTCACCGTACGGTAGCAAGCCAGCAATAATAAACTCCTAACAGTTATCACTTTCCAATTCTGTTGTATAGGTGTAAATAACTGAATATGTAAGCACAATGCAGTGATAAATAATTAGTCACATGCCGCAAAACTTCAAACATCGCACAAAAAGTGTTTTCCTTTATTGTAGCGCACGACATAAGGCAGGTTCTTGACTAAGCCGCGAAACACATCTCAGTCAACAAGTGTAAGCTTTTACAAGAAAGTTGCGGCTATGTGTTGTCATAAAACTGGCAACTATCCCAGCAGGCACATGACGTAATTGTGACGTCACATCAACGTCGGTGCAACGTCATGACGTTGCATCGACGTTGATTTGACGTTGCCCTAGCGACGTGTGCCTGCTGGGTAGTCATTTGCATGTTGTTTTATTTATAATGTCCAAGTAAAATGAAGATGAAAGTGTTTAACAGCCGATTCACCTCAGTTTTGTGAACCAAACTAAAAATCAGCACTCCAGCGCCATTGTCCTTATCACTTAAGAAAGTAAATCTGAATTGCACGACCCGCAGAAAAGCGACCGACTGAAGTCGGTTGATTTTCTAAGAGTAAGAGTGCCCTAAAATCACCGTGTCATTCTGTCAGTCTGTCTGTCCGTCCGTAACCCGTTTGTGAAAATTGGTGATAGTGACTTAACCGCTCGGAATATTTAAACAATTTTTGGCATACTGAAAGATATCAATGAGATCTAACCAATGAACTTGCGAAATATTACATTCCATTTAGTATAGCCTCCCCGAGGCGAAAAATGTGAAAATTTTCGAACTGCTTCTCCTCGGAAACCGTTGGGCCGATTGAAGTCAAATTTCATATGAAGCCTCTATGGGATGGGGGAAACCAAAATTTGCTCATGGGGTCCAGGTCACATGACCGAAATGGCCGCCAAGCCATATATGGTCTGTCTGTCCGTCCGTAACCCGTTTGTGAAAATTGGTGATAGTGACTTAACCGCTTGGAATATTTAAACAATTTTTGGCATACTGATATATATATCAATGAGATCTAACCAATGAACTTGCGAAGTATTACATTCCATTTAGTATAGCCTCGCCAAGGCGAAAAATGTGAACATTTTCGAACTGCTTCTCCTCGGAAACCGTTGGGCCGATTGAAGTCAATTTTCATATGGAGCCTCTATGGGATCGGGGAAACCAAAATTTGCTCATGGGGTCCAGGTCACATGACCAAAATGGCCGCCAAGCCATATATGGTAAAAACCCTTCAAAAATAGTCTTCTCCAGAACCACTGGGCAGATTTCCACGAAACTTGATAAATAGCATCTGGGACGTAGGCCCATCATAAATTGCTAAAATGGTGACCCTGGGTTGACCTTGACCTTCTTTGTGCCTAGGTCAAACTTTGACTCATATGCTTTTGTATTGGAAAAGTGAGAATGCATTTTATCCTGCAAACCATTCAGAATACAGTACTAAAGTATAAGATATATTTTTGCTCCTTACGATAAGGCGCATTTATTGGGGGAGCCGTTTTAGGTCCAGGTCACATGACCCAAATGGCCGCCATACTCATATATGGTAACACTCATAAAGCTAAAAGCATCCGGCGGGTCGTGCACTTCAGCTGCAGCACTGGTTTTTCACAGAATCTGTCATTTCAGTGCCTTTTGGCGCTTTGATTCTCTGTCCCTCTCATCTCCTCTGCTGTCTTTTCTATCTCTTTTCTCACTTTCTGCGGTAGTTTTTAACAGAATGACACAAAAGGTTTGATTAACCCTTATCTTGCTGTTCACGACAACCCCTTTTCTTTGGAAACAGTGTAGATCCAGATCAGATGGCTTCTGAAGATGCCATCTGATCAGAATCTACACTGTTTGACATTCATTTTATGAATTTGTAGGAATACATTGCATCAAGTAATTTGATTGGTTAATAGACAGAAATGGGTGTGGCTTAAATGAATATTCAGCAAGAGAAGGGTTAAACCCAAATACAATTGTTTAATACTTTTAAAATTATTCTTTGGAATGAAGATGATGTGAGAAAAATATTTTACCTATGTATTCCTATATGACAATTCATGGGTGCATATGTTTTACACAAGATTAAAATCATTTCTGACTATTAAAAGTTTGTTCTTGCTTTTTCACATACAATTTTTGAATAAATAAGGAAGTAGCTATCTGTTTCTGTTTATGTCAGGCTACATGTCTAAAACTCATTTTGTAGCAGTATAAAGAAGACAAATTTACAAAATATTATATGGCAGTAAAATCTGAGGTAATTTGGATAATGTAACCCATAAAATGCTTATCACAACAATTGTCGTCTGTTTTGCCATCGGCCAGTTACCTTAACAGTCATCATTCACAAACTGTGGACCCATATCAGACTGCTTCTGTAGGCCCCACACTGTTTTCCAGAATGCAAAAAAATATTTTTAAAAAGTTTGCATGAAGATTCAGCAGACGACCTTTTCAGATGTTTTTTCTTGGCAGCTTAATGGTTAACCTATATGGGTTGTGCCTTGCCCATCGGGGATTGGAGAAATAGATCTGACTGCATGGTGCTTCCACACAGAACTGAAACTGAGTACATGTACTGGTTAACCGCTTGGAAGGTCCAAGTCAGCCGAGGTAAAGCGATGCGAGTTGGACCTTTCCTTAAACCCTAGCTGTTGGGTAGGGCTTGAGATCATGTTATTTCATCTGAATGTCAGGTTAACCAATAACATGCCAATCATGACAATTGTTGTCTGCGAAGTACTTTAAAATTAGTTTTTGCAAACAGTGTGGGCCCAGATCAGACTGCTCCTCTTGGAGCAGTCTGATCTGGGTCCTCACTGTTTGCCTGTATGTAAAAGTATTTTTTTGAAAAGTTTGAAAAAAGATTCAGCAGACAACATAAGCAGACGACATTTTCAAATGTAGTTTTTCTTGGTGTCTTTAGGGTTAAAGTCCTACCGAAACCTAAAGTTTTGGCAGAGATGAAAAACCTCAACACAAACAAAAACCTGTCGGTATATAGAAAGGACGATAGCTGACTGTCAGCACTGATTGGTCGAGTGTAGGCTGGGAAAATGGTCATAAATGGGGTCTTAGACTGATTTAGCACAGTGTAGACCGTGATCAGATGCTGCATTCTGCATAGTCCTATGTGGGTCTTCACTGTTTGCTAGAATATGAGCAGAATTCATGTTCTTTACACTGTACTCTATTGTGTGAAACATCATTAGCTGAACAAACTCCTTAATGGTTGAAATGTAGGAACAGTTCCATCTAATACAGTACATGGTACTTTTACAATGCAGATAGCTGTTTTTAGCTCGATGTGAGTCGTGCACCGTGCATCTGTCAACAATTTATTTGAAAGACATCAAAACCATTGAATGGATATTGAAATAATTTTACAGGATATTCAATGGGTGACCCTGTACCAATATTGCTCTGCTAAAAACAAAATGGCTGCTGGAGCTTAACAACAGAAGAAAAAATAGAAAAACCTTAAAAAAACATATCCTCCTAGGCCACTGGGCCAATTTTAAAATAATTTCCAAGGAATATTCCTTAGTTGATCCTTTACCAAAATTATCCAAACCATTCCGCTCAGTTGGCCAACAGAGCTAAAAATAGAAAAAAGAACAACAACTTTAAACGACATTTCCTTAACCAGTGGATGGATTTTTAAATAATTTTACATAAATGTTCAAATAATTTTACATATATCTTCCTAGGGCGACCCTCTAACCAAATTGCCTAATTCTGTTGTTAAATGGCCGCCAGAGATAAAATAATAAAAATAAAAAACCTTGAAACGCCATCTCCTCCCCGGCCGCTGGCCCAATGTCAAAATAATTTCACAGGAATATTTCTTGGGTGACCCTTTACCAAAATTGCTCAAACTGTTCCTCTCATATGAACAAGATAGCCGCCAGAGCTAAAATAGAAAACCTTTAAACGACTTCTCATCCTTAACCAGTGGATGGATTTTGAAATAACTTCTCATGAATGGTCCTTGGGTGACCCTCTACCAAATTGGTCAAACTGTTACGCTCGGATGAACAAGATGGCTACCAGAGCTAAAAATAGTAACACCTTCAAATGATTTCTGGTCCTTAACCGGTGGATTGATTTCGAAATAACGTCACAGGAATGCTCCTTGGGTGACCTGCTACCAAAATTGTTTAAATCGTTCAGATGAACAAGATGGCCACCAGAGATAAAAATAAAAAAACCTTCAAATGACTTCTCCTGCTTAGACCTTTAAATGACTTCTCTAGACCGGG
This sequence comes from Lucinisca nassula, assembly GCA_963580285.1. Taxonomy (NCBI): domain Eukaryota; kingdom Metazoa; phylum Mollusca; class Bivalvia; order Lucinida; family Lucinidae; genus Lucinisca; species Lucinisca nassula. The sequence continues at coordinate 20,909,876 of OY757017.1, forward strand.
TATGGATTTTGAAATAATTTCACAGGAATTTTGCTGGGTGACCCTCTACCAAAATTGCTCAAAATACTTTTGCTCCACTGCACATGATGGCCACCAGAGCTAAAACTATAGAAGCCTTTTTAATATTATCTACTCCTAAACAGCTAGACTGGTCAACCAAAATTGCTCAAAACTTCCACTCCAACTTATATTATTGTTTCATTTGCACAGTATGGATCAGGTGAGCGATCCAGGGCCATCATGGCCATCTTTTTTTTTTCTTTTCGTACTAAATGTACTAAATGATTCATGTAATGTAAATTAAAGTTTTCATGTAATGTAAATTAAAAGCTATCACTGTTTAAGCTTTTGACAACTTGGCCTTGTACTTTAACCCATAAGATGTCAATCACGACAATAATATTGTCGTCTGCTTTGTCATCTGCCGGTTTCTTTAAAAGTCAAGTTTGCAAACACTGCGAACCCAGAACAGACTCTAGGATCAGTCTGATCTGGGTCCACACTGCAGGCGCGTAGCCAGGCGGAAGCCCGGGCTTCAACAATATTTTGCCAAGTATGCCTTTACATAAGAATTTTCCAAAAAAAAAAATATGTCACACTTTCAGAGGCACCTGCGACTCATCAACATCATCATCGTCAACGGATTTTTTATTAACGTGTAGGTACAGAGGCAACGTCCACATAAGTGGGCCTCCTTCCAGGTAGCTGGCTTGCTGCACGCATGGCAGATCTTACACCAGATCTCCAGGCCTGTCTATCATGATGGTCGATAGCAGAGAGCTTCCATTCTCTGCAATCTCTTTCTATCAGCTGCTTCCAGGTCATCCTGGGCCTTCCAGGCCCCCGCATTCCACCTACCTGTATGTCACGGGCAGTCTTGACTGCACCATTGGAGCGTTCCACATGTCCATACCAGCGGAGCCTTCTCTCTTTCAGGATGAGGTCCAGGTCCTCGATGCCAAGACGCTCAAGTTACTCACTGGACCTGATGGTGACAGTGTCATGTGGCTTGACATTGCAGATCTGTCTGGTCTTTGCCCTGTCATTCCGCTGAAGACGTTGGAGGTTTCGCTTTGTCAATGGCCATGTCTCACTGGCATGGAGCATTGCGCTCCGCACACAAGAGCTGAACACACGGTCACGTGTTTTGAACGAGAGGTGGCGGAAAGAGAGAATTGTGAGCATTTGAATTTCTTCCAGGCTGTTTTCACACGTGATGTGGTCGAAAGGTCGCAACCACCCGCTGCTGAGAGCATATCAACTAGGTAACAAAAGGAAGCTACAACCTCAGACTTGTCGGATCCGACTTGGACTTCCCTGCCAACTAAGGGTCGTGCAGTTCCTTGGCACGGTGAACACCTGTAATCAGGGTCATCCATCAAGCGCTTGAGCCCACTGCATGTCTTGTGCACCCAGAACTTGCAGCCATTACAAAATATACTGTTGCTGCCACTCCAGTGCGACATACAGCGCAAGGGAACTGGCCTGTACTCTGCAGGAGGTCTAGACCTGAACCACAGATCATGATTTTTGTCTTTCCTGCATTCACTCTCAGCCCTTTCGCATCCGTTGCGTCTTTCCAAGTTAAGAGCCTCCTGACACATTCCTCAAGGGATTCAGCTATGATGACAAGGTCATCAGCATACAGGTCCTCCCAGGGGACTCCAGAGCGGAAATCGCATGACAAGGCTTCAAGCACAATGATGAAAAGCAGTGGGCTGAGAACAGATCCTTGATGAACAACCACCTTCATTTCGAATTCTTCACTGTAACCATCACGAACACGGCAACGGCTCCGAGCATTAGCATACATCCCTTGGACCAGTCGCACAATCCACTCGTCCACTCTAAGTTTTCTTAGTGCCCACCAGATGACTTTCCGAGGCACTCGATCAAATGCCTTCTCCAGTTCTCCAGGTCGGGCCCATCGGAGTCTTACTGTTGGTTTTCTTTTGCTCCAGCATTTCAGTGGTTTCTTGCTGTCGAGTCCTCACCGTTGTCTCACCTCTGTGGTTCTTTGATTTTTTGTTTTCACGGAGATGTTGCACTGATGAGTTAGGAGACCTTCATGCGGACGGAACAAATTATTTGTCTATATCCCGACGGAAGTAAGGGCGAGGATTGTGGCCACGTAAAATCGATTTAAGCCCCCTAGTGGAAATCTTTCCACTGACCGTTCCAAGGCGGTTCTTCTGTGGTGGTTTATTTATGGTGTTGTTTGTTGCTTACTGTGTGTATCACTTGTGTCTTTTTATTTTGGATGGCCATATGGCCATTTTGTGGGAAAGTAACTGTCCTTATGGCCTTCCTTTGTTTAGGTTTCCATTATGGTCTGGTCGCTTAATGTTTGTGTTTCTTTCCCTTTGGTGTCTTTGATGGGTGGAGTAAGTTAATTGTATCGATTCCTGATCTTTGTTTTACTTCTACTACAAAAGCCATGTAGAATCTCCTGTTGGTCGCCAGATACTCCTCTTGCGGCTGCCGTACAACAAAAATTGCATCTGTTGTGCCTCTTCCTGGGACGAAGCCAAACTGGGAATCGTCGATGGACACCAACTGCCTAATGAGGCCATCCACAATCCTCTCCAGGACTTTCATGACCTGTTCTGTCAGCTTGAGACCACGGTAGTTGCCCCGTTCCAATGCATCGCCCTTGCCCTTGTAGAGACATACGATGAAACTCTGTCCCCAGTCAGAGGGTACCTTTCCATCACGGATGATTGCAGCTGCAAGGTCGCGGATCATTGAGGCACCCGCATCACCTGCAGATCTGATCATCTCCACCACAATGCCAGAAGGGCCTGGTGCTTTGCCAGTCGTTATCTGAGAGATAGCCTTCTTAACCATATCAATAGTGATTGGGATGGGCGGCCCTTCCACTGGTGGTTCATCAGACAGGTGGTCTGGGTCCCTCTACCCTCTGCCCAGGCCCTCTGCTTTGAGTCTTCACTCATTGACATCTCCTCTGCATAATTCTTTACTGGTTTGTCACCTAAAACACCGGCATTCTCTCTTCTCATCTGCTTAGCAAGGCGGTATACTTCTTAGGACTTAGGGTCAATATTCTTGTAGATCTCCTTCTCAGCTCCTTGGCGAACATGGTGCACCGCAAGTCTGGCAATGTGTTTGGCCGCAAGATATGGTGCACGAGCGCCCTTACCAGTCTTTCATTCCTTAAAGGCTTGCCGCTTGGCTGCAATGAGCTTATTAACATACTCATTCCACCACCAGGTTTCGCTATGCCAGCGGTGGGGCCGAGTTGTGCCACACACCTCTTCAGTTGTCTTGAGCAGACCGGTCTTGATGCTGTTCCATATATCAACAGTGGTAGCATCAGCTACACCTGCTGAGGCTGAAAACCGCGTGGAAATGATTCCTTGTCTGAGAGACTTTCAGCTTCCAAACTTTTAGTCTGGGGGTTAATTTGCGCTTGGGTTTAGGTGGCACATCAATCCTCATATCAAAAATGCTATTGTCAGAGACGATTCTGGGTGTTTCGAGTTTGCAGTTTATCTTGAAGTGTCGGGAATCTTTAGTGTACAATATTTGTCTGCAATTGCATGATTACATCATGTCCTTTAGAATAACCACATGAAATAAATTCCTCAAAGTTTTTTTTTTTGTCATTAGCCCTCAGTCCAGCAGGTCCTTAGTCTGCTTTATATACAGTCCATTTATAGCATGAGCATGCTCATTGTGTCATCGAGTCTCAAAAAGCACGTTAATGAAATAAACGCACTTCATGCATACACTTAAAATTACTTATTTGCAAAGCCTGTAAAGCCTTGAGTGGAAAACTCAGTCTGTCAATGATAACAAGAAAGTCCCAGAAACAGCCACAGTCAAAGAAGACAGCTCACCTCATGCATCAGGAGGAAGAATGAATACGAAATTAACATTTAAAATTAAAAAATGAATATACGCAGGACATGCCACAATCAAGGACACAAACCATCCAAGCCAACAACGGGATGGGAGAACAGACATTGGAAGGGTGAGCAACAAAATCATTTGAGGGCTGCCTTAAAAGTTCTAAGTACCTGACCCTCGTTGTGGTTCTGATGCAGCTCATCTAACCAGCAAATGTTCGGTCCGTATCGTGGCGCCCTTCTTCATAAATGAACTACCAAAACCCCAAAACTTAACAGCAAACAACCAACTCCTTCCCCGTAATATGGGATCATATTGCGATAACTAGCTATTCCAACAACTCAGATGCACGAAACCACAAAAGTAAACCTCAAAAAGGCTTTAATCAGAGTGTTGGCTTTATTAAAGTGTGACTTCCATACAAACGTAAAACTAACCGAAAAATTCAAACAAATTGGTGAAAAAGTCGGATAAGAGGTAAGTAAAAATACCCCCCCAGATGACACCAGTGGCCACCAAATCGTATTGGAATTTCAAAATTTTCCCGGGGGAGGTCACCCGGACCCCAACCAACGAGAGGGGGTAACCCCCCTCTCGTGCTCTCCCCCCACTCGTGCCTTCGGCACTCGACCCACGCCTTCGGCGTGGGCTTCAACTTCAGCATTTGCCTGGCTACGCCCCTGCACTGTTAGCCTATATGCAAAAATAGTTTTATAAAGTTTGCAAAAAAGAAAAAAAAATCAGCAGACGACATTTTCAGATGTTGTTTTTCTCGGCAGGTTAAGGTGAGCAACAAAGGTGCAGATCAGCCTTTGCGAACAACAAAGGTACTGATCAGACTGCACATTCGTGCAGTCTGATCGGCACCTTTGTGTTCGCTGCTTGGATAGAGCAATACCTGTAGTTTCTATTTATAAAATTTCAAGAGATTTGCTAGTTTGTAATGGTCAGAAGGTTGGTTTGTGTCTTATCTGGTTGAAGCACCCAGAGACATGTTTTATTGTGATAATGGCTACCATGGTAACAGTATTCTCTAGAATGTCAACTGCTAAATGATAAGAAGAATGGCTGAATAAACCTTGGACCATGTATGCGAGAAAAAACATAGCAATTTCATTTGGATATAATTTTTTTTTCTGATATAATGTACCAACGAAGCAAATGTGTTAATTTTAAAGAACAGCGAAAGTTCGATGGCTCGTTTACCATGACTCTTGCAAACTATTTTGTGGTTTTACATTCCATTAACACTGTTTTGAAGACATTGCTTCTGATTTTCTGGGAGCTTTTCCCAACACTTGAGATTAAATAACATCTCAAGACCTACCACCCAAAGAAACTGCTAGGGTTTAAGGGTCCGACTTGCATCACTTTGCCTGAGCAGGCTTAGTCCTTCAAAGCGGTTAGCCAGTACTCAAATGTTCAGTCGGATTCAGTTCTGTGCAGAAGCACCACGCAACCCAATCTTCTTCTCCAAGCCATGATGGCGGAGAACTGGAGATGTCCATATTATGCCTTCTAACCAGACTATAATTAATCCCCCACCACGAAGCGGAGAGGGGATTATAGGAATGGCCTTCGTCCATCTGTCTGTCTGCCTGAGTGAGCTGATGTGCAGAGCCCATAAATAAACTGCCAGCTAAAGGTCAAGGTCACAGGTGAAGGTCACAAGATTGAGCCTTGATATTAAAGTGTGGTGGGGAATTTGCTGTCCCTCAGACTGCTTTCTTGTTTACCCTTAAGATGCCATGAAAAACTGAATCTGAAAATTTCATCTGTTTATGTCGTCGGTTAATGTTGTCTGCTGTAATTTCAAACAGTATTTTTTTGCATACAGGCAAACAGTGTGGACCCTGATCTGGGCCCACGCTGTTTGTAAAAAGAACGTTTAAAGTGACTGGCAGACGACAAAGCAGACGACAATTGCTGTGATTGGCATTTCAAGGGGTAAGCCTCAGTGGCTCGAACTACCTTTCTGGAAGAAATTTTCATGATCCTAAATGTGCTCAAGCCATTGAAGTTCTTCTGTACATTTATCATGGACTGAACATAATAAATTGGACATTTTTCAGGACACATGTACTAATAGACTCAGATTTTTCAGCCTGGTTTAGGTTCAACAAATAAACACTGTTAACAGCAATGGCTCACAGTAAAGACAGTAACCAGGAATTATAGTAGGCTGTATAATTGTCAGGTTGTATCGAGGCACTAGGATTCTTGGTTATCTGCTCTAGAAATATTTAGAAAGTATGTCTGCAGTGGTGGGGTATCATGCAGTGTTTGCGATAACCCTTTCTAGAACATATTTTGTTGAGTGACTATTATGATGTATTGTTTTTAGCTCACCTTACATCCCATTTATCGTTGAAAATGCCTATTTTTGATCTTGTCATCCCTATAGCCCCTTCAGTTTCCATCTGAACTTCTTGAAACTTAAGAAAGTAAGGAATAAAACATCGACAGAGTTTAAAAATTGGTGAGGCTGGCCTATATTTCAGAGAGTTGTCCCCCTTGACTTCAGACAATGCATATTCTTGACCTTGTCATCACCATAGCCCCTTCAGTTTTTATCGGGTCCTGTTGAAAAGTCAGGGATAAAAGCTTGGATGAGTTAGAAAAATCAGATGAGGTCAGCATTTTTATCTTAAGAGTTACGTCCCTATGATTGCAGAAAATGCCTATTTTTATGTCCCCGGTAGCGATAGTGGGGACATATTGTTTTTGCCTTGTCTGTTTGTTTGTTGGTTTGTTTATTTGTTTGTTATACCCCAGGCATACGAAGTATGCTATGGGGGTATAATGTTTTCATCTTGCCGTTCGTCCATCCATCTGTCCGTCCGTCCGTTAACATTTTGGTTAAAATTTTGCGTCAAAGTTTCTAAGAGATTGTATCTTCTGAGCCCTTTGATAGATTTAGTTGATACTTACACTGAAGTTACATACTGGTCTAAAAATTTCATTGATGCATGTCCCTACCCCCACACTGACCTTGAGGTCAAGGTCACAGACTTAGAAATTTTACATTTGGATAAAGTTTTGCATCAAAGTTTCTAAGAGATTGTATCTTCTGAACCCTTTGATAGGTTTAGTTGATACTTACACTGAAGTTATATACTGGTCTAAAGATTTCATTGATGCGTGTCCCTACCCCCCCCTCCCCCCCCAGTGACCTTGAGGTCACAGAGACATTTGGTTAAAAAATTTTGACAAAAGTTTATAGATGCCTGTATGTTCTTAAATCTAAGACAAATTCAGTTTATACTTGCATCAATGTACCAGTCCAAACATTTCGTGATATATGTCCCTTCCCCCACCTATGGTGACCTTGACCTCAAGATCACGAACTTAGAAATTTTACATTTGCTTCAAGTTTTATGACAAAGTTTATAGATGCCTTAAGACAAATTCAATTGATGCTTGCATCGATGTTACATACCAGTCCAAAGATTTCATTGATGCATATCCCACCCTGCTGCTTCAGTAACATTGATACCCCCACCCCTTCAGTAACTTTGATGCCCTCACTCCCTTCGTCCATTTAGAAATTTCATGTTTGGTTTAGCTTTTACAAGCACATTTATAGATTCTTATAGCTTCTTGACACCTTCATTCATATTACATACAAGCTCAAAAGATATATCAGGGTATGGCGCTGGCCGGGGGTATACGTGACCCACTGGTCCCTTTCTCTAGTTTGTTGGTTTGTACCTGGACCACTTTAACGTTTGTCATAACTTTTGAACCATTGGAGGTAGAGTATTCATATTTGGCATGAAGGTTCCTCGTGACAAGAGCTTCATATTCATGCCAAAAAATGACCTGTGACCTTGACCTTTGACCTACTTAAAAGAAAACAATAACATTGGTCATAACTTTGAACCGCTTGAGATACAGCCTTCATATTTGGCATGTATGTTCCTTGTGACAAATGCTTTACATTCATGCAAAAAATTTTGACCTGTGACCTTGACCTTTGGCCTACTTAAAATAAAAAAATAACATTTTGGTCATTACTTTTGAACCATTGTGACAAGAGCTTTACATTCACACACAAACTTTTTACCTGTGACCTTGACCTTTGACCTACATTAAAGAAGAAGTTAACATTGGTCATAACTTTTTACCTGTTTGAGATACAGCCTTCATATTTGGCATATAGGTTCCTTGTAACAAGAGCTCCACATTCATGCAAAAAAGTTTGACCTATGACCTTGACCTTTGACCTACTTAAAAGAAAACAATAACATTGGTCATAACTTTGAACCGCTTGAGATACAGCCTTCATATTTGGCATGTATGTTCCTTGTGACAAATGCTTTACATTCATGCAAAAAATTTGACCTGTGACCTTGACCTTTGGCCTACTTAAAATAAAAAAATAACATTTTGGTCATTACTTTTGAACCATTGTGACAAGAGCTTTACATTCACACACAAACTTTTTACCTGTGACCTTGACCTTTGACCTACATTAAAGAAGAAGTTAACATTGGTCATAACTTTTTACCTGTTTGAGATACAGCCTTCATATTTGGCATATAGGTTCCTTGTAACAAGAGCTCCACATTCATGCAAAAATGTTTGACCTGTGACCTTGACCTTTGACCTACTTAAAAGAAAAAAACATTTTGGTCATAACTTTCGAACCATTTGGGATGGGGCCTTCATATTTGGCATGTAGGTTCCTTGTGATAAGAGCTTTACATTCATGCAATTTTTTTGTACCATGATCTTGACCTTTGACCTACCCGTACTTAAAAGAACAAATAAAATTGTTCATAACTTTTGAATCGTTTAAGATAGAGCTTTCAAATTTGGCATGTAGGTTCCTTGTGACAAGAGCTTTACATTCATGCAACTTTTTTTTTACCTGTGACCTTGACCTACTTTAAAAAAAATATTATTGTTCATAACCTTATAACCATTTAAGGTAGAGCCTTCATATTTGGCATGTAAGTTCCTTGTGCCAAGGGCTTCCGTCTCAAACCAGAACTCTTGACCTGTGACCTTGACTTTGAACTGTGACCAACTTTGAAAAAAAAAGACCATGCCTGGGGACATGTTCGTGTTTCACAAACACATCTTGTTTCCCTTGTCATCACCGTAACTCCTACAGTTTTCATCAGGTCTTCTTGAAAATTACAAACAAGTAAATCATGGATAAAAGCTTCTACGAGTTCGAAAACTAGCGATCTTTGTCGATTACTCACGGAGTTATGCCCCCTACTTTGCTGAAACCTTGTTATCACTGTAGCCCTTCAGTTTTGATCGGATCTTCTTGAATACAATGTATTACAAAAACAAGTAAGTCAGGAATAAAAGCTTGGATGAGTTCGAAAATTGATGAGGTTGGCCTATTTATTGTAGAATTACATCCCCTTGATTGCTGAAAATGCCTAATTAGCTCGGCTGTTTTCGAAGAAAACGATGAGGTATTGTCTTAGCTTTGGCGTCGTCGTGCAAAAACTTGACATTTTGTAATATCTCTGTCATTACTGAACATATTTACTTGAAACTCAGACTAGTTGTTCATTATGAAAAGGGGAACTCATACAAATAGGTGAGGCTACCCTCAAAATATTTTTGGCACAGTAATGCCCCTTTTTCGACTTAGAATTTTTGCAGCCGAGCATTGGCACCTGCATGCAGTGCTCTTGCTTTGACCTCGTCATCACTGGCCCCTTCAGTTTCCATCTGAACTTCTTGAAACTAAAGAAAGTAAGGGATGAAACATCGACAGAGTTTAAAAATTGGTGAGATGGGCCGATATTTCAGAGAGTTATGTCCCCCTTGATTTCAGTCAGAAATGCATATTACATTAACTTACATGTTAGTAAGTCAGGAATAAAATGCATATTTAGCTCACCTGTCACGTAGTGATGAGATGACCTTTTGGGATCACTTTTCGTCCGTTGTGCATATGTCTGTGCGTCCGTCTGTGTGTAAACTTTTTCTTCAAATGACATCTCCTAAACCACTTATCATTTTTTGACCAATCTTCACAGGAATGATCCTTAGGTGGTCCCCTTTCAAAGTTGTTCAAATGGTTCCAGTCCGTTGCACATCTAGGTCATTGGAGCTAAAAATAGATTTTTTACTGAAAATTTAAAAAATCTTCTTCTCTGAAACCACATGGCCCAGGTCTTTGATATTTGGTATGAAGCTTCATCTAGTGGACCTCTAACAAGATTGTTCAAATTATAACCCTGGGGCCAAAAATGCCCCTGCCCCGGGGGCCTTTGGTTTTACATAGGCTTATATAGGGAAAATCTTTAAAAATCTTCTTCAATCCCTGAAACCGCAAGGCCCAGGTCTTTGATATTTGGTGTGAAACTTCATCTAGTGCACCTCTATCAAGATTGTTCAAATTATGGCCCTAGGGCAAAAAATGCCCCCGCCCAGGGGCCCTTTGGTTTTTCATAGGCTTATATGAGGAAAATATTTACCGTAAAATTCTTTTCTGAAGCCACAAGGCCCAGGTCTTTGATATTTGTAATGAAGCTTCATCTAGTGGACCTATACCAAGATTGTTCAAATTATAGCCCTGGGGCTAAAAATGCCCCCGCCCTGGGGCCCTTTGGTTATACATTGGCTTTTACAGGGAAAATCTTTAAAATTCTTCTTCTTAGAAACCTCACGGCCCAGTTCTTTGATATTTGGTGTGTAGCTTCATCTAGTGGACCTCTACCAAGATTGTTCAAATCATAGCTCTTGGGCCAAAAATGCCTCGCCCCGGGGCCCTTTGGTTTTACATTGACTTATATAGGGAAATTTAAAAATATCTTCCACTTTGAAACTGCAAGGCCCAGGTCTTTGATATTTAGTGTGAAGCTTCATCTAGTGGACCTCTATCAAAATTGTTCAAATTATAGCCCTAGGAAATAGAAGTCAAGGCAATGAAAACATTTGAAAATCTTCTTGTCTGAAAGCAGAAGGCCAAGGTCTTTGATATTTGGTAGTATGAAGCTTTGTCTTGTGGATTTCTACCATGATTGTTCAAATTATAGCCCTTGGACCAAAAATGACCCGCCCCGGGGACCCCAAGGTTTTTATAGACTTATATAAAGAAAACCTTTAAAAATCTTCTTGTCTGAAACCAGAAGGCTCCGGTTTTTGAAATTTGGTATGAAGCTTCACCTTTTAGACCACTACCAAGATTATTCAAATTATAGCCCAAGGCCAATAATGGCTCTCCCAGGGGTCCACTTGTTACCCTATGGATCAGGTGAGCGATCCAGGGCCATCATGGCCCCTCTTGTTTTGACCTTGTCACCAGCTTTACTCCTACAGTTTTCACCATGTCTTCTTGAAAATTAAAAACAAGTAAGTCAGGGATAAAAGCTCTGATGAGTTTGAAAACTATCGATGTTGGTCGATTACTCACGGAGATATGCTCCATACTTTGCTGAAAATGCTTATTTTTGACCTTGTCATCACCATAGCCCCTTCAGTTTTGATCGGATTGTTGAAACTTACATATGAAATGCTCAAATGAGTTTGAAAACCGGTGAGGTCGGCTTATTTATCTTAGTAACCACACTTTGCCGGCCTCGGTTGGCACCGGCTTAAACAGAACTCTATTTTCACAATGATTCTTTATGAACCCAATGATCCCAAAGGACCAGAAAATATAATCTGCACTATGATGATGTACGGGGAGACTTTTTACGGCCGCCACACAGCGTAACACCAACTGCAGTGAAGATAAATATGTTCTGAAAAGTTGGATCCTTTGGAAGCAAAGACTATATAAAATAACCAGGCTTTGGATTGTTAATATGCAAATGCATTAAAATTTATGTTAACACTTGGTGAGTTATGGCCATTAACAGTTCCCATGAAATGGTTTTTTGGGCTCTTATTCATTTACTTTATGGAAATTTTTGGATGAAACTTCACAGATAAATAGACCACTGAAGGAAGCATGTTTTGGATTGTTAATGGACAAAATCCGTTAATATTTGAAAGAGTTATGGTCATTAAGAATTCCCATTCCCAATAAAGTAATTCAATCAACCGATGCAGCTTCATCTTATATAATCAAAAATATTTGTTTGGAATTTGATACTGTTTCTGATCCTTATTTATCAAGAGAAATAAGACAGCAAGTTGATGATAAAATGGTTATTTTGTATGACCGAATACTAAGACACAGAAAAATACCAAAAAATAAATCTGATACACTATGGAATATTAATTTAAATGTCCCAGCTAGAAGTATGAAAGGGATTCTATTGTTATTCGAAGATCCTGAAAGGACAAGTACAGAACACTATTACAATCCAGAAATAACAAAAGTAGAAATGACAATAGAAGGAATCCCAAATCAATTATACAGTCAAGGAATGAAAGCATATCAACAGTGGGATGAGATAAATAAATTCTTTGCGTTAAATTCAAAAAGAAATAGAGAAACAAGTATGGTCATTAAAGATTTATATTTTACTGATACAACGTTAGAGAAATATCTAACGACCAATTATGCATTATGGTTAGATTTACGTTCAACGGATGATAATACACTTCACGGTTCAGGAAGAAGAATTGAAAATGCATCAGAAGGCATCACAATACAAATAACGAAAGAAGCAGGAGCAAATGCACCAATAAATGTTTATCTATTTGTAATACAGGATGCACAAATTAATTTTGAAGATGGTAGATTTAAAAAAGCCAATTATTAATCAATTAAAATGGAATTACCTAAATATCCACACAGTGCAATTATTTGTGGCCAAACTGGCTGTGGAAAGACTGAATTTGTTTTAGACTTACTTGAAGATGAATATAAAGGTATATTTAGTTATATTGTTATACTTTGCCCAACCATTCAATGGAACAAGGCATACAAAAATCGTGATTGGATTGGTGATGTTAGAAAACCAAAAACAAAAAATATTATAATCGTAAACCCTGTAATGCCAGATGGAACAGAGAAACTTCAAGAACTGTTACGTTTGTTTTTTAATAAGTTTGCAGGTAAACCAACCCTGTATATCATCGATGACTGCAGTGCCACAAAAGAACTAACAAAGAAAAAAGACATGTTATCCGAACTAGCATTTTCTGGTAGACACGCAGAACAATCGATATGGGTTATATCGCAGAGATACAATTCAGTTTTAAAAGATTTAAGAGAACAAACAAAATGGTTATGTATTTTCTATATGAAAGATAGAGATAGTTTTGAAAATTGTTTGAGAGAGAATGATGTTATTCCTACACTGGAAGACCGACAAAGAATAAAGGAAGAACTAAAAAAAAAGAAACATCGTAAATTAATTTTGAAAACCGACCAACCTACTGATTATTGGGTGGTTGATTAAGTAATGCTTAAGTAATGCTTAAGTAATGCTTTAGTAATGCTTAAGTAATGCTTAAGTAATGCTTTAGTAATGCTTAAAAAATAAGCAATAAAAAAGATGCTTCTTGAAACACTAACAATTATAACAAACACTGCAGTCTTATCAATAGTTGGATATATAATATTTAATTATTTTAAAATTAAAAATAAACTATATAAAATGAACGCCGAAGAATTATTGAAAGATGTTGAGTTACCAGAACAAAAAGATGACCATGAAGACAAAAAACGTGAAAGATTATCAGCCCTTGTTGCTGGTGGAGGAAGTAAACAATATCTTGGTAAAGACTTACAAATGTCAGACATTGATACAATGACACCAGAACAAATAAACAAGCTATACTCTAGATACGAAGCCAGACTAGGTGCAAGTATGACTAAGACGTTGGGGAATTCTTTTATAAATTTGTATGTTATGGGTGTGACAAAGTATCTCAATGTTATTAACCCACCTAGGTTGATACAAGACTTAGAGGAAGACCCTTTTATCAATCATGCTTTGACAAGTACTTGTTGTGAATTGTATTATAGATATGAAATGTATCTTGCTCCTTTTACTGCAATGTTAACAACAGCGAGACATATTGATTTCACTGATAAAGAAAATGAAAATATTGACTTAAAAAAAGATGAATGAAATTGTTGAAGAAAAACCTAAAATAAAAAAACCCAAAAAGAGTATCTGCTGGTAAAAAAGGTGCAGAAGCAAAAAGATTAAAAGCTGAATTAAAAAGAAAAGAAATAGAAACAATGAAAAAAGAAAACATACAATTAAAATCTAAAACAAAAGATGATTTAAAAATAACAAAAGATGATAATGAAGTTTCAAATATAGTTAAGGATGAAGTTCAAGAAGTTCAATACAAAAATTATATACCTTTATGTGTTGTAGTAGGGGTTGTTGGATTGGGATTATATATATATACTGCTAAATCTAATAAACAAGTTACTACACCAGAACCTGTTCCAAAGAGAAAGGAAAAGAAAGAAATAGATCCATTTGAGTTTAAGTAATCAAAAAAATTCTTATAAAAATGGCAACACAAATTGATGGAAAACAAATAGTAAACATGTTATATCATGCTGGAGTGGAAACACTTTTAACGGTTGGATACGCAAAATTAGGAAGAAAACTATTGAAAAGACCACCACCAAAAGTAGATTTAAATATGGCCGATATTGGAATGTTATCTATTGATATATTACTTGCAATGGCTACCAGAGATATGTTGATTAAACACAATATTATTCCTGCTGATATTATGAAGTAAAAAATGGCGAGTGCAATTTTGATGATGATTGGTGGAGCAGTAGTAAATGCCTTTGCTTTTTCGGGTAGTAATTATTTGTTTTCACATATTGGAAAAGATGCAGATAAAGAGAGAGAAAGACATGATAAGGCAATGGAACAATTAGAAGCAGCAAAAGCAAAATGGAGTAAAGAAAGAACACAAAGATTAGATTTGATTAATGAACTATTACAAAAAGAACATCATGCAGTTCAGAAATTTGATGATGTTGACCAAGCAATGAAACAATATTATTATATTACTGGGAAACAATTACAGGCTTTACCTTCTGAATCAAAGTTGAGTGATTATTATACTCCATCAGAAGACCAGAAAAATAGAGAGATTGCATTTGTTGTTGGTGGTATGGCATTAACTGGATTTATTGCATGGAAATTAAATTAAATAAAATACAAAGAATTAATACCATAAGGTTGTGTATCTATTCCATTATCACAAATATATCTTTTATCATCAAAAGGAGATAAAGAAACTTTATTTATTTCATTTATAAACATATTATGTTTGTCAGAATTTAATGTGTACATCTTATTCATTTTTGTTTTATTGTTAAATAAACAATTTTTATAATCATTAAATTTTATATCTTTTTTAATTGTTGTTTTACCAATACCTTTTAATTTTTTTTTTTCACTAAGATCAGTTAATGTATAAGAATATGCTTTACTTCTCAGAAAAACTATTTCATTCATAATTTTACCATTTAATTCATCTTTAAACTTCCCTATTTTCTTTTTATTATCTTTTGAATAAAGATCATGATTTTCTGGATAGTCTGATGTATCTAGTTTATTTCGTATTTGTTTCATATCTTCGTAGATGTCTGTTGTGGTTATATTCATTATGTAGGCGTCGGTATCAAAACCAACTATTTCGTTTTTTGGCCATATTTCATTAACTATATTATAATAAAATTGATACATTAATAACTTGCTATAATCTAATACAACTTGTCCTAAATAAATAGGTTTATCAAATTTAACAGAAGTAACATTATTAACAATTGCAACAAAGTTTTTATTAAAAATTATTGAATCTTTAAAATTAGGTTTGTTTATGTATTTCTTTACTTCTTTTTTACTAGTTGTTAATTTAATTTCACTTCTTCCTCTTATGTTTTCTAATGTTTTTCCATAGAAACTATTATTCATTAATTTCCAGAGGTCTTTTTCAAAATTAGATTTAGATTTTGTTCTTTGTTTCGTATTAAAATCAATATACTTCTTTAACCATTCACTTTCTTTAAATGATATAGTTCTATAAACTTTTTTTACTTTCATTCCAAGTTTAATATATTCTTTTAGAATACTATAATGAATAACATATTTCTTTTTATCATAAAATGTTAATAATAATTTTTCTTCTTTACCTAATGGTTTATCTCCTAATAAGTTTCTCTGGTAATCTGATAAATCTTTTTCATTTATTTTCATTTTCTCAGGAGCTAATGGATATTTCATTGTTTTAAATTTACAATCATTGGGATACTCCAAATCACACTCTATTATACAACCCCTTCCCTCTGGAATATTTAAATAATAATCTGAATTACTTTCCCATTTGAAATCACTAGTTGGTAGTTTCTGTGACATTGCCCAACCATATAAATTATTTGCATCTAGATATAATAAATATTTTTCTGTAAGATAATCATTTAAATTTTTACCATTTTTTAATGCTTCTAAACATTCTTTCATTTCATTTTCATCTAATATTCTATTTCCATTACCATTGTAATTGGGTGTATATTTATTAAATGCTTTTACATGTCTAGGACCAAGAACACCAGAAAACCCTCCTCTTATTCCATTTTCTACCATTAATAACATTTCATAGTCTGTTAATAATTCTAATTCCACTCCTGTACATTTTAATCCACATTGCCAAGATAATCCTGGTGCAGAATAACAATAACATGGATCTATTTTATGATAATCTAAAAAAATATTTCTAAATTGTTCAAAAGCATCTGCTAAAATTAAAACATATGTTTTTAGATAAAGATTATGATAATCTTCTAATGTTTTACAATTATAAGCTTTCCAAACATCTTGTATATATTTATAATCTTTATCTGAGATATCGTTTTGTTTTAAAGTTGAATAGAATGCACTTTTAGGTGGTAGTATTGTTTCTTTTAATCTTTCAATTGAATCTATATATTCATAAGGATAAAAGCCTTTTTGTTTTAATAGAAAAAATTTATCAAGTTTTATTTTATTTTTCTTTTCCTGATACTTCTTATTATCTTTTCTATGTAAGTCATTTAATTCTTTATTAGTTCTTATAAATTCTATTTTGTTTCTATTTAATATATTATTATCAACACTATGACTTTCAAATTCTTTTTCTAAGATAGGAAATTCTTCTAATGATTCTGCTACATCAGCTAAACCCTTTGTAAGGAATCTAAATGAATCTAGAAATCTTAGTTTTTTATAATATGAACCGTAATCTATAGAAATATAATTTTCTGAATTTTTGGATAGAAGTTTTACTTTGTTATAATCATCTTCATATTTCATTAATTCCTCTATTAAGAAGTGAAAATCATAGTTTGAGCCATTATGAAAGAAAACAGGTATTAATTTTGTTGTTTTACCTTCTTTTGTATTACATGATTGACAAGCTGCTCCTCTATATTTACCAGAAAGATGATTATGTTCTCTTACTTTGTTTTCCTCTTCAAATTTTTTTTCCACATATATAACATTCTGTTGACTCTTGAAATTCTTTTTCTTGTTGTTCAGTTAAAATTGGTTCTTTCTTTTCATTAAGACGAATATTATAATTTATTTTCTTAAAAAATTTTATTATTTTTTCTACATATTTCTTTGCTGCATCATCACCAACATAAGAAAAGTATTGTGGTTTATAAATTTCTGGATAGTCAGACTGAACATAGATACCATAACTATTAACTGTTTGTTTTCTTATTGGATTAACATATGATTTATGGGTCAGGTTGAGAAGTTGATAAAGGGATATTGTTTGATTCAAAATCTGAATAGATAACAAAAGGTAATCTATTTTTGAAATGATAGTTTTTAAATTTAAGAATATTATCTTTCTTTGGCATATTAACTTTACAATAGTCATGATCTAGACATATCTCTTTATGTTTTTCTAATGTTTCTGGTCTTCGAAAACTTTGTAAGCAATTTCTACATGTATGTTGTTTATGTCTATTTTTATCACATAGAAAACTATCAAGATCTTTGATTAAACAATAGTGTGTGTTTTCATTTTCTTCTATATATAAAAGATCAATTATATTTTCACTTTTCATATTTGAAATATAAACTGGGTATAAAGATTGTTTATTTGTTGGATTTTCTAATGCAAAAATATTTATAGTTAAATTATTTTGTTGTTCTACTTTTGGGATATCTTTTATTAACACAGGATATTCAATATCTTTCATATTAATTTCATTCTCATAGGGATGATATTTTGTTACTCTCTCTTTATCTCTAGCAGCAGGATATAATTTAGATAATATTGACCACAAGAAACATTTGTTATCTTTTGTGTTTTTAACATTGATAATATTATGTGATTTAAACTTTAAAGGTATATAAGATGAAGCTTTCTGATAATCATATTTATATGTTTTTACTTCTACACTTTTAATATTTCTAAAAACAAAACCAGAACCTCTTTCTTGATACTCATCAATCCATGCTTCAAATTTATCTTTTAGGTTAGTATAAAATTTATCTACATTATTTTTTGTTTGAATAACTTGAACAGGATGAGAGTAATGACTTTCTATTATATCAAATGCTAATGGGGTATTAAATTCAGAAGTAATTATTATCTTCACTTTAATGGGATATGTTTGTATTTTAATTTTATCTTTTAATTTATTAATATAATTAGTTATATCATCTTCTTCTATGTCATCAATAATAGTTTCAGTAATAACATTTTTAAATACTTTGGATTTTTTACCGCTCATTTTAAAAGAGGACATTTTGAATTAAGTAATATTTTTTATAGTTTTCTTTCCATGTAATATTCATGTCGATAAGCAGGATTTCTAGTAATAAAATTTTCATATGCTTCTTTATACTTCTCTTTATTATTTTGATAATGCCTTCTTTGTATGGCTTTATTACATTGTTTACACGAAGAACGAAATCCACTTTTATTTTTATTTAATGGTTGTTTATCATATTCACTTATAAATTTGAATTCATTACACTTTGAGCAGATTTTTCCTTCAATCATTTTTAAGAAACAATTTTTAATATAATTAAAATGGAGCATCCAAAAATTTATTGTTTACGTTGTAAAAAACATACTGAAAATGATTCAGTGAAGCAAGTAACAACAACTAATAATAGACAAATGTTAAAAGCCAAATGTTCTGAGTGTGGATCTAACAAAAATAGATTTATATCCGATAGAGAAAAAATAACAAATAAATTAGCAGATGAATTACATCATAGAGTTATAAGATCTTTTACTAAAAGGCGTGTTCATGTTCATTCAATAGATCAAACATGGGCAGTTGATTTGGCAGATATGCAACAATATTCAAAGCAAAATAAACACTATAAATATTTATTAGCTGTTATAGACGTTTTTAGTAAATATGGTTGGTTAATTCCTTTAAAAAATAAAACAGGAGTAACAGTAAGTGAAGCATTTAAAACATTATTTAAAGAAAGAAAACCGATGTTCATCTGGTCAGATAAAGGATCTGAATTTTATAATCGACAAGTAAAAGAATTGTTAAAAGATAATAATATAAAGTTATATTCAACTGAGAATGAAGAAAAATCCAGTGTAGTAGAACGATGGATAGGCACTATGAAACAACATATGTATAAATATTTTACTGCAAATGAAACTACTAAGTATTATGATATATTAGATGAATTAGTTGAAAATTATAATAATACAGTACATTCTTCTATTAAAATGACACCTGTTGAAGCAAGTAAATTAGAAAATGAAATAACAGTGTATAAAAATTTATATCCAGAAAATGATGAGAAAATTAAAAAACCTAAATTCAAAGTTGGGGATAGAGTTAGAATAGCAAAAAAGAAAGGTAAATTTGAAAAGGGTTATACTACTCGTTGGACTAGAGAAATATTTGTAATTGAAGAAGTTTTAAATACAAATCCTGTTACTTATAAAATAAATGATTTAAAA
Source organism: Lucinisca nassula (assembly GCA_963580285.1). Classification (NCBI taxonomy): domain Eukaryota; kingdom Metazoa; phylum Mollusca; class Bivalvia; order Lucinida; family Lucinidae; genus Lucinisca; species Lucinisca nassula. The sequence continues at coordinate 20,929,589 of OY757017.1, forward strand.
GGCGAAGAAATAAAAGGTAGTTTTTATGAACAAGAATTGCAGATTACAGAGTTTTAGATCTTTTTTTATTATATACACAAACCCTCATTTTTTTATTTTTGTGTTATTTTTTTTTTTTTTTCTTTTTCTCACCCCCTCAGCCATTTTTTGCACTGTACTCCCTTCACTTTTTTTTTTCACCCCACCCCTCCATCATTTTTGCACTGTACTCCCTTCACTTTTTTTTATTTTTTGTGTTAGGAGAAAAAGCATTTTTTTTTTTTTTCTCGAGGTGTGTTTTTTTTAGGGGGGACCCAGAGGTGCTTTTTTTTTAGGGGTGTGTTTTTTTTTTTTTTTTTCACCCCCCTTTCATCACTTTGCCACAGTACTCCCTTCCTCTTTTTTTTTTTTTTTTAGGGGGTGTGTTTTTTTTTTTATAGGGGTGTGTTTTTTTTTTTTTTAGGTGTGTTTTTTTTTTTTTTTTTTTTCGGGCAGGTTAGCCTAAAAGTGGGTTTGGGGTGGTGGGTTTAAAGGCCAAACCCACTTTTATTAGTCTAAACCTATAGGTGTGTTTTTTTTTTTTTTAGGGGTGTATTTTTTTTTTTTTTTTTAGGGGTGCGCTAAACTCGCCCAATACCCTTACTACTCACGGCTGTGTTATCGTACTGGTATGTTTAATAGTTTGCATTACAAAAACATTCTTATTGAAATACTGGAAAATTCTACCACCAAATAAAAAAATATCAAAATTGTTCTGATCAAAGATTCTTATATTTTTCATATTTCTGCTCAGGTGCTCGTTAAAACGCCTCGACGAAGCGGTTCTAACGATCACCAACGGTCTGTGTATTTTGGGGCGGAAATATGAAAAATAATGTGTTGCATATTCATTGTGTGCTTTGTGGGTAGTACCCATAGGTATCATTTGACGTGTCACCATAAACAGTTCAGATTCAGAGCCGTTCTTCCGTCCGTCCATCTACACAAGCATCACTTCATTCATTCATTCAGTCATTCATTCATTTCCGTTTGTACACCTACCGATACTCTCCATTCATTCATCTATTAACTTATCTATCTCTGTAGATTCAAAATGCTGTCCGTTCATCCGTCCATCTACCAATGCACAGCCCCATTCACCCATTCATTTATTTATTCATCGATCTGTACATTTACTCATCCATTCCGTTTGTCACTCCCTTAAAATTAATTGCGGCGAAACGGCTCACCAGGTAAGGGCGAAACGACCCACCCCCAAAATTAGGGCGAACCGACTCAGGACGAAATGACCCATGGGCGAAACGACCCGGAACCCCTCTATGACCTTGATTTTTATGGAACCGACCTGGATATTGTACGCCACACCCTGTCACTTTGTTGTTAACATTTCTGCCAAGTATTCTATCTTTTAAATCCATCTAGAAATAAGAAAGTTTATGACGACAAAAAGACCTTTTTTGACATTTGGCCTCTAAGTATGACCTTGACCGTTGAGGTACCGACCTGGATCTAGCGCGCGACGCACTGTCACATTATGGTAAACATTTCTGCAAATTAATTTTTAAATGCATCCAGGAATAAGAAAGTAATTCATCGGACATGATAAAAAGACCTTTTTGGACCTTTGGCTTCTTAAGTATGACCTTTGAGGTACGGGCCTGGGTCTTGCGCGCGATGCACTATCACATTATAGTTAACATTTCTGCGTTCTAACGAGTACCCACACTCTATATTTTAGGGCAGAAATAAGAAAAATAAGTTTTACCCCTGTTAACCCAAGTTTCACTATATAAAAGTGGGGTTCGAGGGGGTCAAAATCATATAGGTGTGCTTTCGTGATGAGTGCTGATGGGGTGGTTAGTCTTCAAAACAGTTAAATAAAAAATCAAAGTTCACTCAACCCAACCTGAAAATTGGTCAAAAATTATCTCTACTCAAAAAGGATTGAATGATCAAGAGGGGAAAAATCGTATTTTATTTATTTATACTTTACTTACAGCCTTGAAATTCATAAATTTAGGACCGAAGAGAGTTGAATAATTTGAGAAGACACAGAATGCTCAAAGCACTGGTAAGTGTTCAGAAAAAAATATATGTTTAAGTAGAAAAAATGATCACAACAAAGCATGTCCCTTCAATAACCGCTGGAATAAAACATTAGAGCAACTGATAGGGAAAGTTCGAGATAGATGGTTATTTTAATATAGTACCAGGTCTTAATGATTTAGGTTTTTTCTTTTTGATGTTCTATGGAGTATTGGTATATTGTGTGCACTCATTAGAATCACCTCAAAGAGGTGATTCTAATGAGTTCACGCAACATACCTTTTGAAGATAAAATAAGAAATAACACCCAAAATTATCTCTTAACCCATAAAATGCCAAAGGTAAAGGTCAGCTATTGTATCACCAGTCATTTTCTGAGAAACAAGATCGCGGCCATAAGAAAGAAACTGAGTGTTTTCACTGATATACGAGGGTAGGCTGAAAAGTTCTGAGCCTGACCTAGAAGCAGGCATCGAACAGCCATTAAATTTTGTATTCATTAAATCCAAACCTTTATTACTTGATTTGACTCAAATGAGTTCAAGTTTACCTGCAATAACGTTGAAATTCTCGACTTTGAAAATTGATACTAGCACGTTTTTGAGAAAATGGACAAAATCTGGCATCGTGGTGTCATCAAGTACCTCCATAAAAAGGGGTTAGCTCCTAAGGACATTCATGCTGATATGGTCGCTACATTAGGGGATGATGCAACCGTGAAAAGGTGGGCAGCAAATTTTAAGATGGGCAAGGACAGCCTTGAAGATGATGACCCCTGTGGACGACCCACAACGGCAACAACTGAGGAAACCATCAGCTAAGTGCACAGGGCCGTGATGGATGACAGGCGTTTAACTGTGAATCAGTTAGCTAACACTGTTGGCATCTCCCATGAACAAGTAGAGAACATTCTGCACAGTGAATTAGGAACGTCGAAGGTTTCCGCCAGATGGGTGCCACGGCTTTTGACGCCTGACCAAAAGTTTACCAGACTGAACCTGTCACGAGCCCACTTGGCTATTTTTGAAGCAAACCAAGATGGTTTTCTTGACCGTTTTGTCACTCAGGATGAGTGTTGGGTTCATCACTTTGAGCCAGAGACCAAAAGACAATCCATGCAATGGAAGCACCCTGGCTCACCCCCTCCAAAGAAGGCAAAGGTCGTCTCCTCTGCAGGGAAGGTGATGGCATCAGTGTTCTGGGATGCCAAGGGCATAATATTCATAGATTACCTTCAAAAGGGCAGAACAATTAATGGGGAGTATTATGCAGATCTGCTAAAACAATTGCGAAAATCAATTAAGGCTAAACGACCCGGAAAATTGACAAAAGAGGTCTTGTTCCATCAGGACAATGTGCCTGCTCATAAATCGGTTGTTGCAATGGCTGCTGTGCATGACTGTGGCTTCACACTTGTCGATCACCCTCCGTATTCACCTGATCTAGCTCCATCATTTTATTTCCTGTTTCCAAACATGAAAAAGCACTTGGCTGGGCAGCATTATCGGTCAGACGAGGAGGTGATAGCTGCTGTGGAGGAGTTTTTCAGGGACCAAGATGAGACCTTCTATTCCACTGGGATCCAAGGACTCCAGCATCGCTGGAGGAAGTGTGTGGACAGGAAGGGAGACTATGTTGAAAAATAAGTCACTTTCAGCATGGACAAACCATTGGAGCTTGGTCAGGCTCAGAACTTTTCAGCGAACTTGTATAGACCACCGTAAGAACCAGGTTTTGGATTGTTTATAGGCAAACTGCGTTAACAATTGACAGAGTAATTGCCGTTAACAATTTCCATTTAATGGTTTTTGGACTCTTATTGTTTATTTTAAGGACTAATTGGATGAAATTTTGTATATATATTGGTATTGGGAATGTGTGGTTTGGGAATTGCTCATGGCATAAATATGTTAACATTTGATAAGAGTTATTGTCGTTAACGATTTCTATTAAATAGTTTTTGATTACTTATTCCATTACTAAATTGAATATATGGTTGAAACTTCACAGATATATAGACCACTATAGGAGGAATGTTTAGTATTGTTAATTGGCAAAATACGTTAACATATTAGACAGTTATGGCCGTGTACAAGTCCCATTAAATGCTTTTTGGGCTCTTATTCCTTAACTTAATGGAATATATGGATGAAACTTCACACGTGTACTATTAAAGGAAGCAAGTTTGGGATTATTAATTGGAGAATACGTTAACATCTTTGTCAGAGTTATGGTCCTTAACAATTCTCATTAAATTGTTGTTTTTTTTTTATTCCTTTACTTAATGGAATATTTTGATAAAAATTCGTGGCTATATAGACCATTTATAAAAGCATGGTTGGGATGGTTAGTGGGCAAAATGAGTTAACATTTGGAAGAGTTACGTTTTTTAACAATTTCCATGAAAAAGTTTTTGTATTTATTTTCTATGTAAGAAATGGTTTTTGGCCCATAGCTGCTACACTATATGGAATACCTTGATAAAATTGTACGGATATATAGAACACTTAAGGAAGCCTATTGTGGTCATGTATTTAACCATATTGGCCTGCAGTGGTGGGTTTCATGCAGTGTTTCTCCTTTGCTGTATGAAATATCTTGAAGAACTTTTACAGATGTATAAAACACTTAAGGAAGCCTATTGTGGCCAAGGAACCATGTTGGTCTTCAGTGGTGGGGTTTCATGCAGTGTTAGCGATGCTTTTATTTCAAAGGACAAAGAAGAACTCCAGTACATGTATTTGCGGATTTCCAGTGAAGTACAAGTACATTGTATTTTGCCAAAGCGGTCTGAGCTGGGTCTGCATTGTTTGATTCCAGACATCACGTGAACAAGTCCGTGAAACGAAGACCCCCCTACACCCCACTTTATATAGAGAAAAATGGGGTGTAGGGGGGTATACATTATTTTTCTTATTTTTGCTCCAAGACATAGGTTGTGGGTACTCGTTAGAACCGCCTCAATGAGGCGGTTCTAACGAGCACCCACAACCTATGTTTGCCGTATTTATAAGAAAAATATCAAGGAATTTCATCAGAAAATGGCCATTTTGGAGATGTGAAAAAATTCACTATGTCGCACAGGTGTGTTATCGTAATGCATGCCAGAAGCCATATTTTGCTGTTATGACAGAAATTAGTTCTTGGCCATAATTCCAAAAGTATTTACCCCAGCCTCATGAAACTTGACACAGATCTGCATGATCACAAAGGCTAAATTCTTACCAAGTTCCATACCTCTATCATGCGATTTGACTGATTTATTTCCCTTTGTGACAAACGAAAAAACGCCCGTTTCAAGAAAACTTTTTGGTCTCTTATTTTCATACCACTAATAGTACAGATTTCAAAATTCACTTGTGTATTCCTTGGGGCAAGACCTTTCCATTGATATGAAACTTTTTTTGACTTGTGACCTTTGAACTTTGACCTATTTTTCAAAAATTTACCAAAAACTTTTACCTTGGCCATATTTCCAAAAGTATTTAGCCCAGTCTCACACATCTATATCATCAAAAGAGCTACATTCTGACCAAAGTTCCATAACTCTATCATGCAATCTGACTGATTTATCTCCCTTAGTGACATACAAAAAAACAGACTAGCATGACACCCACTTGTGGTGCTCTTGTTTCAGTACAGTTTGGAGCCGGGAAAACTGTACTGAAAAACCTGTCTATAATGCCGTTAGGCAATTTATACAGTAAAATTCCTATATTAAGACCACGTTTGGGACTGTTCAAAAGTGGTCTTTAAGACACTGTGTGCAGAAAACAAAAAGAAAAAATAAAACATCAACTTTCTAAATAAGCTTTTTGAAGTAGAATTAGTCTCAATTTTTGGTGGTCTTAATAGCTGAATTTTACTGTAGTTTACACATTTTTGTTTGGCCCCTGCCCAACGGGGCTTGAAGAAATATATGGGCTGCATGATGCTTCCACGCAGAGCTGAATCCGACCCACACACAAGTACTGGTAAACCACTTAGAGAACCTAAGCCTGCCCGGGCAAAGCGGTGTGGGTGTCGGACCGTCCATGCTTACAAACTCGATTGGTTTCATTGGGTGACAGGGCTTGAGGTGTCATTTCATCTCATGTCGGGTAAAAGTCCCACAAAATTGGAAGCAACGTCTCCAAAATGACCTTTACAGTGTTGACGGGGACGTTAAACCTCAAATCAAACAAACAAACACATTTTTGTTTGGATAAAACACAGCTGTTCAACTAGAAATATTTACATTTCCAGTGTATAGTCTAATCTAAACCTATAAAAAACAATTGCGTTCATACGCCAATGAACGCATCGAATCACATGATTTTCAGTGACGTTAAATGACGTCATTCTAAACCATTGTTCTCTACGGGCGTTGATGACGTCAATGCTGCTCCGCTCTTTGTAGAAAAATAGCGTGTAAATGTTTTTCAGCTTTAACAGTTTGCCCTACATGCATTTTTTCGCCCAGCGATGAGGGGCAAATAATGTAAATATAAAAAATAAACTTAATTTTTCTGCTTTTCATGAAAGTATGAACGACAGTGGATCGCCAGCAAAGTTTACATGAACCCCTTCGGGGTTCATTTACTTTGCACGCGACCCACTGCGTTCATACTTCCATGAACTGCAGAAAAATAAATTTCATTTCTTAATGGTTTCTGCTTTGGACCCCAACAATGGTGTTATAAAGAGGCTGGGCTGTAATGAACAAATGAAAACAACAATATTACATGAACAAAATTTATTTTTGTCCTGCTCAATAATTGCAAAACAATAAGCCAAAAATAGCATTTAAAGCCGAACGTCTTAGTTTAGAAAATTACCATAAAATCATCTATTAGCATTGTCGTTGATGTAAAAAAAACTAAAACTGGAGCTGTCAGTGAAACTGACTAGGGCCCCGGCAGCGCTATCAGAGGAGTAGGAAAATGTTGAAAATTTGTGGACGGACAGACAGACAGACAGACAGACGGACAGAGTGATTACTATAGGGCACCCACACTTTCAGTGCGGGGCCCTAATTATTATAAATATTCTGTTAACCCTCATCCTGCTGTTCATGACAACCCCTATCTTTGCAAGCACTGTAGATCCTGATCAGATGGCTTCTTCAGAAAGTGGGACTGGTACTGTGCAAAACTTTAGACCAGTATGTAACATTGGTCCAAAAAGTAACTAAATCCATTTAGTGGTTTTATAGATATAGAGCAATATAAAACTTTTAACCAAAAACCTCAACATATAATTTCTAGCAATAGAAAACTTTTAACCAAAAACCTCAACATAAAAATTTCTACCAATATGTAACATCAGTCCAAAAGTAACTAAATCCATCAAGTGGTTGTAGAGATATAGAGCAATAGAAAACTTTAACTGAGTGACGTACATGGATACGTATACGGTCACGCCGATGCCAGTATGACTGCTATAGCTCTTCTGTACTATCATACAGGTGGGCTAAAAATGATTTCACACCAACAAAGGGCGGCAAGGCAGGCCAGAAGGATCAGCACCCTGCTTTATCTAGGGGATACACTAGATGGAGATCAGATTTTTTTTATACAAATTCCATGACAATCTTTTCAAAGATGATTTTGTTTGTTTGATTTGAGGTTTAACATCCCCGTCAACACTGTAAAGGTTATTTTGGAGACGTTGCTTCCGATTTTGTGGGACTTTTACCCGACATTGAGATGAAATGACATCTCAAACCCTGTCGCCCAATGAAACCAATAGGGTTTATTAGCATGGACGGTCCGCCTCGCACCGCAGTTCCTGGACTGGCTTAGATCCTCTAAGCAGTTTACCAGTACTAGTGTGCGGGCCAGATTCAGCTCTGCGTGGAAGCATCATGCAGCCCATATATTTCTTCAAGCCCCTATGGGCGGGGGCAATTTCAAAGGTGAATGGATAAAATGACAACTTTTGTCATATTTTTGCAAGGTAGATCACTTTTTTGTGATTTCCAATTGTCAGAGACCCTCCCAAAAAGGGGTCTACTCTTGAAGGTAAAGCAAATTCTTTCCTTAAGAGTAGACCCCTATAGTGCAAGAAAGTGTAGAAACAGAAAAAAAAAGCATCAGCCCTTGCCCAACTGTAAGCCAATATCAGCTGGACACCCCAGTGACATATAATACATGATCACCTTCGCCTCACCTGCCACCCCAAAGAAAAAAATAAAAATACTTTTCCAGAGTTGCCTCCCCTGAAGGTGTATATATTCCCCTCCACAAAAATTTGCTGAACACAAACATGTGAAACAAAATAACTGCATGAACAATATCCCGGAGATACTGTCAATCAAACTGTATTATGCCATCATATATGTGCTAAGAGCAAGCACAAGAGAAAACCTACAATAAGACTTGCTCGACCAGTGAACACTCAGATCACCGCAGTCTGATCAGGGTCTTCACTGACTGCATGAACCTGCTATAGCATCTGGACTGTCCAGCAAGAGAAATGACAACTCTTTCCATAGCGGGGTGGATGTGCATGCTGAGCAGGGGCCAGTTGTTCAAAACTAATGTAGTTAGTTAACATATCGTTAAAACTTTGATCATTTAGTATGGCCTATATGCTGATACTTTTACTGAAAAAAATGTGAGCAAAAGCTGCTCTCATTTTTTTTCAGCATAACTAACAGCTCATTTTTTTTCAGCAAAACTAACATTACCGGTATATAAGATATTGTACTTGCTAGAAAAGTTAACAAATTTGACCACTTATAAGCTCTTTTACCAATTTTGAACCGGAAACCTCAAAAGGGTACCCTGGCAAACAGTACAGGCCCAGATCAGAAGGCACAGAACACTGCATCTTATCAGGGCCTACACTATTTGCAAAAAGTTCAGTTATTTTCCTAATAAATTTTAAATATAACAAAAACCTGTCACCGCTAAATTTTGAAATCGACTCATGCCAGATATAAGCATAGGATTCTGTTTGGAACAAAAAGGGTTGACCCATTGAAGGCGGGAAACCCCCAAAGGGGTACCTTGGCAAACACTGCAAGCCCAGATCAGACGCCATAGAATGCGGCATCTGATCAAGGTCTACACTATTTAATAACAGAATTTTCCGGCAAACATAGAATTAATACAAAACAAGATGTCGTCTGCTGAGTGCAATAACGATGTAAGTGCAAAATGGCAACTTTTCAGGAGAGACAAAAAACTGTTTTAGTAAAGAATGGCATAGAAAACCATACTATAAGCTGGTTTCTTAACTTCATGGCAACTTCTTTCATTTGTGTGTGGTGTTTATTGTTGAATAAATGACATTTGAAAAGAAATATTTAGCATTTAAGGGTTGATACACCATTTCTGCGCCAAGTGTTTTTTCAACTTTTTCAGTGCAAAAACGGTGTAAGTGCATCCAGCGCTAAAACGATGTAAATGCACAAACCTTATTTCTTTGCCTTTTACATGGTAAAGCAGTAAATTAAAGGCACTTGGTAGGTAATAGGTCACATTTTATACATTCTGCATGGTACTTACATGCTTATTCTGAAATATCAAGCAGCAGGATTCAATATTTTTGAGGTATTAAAAAACTTGGCGCAAAAATGGGGTAAGTGCACTTACACTGTTTTTGCGCCAACTTTTTTCTAAAAGTCAGCGCAAAAACGGTGTAACTGACAAAAAAAAATCCAAAATGCTGAAATAAATCATGATTGAGGCAGAATCCAGCTGTAGAACTTATTTACCAAGTGTGTCAAGTCCTAAGGCACCCATTTATGCAAAAAAACTATTTTGGCCAAAATGTCAGTTACACCGTTATTGCACTCAGCAGACGATGTGTTTGTGAAACACGAACATGTCCCCGGGCATGGTCATTTTTTTTCAAAGTTGGTCACAGTTCAAAGTCAAAGTCACAGGTCATGATTTTTGGTTTGAGTGGGAAGCCCTTGGCACAAGGAACTAACATGCCAAATATGAAGGCTCTATTCTAACTGTTCGAAAGTTATGAACAAAAATATTGTTTTCTTTAAAGTAGGTCATAGGTCAAGGTCACAGGTAAAAAAATGTTGCATGAATGTAAAGCACTTGTCACAAGGAACCTACATGCCAAATATGATGGCCCTATCCCAAAAGGTTCGAAAGTTATGACCAAAATGTTATTTTTTTTCATTTTAAGTATGCCAAAGGTCAAGGTCATAGGTCAATTTTTTCTGCATGAATGTAAAGCTCTTGTTACAAGGAACCTACATGCCAAATATGAAGACTGTATCACAAATGGTTCAAATGTTATGACCAAAATATTACTTTTTATTTTAAGTAGGTCAAAGGTCAGGGTCACAGGTCAAAATTTTTTGCAGGAATGTAAAGCTTTTGTCACAAGGAACATACATGCCAAATATGAAGGCTGTATCTCAAGCGGTTCAAAAGTTATGACCAATGTTATTTTTTTCCTTTAAGTAGGTCAAAGGTCAAGGTCACAGGTCAAATTCTTTTGCATGAATGTGAAGCTCTTGTCACAAGGAACCTTTATGCAAAATATGAATACTCTACCGCCAACAGTTCAAAAGTTATGACCAACATTTAAGTTGTCCACATACAAACCAACAAACAAACAAACAGACAGGGCAAAAACAATATGTCCCGGGGACATAAAAATAGGCCTACCACCCCTTATATGGCAAATGGACTTGTCCAACATATGGTAATTAGAGACTCCACCAGTATACAATTGGTTAAGCTAACAATGCTTTGAAAAAATGGGCCCAGACTGCCGTTTGAGCATGTCTTATTTTAGGTTTTTGTGTGTGCTGGCTTATGTTTCCTGTATGAACAACACAGAAGGCATGATGAAATGTGTTAACTGAAACCATATCCAGTAGGAAACCTGATAATTATAATAACTGAGGCAATCCCAAACAAACAGTTTGATACCAACACATTTTGGCACAAACTGAAATAGACTTCCTGATGACGATGAACAATTGTGAAGATCTCTGTCTTGTTTGCATTGAGGTTTTACGGCCTCGACATCACCTATTATGTCATTTTGGAGATTTTGCTTCCAATTTTTTGGGACTCCCCCCCCCCCCCCCCCCCCAGACACTGAGATGAAATGACATCTCAAGCCCTGCCGCCCAATGAAACAGCATGGAGCACTGGGCAGGCTTAAATCCTCTTACCGGTTTACCAGTACTCGTGTATGGTCAATTTCAGTGCTGCGTGGAAGCAAAAACAAACAAACCAAAAGGGTTTAAGGTTACTTCAAAACTCATTTTTGCAAACAGTGTGGACCCAGATCAGAAGGAGCAGTCTGATCTCGGTCCACACTGATTGCCTGTATGCAAAAATATTTTTTGTCAGCCTCGATAGCGCAGTTGTTAAGGCATATGACTTATGATCGAGAGGTTGTGCGTTTGAATCCGGCCACCGGTATCGAGGTATGTCCTTGGGCAAGACATGTAATGACACTGCCCCACTCCACCCAGGTGTAAATGGGTAGCAGTGGTGTAAAAGCCACTGCCTCTCATTCTTGCACGCGTGAAAACACCCAAAATGAGCATTCAAGAGCGATTCAATAAGCTTGAAGCTTTCATCGCAATCAAACTAAAATAAATTAGTATAAACTAAAATATTTTTAAAAAGTTTGCAAGAAGATTCAGCAGACGACATTTTCAGACACCGTTTTTCTCATTAACATTTAAAGCACCACAGAAATTCTTGGAGTAGACAGCAATTTTACGTTTAACCCTTATCCTGCTGTTCACAACAATCCCTGCCTTTGCAAACAGGTAGATCCACATCAGATGGCTTCTGAAGAAGCCATCTGATCAGGATCTACACTCTTTGTCATTCAGTTTGAGATATTGAACTAATGTTATATCTTGTACTCTGATTGTCTGATAGTCGAAAAGGGGCATGTCCAAACTAATTTATTCAGCAGGATAAGCATTAATCTTATTTAGGCAATGCAGAATGCAGATCTACACTCTTTGTCATTCAGTTTGAGATATTGAACTAATGTTATATCTTGTACTCTGATTGTCTGATAGTCAAAAATGGGCAATGGGCATGTCCAAACTAATTTATTCAGCAGGATAAGGGTTAATCTTATTTAGGCAATGCAGAATGCAGATCTACACTCTGTCATTCAGTTTGAGAATTTGAACTAATGCTATATCTTGTACTCTGATAGTCAAAAATGGGCACTGGGCATGTCCAAACTAATTGATTCAGCAGGATAAGGGTTAATCTTATTTAGGCAATGCAGAATTGCATTTAACGTTTAAAGCACCACCGAAATACTTGGAGTAGTCATTTTAAATTTAGATAATAAGGCTGCCAAAAGTACAATTCACATGTAACAGCCAGCTTTAGTTTCTCTGAAAAGAAAAACACTTGACAATGACAACTGCAAAATTAATGCTGTGAGTGGCAGTTTGAGGGTCATTACGATAACTCTCCCCTACGACAGTGCAATTTTCACATCTCCAAAATGGCTACTTTTCTGACGAAAATCCTTCATATTTTTCTTATAAATGCTCAAAACATAGGATGTGGGTGCTCGTTAGAACCGCCTCATTGAGGCGGTTTTAACGAGTACCCACAACCTATGTATTGGAGCAGAAATAAAAAAAATAATGAATACCCAGTAAACCCCAGTTTTCTCTATATAAAGTGGGGTTTAGGGGGTCTTCATTTCAAGGACTTGTTCACGTGATGTTAAGTGGCAAATCAACTTTTCAATCAGATGTTGTTTGAAGAGTTTTAAGATGGGTGCCATGGCAACCATCTTGGTAATCAGAACAATATGAGCATTGCCAAATCTCCATTTCACCCCCATGCCTCCCTTAATGTTTCAGCTCTATCTGATAATAAGTTCCTGAGGAGATGTAGTTTGAAGAATATTAACCATTATCTTGCTGTTCACGACAACCCCTATCTTTGCAAACAGTGTAGATCCAGATCAGATGGCTTCTCTGATCAAGATCTACACTGTTTGGCATTCAGTTTATGAATTTGTAGCAATAAATTACATTAAGTAATTTGATTGGTTGATAGACAGAAATGGGTGTGGCTTAAATGAATATTCAGCAAGATAAGGGTTAAGATGGCCGTCATGGTGGCCATCTTGGATATCAGCAAGGAACCATTTAATAAATTCTTAATTTCAAACCACCCTGATGGCTGCCATCAAATTTCAGCTAAAACATACTGACTTTTAGATTGGGAGATGTCGTTTTCAAGATGGCAGCCATAGTGAAGATGGCAGCCATGGTGAACCTCTTGAATATTAGAACAACTTTATTAATTCTGAATCACCATGTTGCTCCAATGCCTTCCATTAAGTTTCACCCTAATCAGACTTTCCATTCAGGAGGAGATGTCATTTGAAGAATTTCCAGACAGCTGCCATGGCAGCCATCATGGATATCAGCAGGAAACAATTTGATTTTCAGCGAATCCCCATGTCACTACAATGCCCCCAGTCAAGTTTCAGCAGGCCACCAACAGGCAACCATGAGCTAAACTGGAGCTAATAAACATATTGATAAGCTTGCCAGTACAGCCATTGCTGAAAGTGGATGCTGTGACTGAAATATTTGAATTGATTATCATGAATTCAGCCATCACACAAAAAAAAGCCTTCAATGCAACTCTGTGACCAGTGAAGACTCGGTCAGATCAGCCTGCACATCGGCAAAAGTCTTATCAGTCTTTGCTGACTGCATGAATCTTTTATAGCCTCTGAGCATCAGTGTGATATGGTCTACTATGTGCCAATATATGCATCTTACAACTGTGCAACTGGAAGCTCAGCAAAAGGACATCTCTCATCAGTTCAATAAAGTGCAAATACATCAAAGCACAATAGCATGCTGAACAAGAATATTGCGTCACAAGTGACATGTTTGTTAAAGTACAAAGAAACTGTTCTCCATATTTAGCATATTGAATACAGTAAATTTCTGCTTCACACATAAAAACATTCTGAAAGTTCCTGCCATTCAGCTGAGAAGGACTAGCTTTACAATCGTTTGGCGCATGTTGTGAGTCATTTCTAGCACCTGCACATAAGTTCTGTTAGAAAGTTCAACATGGTATGACAAAGATTTTGGTGTGTCTTTGATTTTCATTGCAAACAGCATCAAAACGTGTGACAGGGAGAATAGAAGTGAAAACAATGATCAGGAATCAATACAATTAACCCACAGCTCCCATCAGTGACACCAAAGGGAAAGAAACAGAAACATGAAGTAACTAAACCCTTATGGAAACATCAATAGTGGAAAGCCAAATGGACAGTTACTTTCCCACAAAATGGTTATCCAAAACAAAATATAAGCAATGTACACACTGAAAACACAAACCATAACAAAAATGAAACACAATAACCCCAACTGCTTGACCCTAACACTGCTTGACCCTTAGACAGTAATTGAGATATCTTTTTTTATTTGGCTGCAATGCTGAAATTTTAGAAGGAACATAAGACAAGAAAAACTGAAGTTAATCAGGTCATTTATTTATCAGCCCATACAAGTTACAGGACAATAGCTCATACAGTTTTAGAGATACAGTCAAACCTGTCTTATTGTCCACCTCTATTAAGCGAGCAACATGTCTTAAGCAAGCATGCATTAAGTTCCCCAAAAATGCAAATGCATTAAAATTCACCTAATCAGTTCATCTACTCATCATCCTGAACCAGCCTGTAAAGTTTCAGGGCAATAGCTCAAACAGTTTTTGAGATATCTTGCTTACAAGCTTAAAACACACAAAATTTCAAAGGGGCATAACTAAAGAAAAAAAAAAAGGATTTTTTTTGTCAAAAGTTAATCAGTTCATCTTCTCATCATCCCCAACCATTCTGAAAAGTTTCAGGGCAATAGCTCAAACTGTTTTTGAGTTATCTTGCTTACAAGCTTAAAACACAAACATTTCAAAGGGCCATAACTGAAGAAAACTAGACATGTGTCCAGACGACACAGATGCCCCCGCCAAGGGCCCCACCTCACCCTGAAAATCCATGTTGCAACAAAACTTTCTAAGTGTGTGACCTTGACCTTGAGGTCATGGGCAGGGTTGTTGGTATGGGTGAATGAGACTTGGGACCTGTATCTATCATCATTCCAAATATGAAGCCAATGTATAAATATGAGCCCTAAAACTTTAAAAGCATAATAAGACTAAGTCTGTGACCTTGACCTTGAGGTCAGGGCTGGGGGTATATACAACTTTGGACGTGTAACTATCATCATACCAAATATGAAGCAAATCTATATGGTTTGGTGAGTATGAGCTCTTAATAAACTTTAAATACAAAATTTCTTTGTCTGTGACCTTGACCTTTAGGGCACGTGCATGGGTGGGGTATTGGACCAGTAACAATCATCATACCAAATATAAACTTAATTCATTATACGATTTGGAAAATATAAACTCTCAAAATATCTAATTAAAAATTTCTAAGTCTGTGACCTTGACCTTGAGCTCATGGGGATGAGTGGGGGTATCGCTGACTAAAATGGACAGGTATCTAACACCATACCAAATACAAACTCAATCCATCACACAATTTGGAAAATATCAACTCTTAAAATATCTAATTAAAAATTTCTAAGTCTGTGACCTTGACCTTGAAGCCATAGGCATGAGTGGGGGTATTGCCAAATATTTATTTGGACCTGTACCTATCATCATAGCATATATCCTTAGGACTGCCGGGCATTTTTGTGATCATGACTGAAATGGGGGTAGGGGAGAACATTTCGCCCTAGAACCCGATCTTTTGGGTCATTTAGCCTTGTCTAGCCCGTTTTCAATAGGAGACAAAATGTAATGTTCGGTATGTGAAAACAACCTTTCTGATGACGTCATAGGTCATGGCGCAGGGGTCACGCTATGCTAAAATATGCGCACAGACTTCTTTTTTTTTTTTTTTTCGTTTTTCTCTACCTAATTTTCCTCTCTTTTTCTATCATTTTCCCTTATGTACTTTTCACTCTTTCGTACCTATCCTCGACATGTCTTAATGTGGCCGCACTTGTTTCGTACAGACAGCACGCCGTCTCAAAGAACATGGGGCAGAATGGCAATTTCAGAGGCTAATTTTTTCGACTTTTTTGCCAGGTTTGGAAGCCTCCGGTCCTGTTCCTGTATCTCTTAGAGGATTGATATGCATACTGTGAACAGTTGTTGGAATACCCTATTCAAAAACACCCTTATCAAAAGTATGGTTGAATATGCGAAAGAATGAGGGTTGTTCAAAAAGTTTTTGGCAGCAATTACGCAAAAATACGCTATGGCAGTGGAAAGGATATGGTGAAGCTATTTGGAACAGCGGTAATAGCAGTTTTAAACTTGAAATCCTTATTTTGTGACATATTTTGTCGAAATATGAGGAAATCGGGGCAGTTTACAGGGATTTTCCCTTTTTCACCATATCCTTAGGACTGCCGGGCATTTTTGTGATCATGACTGAAATGGGGGTAGGGGAGAACATTTCGCCCTAGAACCCGATCTTTTGGGTCATTTAGCCTTGTCTAGCCCGTTTTCAATAGGAGACAAAATGTAATGTTCGGTATGTGAAAACAACCTTTCTGATGACGTCATAGGTCATGGCGCAGGGGTCACGCTATGCTAAAATATGCGCACAGACTTCTTTTTTTTTTTTTTTTTCGTTTTTCTTTACCTAATTTTCCTCTCTTTTTCTATCATTTTCCCTTATGTACTTTTCACTCTTTCGTACCTATCCTTGACATGTCTTAATGTGGCCGCACTTGTTTCGTACAGACAGCACGCCGTCTCAAAGAACATGGGGTAGAATGGCAATTTCAAAGGCTATTTTTTCGAATTTTTTGCCAGGTTTGGAAGCCTCCGGTCCTGTTCCTGTATCTCTTAGAGGATTGATATGCATACTGTGAACAGTTGTTGGAATACCCTATTCAAAAACACCCTTATCAAAAGTATGGTTGAATATGCGAAAGAATGAGGGTTGTTAAAAAAGTTTTTGGCAGCAATTACGCAAAAATACGCTATGGCAGTGGAAAGGATATAAGCCAAATCCATAATATGGTTTGGAAAATTTGAGCTCTTTAAAATCTTTAACACTAAAATTGTCTGAGTCTGTGATCTTGACCTTGAGGTCATAGGCATGGGTGGGGGTATTGCTGAATAAAACATTGTACCTATATCTATCATCATATGAACCAAAGCCATCATAAAAGTTCAGGTTCTACCAGGTACAAATACCTTAACTGGAGTCTTTAACATGGAAAATTTCTAAATCCATGACCTTGACCTTGAGGTCATAGGTATGGGTGGGGGTATCGCTGAATTAAACTTTGGACCTATATCTATAATCATACCAAATATGAACCAATTCCATCGAATGGTTTGGAAAATACGAGTTCTAAAATGTTCAGGTCTACCTGTTACAAAAAACCTTAACCTGAGTCTTTAACATTGAAAATTTCTAAGTCTGTGACCTTGACCTTGAGGTCACAGGCATGGGTGGGGGTATTGCTGAATAAAACTTTGGACCTGTATCTATCATCATACCAAAGATGAACTAGTTCCATGTAATCGGTTAGGAAAATATGAGTTCTAAAAGTTCAGGCTCTACCTGTTACAAAAACCTTAACCTGAGGTTACAGGATCAAGTACGTACGTACGTACACACACACATACAGACGGACGTACGCACTTACGGAAAACCGAAAAACTATATGCCCCCGGCATCATACGATGCGGGGGCATAAAAAATTTCGGATTTTTTTTCAAAAGTTAATCAGTTCATCTACTCATCATCCTGAACCAGCCTGTAAAGCTTCAGGGTTATAGCTCAAACAGTTTTTGAGATATCTTGCTTACATGCTTAAAACACGCAAAATTTCAAAGGGGCATAACTCAAGAAAACAAAAATTGGATTTTTGTCAAAAGTTAATCAGTTCATCTTCTCATCATCCCCAACCATTCTGTAAAGTTTCAGGGCAATAGCTCAAACAGTTTTTTAGTTATCTTGCTTACAAGCTTAAAACGCAAAATATTTCAAAGGGCCATAACTCATGAAAAAAAATCAGATTTTTTTCAAAAGTTAATTAGTTCATCTACTCATCATCCCAAACCAGTCTGTAAAGTATCAGGGCAAAAGTGCAAACAGTTTTTGAGATATCTTGCTTACAAGATTTCAAAGTGTTCTTTTGCAAAGGGTAATAAATCAAGAAAGGAGCATAATCCTGACGAGAAAAAAAAACTGGAAATCTGTTGAAAGTTAATCAGTTCATTTTCTCTTCATCCCCAACCATTCTGTAAAGTTTCAGGGCGATAGCGCAAACAGTTTTTTAGTTATCTTGCTTACAAGCTTAAAACGCAAAAAATTTCAAATGCCATAACTGAAGAAAAAAAATTCGGATTTTTTTCAAAAGTTAATCAGTTCATCTACTCATCATCCTGAACCAGCCTGTAAAGTTTCAGGGCAATAGCTCATACAGTTTTTGAGTTTTCTTGCTTACAAGCTTAAAACGTGCAAAATTTCAAAGGGGCATAACTCAAGAAAAAAAATTGGATTTTTGTCAAAAGTTAATCAGTTCATCTTCTCATCATCCCCAACCATTCTGTAAAGTTTCAGGGCAATAGCTCAAACAGTTTTTAGCTCACCTGAGCACGAAGTGCTCAAGGTGAGCTTTTGGGATCGGTCTTTGTCCGTCGTCCGTCGTCCGTCGTCCGTGCGTCCGTGCGTCCGTGCGTCCGTGCGTCCGTCGTCAACTTTTGCTTTAAACAACTTCTTCTCCAAAACTGCTGGACAGATTTTGATCTAATTTCACAGGAATGCTCCTTGGGTGATCCTCTACCAAAATTGCTCAAACTATTCTGCTCGGGTGAACAAGATGGCCGCCAGAGCTAAAAATAGAAAAACCTTTAAACGACTTCTCCTGCTTAACCAGTGGATGGATTTTGAATTTATTTCACAGGAATGTTCCTTGGATGACCTTCTACCAAAATTGCTCAAACAGTTCCGCTCGGGTGAACAAAATGGCCGCCAGAGCTAAAAATAGAAAAACCTTTAAAGGACTTCTTCTCCTTAACCAGTGGATGGATTTTGAAATCATTGCACAGGAATGTTTCTTGGGTGCCCCTCTACTAAAATTGCTCAAACCGTTCCGCTCGGGTGAACAAAATGGCCGCCAGAGCTAAAAATAGAAAAACCTTTAAACGACTTCTTCTCCTTAACCAGTGGATGGATTTTGAAATTATTGAACAGGAATGTTCCTTGGGAGCCCCTCTACAAAAATTGCTCAAACCGTTCTGCTCGGGTGAACAAAATGGCCGCCAGAGCTAAAAATAGAAAAACCTTTAAAGGACTTCTTCTCCTTAATCAGTGGATGGATTTCGAAATTACTTCACAGGAATGTTCCTTGGGTGACCCTCTACCAAAATTGCTCAAACTGTTCCGCTCATGTGAACAAAATGGCCGCCAGAGCTAAAAATAGAAAAACCTTTAAAGGACTTCTTCTCCTTAACCAGTGGATGGATTTCGAAATTACTTCACAGGAATGTTCCTTGGGTGACCCTGTGCCAAAATTGCTCTAACCATTTTGCTCCAGTGAACAAGATGGCCGCCAGAGCTAAAAATAGAAAAACCTTTAAACGACTTCTACTCCTTAACTAGTGGATGGATTTTGAAATTACTTCACAGGAAGGTTCCTTGGGTGACCCTCTACCAAAATTGCTCAAACCGTTCCGCTCGGGTGAACAAGATGGCCGCCAGAGCTAAAAATAGAATAACGTTTAAACGGCTTTTTCTCCTTAACCAGTGGATGGATTTTGAAATTATTTCAAAGGAATGTTCCTTGTGTGACCCTCTACCAGAATTGCTCAAATCGTTCCACTCGGGTGAACCAAATGGCCGCCAGAGCTAAAAATAGAAAAACCTTTAAACGACTTCTTCTCCTTAACCAGTGGATGGATTTTGAAATTATTGAACAGGAATGTTCCTTGGGAGCCCCTCTACTAAAATTGCTCAAACCGTTCCGCTCGGGTGAACAAAATGGCCGCCAGAGCTAAAAATAGAAAAACCTTTAAAGGACTTCTTCTCCTTAATCAGTGGATGGATTTCGAAATTAATTCACAGGAATGTTCCTTGGGTGACCCTCTACCAAAATTGCTCAAACTGTTCCGCTCGGGTGAACAAAATGGCCGCCAGAGCTAAAAATAGAAAAACCTTTAAAGGACTTCTTCTCCTTAACCAGTGGATGGATTTCGAAATTACTTCACAGGAATGTTCCTTGGGTGACCCTCTGCCAAAATTGCTCTAACCATTTCCCTCCAGTGAACAAGATGGCCGCCAGAGCTACAAAATAGAAAAACCTTTAAACGACTTCTACTCCTTAACTAGTGGATGGATTTTGAAATTACTTCACAGGAAGGTTCCTTGGGTGACCCTCTACCAAAATTGCTCAAACCGTTCCGCTCGGGTGAACAAGATGGCCACCAGAGCTAAAAATAGAATAACGTTTAAACGGCTTTTTCTCCTTAACCAGTGGATGGATTTTGAAATTATTTCAAAGGAGTGTTCCTTGTGTGACCCTCTACCAGAATTGCTCAAACCATTCCGCTCGGGTGAACAAAATGGCCACCAGAGCTAAAAATAGAAAAACCTTTAAACGACTTCTTCTCCTTAACCAGTGGATGGATTTTGAAATTATTTCACAGGAATGTTCCTTTGGTGAATCTCATCAAAAAATGCTCATACCGTTCCCCTTGGGTGAACAAAATGGCTGCCAGAGCAAAAATAGAAAAACTTTTAAACGATTTCTTCTCCTTAACCAGTGGATGAATTTTGAAATTATTTCACAGGAATGTTCGTTTGGTGTCCCTCTACCAAAATTGCTCATACTGTTCAGCTAGGGCGAACAAAATGGCCACCAGAGCTTCTCCTGCTTAACCAGCGGATGGATTATTAGCCCTGGAGCCAAAAACGGCCTGCCCCGGGGCCCACTGGTTTTACATAGGCTTATATAGGGAAAACCTTTAAAAATCTTCTTGTCTGAAACCAGAAGGCCCAGGTCTTTGATATTTGGTATGTAGCTTTGTCTAGTGGATCGCTACCAAGATTGTTCAAATTATAGCCCTGGTGCCAAAAACAGCCCCACCCCGGGGCCCACTGGTTTTACATAGGCTTATATGGAAAACCTTTAAAAATCTTCTTGTCTGAAACCAGAAGACCAAGGTCTTTGATATTTGGTATGAAGCTTCATCTAGTGGACCTCTACCAAGATTGTTCAAATTATAGCCCTGGGGCCAAAACCGGCCCCGCCCCGGGGCCCACTGGTTTTACATAGGCTTATATTGGGAAAACCTTTAAAAATCTTCTTGTCTGAAACCAGAAGGCCCAGGTCTTTGATATTTGGTAAGTAGCTTCGTCAAGTGGACCGTTACCAAGATTGTTCAAATTATAGCCCTTGGGCCAAAAAATGCCCCCGCGCCAGGGCCCACTGGTTTTACATAGGCTTTTATAGGGAAAACCTTTAAAAATCTTCTCGTCTGAAACCAGAAGGCCCAGGTCTTTGATATTTGGTATGAAGCGTCATCTAGTGGACCTCTACCAAGATTGTTGAAATTATAGCCCTTGGGCCAAAAATGTCGCCGCCCAGAGACCGATTGGTTTTACATAGACTTATAAAGGGAAATTTTTAAAAATCTTCTTCTCTGAAACTGCAAGGCCCAGGTCTTTGATATTTGGTATGGAGCTTCATCTAGTGGACCTCTACCAAGTTTGTCAAAATTATAGCCCTGGGGCCACAAATGCCCCCCACCCAGGGCCCTTTGGTTTTGCAGAGACTTATATAGCCTGGTGCATAGGCTTATGTAGGGAATATCTTTATAAAAATCTTCTTTTCTGAAACAGCAAGGCCCAGGTCTTTGATATTTGGTGTGTAGCGTCATCTAGTGGACCTTTGCCAAGATTGTTCAAATTATAGCCTTTGTTTTTGTTTGGTATGAAGCTTCACCTTTAAGACCTCCCTCAACATTATGCACATTAAAGCCCTTCCGCCAATAATGGCCCTCCCTGGGGCCCACTTGTTACACTATGGATCAGGTGAGCGATCCAGGGCCATCATGGCCCTCTTGTTTAGTTATCTTGCTTACAAGCTTAAAACGCAAAAAAAATTCAAAGGGCCATAACTCAAGAAAAAAAATCAGATTTTTGTCAAAAGTTAATCAGTTCATCTACTCATCATCCCAAACCAGTCTGTAAAGTTACAGGGCAAAAGTTCAAGCAGTTTTTGAGATATCTTGCTTACAAGATTTCAAAGTATTTTTTGCAAAGGGGCATAACTCAATAAAGGGGCATAATCCTGACGAGAAAAAAAAAATGGATTTTTGTTGAAAGTTAATCAGTTCATCTTCTTATCATCCCCAACCATTCTGTAAAGTTTCAGGGCAATAGCTCAAACAGTTTTTTAGTTATCTTGCTTACAAGCTTGAAACGCAAAAAATTCCAAAGGGCCATAACTCAAGAAAAAATTTCGGATTTTTTTCAGAAGTTAATCAGTTCATCTACTCATCATCTTGAACCTGCCTGTAAAGTTTCAGGGCAATAGCTCAAACAGTTTTTGAGATATCTTGCTTACAAGTTTAAAACGCGCAAAATTTCAAAGGGGCATAACTCAACAAAAAAACAATTGATTTTTGTCAAAAGTTAATCAGTTCATCTTCTCATCATCCCCAACCATTCTGTAAAGTTTCAGGGCAATAGCTCAAAACAGTTTTTTAGTTATCTTGCTTACAAGCTTAAATCGCAAAAATTTTCTAAGGGCCATAACTCAATAAAAAAATTTCGATAGTTTTCGAAAGTTAATCAGTTCATCTACTTATCATCCCAAACCAGTCTGTAAAGTTTCAGGGCAAAAGCTTAAACAGTATTTGAGATATCTTGCTTACAAGATTTCAAAGTATTTTTTGCAAAGGGGCATAACTCAAGAAAGGGGCATATACCTGACGAGAAAAAAAACATGGGTCAATTATTTTTTCATAAGGAATCCATATATGAAATTTTAAAAACCTAGCACCCATGGTTCTTAAGTTATGCTATGCAGTTAAAAAGCGGGACGGACGGAAGGATGGACTGACGAACAGGGCAAAATCAATATGCCCCCACAACTTCTTCGAAGTTGGGGGCATAATAAACCGCGACAGAAAAACCGCCTTGGAAAGGTCTGTGTAACAAATTCCACTGGGGGGCTTAAATAAGATGAAACAACACAGAGGATTCGACAGCAAGAAACCACTGAAATGCTGGAGCAAAAGAAAACCAAAGTTAGACACTGTTGGGCACGACCAGACTTATTGCTAAACTGCTGGTTGCGTGGTTGTAAAACACCAATCCATCTCTGGGCTATCCCAAGAGAGATGACTGACAGCTCTGGTCATAGTGGATGGACGTGCTGGGTGATCTGTATCTTTGCAAGTTGCATCTGTTCTATTGTTTGTTTTGTTGTAGGCTGGACTGCCGTAAAAATCCTAAAAATTCGGACACCTTCTAAAGTTGCTGTAATTCTCCTAAAATTTTAACAAATTCGTTTCACGATCTAACAAGGAGTCCAAAAAGTGTAAATGGAATGGCAAACAATGTAGACCCTGATCAGACTGCTCTTTAGGAGCATTCTGATCTGGGTCTGCACTGTTTGCTTAGGACTGTCTGTCCCTATACTGAGGATCATGACGGTAATTAAAAGAATATTTAATGTGGAAAAAATCCTGACAGATAAACCTTGTCAAAACTTACTTACCAAAACAAATACAAACATTTTAATATTAGCCCTTAAGATGCCAGCCACAACAATTGTCATCTGTATAATGTTCTCTGCTGGTTACTTTAAAAGTCATTGTTGCAAACAGTGTGGACCCAGATCAGACTGCTCCTGTAGGAGCAGTCTGATCAGGGTCCACACTGTTTGCCTGTATGCAAAACTGTTAGAAGTGGCAGCACATGACAGTTTTTGCAGATTAATCCCCATTGTGTGCTAGTGGACTCTTCCATTGCAATATGTTGGACAAGTCCATTTGTCATAAAAGGGATGGTATTTTTTCCTTTTTACTCTATTTTTGACGGAAAATTCTGTTAGCAAATAGTGCAGGCCCTGATCAGACGCCGCAGTCTGGGGCATTTGATCTGGGCCTGCACTGTTTGCCAAGGTACCCATTTAGGGGTTTCCCACATACAATGGGTTAACAGCCATTTAGAGACAATTTTTTCTCAACATCTTCTAATAAAATGTAAAAGGCAAAATGCACAACATGAAAAAATTGCACCAGTATGTGGACATAATTTACTTTGGAGCTGAGACACAGAAAAATGTTAGGAATCAAGAACTTATCAGGTATCATATATGCTACCCCACCCCGCACACGCACTCTTCCACCAACATTGAACACCACATTGATAAATGCACTGGTTGAATACGACCTCATATGCAGTCGTTAAGGTTGACGTCGCAGCACGTTACGTGACGTCACTAAACATTGATGTTGCAGGTATGCAAGAAAAAGAATCCTATATGGGTGTGAGGGGTGGATAGAAAAATCCGTCCCTCGGGATCACTGTCTGGCATCACTCGGCAAGCCTTGTGATGCCGGACAGTGACCCTCGGGATGGATTTTTCCATCCACCCCTCACACCCATATAAGATTCTATGGTACCTGACTGCTCTGATATCCTTTGACAAAGGTACATGAAGTATTTTCTGTTTGATTATTTTTTTGTTTTTTTTAGGGGGGTTGGATGGGAGGGTGTGAATGTTCTGGATGATTTTTCAAGCTTAGAGGTGATCATAAGTGTACGTCAAGCAAACATGTCTTTGGACAGCACAAAGTTTGATCACAGTCTTTGCTGCACACTATACTACACCACAACCTCTTTATAACACGGTTCATTATAACACGGTTTTGGATGTAACACGGTTTCAAGATGGATCCCAAAAATGTATAGACTATATAGAAAAATGACCATAAATGGTCATTTTTCTATATAATCTATACATTTTTGTTTGGATATAACACGGTTGTTTAACTAACACGGTTTCTGTATTGGACCCCAATAATAGTGTTATAAAGAGGTTGTGGTGTAATACCCATGGAACAGAAGGCTAAGAATGCTGACTCTTAACATTAGGCTTCCATACTTTGGGTTTGAGTCACACTTAGGTTGCATGTCGGATGCCAGTTTGCAACTTAAGGTCATGTGATTTTTCTCCAGGTACTTCGGTTTGCGCCTCTCTCTGACTAACGATCAGCACAATATAAGAGAGTTAATCTTGAAAAGGCCGTACACCCCCCACTCCCCCAAAACAATTGGAACTTCTTCAAGCAAACAGGGAAGGCTGTATACTAACTAAGAAATACTGCACACAAACAAACATGATTTAGCTGATAATGGTGGGCCTGGTCAATTTCATTTAGCATAAAAACAGAATTCTTGAACTCAAAGCAAACGGAGTAGGCGCAGATCAGATGCCACCTTCTGATCTGGGTCGACACTATTTGCCAATGTACACTGCATGGGATGCAAGGCTGATACAGGTTCATCTTTTTTTTTTGTCCCATGCAGACATTTTTTTTGTTCCATGCAGACATTTTTTTGTCCCATGCAGACATTTTTTTTGTCCCATGCAGACATTTTTTTTGTCCCATGCAGACATTTTTTTTGTCCCATGCAGACATTTTTTTTGTCCCATGCAGACATTGAAAATATAGTTGTTTTCTGAAAATTATTAACCCACTTGGTACCGAAAATCCTCAAACAGGTAATTGGCAATCAGTGCAGGCCCAGATCAGACGCCGCAGAACGCGGCGTCTGATCAGGGCCTACACTGTTTGCAAAAGGTTAAGCCATTTGCCAAATAAATTTTGAATAAAATACAACCTGGCACCCCTAAATTTCGAAATGGACTCCTGCTATATATAAGGTGGAAGATTCCATTTGGTACAAAAATGTTTACGGATTTTTCTTGTGTCTCAGCTCACTTGCATTGTTCAGTATATTCAAACATATAGCTCCAGACAAGGAGGAGAAAAGGAGCCAGAGGCACCTGTTCCCTTGGACTGAGAGGCACCTGTTCCCTTGGACTGAGAGGCACCTGTTCCCTTGGACTGAGAGGCACCTGTTCCCTTGGACTGAGAGGCACCTGTTCCCTTGGACTGAGAGGCACCTGTTCCCTTGGACTGAGAGGCACCTGTTCCCTTGGACTGAGAGGCACCTGTTCCCTTGGACTGAGAGGCACCTGTTCCCTTGGACTGAGAGGCACCTGTTCCCTTGGACTGAGAGGCACCTGTTCCCTTGGACTGAGAGGCACCTGTTCCCTTGGACTGAGAGGCACCTGTTCCCTTGGACTGAGAGGCACTTGTTCCCTTGGACTGAGAGGCACCTGTTCCCTTGGACTGAGAGGCACCTGTTCCCTTGGACTGAGAGGCACCTGTTCCCTTGGACTGAGAGGCACCTGTTCCCTTGGACTGAGAGGCACCTGTTCCCTTGGACTGAGAGGCACCTGTTCCCTTGGACTGAGAGGCACCTGTTCCCTTGGACTGAGAGGCACCTGTTCCCTTGGACTGAGAGGCACCTGTTCCCTTGGACTGAGAGGCATCTGTTCCCTTGGACTGAGAGGCATCTGATCCCTTGGCCTGTTTCAGAGAACTGTTCTTGACGCCTGCTCTTAGTGCAAGTTTCAAATGGTTGTTCGCTTGCTTCTTGTCGACTTTGTACTTGAGGATAGCTTCACGTTCTTTGAGGCTGCTGACAGAAACACATGTTGTGGGTAATTTTTAGAACTGATTCTAGCAAGTTCCCACAACATAGATCTATGTTTCTAACAAGAAAAATTATTTTTCTTATTTCTCTACTAAAACATTATAATCTAAGCCTTGATGAGGTGGTTGTAATAAGTACCAACAACATATGTTTCTAACAAGATACAGTTGACTCTCGTTATCTCGACTCCGCTTATCTCGACCCTATCGCTTATGTCGAACCGATTTCTAAGTCCCGTACATTTCCCCTATATATTTATTGTATTTCAACTTCGCATGTGTCGAACTACTTTTAAGTCGACA
Source organism: Lucinisca nassula (assembly GCA_963580285.1). NCBI lineage: Eukaryota > Metazoa > Mollusca > Bivalvia > Lucinida > Lucinidae > Lucinisca > Lucinisca nassula. The sequence continues at coordinate 20,956,681 of OY757017.1, forward strand.
CTTCGGCTATCTCGCCCATCATTTTCAGTCCCTGAATGTATTTTTCACTGTTTTTACTACTGCGTATCTCGAACCGGGGTTCATGACGTAACGAAAAAAAAAAAAAAAAACCATGCGTCCGGTCCTTCAATTTTGTAATAGGCCTTTAGAAAACAATTCATCAATACTCACAATGTTGTTAATTATCCCATGTGTCCAGGTGCGTTTGCAATTAAAATTAACACACACAATACCTTTTCGGCTACTAAGAAAATCTTGTGCATGTATAAAGACTGACACACGGTGCTCAACCTTTAATCTTACACCGTCTCGTGTCAATGATTTGCAAGATTTCCGTGATTAAAGGCGGCGTTGTCTTTCTTGCAGAAATGTCAAAGAAAGTGATAAAAGTTGTGATAATCTCGGCGTGTTAAAAATGCAGTTGATCGGAACAATTCACGTGTATAGTTGTTAACCCGTCTGTTTCTTAACCGATGCAAATCCATGTACAAACAGTGTAGATCCAAAATGGATGGCTCATAACAAGCTTTCGCGGCAGGACCTAAACTGTTTGCCATAGTGACGGTTAATCAGTTAGAGGGGAGATGAGTCAAACAACTGTATGCCTTATATAGCATGTACAGCTCTCGGAAGTAATATAAGCGTCGCATTCACAAGCGGGAACCAGTCTGTTTAGTATCTAACTATATTTTGCGTATTTGGAAACCCAGATTTGTAGGCATTTAAAAGACAACAAAATACGTTAGAAATCTATCAGTTTTATTTATTTATTAATTTGTTCATAAACGCTATACTCCGACAAGCTCCAGTACTTTCATAAACAAGTTTTAAAAACTCAGTAAACCGTTCATGTAAGAATTACCAAGAATACCAAGCATATCACGGCAAACAATGTGTTCGGACATACATGTGACGTCACACTTTGGTTATCTCGTACTACGGATAACTCGAACTTTTTTATCCGGTCCCGTGAGGTTCGAGATAACGAGAGTCGACTGTATAAGGAAAATTATTTATCTTATTTCTATATTTAAACATGTTATACATATGCAGAAATCATCAACATACAATGAAGAATCTGCATTGCACAATATCATTTATTTTGCTGCTAAATAATGTAGTTGACAGAATACTACCTTGTGGGACACCCTGCTCTTGATGGTAAAGAACTGACAGGGTAGATCCGATTCACACCTGAACCATGTACTCTCCTAAAAATCTTTGATGATTTCATTTTCAACGATGCATCAACCCTCTTTGTGGGTCATAAGCTTTGTGGGTACTTGTTTGAAATGCCTATTTGATGTGATTCTAACAAGTACCCACAACATATGTATCTATCAGGCAATAAGGAAAACTGATTTTCTTTTCTTTATTAAAACTTGTTACAATAGCCTCAATAAGGCAATTCTAACAAGTACCCACAACATGCGTTTCTAACAAGGAATACATGTAATAAAAACTATCCTTTAACCCTTAAGACCCCGAGAGAAACTACATCAGAAAATGTTGTCTGCTTATGTTGTCTGCTGAATTGTTTTGAAAACTTTTTATGTTTGGCATTTACATTAACCCTTAAGATGCTGAGAAAAACTACATCTGAAAATGTTGTCTGCTGAATTTTTTTGGCAAACTTTTAAAGAATATTTTTGCATACAGGCAAACAGTGTGGGCCCAGATCAGACTGCTCCTGCAGGAGCAGTCTGATATGGGGCCACGCTGTTGGCAAAAAAAATACTTTTAAGGTAACCGGCAGACGGCAAAGCAGACGACAATTGTCACGATTGGCATTTTATGTGTAAATTATCTTCGTCCCTCCTCCTTATCGGAAACCATGACAAAAACTGGAACCTGTACTTCGATGAAGGCACAAAATCACTGAAGCCTAAAAAAAAATCACAGTCTTTTTATTGGTATGTAATAACTAGACTAACGTATAGATCCTAAGTATTGGGACAGGGAGGCCTAAAGCAAACAGTGCAGACCCAGATCAGACTGCTCCTTCAGGAGCAGAAGCAAACAGTGCAGACCCAGATCAGACTGCTCCTCCAGGAGCAGTCTGATCAGGGTCTACACTGTTTGCCATTCCGTCTGCTTTTTTGGACTCCTTGCTAGATCATGAAACATTGTTACAATTTTTGGAGAAAAACAGCAAGTTCTCCAGGTGTCCGAATTTTTAGGATTTTTACAGTAAATAAACATTCTACATATAGTACTAACAACTGGTTAATTAGATATGCTACAAAAGGGTAGGAATCAAAGACATTTTTGTTACAAATTCTGGACATCTTAGTTCAGGGCCCAGTTGTTCCAAGCATCGTTAGCTTAACAAGCTCATTAGTGGCTGAATTGTTAACTGTTCTAGGGTATATTGTTACCAGTTTGTAACAAAAATATCAAGATTCAATCTGGATTGTAACAAAACTAATCCTTAAAACAGTAATTCAGAGGAACAGGCAAGAAAAATATTCCTGGACAGTTTTGTCCAATGCTTCAAAAAAAGGTTTTTGGGACTATTTAACCCATTTTGTCATGAATGGAATCTTCTGCCTTGAATATTGTATATGTATGTATTTTGTTCCTCGGATTCGAAGTTTTACAGCCTGGTCAACACTTAAGGTCAGTTAACCCTTATACCACTGAATAATTAATTTAGCCACACCCATTTCTGACTGATCGAATCAGATAACTTGATGTAATATATTCCTGCAAATTCAAAAACTGAATGTCAAACAGTGTAGATCCTGATCAAATGGCTTCTTGTGAAGCCATCTGATCTGGATCTTCACTGTTTGCAAAGGTAGGGGCTGTTTGCAAAGGTAGGGGCAGTCGTGTTAACCAGATAAGGGTTATTTCCTCGGCAGGCATAGACTTTCTAATCTGTTAACCAGTTACGATGTGAGTAAGAGCATATTCTTTTGCCAGTAACTGACAACTGTGCTTCTTAAAATTAGTTGCCGGGAGAGTATGACCATAGAAGGTACAGATATCACTTTCTACAAGAACGTTTTTGTTTGTTTATTTGTTTGAGTTGAGGTTTAACGTCCCTATCAACACTATTTAGGTCATCTTGGAGACGTTGCTTCCAATTTTGTGGGACTTTTACCCGACAATGAGATGAAATGACATCTCATGCCCTGTGGCCCAATGAAACCAAAAGGCTTATATGCATTGGACGGTCCAACTCACACTATTTTGCCTGGGCAGGCTTAATCCTTCTAAGTGGTTTACGAGTACTCATGTGTGGTCAGTTTCAGCTCTGCGTCGAAGCATCATGCAGCCCAATCTATTTCTTTAAGCCCCGATGGGCGGGGGCTGACTGTTTGAAAGACACCTTTTTACAAGAACGTTGATGGACCTGCGGGAAATTGAATTCCAAACTTCCCAGTCATCGGCAGGACAAACATCAGACTGAGCAACCAGGATTGGCCAGGATCATACTCTTAACCCTTTGAATGCTAATCAAACTAGCAGACAGCATTTGAGCTGGCGCATGACAAAACCTACAATAAGACCCATGCTATGGTCTAAGACTCAGTTCAGCTGGACCCTCAGGTCAGCCTTGTCGGAGCATTCTCTTGTTGCCATATGAATAGCCCAGAGGCTAAAGGGGCCTCATGCAATCAGCGAAGACTCTGATCAGACTACGCAGATGTGCAGGCTGATCTGAGTCTTAGCTGGTCGCCCAGGTCTTATTGTAGATTTTGTCGTGCGCTGACTCATTTTAGAAGTGTTTATCTTTCAGTGACAGTAAGGCTTGACATTACATGTGAATCGTCTGCTCTGAGATCTTACAAGAGCTGATTGATATGTTGTGAGCCTTGTATTGAAGGAGGTATGCAGGGACGTTCTTTTTAAGTCCTACTATTCTCTAACTATATAGGACCTTGTACCCAAGGACTGGTCTCATTTGGTCAGTTTATATCAACGAGGTAGAAATCAAGTAAACAAGACAAGCAGCTTTTGCAAAATGGACAAAATCGGTGAAAGAGCAGTGATCCAATATTTGCATAAAAAAGGTTTAACACCTAAGGATATCCATAATGATATGGTAGCAACACTAGTATGGAAAGATGCTCTTTCATGTGCTACAGTGAAAAGGTGGGTGGCGGAATTCAAGCGCGGCAGACAGAGCCATGAGGATGACCTCCGTCCTAGAAAGCCTGTCAATGTTGCAACCCCTGAAATGGTCAATAAAGTCCATGATAGTGTTATGACTGACAGAAGAGTCACAGAAAGATATATCGCCAGTAGAGTTGGCATTTCACAGGAAAGAGTACATTCCATTCTGACAGAGGATCTTGCAATGAGAAAGCTTTCGGCCCGATGGGTACCATGGCTTCTGACAGTTGATCAGGAACACAGCAGGCGCACATTATCGTGTGCTAATCTTAACCTTTTTGCAAAACTTCTTCAGAGATTTGTCACTATGGATGAAACATGGGACCATCATTTTACCCCAGAGGCCAAACAACAATGGAAGCACCCTGGCTCACCCCTGCCAAAGAAGGCCAAGACTGTTCCGAAAGCCGAGAAGGTTATGGCCTCTGTTTTCTTGGATGCAGATGGTATTCTGCTGATAGATTATCTCAAAAAGGGACAAACAATCAATGGCACATACAATGTACTATGCTTCACTTCTGATGCAGTTACGGGAAAATACTAAACTTAAGCCCCGGGGTTCCATTAGGACAATGCTCCTGTTCACAAGTCTGTCATTGCTATGGCCCCCATTCATGATTGTGGCTTAAAATTGATTGAACATGTCCGACGAAATTCAAAGCTCACAACATATCAATTACCGGTAGCCCTCATAACTAGCAGTTGCATCTGCTCTAAGATCTTACGTAGCAGTTGCAGAGTTAAAATCATGTCAGAGACAGAAAAAAAAAGGGTACCAAAAGCATCTTTTTCAGGCAACTATCAAAATAAATATGTTTTTCAAAACAACGATCATAATACTCTTGTTATCTGTTTCTCTGAATTCATAATGTAAATGTGACCCGTCACGCGAAAAGGGACCTTCTGGGAATTTTTGACGAAAATGAGTTACAACTGATTTCAGATATATCGGTATTTGAGAAACAATTTGACACCAAAATGAATCAAATACTCCGAAAGGTTTCAGATTTACAGTTCTTTAAGCATAGGTACCCTAAGCGTAATAACGTCACGGAATACCAATTCGACGTCATGCGTTACGTCAACAAACTGTTAAAGGTTAAGTCGCAGGTATTGACACAAGAAAACATCTGAAAGGCATTTTCAAAACAGTAAAACATTTATTTTCTTAACGCTGTTTAATTATCAAGCATTTCTTTGAGAAATCTGGCATATTGTCGTCGTCTGGAACTGTGTAGTTTTAACGATTGCAATGGGCAGACCAAAAACACATTTTACCTATTATATGAGCTTCAAAACTTGTTTACATGTGTGAACAAACGCGCAGATCAGCCTGCACATCAACATAGGCTGATCAGCGCAAATAATGCAAGCTTTTGTGATCGTGTTATAAGGCAGTAGTTTTGGTGTTAGTCTTTTGCTGTGTTGTTGTTGTTGTTGTTGTATGTCTGCGAATTTGTTGTGAGTTGTTGTTTAATGTTTTCTAATGGTCTGATCACCCCGTGTGGGGAAGAGAGGGTGATCATAAACACTCGTAATTTTTCTTGCTTTGATGTTTTTTGGTGTCGAGAGTGGGCTGCGTCTTACGGTGATTGTGGCGCTCTCTCGGTCTTTCTTTTAAATTTAGGCGGCTCAATGACAAAATTCAGGTCACCTAAGGTCTCTCACCGCTGTGGGTTCGAGCCTTGCTCGGGTTATATGTGAGAGGCCAAGGTCTGCAACGGAAGGTCAGGTGGATTTTCTATGGGTACTCCGGTTTTCGCCCACCTATGATTACAGATGGGATCGATAAAAGTGAAGTAATCTTCAGAGGGCCGCAAAACCAAAACTAAATATAAAAAAAGCCACCTAAAGCTCGAGTAAAAAGTAAGACGCGTTTTTTTTTCTCGGTACTCTGGTTTTCTCCCACATCTGATTAATGATAGGCTTGAAATTAGTGAAAACATACTGAAAGGGTCGGAAAACAACAACAAAAAAAAAGAATAAGTAAATAAATGCATAATGAAAAAAGAAGTAGTGGGGGGTGGGGTTGGGACAGAGGTTTATTGTATTTTTCATTTTTCTTATAGTTGATATTCGTAAGAAAACACCTGAATGAGGCGGTTCTAACAGCACCATTGACCTTACTTAGTTTCATCACCTTTTTTAAGATCTGAAAGAATGCACTATGGCACACGAATGTGTTGTGTTAATGAAAACTCACCTTCATGCCTCAAAAATCTGTATAAAGATACAAAGCTTCAGGCTGACTTTTCAACAATGCGGGTGCCCGCCGAGGGCTCGCCTGCCTCCTAAACGCAAGCACTCGCCCGAGCGCCCGCGAGCGTTTGCGATACAGACTGAGCGGTGTATCACTGGGTATCGAATCCTTTGCGCATGCGTAAAGGGAACGGAGGTTCTGCCACAGCTGTCTAAACGGGTATTAACTACCTTCCACAGAATTATTTGCCAGTTCCTAAAGCAGAACTAGCAGAATTAAACTTCTGATACAGCGAGCGCCCAGTGTTGTTCAATGGTGTGTTTGCTTTGTTTGTTCAAGCGCTCAACGGCCCCCGCCCATCGGGACTTGAAGAAATAGATGTGCTGCATGATGCTTCCACGCAGAGCTGAAATCCGACCACACACGAGTACTGGTAAACCGCTTAGAGGATCTAAGTCTGCCCAGGTAAAGCGGTGCGAGTCGGACCGTCCATGCTTATAAACCCTATCGGTTTCATTGAGCGACAGGGCTTGAGAAGTCATTTCATCTCAGTGTCGGGTAAAAGTCCCACAAAGTTGGAAGCAACGTCTCCAAAATGACCTATACAGTGTTGAAGGGGACGTTAAACCTCAAATCAAACAAACAAAATCATGCGCTCAAGCGAGCGCCGCATTGTTGAATGCACCACCACTTTCACACTGTGCGCACACGATTAATTTGCCTTTAATGCAGAAAACTTCAAGTCTGCATAACAAAATTTCTTTAAAATTAAACCCATATACTGGTTGTGTCTGTTGTTGAGAATCGTGTTGCTATAAAATGCTTTGAAATGGGGAAAATGTGGAATAATTCATCACCTTATGTGATCAGTTCCTGATCTTTTATAATTTTGATTATCTATCTATCTATCTATCTATCTATCTATCTATCTATCTATCTATCTATCTATCTATCTATCTATCTATCTATCTATCCTATCTAATCTAATCTAATCTAATCTATCTATCATTTCTTTTCAATGTCGGGTAAAAGACCCACAAAATTGGAAGCAACGTCTCTAAAATGACCTATAGTTTTGACGGAGAGGTTCAACCTCAAATCAAACAAACAAACAAACAAATCTATCTATATTTTTTTTTTTTCAGGATAAAAGCCTACACAGTATTCATGTTATTTCGGTAGGGATTTTTAACCTGCACAGGAGATGATTTTCCCTGCACTTGGGGCCTCAGTTATCATCCTGATCGGAGGGACGATGCACTTTGGTGATTTATCCCTGCAATGGTACATGTACGCGACAACAGCATTGTTCTTGTTTTTTGTTTTTTTTTTCGTTTGGTGGGGGTGGGGGTAGGGGGGTAGGGGGGGGGTAGGGGGGGGGGGGGACGTCAGTTGTCACACTGCCACTGGAGATTTAGATAAATGTATTTAACTGAGTTGTCAGAATTCATTACTCAGTCTCATTCGCCGGTAAGTCCAGCCTCATTAAGTTGGTATGTAACTTGGTTGGGTAATTGTTTGGAGCGAATTTCAAACAGATGGCATTATGAGGGAAGTTTTAAACTACAGTATGTAGTCTCTCGTCTCAAACTCTGATATCTCAATCAATGGCTTAAGTCAAACTAAATTTTGTGCATTGATGTTGATCGCTGGTACCAGTGGCTTGTACTAACTGTGATGTATTCTAACACTATATTGATTAACTTATGACGTAGGAGTTAGACGTCACCAATACCCAATGGCTGTGGACTGGTTGACCTTATCGCCCAGGTTGAATATACCTGCTAGGCCTGGCATTTAGCTGACCTTACACAGATGAAAAAAAAAAATCTTTGCCCGGACCTGTATACGCTGTTAAATTCAGTTCATCCATCGTCTGCGTACAGGTTCAGAAAACAATTTTTGTGTAAAGTTTTGCGACGTTTACTGTTTATTAATATCATTCACTCAAACAAGGAACGAAACTCGAATAGGAACAGTACAAAATCAAAATGAAAAAAAAATCCATTTCGCTCAATGTAAGATGAATTGTGCGTCCAATTATGACACAGCGTAATCAAATTATCAGCAAATGATGTTAACGTGAACATTATTTTCCAACGTCATTCACGCTAAATGACGTAATTTCCCAGAAGGTCCCTTTTCGCGTGACGAGTCACAAATAATCTTGGTAGTAAACAGCCTGATAATAAACCACTCACTTAGGCCAGGTCCACAATGTCAAATTCAACAAGATTGCTCGTGCAAACATTTTTGTCAAAGGAGCAGTCTCTATAAGGCTGTTTTCATGGCCACAACCGATTTCCTTTAAATTTTGCAGCTTCAAATGGGTACATATTGGCTGTCTATTGGTGAATTTTCAGACTCTTTGGTCCACTGGTTTTTGCTGTATACACTATTAAAGTTGGTGGGGTAATGTCACCCCATCACGGGTATACCAACAAAAATGCTATTATTTTTGTTCAAAGTGCATGACTGGAGGCGATGTTTGCCGTATGCTTACTACCCTTTTAGGCATAACAGCCGGTGATAACAATCTTATAAATATCAAACAAGAGAAAAGTTTATACGTGCTTGTAAGTTGTACCCAAATATCATTAATTTTAATTCCCTAACTTTACGAAAAACCACAACACCTTTACAGTTTTCAACTTATTTCAAAGATCTTTCATAAATATAATGTTGATGTAATAGTCATTCTAGGTATATGTCAGAATTATTGTTAGCTCATAAAACTTAAAGAGTTACCTGCCCCTGAAATTGGATTTTACCCGTTTTTTAAATCCGAGTGCATTTATCCGTTTGTAGTACTCAGAACTTCATTTGAAAGTGAATAAACCGATTCCATGCAAATATTATTAAATAGATGTTGACAAGGAAGTCATTTGATTTAATAGTGCATGCTAGTATTTCCTTTTTTTTTTTTTTTTTTTTTTTTTTTTGCTTATTTATGAACTCTTAATTTCCAGGTGCAAATGGAACATTTGTCAACTGTCAAACATTTTTGACCACCAAAGCAGGCTTTGCTCATGTTGTGGAACCTCATTTTAGACTGATACTGTGCTTAAATATAAGCCTGTATGGTCTCAGGACATGTTTAAGAATTTTTTAATTTACTGATTTTCCTCTGAATCGCTAGATGTACTCCATGTGTTAACAGCAGCATCATAAACAAAATCAATATGTTCCCGGCTTGGTTTTGCTTCACTATTTTCTGTTTTGTTCCGGTAATATCCCAAATACCAGAGAACAGAAGCCACATGTGGGCAACATCCCACGGTACGAGCTCCACTTCTGCACCCACAATACCATCCAGTGATTGGGTTCAGTCCTTGTGTATATTCAACCCAGATGTTATATGTTATATTAGACGTGTGGCGATAACATATCTGTGCTTTGAGAACACCATCTTCTTCTTTGAGTGCCATTATCTCATATGATCCATTGTCGTCAAAATGTTCATCTGTGTAGGATTTGGCTTGTTTCAGCTGGTAAATACCCAGTTTCAAATTCCTGAGTTCATCCTCAGTCATCTCTGGGAAATTCTCAAGTTTCTCATCATCGATCTTTTTCCAAATAACCCGTTTTTTTATCCCAGCCAATTTTTGTCGCGCCTGCTATTAGCATGGCGCGATATAAGCGCCCGGTTTTCCGTCCGTTTGTTCGTCCGTTCGTCAAGGCGTCAACATTTGCGACCACCCTAGCGTTCACCCTAATGGTCAAGTTTATTTCTCAAGAACTATAAGAGCTTCATTAATGATACTTGTTATAAACTTGTATCTGGGGATGACAACTTACATGCAAGCATTCATATTTGACCTTGACCTACACTTCATGGTTCACTGACTTTGTAAAACATTGCAATCACCCTGGCGTTCACACCAATGGTCAAGTTTATTTCTCAATAACTATAAGAGCTTCATTAATGATATGTGGTAAAAACTTGTATCTGTGGATGGCATTTTGAATGCAAGCATCCATATTTGACCTTGACCTACATTTCATGGTTCACTGACTTTGTAAAATATTGCGACCACCTTAGCGTTCACCCTAATGGTCAAGTTTATTTCTCAAGAACTATAAGAGTTTAATTAATGATACTTGGTACAAACTTGTGTCTGGGGATGGTAACTTAAATACAAGCATCCATATTTAACATTGACCTATATTTCATGGTTCACTGACTTTGTAAACTATTGCGACCACCCTAGCGTTCACCCTAATGGTCAAGTTTATTTCTACAGATTTATAAGAGCTTCATTAATGATATTTGGTGCGAACTTGAATCTGGGGATGGCAACTTAAATGCAAGCATCCATATTTGACCTTGACCTAAATTTCATGGTTCACTGACTTTGTAAAATATTGTGACCACCCTAGCGTTCACCGTAATGGTTAAGTTCATTTCTCAAGAATCATTAGAGCTTCATCAATGATACTTAGTACAAGCTTGCATTTGAGAATGGGATCTTTTGAGCAAGCATCTATGTTTGACCTTGACCTACCTATCATGGTTCGATGACTTTGCGCCCCCACATGCGCGACATAGCCTTCGGCGGAATTCTTGTTACAACCTTATCCTGCAGCTTATTTGGAGTTTTTGCTTGGGCCATCATTCTTCTAGCAATTACTTTGCCTGAATCTTTGCTTGTTACCAAAGGTGGTCTAAATGCATTGCACAATGAGCAAACAATCCTTACACAGGCGCCAACATATGGTATTTGACTATTGGGCATTGTGTTGCTAAGGGCTTTCCACTTTTTAATTCTCCCATTAGCTGATTCCACAACCCATCTCACCTTTGTAACTAGCCTTGACTCATTCGCCTTTTCAGTCGTATGTTGCTGCTGAGATTTGTTTAGGAAGTGAGGCATATGAGAATTGATTCCAAAATCCTTTAGTTTATCTATAGCATCCCTGAAGCCGCAGTCTACAACAAAACATCATCTTCTTCAAACCAGTCAGTAATATTTTCTGCATTAGTCTTTAACATGTGTTCGGTAATCTTAGCATCTGTGTTTTTCCCATCTGCAAGATATGGTCCCATCACAGTCAAAATGTAACCATCAGTGGCCACAAGCATCATAGGTTTCAGCAAAGACTGTCCTTTATGTACGGAATAAGATCTTCTCTGAAATGAATAGTTTCCACTCTTCTCAATATATATGTATGTTCAAACAGCCACTGCGATTGCAACATCAGAATTTGAATCCCCAAATAGGACATTTGCAAAAGTTGATGTATGATTCAGGGATGTTAGAGAAATACTAATGGGTTATGAAATCAATTCTCATATGCTTCACTTCCTGACCAAATCTCAGAAGCAATATACGACTGAAGAGGCGAATGATTCAAGGCTAGGTACAAAGTGAGATAGGTTGTCGAATCAGCTAATGCCAAAGTGGAAGGCCTTAGCAACAAAATATCCAATAGTAAAATACCATATGTTGGGGACTATGTAAGAATTGTTTGCTCGTTTTGTAATGTGTTTAGACCACAAGGACTGAACCCAATCACTGGATGGTACTGTTGGTGAAGAAGTGGTGCTCGTACCGTGGGATGTTGTGCTCATGTGCATGCTAGCATGCACTATTAAATCAAATGACTTCTTTGTCCACATCTATTTAGTTATATTTGCAAGGAATCCGTTTATTCACTTCCAAATGAAGTTGTGAGTACTACAAACGGACAAATGCACTCTGATTAAAAAAAAATTGGTAAAATCAAATTTCAGGGGCAGGTAACTCTTTAAGTTTTATGAACTAACAATAATTCTGACATATACCTAGAATGACTATTACATCAACATTATATTTATGAAAGATCTTTGAAATAAGTTGAAAACTGTAAAGATGTTGTGGTTTTTCGTAAAGTTGGGGAATAAAAATTACTAATATTTGGGTACAACATACAAGCGCGTATAAACTCTTCTCTTGTTTGATATTTATAAGACTGTTATCACCGGCCGTTATGCCTAAAAGGGCAGTAAGCCTACGGCAAACATCGCCTCCAGTCATGCACTTTGAACAAAAATAATAGCATTTTTGTTGGTATACCCTTGATGGGGTGACATTACCCCACCCACTTTAATAGTGTATACAGCAAAAACCAGTGAACCAAAGAGTCTAAAAATTCACCATTAGACAGCCAATATGTACCAATTTGAAGCTGCAAAGTTTAAAGGAAATCCATTGTGGCCATGAAAATAGCCTTATAGAGACTGCTCCTTTCATAGATAAAAACGGTAACAATTGATATGTATGGACACCTGACTCACAAAACTGAATTCAATGAGGATAAATAAATATTGTCATAGAGTGAAACTAGAATTCTTTTCCCCGCACCATAAATATAAACTTAAACACCCATGTGACGTTTAAAACAAGATCTAGTTCACCAAAATCTGAATAATTGTTTGGTAGGTTGAAATTATATATATTACACCACACATCTGAACAGCATTCAGGAATCTTGTACTTTTTATAAAATGAGATGCAGACAAGCCATTTTTGAGATACAAGGCCTTAAATGAAACATCTCAATGTCAGAGATAAGACCAACAAAACCTGAAGCAACGTCTCGAAAGTGACGTAAATAGTGTTGATGGGGACATAAAACATCAGCACAAACAAATAATTAACCCATTGTATGCGGGAAACCCCTAAAGGGGTACCTTGGCAAACAGTGCAGGCCCAGATCAGATGCCACAGAATGTGGCATCTGATCTGGGCCTACACTATTTGCTAACATAATTTTCCGTCAAAAAATAAAATAACAAGAGGCCCAAGAGGGCCTGTCGCTCCACCGGCTAACTTCAGACAATTGTCATATTTATTACATTAACCAATGGTATACTGGTGGACTCTTCTATTGCGATATGTTGGACCAGTCCATTTGTCATATAAGGGGTGTCAGGCCTATTTTTTTTTCTATTTTTGATGGAAAATTCTGTTAGCAAATAGTGCAGGCCTGATCAGACATGGTGTTCTGTGGGGTCTGATCTGGGCCAGCACTGTTTGCCAAGGTACCCATTTAGGGTTTTCCCGCATGCAATGGGTAAAAAAGAAACAAGTGATCCACCCAAGGAATGTCCATTCTATATTTTTTGGACCCCAGAGCCATGGTTGGCAGGATTTATGTGAGTGACCATTTGGCATTGCTCCGTTCTAAATATCTAAAGCTCTGGGCCTTATGGTTTCAGAGAAGAAGACTTTTTTTAAGTTTTTCCTATTATAAGTCTATGGGAACTAATATGCCTCTGGGCGTGACCAATTTTTTACCCCAGGGGCATTGTTGGCAGGATTTATTTGAGTGACCACTTGACGTTGCTGCATACTTAATATCTAAGCTCTGGGCACTGATGGTTTCAGAGAAGATTTTTGTCAGTTTTTCCCAGTATAAGTCTATGGGAGCTTATGGGCCTCAGGGTGTGGCCAATTTGGACCCCAGGGGCATAGTTGGCAGGATTTATGCAGATGAATACTTCAAGTTGCTACATACTAAGCTCTTGGCCTTATGGTTTCAGAGGAGAAAAGTTTCAAGATTTTGTCATTATTAGTCTATGGGAGCTACTAAGCACCGGGGCGTTGCCAATTTGGACTCAAGAGTCATAGTTCGCAGGACTTAGTAGGTGACCACATAACTTTGCTACATACTACAGTTCAACCTGTATTAAGCAAGTGCCTAAGGGATAGTCAAAATATGCTTGCTTAAGACAGGTTCTTGCTTAATACAGGTGAAATTTAACACATCTGCCTTTCTTGGGAACTGAATGCCTGCTTGCTTAAGACAGGTTGCTTGCTTAATAGAGGTGGCCACTAAGACAGGTTTTACTGTAAATGTCTTAGCTTTAGGCTTTATGGTTTCAGAGAAGAAGTTTTTCCGTTTATTGGTCTATGGAAGCTAATGAGCCAAAGGTGGTGGCCATGGCGGCCAAGTTTTTTGTCTGATCAAAATTTCTTCAATGAATCTGACAATGGTAGACACAAGGAACATTCATGAAAATTAAGAACGAAATCCATTTAGCGGTTTTGGAGGAGAAGATTAAAAAAAAAAAAAAGATCCCTTTATGAGTCTATGGAAGCTAATTAGCCAATGGGCGTGTCCATGGCGACCATGTTTTTTGTCTGATCAAAATTGCTTCAAGGAATCTGACAGAGGTCCACCCAAGGAACATTCATGCAAAGTAAGAATGAAATCCATTACGTTGAGCGGTTTTGGAGGAGAAGGTTTTTAAAACTTTTCCCCATATAAGTCTTTGAAAGCTAATGAGCCAAGGGGCATGGCCATGGCAGTCATGTGGGGCATGGCCATGGTGGCCATGTTTTTTGCCTGATCCGAATTTCTTCAAGGAATCTGACAGAGGTCCACCCAAGGAACATTCATGCAAAATAAGAATAAAATCCATTGAGCGGTTTTGGAGCAGAAGAGTTTTAAATATTTTTTTTTGCTTTCGATGCCTTTTTGTTCTGCATGAAACAAAATTCTTTGAAGGAATTCAGAAGAGGACTATGTGAGAAACATTCCTGTGAAGTTTGGTTACAATCGACCAAGTAGTTAAGGAGGAAATGTTTAAAGAAAAAAGTTAACGCACGGATGCACAACCGCACAGACGCACAACAGACACAGGGCCATAACATATAACATAAGACCCGCCGGTCTTTGGCCAGTGGAGCTAAAAAATGAACAGATTTATGTTTTTATTTCTTTATTTATTTATTTTTTCCTTTCCTACGTCGGATTCGGTATGCCTCCCTTTTCAACTAAGCCATTTTAACCCTCAGGGATCTGGAGAACTGTTGACACTGTAGTATAATTAGGTCTAATAAATCAATCTCCCTCAGTATTTTGAATTTATTTTGAAACATCAAGTCGTATAAATAGAGTTTGTGTTGAAAACATCAGTTCTATCACCAGTGTGATGGGCATGTGAAATTTCTGATGTTTTGAATTTTAGAATGACAATTTGTAGGTGGACCTCTATAGATATGTGATAGTCAGCAAAATTGGAGGAGATTAATTCAGATACAGGAAGGTACTTTTAAATAAATAAATAAACAAGAACTTTTGAAGAAGAGAAGACTTTTTTAACATTACACTACATGTTATATAGTGAAAATAAACCCCGCCCACTGCAGCCATGTTTTATGTCGGATCAAAATTTCTTCAAGGAATCTGACAGAGGTCCACCCAAGGAACATGCATGCCGAATAACTATGAAATAAAACAAGAACTTTTGCAGAAAATATTTTCAGCATTACACTATATGTTATATAGTGAAAATAAGCCTCGCCCATGGCGGCCATGTTTTTTTGTAAGATCAAATTTTTTTCAAGGAATCTGACAACAGTCCACCCAAGGACAATTCATGCAAATTACAATGAAATCCCACACGTACTTTTGCAGAAAATGATTTTTTAGCATTACGTTATATGTTAAATAGTGAAAATAAGCCCTGCCCATGGCGGCCATGTTTTTTGTCGGATCAAAATTTCTTCAAGGAATCTAAAAGAGGTCCACCCAAGGAACATTCATGCAAAATAAAAACAAGGCATCGCATGCGATACAAATCCCCTCGCACTAGACAACTTCGTGTGTGGAAAACACTGAAATGGCAAAAGTCCAGCTTGCTTGAGATATTATCATATGCAACATTTGTGTAAAGTTTGTTTAAAAATCCTCCAATAAATGTACATTCTAGAGTGATGACGTTTCTCTAAAAATAGCCATAGTGACCTTGACTTGAGGCCATGACCACGAAAGTAGATCTTGCTCAAGATATTATCATAAGCATCTTTTGTGTGAAGTTATATTAAAATCTGTTAATAAATGTAGGCGGTAGAGCGATGACAAAGTTTTTCTAAAGATAGCCACAGTGACCTTGACTTTGAGGTCATGACCTTGAAAGTCGAAGTAAGTCGAGATATTATCATAAGAAACATTTGTGTGAAGTTCTATTACAATCCATCATTAAATGTAGGCGCTAGAGCGATGACAAAGTTTTTCTAAAAATAGCCACAGTGACCTTGACCTTGAAAGTCTAAATAGCTCGAGATATTGTCATAAGGAACATTAGGTGAAGTTATATTGAAATTTGTGAAAAAATGTAATCACTAGAGCAATGACAAAGTTTTTCTAAAAATAGCCACAGTGACCTTGACCTTGAAAGTCAAACTCGCTCGAGGTATTGTCATAAGGAACATTTGTGTGAAGTTATATTGAAATGGATGAAGAAATGTAAGCGCTAGAGCCATGACAAAGTTTTTCTAAAATTAGCCACAGTGACCTTGACCTTGAAAGTGGAACTCACTAGAGATATTGTTATAAGGAACATTTGTGTGAAGTAATATTGAAATTGGTGAAAAAAATGTAAGCGCTAGAGCAATGACAAAGTTTTTCTAAAGATAGCCACAGTGACCTTGACCTTGAAAGTCAAACTCGTTCGAGGTATTGTCATAAGCAACATTTGTGTGAAGTTATATTGAAATCAGTGAAGAAATGTAGGCGCTAGAGCGATAACAAAGTTTTCTAAAAATAGCCATAGTGACCTTGACCTTGAAAGTCGAAATGGTGAGATATTGTCATAAGGAACATTTGTGTGAAGTTATATTGAAATCGATGAAGAAATGTAAGCACTAGAGGAATGACGAAGTTTTTCTAAAAATAGACACAGTGACCTTGACCTTGAAAGTGGAACTCGCTAGAGATATTGTCATAAGGAACATTTGTATGAAGTTATATTGAAATTGGTGAAGAAATGTAAACGCTAGAGTGATGACAAAGTTTTTCTAAAAAATAGCCACAGTGACCTTGACCTTGACCTTGAGGCCTTGACATTGATAGTCGAACCCGCTTGAGATATTGTCATAAGGAACATTTGTGTGAAGTTATATTGAAATCAGTGAAGAAATATAGGCGATAGAGCGATGACAAAGTTTTTTCTAAAAATAGCCACAGTGACCCTGACCTTGAGGCCATGAGTTGGAAAGTCGAACTCGCTGGAGATATTTTTATAAGGAACATTTGTGTGAAGTTATATTGAAATTGGTGAAGAAATGTAGGCGCTAGAGCGATGAAAATGTTTTTCTAAAAATAGCCACAGTGACCTTGACCTTGAGGTCATGACCTTGAAAGTCCAACTCGCTCAAGATATTGTCATAAGGAACATTTGTGTGAAGTTATATTGAAATCAGTGAAGAAATGTAGGAGCTAGAGCGATGACAAAGTTTTTCTAAAAATAGCCACTTTGACCTTGACCTTGAAGCCATGACCTTGAAAGTGGAACTCGCTATAGATATTTTTATAAGGATCATTTGTGTGAAGTTATATTGAAATTGGTGAAGAAATGTAAACGCTAGTGCGATGACAAAGTTTTTTAAAAAATAGCCACAGTGACCTTGACCTTGAGGCCTTGACATTGATAGTCAAACCCGCTTGAGATATTGTCATAAGGAACATTTGTGTGAAGTTATATTGAAATCAGTGAAGAAATATAGGCGATAGAGCGATGACAAAGTTTTTTCTAAAAATAGCCACTTTGACCTTGACCTTGAAGCCATGACCTTGAAAGTGGAACTCGCTATAGATATTTTTATAAGGATCATTTGTGTGAAGTTATATTGAAATTGGTGAAGAAATGTAAACGCTAGTGCGATGACAAAGTTTTTTAAAAAATAGCCACAGTGACCTTGACCTTGAGGTCATGACCTTGAAAGTCCAACTCGCTCAAGATATTGTCATAAGGAACATTTGTGTGAAGTTATATTGAAATCAGTGAAGAAATGTAGGAGCTAGAGCGATGACAAAGTTTTTCTAAAAATAGCCACTGTGACCTTGACCTTGAAAGTCTAAATAGCTCGAGATATTGTCATAAGGAACATTTGTGTGAAGTTATATTGAAACTGGTGAAGAAATGTAGGCGCTAGAGCGATGAAAATGTTTTTCTAAAAATAGCCACAGTGACCTTGACCTTGAGGTCATGACCTTGAAAGTCCAACTCGATCAAGATAGTGTCATAAGGAACATTTGTGTGAAGTTATATTGAAATCAGTGAAGAAATGTAGGAGCTAGAGCGATGAAAAAGTTTTTCTAAAAATAGCCACTGTGACCTTGACCTTGAAGCCATGACCTTGAAAGTGGAACTCGCTATAGATATTTTTATAAGGATCATTTGTGTGAAGTCATATTGAAATTGGTGAAGAAATGTAAGCGCTAGAGCGATGACAATGTTTTTCTAAAAATAGCCACAGTGACCTTGACCTTGAGGTCATGCCCTTGAAAGTCCAACTCGCTCGAGATATTTTTATAAGGATCATTTGTTTGAAGTTATATTGAAATTGGGGGAGAAATGTAGGCGCTAGAGCCATGACAAAGTTTTTCAAAAAATAGCCAGAGTGACCTTGACCTTGAGGTCATGACCTTGAAAGTCGATCTTGCTCCAGATATTGTCGTAAGGAACGTTTGTGTGAAGTTATATTAAAATCGGTCAAGAAATGTAGGCGCTAGAGCGATGACAAAAGTACGTACGTACGTACGTGGCGCTAGAGCGATGACAAAAGTATGTACGTACGTTGCTCTAGAGCGATGACAAAAGTACGTACTTACGTACGTATGTACGGGACAAATGCTATATCCCCCCTCACAACTATGTTGTGCGAGGGGATAATGAAATCCAACAGGTGGGTTTGGAGGAGAAGATGTTTAAAGATTTTTATTTTTTTGTGTGGTTTTGTTGCCATGGCAACCAGAGTTCTGGGTGTAACAAAATTCTTTGAAGGAATTTAGAAGGGGACTAAGTAAGGAACATTCCTGTGAAGTTTGGTTATAATTGGCCCAGTAGTTTAGGAGGAGAAGATGTTTTAGCATTACACTATATGTTAAATAGGGAAAATAAGCCCCGCCCATGGCGGCCATGTTTTTTGTCGGATCGAAATTTCTTCAAGGAATCTGAAAGGGGTCCACCCAAGGAACATTCATGCAAAATAAAAATGAAATCCAACAGGTGGTTTTGGAGGAGAAGATTTTTAAAGATTTTTAATATTTTGTGTGGTTTTGTTGCCATGGCAACCAGAGTTCTGGGTGTAACAAAATTCTATGAAGGAATTTAGAAGAGGACTAAGTAAGTAACATTCCTGTGAAATTTGGTTACAATGGGCCCAATAGTTTAGGAGGAGAAGATGTTTTAGCATTACACTATATGTTAAATAGGGAAAATAAGCCCCACCCATGGCGGCCATGTTTTTTGTCGGATCAAAATTTCTTCAAGGAATCTGAAAGAGGTCAACCCAAGGAACAGTCATGCAAAATAAAAATGAAATCCAACAGGTGGTTTTGGAGGAGAAGATTTTTAAAGATTTTTATTTTTTTTTGGTTTTGTTGCCATGGCAACCAGAGTTCTGGGTGTAACAAAATTCTTTGAAGAAATTTAGAAGAGGACTATGTAAGGAACATTCCTGTGAAGTTTGGTTACAATTGGCCCAGTAGTTTAGGAGGAGAAGATGTTTA
The DNA here is from genome assembly GCA_963580285.1 of Lucinisca nassula. Lineage (NCBI taxonomy): Eukaryota > Metazoa > Mollusca > Bivalvia > Lucinida > Lucinidae > Lucinisca > Lucinisca nassula. The sequence continues at coordinate 20,976,506 of OY757017.1, forward strand.
AAGAAAAAGTTAACGCACGGACGCACGACCGCACGGATGCACGACGGACACAGGGCCATGACAATAGCCCCGCTCCCGCTGGCCTTCGGCCAGTGGAGCTAAAAATGAACTAGAGCTATCACTAAAGGTGATGAATACCCCCACAAAAACTGCCTTGATAGTACAACAGCGGCATTTTGCAATTTTTTCACTTGAAAGGGGCCATAACTATGTCGAAAATTGACGAATTGTAGTGGAAATCGAACTTGACCTGTATTTTATGATGTTACATCAGTGTACCAAAAATTATAAAAATCGGTGAAGCGCTTTTTGAGTTATTGTCTGGAAACCAAGTCAACAGACCGACCGACCGACAAGCTCACTCCTATATACCCCCCCAAATTTCATTTGTGGGGGTATAAAAAATAGGCCTGACACCCCTTAAACAACAAATGGACTTGTCCAACATATAGCAATGGAAGAGTCCACTAGTATACAATGGGTTAAAGCAACCTTAGACAAACTATAGCTGTCAGTGAAACTGACTAGGGCCCCGGCAGCGCTATCAGAAAATTTGTGGACGGACAGACGGACAGACAGACAGATGGACGGACAGAGTGATTACTATAGGGCACCCACACTTTCAGTGCAGGGCCCTAATGAAGTATATGGTATGTTAGGTTACTTTTATGCAAGGAACAAAATGAACATGATTCTGCACAAAGTCTTTGTTAGTACAAAGTGGGAAATTACAGTAAAATTCCTGTATTACGAACACCTTTGGGACTGTTCAAAAGTGGTCTTAAATACCACTTTTGAAATGAACAGCCCCAAAAGGATGGACTAGTATAAAAGTGGTCTTAAAGACCACTTTTGAATAGTCCCAAAGGTGGTCTCTGACCTGAGGAAACTGTGTGCAGAAAACATATAGACATTAAAACACATTAAACATTAGACATTAGTGTTGACTGGGCCGTCAGAATCATCATTGAGTTACTCTCAATTTTGAGGTGGTCTTAATAGCCATATTCAACTTGATATAAGAGTTAACGCTTTGACTAGTATAAAACACATTAAATATACTTAATAAGCTTTTTAAAGCAGAATTACTCTCAATTTTGAGGTGGTCTTAATAGCAGAATTTCACGGTATTTCAACATCTTTAAACCATGAATGAGTTTTCAGACAAATGGAAAAGGCAGACATTGCAGACCCAGATTAGAATGCTCCTTCAGGAAGGGGCATTCTAATCTGGGTTTACACTGTTCAAAATTCTATGTCATACGAAAAATACATGAGAGACAAAATTCAGGCAGTTAAAGGCATTTATTCTTGATTATTGAGGACTATCATTTCATTACATAATATTATATAGCCCTCAGTGCTGACTGAAGAGAAGTCCTCTGTCTTCAACAGGTAAGGGGCCTCCTTGGGGAAAAATCAATAGTTTACTGACCGTTAACTTGAGTGTACCTTATTGATTTTCCCCTTAAGTGCCTCAGTCAGGGGATTTAACAAGCTACTAATCACCCTATTAAAGGCCGCCTTTGATCTGCTATACACAGTATATCACAAGGGGCAATAAAACAATTATGAATACATGGTGTGTCCTACTGTTACAAGAATAAATGCCTTTAAGGCAGACAAAAAAGGCTGATGCCAACACTGGTGAGGGAGGCACTAATGAAGGGTGCGGGATGATGGCTGGGACGGTGAACTTAACTGCACTTCAGATGACACCGGTAAGGGTGACTCTAATGAAGGGGATATGGAAGGGGGCCTATATTGTTTTAGGGCCCAGCTGTTCAAAGGTAGCAAACTTGTTAGTCATTCAAATAAAAACCTTCCAGTGCAGCAAAAAAGCATATTTTTGCTAAAATAATTGTGTAGCGTAAAGACCTACTCCAAATTTTTTTTCAGCAAAAAAATACCAATATAGTACAGGGGCCAGTTGTTCAAAACAAATGACCTTCTTTGCTAACGAATTGTCAATACGTCAATCATTCAATATGGCAAATATGCTAATATTTTTGCTGAAAAATGTGAGCAGCTTTTGCAAATGCAAAAGCATCTCACATTTTTCAGCAAAAATACCAAAATTTCAGATATTGTACATGCTAGTACAATTAACAATATGATCACTCACAAGCTCATTAAGCTAATGATGCTTTGAACAACTGGCTCCTGGTAGATATGGTACTTGATATAAGAGTTAACACTTTGACTAGTATAAACTTTTGGATTGGTCTGACAGCCCAGTCAACACTAAGTACTCCTGTTGAGCTGGTCAGTTTATCAAACCACTTTTCTTTTGCAGGCTTATACCTATGCAGTTAATCAGTTTATTGCACATTATTTTGCCAAAAACATGAAAGATATTGCCTGATCCCATGGGGATCAAACCCACAACCTTCTGATTCCAAGTCTGATGCACATGTGACTGAACCACAGAGGCTGGCACATTGTTAAGATTCTTAAGGGTGTGCATTCTTTCATACACTAAAATGGTTACTTTTCTGGTGAAACTTTGTTATATTTTTCTTATTTTCACTCCAAACGTCATAGGTTGTTGGTGCCCTACGAGGCGGTTCCAACCAGTACCCACAACCTATGTAGGCAGTTCTAATGAGTACCCACAACATATGTCTTAACTTAGGTTGTTGGTGCTTGATAGAACCACCCTATTGAGGGGGTTGTAATGAGTACCCTCAACCTATGTCTTAGAACAGAAATATGGAAAATAATAAATACCCCTGCAACACTGTTTTTTAACACATAATGGGGTTTAGAGAGGAGTTCATTTCACTGACTTGTTAACGTGATGAAAAATGATAGTGAACTTAACTGCACTTCAGACAACACTTGTGAGGGTCTGAGGCACTAATGAAGGGGCTCAGGACAAAGGCTGGAATGGTACACACAGTCTTTTTGTGGTGAATGTCTACTTAACCGTCTACTGAATCTAAAAATACTTCTTGTCTTATTTTGAGCCTTTGTCATTCATTGTGAGAACAAATTCTTTGAGATTATCCTGTCCTTCTTGCGAAGAACTCTACCATGACACTGTGTCTTCCAGCACTTCAGATGACACTGATAAGGGAGACACTAATGAAGGGGCTCTGGACAATGGCTGGGATGGTTCACACACAGTCATTTTGTGATGAAGGTCTACTTAACTGCTTACTGAATCTAAAAATACTTCTTTTCTTATTTGATCCTTTGACTTTTACTGTGAGAGCAAATTCGTTGAGATTATCCTGTCCTTCTTGCAAAGAATTCTACTATGACACTGTGTCTTCATTGAGTAATGGTGGTGAACTTCACAGACTTCAGGTGACTCTGAAGACAACACTGGTGAGGGAGGCACTAATGAAGGGGGTCAGGATGATGGCTGGGACGGTGAACTTAACTGCACTTCAGATGACACCAGTGAAGGAGACACTAAAGAAGGGGCTCTGAACAATGGCTGGTCTTTATGGTACGCACATTTTTGTGATGAAGGTCTATTTAAGTGGCTACCGAACCCAAAAATACTTTTTTTTTTATTTGGTCCTTTGGCATCAATGTGAGAGAAAAATTCGTTGAGATTATCCTGTCCTTCTTGCAAAGAATGCTACTATGACACTGTGTCTTCACTGAGTAATGGTGGTGAACTTAACAGCACTTCAGGTGATTCTGAAGACAACACTGGTGAGGGAGGCACTAATGAAGGGGGTCGGGATGATGGCTGGGACGGTACACACATATAGTCTTTTTGTGACAAAGGTCTACTGAACTGTCTACTGAATCTAAAAATACTTCTTTTCTTATTTTGATCCTTTGCCATTTCACTGTCGTTGTTTGTGAGTGTCGGAGATCTTTCGTTCTCATTATTGTTAATTGGTTCTAAAGACACACTACGTCTGAACAATGATGACTTTCTTCTGGACTTTGTTAGCACCGAGTCTTGACTCCTAGCAAGAATCATTAGGGCAGCATCATAGTTTGGTGGTGGAGTTAATGGTTCTTCTGAAGATATGCGGCGGAGCTGAAATGCCTATAAACAAAACATCACTAATTAGTATTAGCCATTAACCCTTAAGATGCTCTTAAATTGTTTTTCATCTGCTGTAAAGTTTTACATACAAGCAAACAGTGTGGCTCCTGTTCACACTGCTCCTGGAGGAGGAGTCTGATCTGGGTCCAAAATGTTTGCAACAATGACTTTACAAGAGGGCCCAGAGGGCCCTGATTCGCTCACCTGATCCAAAGCATAACAAGTGGGCCCCGGGCAGGGTCAATTTTGGCCCCAGGGCTAAAATTTGAACAATCTTGGTAGAGGTCCACAAGATGAAGCTTCATATCGAATATGAAAGACCTGGGCTTTCTGGTTTCAGAGAAGAAGATTTTAAAGGTTTACCCTGCATATAGAAGTCTATGTAAAACAAGATTTTCCCTATATAAGTCTATGTTAAACCAAAGGACCCCGGAGCAGGGACATTTTTGGCTCCAGGGCTATAATTTGAACAAACTTGGTAGAGGTCCACTAGCTGAAGCTTCATAACAAATATCAAAGACCTAAGCCCTGTGTTTCAGAGAAGATGATTTTTAAAGATTTTCCCTATATAAGTCTATGTAAAACCAAAGGGCCCCGGAGCGGGGGCATTTTTGGCCCCAGGGCTATAATTTGAACAATCTTGATAGAGGTCCACAAGATGAAGCTTCATACCAAATATCAAAGACCTGGGCCTTGCAGTTTCAGAGAAGGAGATTTTTCAAGATTTTCCCTATATAAGCCTATGTAAAACAAAAGGGCCCTGGTGCGGGGACATTTTTGGCCCAAGCACTTTAATTTGAACAATCTTGGTAGGGGTCCACTAGATGAAGCTTCATACCAAATATCAAAGACCTGGGCCTTGCGGTTTCAGAGAAGAAGATTTTTCAAGATTTTGCCTATATAAGCCCATGTAAAACCAAAGGGCCCCCCTGTGGGGGGCATTTTTAGCTCCAGCACTATAATTTGAACAATCTTGGTAGGGGTCCACTAGATGAAGCTTCATACCAAATATCAAAGATCTGGGCCTTGCAGTTTCAGAGAAGAAGATTTTTAAAGATTTTCCCTATATAAGCCTATGTAAAACAAAAGGGCCCTGGTGCGGGGGCATTTTTGACCCCAGCACTATAATTTGAACAATCTTGGTAGGGGTCCACTAGATGAAGCTTCATATCAAATATCAAAGACCTGGGCCTTGCGGTTTCAGAGAAGAAGATTTTTCAAGATTTTCCCTATATAAGCCCATGTAAAACCAAAGGGCCCCCGTGCGGGGGCATTTTTAGCTTCAGCACTATAATTTGAACAATCTTGGTAGGGGTCCACTAGATAAAGCTTCATATCAAATATCAAAGACCTGGGCCTTGCGGTTTCAGAAAAGAAGATTTTTTAAGATTTTCCCTATATAAGCCCATGTAAAACCAAAGGGCCCCCGTGCTGGGGCATTTTTGGCCCCAGTTCTATAATTTGAACAATCTTGGTAGGGGTCCACTAGATGAAGCTTCATACCAAATATCAATGACCTGGGCCTTGCGGTTTCAGAGGAGAAGATTTTTCAAGATTTTCCCTAAATAAGCCCATGTAAAACCAAAGGGCCCCTGTGCGGGGGCATTTTTAGCTCCAGCCCTATAATTTGAACAATCTTGGAAGGAGTCCACTAGATGAAGCTTCATACCAAATATCAAAGATCTGGGCCTTGCGGATTCTGAGAAGAAGATTTTTAAAGATTTTTCCTATATAAGCCCATGTAAAACCAAAGGGCCCCCGTGCGGGGGCATTTTTGACCCCAGCACTATAATTTGAACAATCTTGGTAGGGGTCCACTAGATGAAGCTTCACACCAAATATCAAAGACCTGGGCCTTGCGGTTTCAGAGAAGAAGATCTTTTAAGTTTTCGGTGAAAAAAATCTATTTTTGGCTACTGTGACCTATATGTGCAACGGACCGGAACCATTTGAACAACTTTGAAAGGGGACCACCTAAGGATCATTCCTGTGAAGTTTGGTCAAAATCCGATCAGTGGTTTAGGAGGAGATGTCGTTTGAAGAAAAGTTTACGGACGCACGCACGCACGGACGCACGGACGGACGCACGACGGACAAAAAGTGATCCCAAAAGCTCACCTTGTCACTAGGTGACAGGTGAGCTAAAAAGTAACCAGCAGATAATAAAGCAGATGACAATTGTTGTTTGTTTGTTTGATTTGAGGTTTAACGTCCCCGTCAACACTGTAAAGGTCATTTTGGAGACGTTGCTTCCAATTTTGTGGGACTTTTACCCGACATTGAGATGAAATGACATCTCAAGCCCTGTCGCCCAATGAAACCAATAGGGTTTATTAGCATGGACGGTCCACCTCGCACTGCGGTTCCTGGACAGGCTTAGATCCTCTAAGCAGTTTACCAGTACTAGTGTGCGGGCCGGATTCAGCTCTGCATGGAAGCATCATGCAGCCCATATATTTCTTCAAGCCCCTATGGGCGGGGGCCTTGACAATTGTTGTGATTGACATCTTATGGGTTAAACTGCCAATCACAACAGTTTCAGTGTTGTCGTTTACAAAATTTAATATTTTTTTCTTATTTTTCAAAGAAAATAAGACCTGACATTACAATGAGATTCACATTGTATGGTCAAACCTTTTTTCACTTAAAAACTAGAGAAAGCAACCAGTGGGTCACGTATATCCCCGCCAGCGCCACCCACTGATATATCTTTCGAGCTTGTATGTAATATGAATGAAGAAGTCAAGAAGCTATAAGAATCTATAAATGTGCTTGTAAAAGCTAAACCAAACATAAAATTTCTAAATGGATCAAGGGAGTGAGAGCATCAAAGTTACTGAAGGGGTGGGGGGCATCAATGTTACTGAAGCAGAAGGGCATCAATGAAATCTTTGGACTGGTATGCAACATCGATGCAAGTATCAATTGAATTTGTCTTAGACTTTAGAACATAAAGGCATCTATAAACTTTGTCATAAAAAATTAACCAAATGTAAAATTTCTAAGTCCATGACCTTGAGGTCAAGGTCACTGTGGGTGGGGGAAGGGACATACATCACAAAATCTTTGGACTGGTATGCAACATTGATGCAAGTATCAACTGAATTTGTCTTAAGAATTTAGAACATACTGGCATCTATAAACTTTGTCATAAAATTTTAACCAAATGAAAAATTTCTAAGTGAGTGCGTGTTTGAGTTTTACGTCCCACCAACAGCTAAGGTCATACGGAGACGGGACCTCGGTTTAAAGCAGTGCGAGTCAGTTCGTCCATGCTTATAAACCTTGTTGGTTTCATTGGGCGACAGGGCTTGAGATGAATTCTTTAGACCAGTATGAAACTTCAGTGTAAGTATCAGCTAAATCTATCAAAGGGTTCAGAAGATACAATCTCTTAGAAACTTTGACGCAAAACTTTAACCATGGCCCCCGCCCATCGTGGCTTGAAGAAATGGATGGGCTGCATGATGCTTCCACGCTGAGCTGAAACCGACCTCACAAGAGTACTGGTAAACCGCTTAGAGGATCTAAGCCTGCCCAGGCAAAGCGGTGCGAGTCAGTCCCTCCATGCTTATAAACCTTGTTGGTTTCATTGGGCGACAGGGCTTGAGATGAAATCTTTAGACCAGTATGAAACTTCAGTGTAAGTATCAACTAAATCTATCAAAGGGTTCAGAAGATACAATCTCTTAGAAACTTTGATGCAAAACTTTAACCATGGCCCCGCCCATCGGGGCTTGAAGAAATGGATGGGCTGCATGATGCTTCCACGCAGAGCTGAAACCGACCCGCACACGAGTACTGGTAAACCGCTAAGAGGATCTAAGCCTGCCCAAGCAAAGCGGTGTGAGTCGCACTGTCCATGCTTATAAGCCCTATTGGTTTTATTGTGCAACAGGGCTTGACTCGTCATTTCATCTCAATGTCGGGTAAAGTCCCACAAAATTGGAAGCAACGTCTCCAAAATGACCTATACAGTGTTAAGGGGGACATTAAACCTCAAATCAAACAAACAAAAACTTTAACCAAAATGTTAACAGACAGACGGAAAGATGGATACATGGATGAACAGGTGGATGAACGAACAGCAGGACGAAAACTATATACCCCCATAGCATACTTCTAATGCCCGGGGTATAATTAGCATACTTCCTATGCCGAGGGTATAATAAATTCAGAGAGAAAATTACCACCTGCTTTAAATCAAAGCTCTGACAGCACTGGTGGGTAGATTGTCTCCAAGGGTAGACGGGAAATGTGGTCCTGAACGGTGACGTAGAACATTAACATTTTGTTTAACCCTTAGTTTCCTGTACTGTGTAGACCCTTATTTGACACTGCATTCTGTGGCATTTGACCTTAAATTCATGTACTTTAAGCAAACAGTGTAGACCTGCAGCGTCTGACCCTTGAATTCATGTACTGTAAGCAAACAGTGTGAACCCTGATCAGACACCACATTCTGTGGTGTCTGATCTGGGTCTACACTGTTTGCCACATGATTCCAGTCCAGTTGCTATAGATAACCCTATTATGCAACACACTGACCTCACTCTCACCTTGTGGCAGACAACAGACAATGCTGATGAGTTCTCTCGATCACCAATTGACCAATGAACCCATGATCTTCTGATCTCCTGTGAGCCAGGCTAACAAATAATCACCCTTAGAAACAAGAAACCTCCCTTAGAAACAAGTAACCTCATTTAGAAACAAGTAACCTCCCTAAGAAACAAGTAACCTCCCTTAGTGACAAGTAACCTCCCTTAGAAACAAATAACCTCCCTTAGAAAGAAGTAACCTCCCTTAAAAAGAAGTAACCTCACTTAGAAAGAAGTAACCTTCTTTGGAAACAAGTAACCACCCAAGAAACAAGTAACCTCCCTTAGAAACAAATAACCTACCGGTACCTTTGAAACAAGAAACAAGTAACCACCCTAAGAAACAAGAAAGAAGTAACCTCCCCTAGAAACAAGTAACCACTCTTAGAAACAAATAACCTTCCTTAGAAACAAGTAACCTCCCTTTGAAACAAATAACTGCCTTTAAAAACATGTAACCTCCCTTAGAAACAAGTAACTACGCTTAAGAGACAAGTAGTCTCAACCTCCCTGAGAAACAAGTAACCACCTTTAGAAACTAGTAGCCTCTCTTAGAAACAAGTAGTCTCCCTTAGAAACAAGTAACCCACCTTGGAAACAAGTAACCACCCTTAAATGAAGTCCTGAGTTACCGGTACCTTAAGGGAAATGGATACACCTGAGATTTTTTTTTCATTTTTACAAGGAAGACAACTTTTGTGACTAGCTATTTGCTTTCCCATAAACTCAGTTGTCTACACTTAAAGGAAAGAATTTGCTCCTTTGGAGCAAATTCTTTCCTTAAAGTGTAGATTCCTACTGATATAGGAAAATTAAAAGAAATCTTCAGGGAGAGCCATAGTCACAAAATGCTGCCCACCCTTAGCACCAGGCGGAAGTGAAATAACTAGCAGGGAATGAGCACAACAAGCTGAATAAGCAGCCCTCTCTTCCTTAAACATGCAAATTAGACTGCCACCTAACAACAATGCATCGCCGGCCTCTGTAGCTCAGTCGGATACGTGTCTGACTGGTGATCAGGAGGATGCGGGTTCGACCCCTACCGGGGTCTGCAACATTCTTTAGTGGAGATTGATCATGAACTCTATTCTACTGTCATTCTCTCGCTTCTGCTGATTCAAGAAGGGCAGTGTCAGTTTCTGGCGAAAGAATGTGCTCTGTTCAGGTCAATCGCTTATGTATAAGCCTGCCCAGGAAAAGTGTGGATAGGTAACGGACCAGCTCAAAAATGACCTAAAATAGTGTTGACTGGGCTGTTAAACTCCAATACAAACAAACAAACAACAATGCACAAAAAAGCTGCAAGCACTGTATGATGCCCTGCTACTATATATACATCAAGCAAGTGCCATATCACAGTCAGAAAGGAATTCAAAGTAAGGATGCGTTACTCCTTCCCTTAATAAAGTTGACAGGAATACATGACTTGAGATTACTACTTTCGATGTTCAAAGAGCCATGGCTCCAAAAGACAGCAAACCAACAGGGATTGAAGAAAAGATGGGCTGCACGATGCTTCCATGCAGAGCTGAAACCAACCGCACTCGAGTACTGGTAAACCGCTTAGAGGATCTAAGCCTGCCCAAGCAAAGCGGTGTGAGTCGGACTGTCCATGCTTATAAGCCCTATTGGTTTTATTGTGCAACAGGGCTTGACTCGTCATTTCATCTCAATGTCGGGTCCCACAAAATTGGAAGCAACGTTTCCAAAATGACCTATACAGTGTTGATGGGGTCGTTAAGCCTCAAATCAAACAAACAAATTTCCTCAAACACAAAAATTAGACTGCCACCTAACAACAGTGCACAATAAAGAATAAACACAGAGACCAATATTATTATTATTTTTAAAATTATTATTGTATTGAAAGAGCTGCCTTTCCTTAAAGGTGTATCCATTCCCCTCAAATCCCTGGGCACAGTTTATCACCTCATTACAACAATTTATCCAACTTCACAAATTTTCTGGTAGCTGACTTCATTGATTCTCGGCACACAAGTAGAGAATTTACCCTAAAATATTGGAACACCTCAACTCCTTGCCATACTTGTTCTAATATTTGAATAAGTAAATTTACTACCCTATGCTGCGTGTAAAAATAGCTGGATGAATGGCAAACAGTGTAGACCCAGATGAGATGCCACATTTTGCGGCATCTCATCTGGGTCTACACTGTTTGCTCAGAACTGTCTGTCGGAACACATAGGGTAAATACAGTAGCTGATGAAATTCTAATTTTTCAACTGCTTCTGAGAGAAACTAGTGCTTGATATTTCATGTGAATCATCTGTTGTAGATAAAAATTGGGACTGGTATTTCCAGAGAAACTAATGCATGACATTTCATGTGAATCATCAGTTCAGTGTGAAAATATGAAACTACGCAGTATGACCCATTTTCTTTCTTATGAATGTTTTCGTTGCTCTTAAAGGAACTCATTTTTTGATTTTTATTTGCCTTCACTGCAGCTGGTGTTGTGCCGTGTGGCAGCCGTAAAACGTCTCCCCGTACATCTACCATAGTGCAGTTTATATTTTACTTTTGGTCCTTTGAGATCAGCGTGAATATTCTGAGAAATCAGAAATAAATTATTGGTTTAGACTCATATTCTAGACAGGCTTTTGATTATTTGGATCCCATTTTGATTTATATCAGTCTTTGAATCGACTGCCTATTCGAAATTCGGAAAATTGTAGTATGTTTCCTCTGGCTTTCTTTGCCGGATCATGACAGGGTCACTGATGAGGCTTTATTAGCCGAAACTACGTAGTATGACCCATTTTCTTTCTTATGAATGTTTTCATTGCTCTTAAAGGAACTCATTTTTTTATTTTTATTGGTATTTCAAACCCTGGAGACATATTCACAAGAAATGTCAAGTCTTTATTTTTTCTATGAAAAACACCACCTGTCATGGGACAGAATAGCTCACCTGGTTGCACAATCTGTACAATGCCGTAATTTTTATTATCGTTTTACAGCCCTTTCAAGATTAGTTCACTTATATCAAACTATACCACAACCGCTTTATAACACTATTAATGGGGTTCAAAGCAGAAAGTGTGTTAGCTAAACAACCTTGTTATATCCAAACAAAAATACAGTCGAACTTCAATGGCTCGAACGCCTTTGGGACCTGGAAAATCCGTTCGAGATAGGGGTAGTTCGAGCCACTGAGGTTACTGTCAGTAGGCATAACGAGATACTTTTAGACATCTTTTCGGTGTTCTATAATGAAAATGTATGCCGTGTGTACTCATTAGAATCGCCTCATCGAGGCGATTCTAATGAGTACACACAGCATACATTTGCAATATAAAAGACTAAAATCTCCTTAATTATCCCCCACTACTTCTTATGTAGAGGATTTCGCTCGGGGCTCAAGAATGGGTTCGACACATCCATGGTAAACGAGCCATCAGTGTTCAAGCCATCGACGTTCTACTGTATGTAGATTATATAGAAAAATGACCATTTATGGTAATTTTTCTGTATCCAAACCGTGTTATAATGAACCATGTAATAAGGAGGTTGTGGTGTATCTTTAAACAGAGGTGGACAAAAAAATGGAGTCCCTGGAGAAAAAACACCTGTCCTTCAGTTGCAGAACTTGTTGCCTCACATGTTCCCACCCGACATTTCCTGTGAGCAAGACTTGAAACGACAGTGGTGAGAGACCGAAACTTTGACAGTCAGCACTCTTAAGCACTAAGTCACTGCCTTTAAAGAGAAGGAAAATTATATTTCTTGGAAATCCTTGACTTAACTGTGGGATAGAAATTCGTATCCTACCCAGCGCTAGAATAACAAGAATTCTGCCGAAGGCTAGGTCGTGCCTGTGGGGGAAGCCCCCGCCCATAGGGGCTTGAAGAAATATATGGGCTGCATGATGCTTCCACGCAGAGCTGAATCTGGCCCGCACACTAGTACTGGTAAACCGCATAGGGGATCTAAGCCTGTCCAGGAACCGCGGTGCGAGGCGGACCGTCCATGCTAATAAACCCTATTGGTTTCATTTGGCGACAGGGCTTGAGATGTCATTTCATCTCAATGTTGGGTAAAAGTCCCACAAAATTGGAAGCAACGTCTCCAAAATGACCTTTACAGTGTTGACGGGGACGTTAAACCTCAAATCAAACACACAACGTGCCTGTGGGGGACTTTTACATTACGGTGAAAGTTAGGGTGGTCGCAAATGTTGATGGCTTGACAAACGGACGAACGGAAAGTTCAACCCCTATGTTGCACCATGCTTAACCTTTACCCTGCTGTAGGCGAAAAGCCCTATCTTTGCAAACAGTGTAGATCCAGATCAGATGGCTTCTGAAGAAGCCATCTGATCAGGATCTACACTGTTTGACATTCAGTTTACGAATTTGTAGCAATAAATTACATCAAGTATTTTGATTGGTTGATATAACGAAATGGGTGTGGCTTAGATGAATATTCAGCAGGTTAAAGGTTAAAGCAGGCATGACAAAATTTGAGAATTTTCATGTGATTGATGTGCACTGGTTGAAAAGAATGTCCCGTAACAATGCTGTCGTTAAGTTTGATGTCACTGTATGTATAATGATGTCTAAAACGTTGCTTTGCATACCCAGAACAGACTGCTCCTATAGGAGCAGTCTGTTCTGGGTATGCAAAGCAATGTCTGATCATACCCAGAACAGACTGCTCGGAGCAGTCTGATCAGGGTCTACACTATTTGCCATTCCATCTGCACCTTTTGGACTCCTTGCTGGATCATGAAATAAATTTGTTAAAATTTTAGGAGAATTACAGCAAGTTTTCAAGATATCCGAATTTTTAGGATTTTTATGGTATATATGATATCCATTCTCAGAAATGAAAGATATGCAAGAAAAAGAATCTTGCATGTGTGTGAAGGGGTAAACAGAAAAATCCCTCGGGATCACTGTCCGGCATCACTCAGCAAGCGTTGAGATGCCGGACATTGACCCTCGGTACAGATATTTTTCTATCCGCCACTCACACCCATGTAAGATAAAGGATTTAATTTAGCATTATACCTTATTTACTGAACTTGTTTTCAATGTAAAAAAAACAAACAACAACAACAAACAAACTAGAACTTTCAGAGGATCTGACTATAGCCCCGCTATAGCGCTATCAGAAAAGAAAAATTTTGTTTGATTTGTTTGTTTGATTTGAGGTTTAATGTCCCCGTCAACACTGTAAAGGTCATTTTGGAGACGTTGCTTCCAATTTCGTGAAACACACACATGTCCCCGGGCATGGTCATTTTTTTATTTAAGTTGCTCACAGTTCAAGGTCCAGGTCACAGTTCAAGATTTTTTGTTTGTTTGGGAAGCCCTTGACACAAGGAACTTACATGCCAAATATGAAAGCTCTATCTTAAACGGTTCAAAGTTATGAACAATAATATTTTTTCTTTATTTTGTCAAGGTCACAGGTCAAAAAATTTTGCATGAATGTAAAGCTCTTGTCACAAGGAACCTACATGCCAAATCTAAAGGCTCTATCTTAAACGGTTCAAAAGTTATGAACAGTTTTATTTTTTCTTTAAGTTGGTCAAAGGTCAAGGTCATGGTCCAAACATTTTGCATGAATGTAAAGCTCTTATCACAGGGAACCTACATGCCAAATATGAAGGCTCTATCCCAAACGGCTCGAAAGTTATGACCAAAATGTTTATTTTTTTAAGTGGGTCAAAGGTCAAGGTCACAGGTCAAATTTTTTTGCATGAATGTAAAGCTCTTGTCACAAGGAACCTACATGCTAAATATGAAGGCTGTATCTCAAACGGTTCAAAAAGTATCACCAATGTTAACTTTTTCTTTTATGTATGTCAAAGGTCAAGGTCACAGGAACCTACATGCAAAATATGAAGGCTCTATCTCAAACCGTTCAAAAGTTATGACCAAAATGTTATTTTTTTATTTTAAGTAGGTCAAAGTCAAGGTCAGATCAAAATTTTTTGCATGAATGTAAAGCTTTTGTCACAAGGAACATACATGTCAAATATGAAGGCTGTATCTTGAGTGGTTAAAAAAACATTCAATATGGTGGAAAGATGAAATCGAAAAATATGTGATAGCTAGAAAGAACAATTCCGTGATAAAGGCTGTCAAAAGCCGAAACGTCGGAGATAGTGAAGAATTAATGAGAAAAATAAATGTAATAAAAAGTTATGACCAATGTTATTTTTTCCTTTTAAGTAGGTCAAAGGTCAAGGACAAGGTCACAGGTCAAATTTTTTGGCATGAATGTGAAGCTCTTGTCACAAGGAACCTTCAGGCCAAATATGAATGCTCTATCTCAAACGGTTCAAAATTTATGACCAACGTTAAAGTTGTTCACGTACAAACCAACAAACAAACAGACAGGGCAAAAGCAATATGTCCCCGCTATCGCTACTGGGGACATAAAAAATGTTTTCAGCTTTCTGCCTCTAATTAATCAACCATACTTTCATCATAGAGCAGGAAACTGTATAAGGAGTTGCATTGACAATCTACACTTTAATAAATATCGCAAATATTGCAAAAGAGTTCTATATAAAGCAACACAAATTATTATGACATCTTGCCTCATCGTGTTTTACATTTGTGTACAGTTTTGTGAAAATATCTGAAATGTTTCTGAGTTATGGAGTGGACACGAATTATTACTCAATGTTCAATTATTTTTCAAAGTTCAAAGGGCAATAACTCCAAAAGTAGGCAATCCAGAGTTATGGTTCATGCGCTCTGCACATCGTCTCATAGAGCTTTAGATTTGTGTGAAGTTTCATGAAAATACCTCAAACGATTTTTTAGTTATCATGAATAACGGAATTCAGAAGGCAAATCCAACATAGCCCCCACTTTTTCAAAGCGGGGCTATAAAAAACATACCCTTTGTTGTTCTGGAGTGGGTGGATATAAATTTGTGTTGATCACATCTTCGTAGGTGGGTGGGGGTGCATAGAGTGAAGCATGGTCATAATCATTGTCTGTAAGCCCTGTTTCTCCGCCATCTCCTGGGAAATCAGAAAAGACATCAATTATTACTGTAAATGCAACATTCTCATTATAACATGGCATGAAAAAGCACATCTGAAAATGTCGTCTGCTTATGTCGTCTGCTGAAACTTCTTTCAAACTTTTTTAAAAATATTTTTGCAAACAGGCAAACAGGGTGGACCCTGATCAGACTGCTCCTAAGGAGCAGTCTGATCTGGGTCCACACTGTTGGCAAGAAATGACTTTTTGGAGCATAGCTGTTGCAGCGTAGCTCCAGTGAGATGAGAAGTGATTTCCGCACTACTTTCGGTGTTACTGCATATGACCCAATCACCAGTGAGAACATAGTACCCCCTGTTAACGTAGTAGATTATTACACAATGCGTTATCTTCTTATAGACTGCTTCACAGACCACCTATTTCAAACGGAATAGATGAATATTTTAATAGATGAAGTGTGTAGTAGTCTAATCTTTTTATAGTTCAGTTCATATAACCCAGTTTACAGCCCATTTGTACCGTAAAATCCCAAACCTGGCAACTTGCAAACAGGACAAACCCAGATAAGATACCACAGAATGCGGAGTCTCATTATGACCTTCACTGCATACTTACAAACAGGTTCAGTCATTTTTGCCAAATATATCGTGGAAGCCACAACCTGACATCCCTGATTTTAAAATGAACTCATTCCATTCTGGTATAAGGTGTTGAGGATGCCATTCGTTTAAAATGGGTTAAAAGTACGCAATGTGGATGGATAATGTATTACCAAAATAAGACAGTTGGAATGAGTCTGGACAGGTGCACGCCAAGGCTTATATTGTTAGCAGTAAATTTTGCAGTTTAGACAGATGAGACGCCACTTGTTGTAGCGTCTGATCTGGGTCTGCTATGTTTGTCCCTAAAAAGGCTGCTAGACATATACTCAGAGTATGGGTTAATGTGTGTGTGTGGGGGGTGGGGGTGGGGGTGGGGGTGGGGGTGGACAATGTTACTTTTTTTTCAAGCAACCTGTCTGCGTTCTGGGCATGTGACCATAAATAAAGCAAATTATCAGCTCAGACGCAAGTTCGATACCTGCCGGGTTCGGCAACATTCTTTCCAGGAGTTTGATCGTGAAATCTGTTCCACGGTGATTCTATCCTTTTCGCTGATTCAAGAAGGACAGTTGTTGGTTTCCGGTAAAAGACTGTGCACTGTGCTGTATTGACAATATTTAATCAAAGAAATTGCCTTAATGCCAGATCATTTCATAACTGGCCTCGTCGAGGCAATTTATTTTTATATAATAATAACGGAGTATATAATGTCTAAACCTCTTCAAATATTCCTATGAATTGATATTGACAATAACTAACCCAAGAAACTGTCGTATGCAAGATCACTTCATAAATGGCCTCACCGATGCAATATATATTTAGAAAAAATGTTAACAGAGTATAATGTTCAAACCTCTCTGAATATTCTGATCATTTTTGGCATTCGGATTGATATTGACAATACCTAACCCATGAGGCTGTTTTATGCAAGATTACTTTATGAATGGCCTCGCTGAGGCAAAATAATATAAAAAAATGAATAAGGGGTATAACAGCTAAACCCGGCTTTGATCATTTTCGGCATACAGGTGGATATTGACAATACATAACCCGCAAAATTGCCTTATGCCAAATTACTTTACAAACGGCCTCGCCTAGGCAAACTGAAAAATTATTTCGAAGTGTAACTTCTAATCTACTTGGAATATTATCGACAACTGTTAGCATACAGGTAGATAATGTACAGATCTAACCAACGCGATTCCTGAATGTCCAATTTCTCTATTTTAGCCTCGGCAAGGTAAAAAATTCACCCACTGACACGGTCGTATAACTTTCAAACCGACGGGTATATTTTTATAATGTTTTGCATGCAGATGTAAATTGACAACATCAAGCTAATGATATTGCCTAATGCAATATAGCTTTATAAACAGCCTCACCGAGGCAATTTTTAAAGAATGATTACGGATGTATAACTTATAAACTGCTGGGAAAATTATGATAATTTTTCACATGAAGATAAACATCATCAAGTCGTAACAAAGGAGAATGTCTAATGCAAGATAAATAACCTCCCCAAGGTAATTTTTCAAAAACTGATTACATAAAATAACTTTAAAGCCGCAAAACAATTGCGCAAGCCGCAGTTATTGCACGAACTATAGCTCAGCAGAAATCTTCAAGTAAACTGTAGAACTGGTTGCTGTATTGCTCAAAAACATTGATTTTGGGTACTTGATAAAACTGCCTCGTCAAGGCGGTTCAATCAAGTGCCCGCAATCAATGTTTTGAACAGAGATAAGAAAATATCACAATTTTGTATCTTAAAATTTCCATTTTTTTTTTTTTTTTTTTGCCAAAAATTTGCCAATGTATTTGCACAGGCGTGTTTTCGTGATGGTTGTTGCGGGGTCTACACCTTAGCGTGAGTTAATTTCAATTTAGGTCTTGTTGCTTTAACACGACTTCTGGCCCAGAATAGCTTCAAACAGCTATATTCATTGGATCAATATGAGCCTGAATTAAAATACCAATCAGATGCTAAATCAAATTATCAAAGCTACGCTCCATCAGCACTCTCAGTGCTTTGATTAAACTAACCGACAGACAACAAAGCAGGCGACAATTGTCGTGATTAGCATTTTATAGGTTAACCCTTTTTGTTCCAGAAACTCCAAAATGGGTAATTGGCAAACAATGTAGCCCCAGATCAGAGGCCACAGAACATGGCGTGTGATCAGGACACACACCGTTTGCAAAAAGTAATGCCATTTTCCAAATTAATTTTTAAGAAAACAACCTGACAAACCTAAATGGCCTCCTTCTATATATAAGTAGGAAGATTCCATTTGGAACAAAATGGATTAAAGTAAAAGACAAGGGACTGCAATCTTCACCTGCACTATCAGTAATTTGAATTAAAAAGATTTTAACCCTTTCATCCCTGAGTCTATGAAGATGACCATTCCATATTTGAATATGGACAAATCCTTTTTTGTAATCAGGGTATATAGTCAATAATCACTGGCAGGATGGCAAACAGTGAAGCTCCTGAGGAGAACGGATCTACACTGTATGCATAGGTATCCATGTCGGTCTACAGGGCTGGAAGGATTCGACTGACAGACAAGGGGCTGCAATCTTGGCTTTGACTATCACAAACTTTATTAACCGTAAAAATCCTAAAAATTCGGACACACTGAGGACTTGCTGTAATTCTCCAAAAATATTAGCGAATTCTATTTAATGATCCAGAAAGGAGTCCAAAAGGTGCAAACGGATTGGCAAAAAGTGTAGACCCTGATCAGACTGCACCTTCAGGAGCAGTCTGATCTGGGTCTGCAATGTTTTTGCTTAGGCCAATCTGGCCCAATACCTAGGATCATTATGGTAAAAGAGTTTATTTGATTGAGGGCCGCAAGGGAGATTAGTTCTGTACTAATTGTGTTACCCTCTTGAAATAAAGTCTATATTATTATTATTATTATTATTATTATTATCACTGAGTATCTGACATGTGCTTTTCGGTCAATTGTTCATCAATCGACATAGTTACTAATTACAGAAGCTTGCCACCTGCTAATGTGCACGTGACTATCACTGACCATGTACGAAATCCCGGTAACTGTTATTTATAGCACTGCTATTCACCCTGTGACGTCTGAGAGCTGTTTGAAAATGGTTGGTTAACCCATAAGACGCTAATCATGACAAATGTCGTCTGCTCTGCCTTCTGCCAGATATCTTAAAAGGCATTTTTTTGCAAACAGTGTGGACCCAGATCAGACTGCTCCTAGGAGCAGTCTGATCTGGACCCACACTATTCACCTGTGTACAAAAATATTTCAAACTAGAACTGTGTCCAGACAACCCAGATGCCCCCGCCAAGGGCCCCGCCTCACCCCGAAAATCCATGTTGCAACAAAATTTTCTAAGTGTGTGACCTTGTCATCAGGAACTTTTGTGAGAAGTTATATTGAAATTGGTGAAAAAAATGTAAGCGCTAGAGCAATGACAAAGTTTTTCTAAAAATAGCCACAGTGACCTTGACCTTGAAAGTCGAACTCGCTCGAGGTATTGTCATAAGGAACATTAGTGTGAAGTTATATTGAAATCAGTGAAGAAATGTAAGCGCTAGAGCGATGACAAAGTTTTTCTAAAAATAGCCACAGTGACCTTGACCTTGAAAGTTGAAATCCCTCGAGATATTGTCATAAGGAACATTTGTGTGAAGTTATACTGAAATCGGTGAAGAAATGTAAGTGCTAGAGCGATGACAAAGTTTTACTAAAAATAGACACAGTGACCTTGACCTTGAAAGTGGAACTTGCTAGAGATATTGTCATAAGGAACATTGGTGTGAAGTAATATTGAAATTGGTGAAAAAATGTAAGCGCTAGAGCAATGACAAAGTTGTGACCTTGACCTTGAGGTCATGACCTTGAAAGATGAACTCGCTCAAGATATTGTCATAAGGAACATTTGTGTGAAGTTATATTGAAATCAGTGAAGAAATGTAGGCGCTGGAGCAATGACAAAGTTTTTCTAAAAATAGCCACAGTGACCTTGATCTTGAGGTCATTACCTTGAAAGCCAAACTTGCTCGAGATATTGTTATAAGGAACATTTGTGTGAAGTTATATTAAAATCAGTGAAGAAATATAGACGCTAGAGCTATGTTGTGCGAGGGGATAATTAAAAATTTTTAAGTCTGTGACCTTGACCTTGAGCTCATGGGCATGGGTGGGGGTATCGCTGAATAAAATTGACAGGTACGTAACATCATACCAAATATCAACTCAATCCATCGCACGATTTGGAAAATATCAACTCTTAAAATATCTAATTAAAAATTTCTAAGTCTGTGACCTTGACCTTGAAGCCATAGGCATGAGTGGGGGTATTGCCAAATAAACATTTGGACCTGTATCTATCATCATAGCATACATAAGCCAAATCCATAATATAGTTTGGAAAATTTGAGCTCTTTAAAATCTTTCACATTAAAATTGTCTAAGTCTGTGACCTTGACCTTGAGGTCATAGGCATGGGTCGGGGTATTGCTGAATAAAACATTGTACCTATATCTATCATCATATGAACCAAAGCCATCATTAAAGTTCAGGTTCTTACCAGGTACAAATACCTTAATATGGAAAATTTCTAAGTCCATGACCTTGACCTTGAGGCCATGGGCATGGGTGGGGGTATCACTGAATAAAACTTTGGACCTATATCTATAATCATACCAAATATGAACCAATTCCATCAAATGGTTTGGAAAATATGAGTTCTAAAATGTTCAAGTCTACCTGTTACAAAAACCTTAACCTGAGTCTTTAACATTGAAAATTTCTATGTCTGTGACCTTGACCTTGAGGTCACAGGCATGGGTGGGGGTATTGCTTATTAAAACTTTGGACCTATATCTATCATCATACCAAAGATGAACCAGTTCCATCAAATGGTTAGGAAAATATGAGTTCTAAAAGTTCAGGCTCTACCTGTTACAAAAACTTTAACCTGAGGTTACAGGATCACGTACGTACGTACGTACACACACACGTACAGACAGACGTACACATGTACGCACGTACAGAAAACCGAAAAACTATATGCCCCCGGCATCATTTGATGCGGGGGCATAAAAAGTTTGCAAGAAGATTCAGCAGACGACATAAGCAGTCGACATTTTCAGATGTAGCTTTCCTTGGCAGCTTAAGGGTTAACTGTAAAATCTGGAATGGGCTTGTGTACTCGGACATTGGCAAACAGTGTAGACCATGATTAGATGCTGCAAAACATGGCATCTGATCAGGGTCTACACTGTTTGCTTAAAATGCTGGTATTTAAGGCCTAAACAAAACAGTTTCTCAGTTAAGGACCATTTTCGCCTACCCTACACTCATGATACAGCAACAGAATGGTAAAGTTAAAAAGTTTTGGTCATTCGTAAAGTCCCTGAAAAAGGAAGCATTTGGGATCACTTCATTAAGGGAAAACGGAATTCTAAAAACAGATTCGGGCGATAAGGCCAACATATGTAACAAACAGTTTAATCTGCATTTACGCGTGAAACTGATGGTGAGCTACCATCCAAAGGTAATAGTCAGTTCCCCTCAGAAGCCTCCGTGGTGACGCTACTCGCCTCGTAAATCAGGGGTCGCAAGATCGATCCCAGGCTTCTCCAGACTTTCGGATGAGTCTTTAAACCGAGGTCCCGTCTCCGTATGACCTTAGCTGTTGGTGGGACGTTCAACTCAAACACTCACTCACTCACTCAGTTCCCCTCAATGGGGGACATAACAGTTGACCCAAATGGGGTCGCTAAACTGTCAGGTAAGCTGAAGATACAAAAGGCATCTGGGCCAGATGACCTGAAAGCCAGGGTGCTTAAGGAATGTGGTGCTGAAATTTCACCTGTGCTGGCCTTTATCTTCAATGAATCACTTGCCGAGGGCACTGTACCAGATGACTGGCGACAAGCAAATCTTACCCCGGTCTATAAAAAAGATAAAAAATATGACACAGCAAATTATCGAGCAGTGTCGCTAACATGCATCTGTTGCAAAACCCTGGAGCATATAATAGTTAGCAACATCAACAAGCACCTAGCCTTTGAGAGCATTCTTGCTGACTGTCAACACGGTTTCCGAAGTCAAAGGTCTTGCGAAACTCATTTAGTTCAATTTTACCATGACATTGTGAGCAATCTGGATGGGGCCATAAACTGTAGCCACAAACAGAATGACTTGATCAACAAGGACTTCGCTAAGGCCTTTGACAAGGTACCGCACAGAAGGCTATTGTATAAATTGGATTACTATGGGATAAGAGGAGCCACACATAGTGGATTAGCTGATGGCTCTCAGGGCGCTCACAACAAGTTGTACTCGATGGCCAAGCATCTGATCCTGTCCCTGTTTTATCTGGTGTCCCCTAAGGTTCGGTCCTTGGACTGGTCCTTTTCTTGGTATTCATTAATGATCTCCCTGATAATATCACATCATCTGTCCGTTTGTTTGCTGATGATTGTGTCCTTTAAAGGAATATATATTCTCTTTCTGACTGATGACCTGAATCAACTAGCACAGTGGGAGGCCGATTGGCAGATGAAGTTCAATGTGGCCAAATGTCATTCAATGAGGGTGTCACGACACCCTCTGGACAAACAAATTAAGTTTGACTATACACTACACCAGCAAATTTTGGAGCAGGTTCAATCCGCCAAATATAGTGGTATCATAATCACTGATGATCTTGATTGGGGTCAACACATTTCAGAAATTACATCAAAAGCAACTAGGACTTTAGGATTGCTTAGATGTAACTTGGCTTTTGCACCTAAGCAGACAAAGGATGTTGCCTATAAAACATTGGTTCGCCCTCAACTTGAATATGCATCAGCCATTTGGCATCCCTATGTTATAACTCAGATTCATCAGGTGGAGAAGGTGCAGAGGACAGCTGCTCGATGGACCTGCCGACAATGGCGCAATAGAAGTAGCGTTGGAGACATGCTTAACGAGCTAGAATGGCCGTCCCTAGGGCCCGTCGTGAGCAGACCTCTAACCTTCTTCTATAAGATACATTCAGGTACAGTGGCCATTAATAAAGACAAATACTAGATCCCTGCGACAGTTTCAACCCAAACAAGGGCATCAAAAGTAAACAACTCACAATATCATAGGTACCAGTCCTATAGTGATGCCCTGAAAAATTCCCTTTTTCCTAGAACTATTCCCCAGTGGAATAGTCTTCCCTCTTCTGTGGTGAATGCTAAGATTGCAGAGGAGTTCAAAGCCCAAACAGTGTAAGATTGAGATTCAGAGGTATGCTTTTTAGTATACAGTCAAACTTCAATAGCTCAAACGTCTTTGGGACCTCGAAAATCTGTTTGAGACAGGGGTAGTTCGAGCCACTGTGGATTACTGACAGGAGGCATAACGTGATACTTTAAAACATCCTTTCGGTGTTCTATAATGAAAATGCATGCTGTGTTAACTCATTAGAATCACCTCATTGAGGCGATTCTAATGAGTACACACAGCATACATTTGCAGGATAAAAGACTAAAATCTCCTTAATTATCCCCCACTATTTCTTATGTAGAGGATTTCGCTAGGAATTCAAGAACGGGTTCGACTCATCCATGGTAAATGAGCCATCGGTGTTCGAGCCATCGAAGTTCTACTGTACTTCTGTTATTCAGATTGTAAATAGTTTTAAGGACTCATCTAGTGACTTCTCAGTATAAGAAGATAGATAGATAGAGGCAAGTATTTTGCGATAATTGAAGGATAGTTTTTGTCAGTTCTCCATAGAAACCTATGTTCTGGGTATTCACAGAACCACTAAATTACATGACAGACAAACAAAAATTTAAATAATGGAAAAGATTTAGCTAGTTGCCAGTGTGCACATTGACCCTATTATCAGCAAAACAAGCATAGAAACCTGCCTTGTCATTGTGGATAAATTTTAATTACATGTTAGAGGTGGATAGGATCTATGAAATTATAACTATCAGTGTATATTTGTATAATTTCCTGTCAATGGATGAGATTTGCTGACTAAACAGATCTGTGCAGAATATGGCACCATCCCTTTCATTTTGTTTGTTTGATTTGAGGTTTAATGTCCCCGTTTACACTGTAAAGGTCATTTTGGAGACGTTGCTTTCAATTTTGTGGGACTTTTACCCGACATTGAGATGAAATGACATCTCAAGCCCTGCCGCCCAATGAAACCAATAGGGTTTATGAGCATGGATGGTCCGACACTCGCATCACTTTACCTTGGCAGGCTTAGATCCTCTAAGCAGTTTACCAGTATTCGTGTTCAGTCGGTTTCAGCTCTTGCATCATGCAACCCATATATTTCTTCAAGCCCCGATGGGCAGGGGCCGCCCTTTCATTTTGTCATATTATCATTATTTTGGGGTGAGTTGGGTGTGTGTGTGTGTGGGGGGGGGGGGGGGTTGTGCTTCGCTCCAGATAAGAAGAATTATTTTGGGATAATTTTTCTTATTTCTCCACAAAAACATATATAATGGGTATAATGGGTATCGTATTTAACCTATGTTTTTGGAAAGACAGGCCTAAGCAAACAGTGTAGACCCAGATGAGATCCAGCTATTTTTAGACACAACACCAGGTAATATACTACTCAAAGTTTGATAGGGATCACTTTTTTAATGCAAAATAATTTTTGGATGAATTAACCAGCTGAATCAAAATTTGATACATAATGATAGGAAACGTATCCTTCACAAAACCTGGTGATTAATTTTGTCAACTGGTACTGCATTCAAGCGTGACAACAGCAACCGTCTTGGCACCCCCAAAATTCGCCGTAACACGAAGGGATTTGGACAACTGATTTTTCACAAATTTCCAAAATTGTTTAGACAAACGTGCCTAATATCGTGTATGACATCCACGGGCATCAATTACACTACGACATCGCCTGCGCATGCTTGTAATCCGAGTCTGTATCCGGTTTTAGGGAATCGGCTTTCATTCACCAACCAGTGCATCTTTAAGCTCCTGTAAAGTCCTCGGATGCACAGGCCGGACTGAAACAGCACGCTGTAGCATATCCTGCGCATGCTCAATCGGATTTAAGTCCGGTGACCGAGCAGGCAAGTCCATACAAATGACTGTCTCAGGTTCCAGATAGGAATCAGTGACGTTGGCACGGCTGGGACGGGCATTATCGTCCATCAGAATAAAGTCCGGGCCGATAGCATCTGCATATGGTCTGACAAACTCATCAAGAACATCATTACAGTACCTCACTACCATTAACGTTCCGTTTTCAACGACGTACAAGTCAGTTTTACCGTTCACGCTTATCCCAGCCTAAACCATGACTGACCCCTTTCCATAGCGATCATGCTCTGGAACATTCAAGTCATCGAATCGCTCTTTAGACATTCGCCACACTAATCGACGTTTATAAGTTAAGTCTAGACAGAATTTGGACTCCTCAGTAAACAGGACTGGCGTCAAGTCACGAACCGTTCACCTGACGTGAGTTCTGGCAAAGTCCAACCGGTCTATCACGTGCTGTCTCGTCAACCGAACACGTACATCAGGACTCATGGCATTAAACCCGAACTCGTTGAGCCCGCTTCTGACAGTTTGTGTAGAAATTAGCACTCCAGTTCCGTTCCTAAGCTCATTATGCAAACGCGTAGCGTTCATGAACCGTTGACGTCGAGACTGAATCAACAAGAAACGGCCCTGACGTTCAGTTGTAGCCCTTTCTCGACGCCGCCGTGTCTGAGTGAAGGATTTCCGTGGGTAAGATGCCGACTCCACATTCGGGAAACCACGCTCTGAGACACATTCAGAATCCCAGCAACACGACGTTGAGAGACGCCAGATTCCAACATTCCGACGCCAGGATTCATTTCTTCGGGGCTCAGACAGTTTCTTAATTGTCCCCTTGGCATTTACGTGTTTCACAAATCAAATGAAGTCCTTTTTACGCTTGGTAAAGGAACACGGACAAGTTTGATTGGTCTGTTGGAAAGCAGTGCTACGCAAGATTTTGGGGGTGCATGCATTCATTTGCGAAGTGTGATAAGTGTGCACTTTTATGAGTACTGAACTGCACATGAGTTTCTGCTAAAAATATTTATCAATATACCGAGTACAAATTCTGTCAAGAAATTTTAAATTTTCAGTGCAAAATTTGGTATATAAAAAGTGATCCCTATCAAACTTTGAGTAGTATATATTGTACTTGTTCAAAGTTTAGAACAACTATGGTAAGGCGACTGAATTTTTAGAGTAAATACGGTACTTTCTTGTCAAACAGTTGGGATCCAGATCAGACCTGACGGCTTTGTTGAGGCTGACCTAGGCCCAAACTATTTACAAAGGTTATCGATTAACCCAATACATGCGGGAAACCCTTAAAGGGGAACCTTGGCAAACAGTGCAGGCCTGCACTATTTATTAACAGAATTCTCTATCAAATGAAACTAGTGTTCACAAGGTTTTTCTATGTGTTGACCTATTGACCTACTTTTTGACCCAACATAACCAGTGTTCAAACTTGACCCAGATATTGTCAAGATGAGCATTCTGAGCAAGTTTCATGAAGGGTGTACCAAAATTGTGGCCTCTAGAGTGTTCACAAGGTTTTTCTGAGATCTGACCTACTGACCTACTTTTTGAGCCTACATGGCCCATATTCGAACTTGACCCAGATACTGTCAAGATGATCATTCTGAGCAAGTTTCATGAAGATTGGATCAAAATTGTCACCTGTAGAGTGTTCACAAGTTTTTTCTATGATTTGACCTACTGACCTACATTTTGACCCGACATGACCCATATTCGAACCTGAACGAGATATTGTCATGATTTTCATTCTGACCAAGTGACTGGACCAAACCTGTGGCCTCTAGAGTGTTCACAAGAAAAGTTTATGCACAGACGATGCACATCTCACAGCATGACCTTCAGTCAGATAAGCTAAAAACAGGCCTAACACCCCTTATATGACAAATGGACTTGTCCAACATATAGCAATGGAAGAGTCCACTAATATACAATGGGTTAAAGCCACCACTAGCAGTAAAAGATTTAACCAATCAAGTACCTCTATTATGTCTCCGCTGCCTCTGTTGAAAACAGTAGAGTATGACTAGGAATACAACAACAGCAAGCCCCACTACGACCATGATTAGTATCGTGTTCTGATTCATCATCTGCTCTTCGGCTGAAATGGAGACCAGAAATCATGTCAACAGCGTTACAATCATTACAACACACACCCGCGCGACATTATGCACTTTTTCACATCTCCAAAATGGCTACTTTTCTGAAGAAAATCTGTGATATTTTACTTATTTATACTTCAAACATAGGCTGTGGGTGCTAGTTAGCTAACGAGTACCCACACCCTTTGTCTTGGGACAGAAATAAGCAAAATAATGTTTACCCCCGTAAACCCCAGTTTTCTCTATATGAAGAGGGTTTTAGAGGGGTGTTCATTTCACGGACTTGTTCTAGTGATGTTTATTTGTTTGTGTTGAAGTTTCATGTCCCCATCAACACAATTTAGATCATTTTGGAGACTTTGCTTCCAATTTTGTGGGACATTTATGCAACTGTTACACTATGATAAAATGACATCTCAAGCCTACCATCCAAAGAAACTGCTAGGCTTTAAGGAGCAGTCCGACTCACAGCACTTTTCCTGGGTTGGCTTAGGCAGTTCATTACGAAAACATGTCAATACAAATACATTGTAAAGTTTACCACCGAAAAAACTAAAATTTCTAGATGAAAAATTGTGATATTTTTCTTATTTCTGCTCAAAATATACATTTGAGCTCGTTATGTTTATAATGTTATTTTATTTAATCTATATTTTTGAGCAGAAATAAGAAAAATAAGGTTTACCCTGTAAACCCCAGAGTGGGGTTCCAGGGGGTCAAAATTATATAGGCATGTTTTCGTGATGTTACCAGTACTCAATTTTGATTGTTTCAGCTCTGTGCAGAAGCACCATGCAGCCCAAACTATTTCTCCTAGCCCTGATGGGTGGGGGTGCACAGTGTTACAATTAAGCAATAAATCAGTTCTAGCAGTGATTTTTGGAGTTATAAATCACAGTTTGTAGGTCAATTGTTAAGTAACTCAAATCACAAGCGCATAGCGCAAGTGATTTATCTACTTACAACTGACTTAAATTTGAATCATAGCTCAACAAATCACACACTAGAGCTGATCCAATTCCATCAACAATAATTTTGTTGTTGCTTTCCAATTCTCCCAACCTCTTGCCATTGTTAGAAGAAATCCCGCCATGATTATTGACTGTATAACACACAGTTATGTCCTTTTGTAATGTTTTTGATGCAAAAATAATGTTTCAGGTCATAGAATCTTCGAGTGACGCCACAGAAAGAATGGCAGCTTTTCATGCCAGTCTCTTCTTCTCTGTGATATGTTGCAGAAGAAATCACAGTTCTTTTCCTTTGCTGTGTTAGAATGCATTCAATTAGTAACAACAAATTTAAGTGGAAATAAGACACCAGGCATATTTTCAATTAAAACAGTGTTCAGGACTTGCTGTTTCTTTTCCTATAAATTCAGCCACTCTGAAAAATGGGTCTACCCATACTTTTAAAGAAAGGCATTATTTTGCTCCTGAAGTGTAGACCCCTATAGACATGGGATACAAATCTATTTACACAATTGTTACCTCTTTCTGATTTTAGCATTTTCTGTCTTTTAACCCTTATCCTGGTGAATAAATTTATTAGCCACACTAACTTTTGATTATCAGCCAATCAGATTACATGATATAATGTTTTCCTTCAAAGTCACAAACTGAATGACAGAAGCCGTCTGATTTGGATCTACACTGTTTGCAAAGGCAGAGGTTGTCATGAACAGCAGAATAAGGGTTATCCTTTAAGATGCCAAGAAAATATGTGGATAATGTCATCTGCGCCTTCTTCCAAACATTTGAAAAAAATATTTCTGCATACAGGCAAACTGTGTGGACCCTGGTCGAGACTGCTCCTAAGTCTGATCTGGAACTATACTGTTTGCAATTATGACTTTGAATTTAACCAGCAGACAACAAAGCAGACGGACATTGTTGTGATTGGCATTTATCTATCTATTTATACCGTATCTTAAAGGTGCATTATTGAGCTATCTGGAAAAAATGATTCCAAAAATAAAATACATATAGCCAGTATTTTTCTTTAAAACAATACAAATGAATGCATTTTATGCAAAATGCAAACAATTAAGATGACAGGAAAACAATTTTGAGAGGGATTCCCTAACTAGGTTTCGAACACTAGTTAGATCTATTTTTAGTTTGTGACAAAAATAGAATCCCCATATATGATGTTATGCGACTTTCATATTTGGCCTTGTTTGCTTAGGCCATGCACGAATCGGAAAAACATATGACCCTGAATAGCATGCCATAAGTAACGACACTCAGAGAGGATACTGTCTCCATGTATGTGTAAAGCGACAGATTTATTTTTAGAACAGAAATTCCGAACACATGTTCAGAGCGAAGGGTAAACACAAATGAAAACGACCATTTTCACAAAGTTCTGTAGCTGTATTTGGCTCCAAAAGTGTACACATGACAAAGGTGTATGCATTGAAGATAAAAACCAGAAAAAAATTTTGAGACCCGGTAGCGCAATAATGCACCTTTAAGGGTTAGCATGATCTCAGGTTACATTTTGCTTTGCAAAAATGCTATGTTTCTTGCTTAGAAGAACAAAACGTTTTTGACAGTTTTAGATGTCATTTTCATTTCATTTTTTTTTTTTTCCCAGCAAATCCAGGCTGGACATTTCATGTAAATTGTCTGCAAATAAAATGTCATTAGAATTTCCCTGGAAAATTGGGATTATTTTTAATGCAATCTATATGCACCCTAACTTTGACTTCTTATCACAACTAGCAGGCGACATTTCAAAGTGTTTTCTGATTTTTCAGGGAAAATAAGCCCTATTTACTATAAATAATATTTTCATCTGCTCTAGGTTTTTATGTAACAGCTGAAGGGTTAATAACACCATAACCTCTTCTTTTGCAAACAGTGTAGTTTGTTTGTTTTGAGGTTTAATATCCCCATCAACACAGTATAGGTCATTTTAGATAGTTGCTTCCAATTCGGTGGGACTTTTACCCGACATTGAGATGAAATGACATCTCAAGCCCTGTCGCCCAATGAAACCAATATGGACGGTCCGCCTCGCACCGCGGTTCCTGGACAGGCTTAGATCCTCTAAGCGGTTTATCAGTACAAGTGTGCGGACAGTTTCAGCTCTGTGTGGAAGAATCATGCAGCCTATCTATTTCTTCAAGCCCCGATGGGCAGTCAAACAGTGTAGATCCAGATCAGATGGCTTCTTCAGAAGCCATCTGATCAGGATCTACACTGTTTGTCATGCAGTTTGTGAACTGAAGGAATATATTGTATGAAGTAATTTGATTGGTTGATGGTTAGAAATGGTTGCTGCCAATTTAATTTATTCAACAGGATAAGGATTAAGACGGAAGAATCCATTCATGCAAATTGGGTAAACAGAAATGTTGCAAATCACAGTTCTCTGCAACACTGAATCAATAGTGGCCGTCAGAGGCTTTCAGCAAATTCAATGTCAAACTAGAGCTATCACTAAAGGTGATGAATACCGCCACAAAAACTACCTTGATAGTACAACAGCGGCATTTTGCAATTTTTTCACTTGAAAGGGGCCATAACTGTGTCGAAAATTGACGAATTGTAGTGGAAATCGAACTTGACCTGTATTTTATGATGTTACATCAGTGTACCAAAAATTATAAAAATCGGTGAAGCGCTTTTTGAGTTATCTTCTGGAAACCAAGTCAACAGACCCACCGACCGACAGACCGACCAACAAGCTCACTCCTATATATCCCGGCCCAAATTTCATTTGTGGGGGTATAAAAACTTACGACAGAGTTCTATACGAGCTATGCATGAACCGTCCTCACACATCCTCTGGCCAGCAGACATGCAATACTTCTCACGAGGAGTCGTGTTGTTGTCTTCTAGGGTGGAACGTAACCTTTTGGCTTTCATTTTCAACCTGTCTCTATAGAACACTCTCTGGTTGGTCTTCAAGATGCGTATCAGGAACTCGGACTCCAGGTCGGTTCCCATTTCTGTAAAATAAAGCGTAGACAAATTGATGAAAACTTTTTTTTTTACCACTATTAACCCTTGTCCTGCTGAGCCCGGATATGTCTTATCTTTCAAACAATGCAGATCCAGATCAGATGGCTTCTGAAGAAGCCATCTGATCAGGATCTTCATTGTTTGTCATTCAGTTTATGAAATTGTTGC
Organism: Lucinisca nassula; assembly: GCA_963580285.1. NCBI lineage: Eukaryota > Metazoa > Mollusca > Bivalvia > Lucinida > Lucinidae > Lucinisca > Lucinisca nassula. The sequence continues at coordinate 21,008,031 of OY757017.1, forward strand.
AATAATTTGCATCAAGTAATCTGATTGGTTGATAATCAGTAGTGGGTGTGGCATATTTAAATATTCAGCAGAACAAGGGTTCAACAGATCAGGTATAGCAGTGATTTGTTTAGTAATAAATCACAGTTTGGAGGTCAGTGGTAAAGTAGATCAAATCACAAGCACATAGAGCGAGTAATTTGATTGACAAACAGTGATTTAAAAACCCAACAAACTAGAAATGTTTTCAGAGGAAAAAAATATCCCCCCACCATAAATACAGTTTAAGTTTGTTTGATTTGAGGTTCAATGTCCCCATCAACACTGTAAAGGTCATTTTAGAGACGTAGCTTCCAATTTTGAGGGACTTTTACCCGACATTGAGATTAAATGACATCTCAAGCCCTGTTGCCCAATGAAACCAATATGGTTTATAAGCATGGACGGTCCGACTCATGCGCACCACTTTGCCTGGGCAGGCTTAGATCCACTAAGCGGTTTACCAGTACACGTGTGAGGGTCGAATTTAGCTCTGTGTGGAAGCATCATGCAGCCCATATATTTCTTCAAGCCCCTATGGGTGGGGGCCGAACTATAAATACAGTAAAATTCCACTGTTAGGACCTAACTAGACACTGGTTGCTTTCACTTCAAGCCCCGAAAGCGACCAGTGGGTCTCACGTATACTCCCGGCCAGTGCCACTCTCTGATATATCTTTCGAGCATAATTGTATGTAATATCAATGAAGACGTCAAGAAGCTATAAGAATCTATAAATGTGCTTGTAAAAGCGAAACCAAACATAAAATTTCGATATGGGCCAAGGGATTGAGGGCATCAAAGTTACTGAAGGTGTGGGGGCATCAATGTTACTGAAGCAGCAAGGTGGGGTATACATCAATGAAATCTTTGGACTGGTATGCAAGATCGATGCAAGTATCAATTAAATTTGTCTTTGAGTTTAGAACATACAGGGATCTATAAACTTTGTCATAAAACTTTAACCAAATGTAAAATTTCCAAGTCTGTGACCTCGACCTCAAGGTCACTGTGGGGTTGGGACATGCATCAATGAAATCTTTAGACCAGTATGTAACTTCAGTGTAAGTATCAACTAAATCTATCAAAGGGTTCAGAAGATACAATCTCTTAGAAACTTTGACGTAAAACTTTAACCAAGTGTACAATTTCTAAGTCTGTGACCTTGACCTCAAGGTCACTGTGGGGGTGGGACATTCATCAATGAAATTTTTAGACCAGTATATAACTTCAGTGTAAGTATCAACTAAATCTATCAAAGGGTTCAGAAGATACAATTTCTTAGAAACTTTGACGACAAACTTTAACCAAAATGTTATCAGACCGATGGACGAGCGGCAGGACGAAAACTATATTCCCCCATAGCATACTTCGTATACCGGGGGTATAATTAAGACTAATTCTGCATTTAAAAACTTATTTATAGGGGTGAAGTTAATCTGTCTTTGTGTTTTCTGCACACAATGTCCTCTGGTCAGGGACCACCTTTGGGACTGTTAAAAAGTGGTCTTAAAGGTGGTCCTAATATAGGAGTTTTACTGTACAACTTACACCCATTTGACTTTAATAACTAGGTTAAGGTCACCAAAATATAAGTTGGGGGGCCTGTGACCTTGAAAATAAGGTCAAGGTCACCAAAATCTAGGGTTGCAATGATATATTGTACGAAGTTTGACCAAATTTCATGCATTTGTTCCTGAGATAGGATGTAGACAAGCCAAATTTAAGTTTTTGGGGGCCTGTGTCCTTGAAAATAAGGTCAAAGTCACCAAAATCTAATCAAAGCTTTGGTAGGTTGCAATGATATACTGTACCAAGTTTGACCCAATTGCATCCATTGCTTCATGAGATAGGGTGCAGACAAGCCAAAATTCACAGTCTTTGTGGGGCCTGTGCCCTTGAAAATAAGGTCAAGGTCACCAAAATCTAATCAAAGCTTTGGTATGTTGCAATGATATATTGTACCAAGTTTGACCAAATCATGAGACTGGGTGCAGACAAGCCAAAATTCAGAGTCTTTGGGGGCCTGTGCCCTTGAAAAAAAGGTCAAGGTCACCATAATCAAATCTGCGGAATGTTGTAATGATATATTGTACCAAGTTTAACCAAAATTAATCAATTTGTTCATGAGATATAGTGCAGACAAGCCATTTTTGGCCCAAACTTGGTTGTTTTTTGGGGGCCTGTGCCCTTGAAAATGAGGTGAAGGTCATCATAACCTAATGACTATTTTCCCCCATCACAGTGATATAGCCATGCAAGTTTGGTCAGAATCCATCTATAGGTTCAGGAGATATAGTGCTTCAAACAGGCTACGCCGAGGCCAATGGCAACGCCAACCCACACCAAAAACAATATGGGGGCAACTTAATAATCACACTCAACTGAGATAATCGGACTTCTGAGCAGCTTTTGCATTGCAAATGCAGAAGCTACAAGTTTTTCCAGCAATTTTTTTTCTTGCTAGAAGAGTAAAGGTTTTGAACATTTATGAGCTCATTAAGCCTTTAAATGAGGCTTTCATCACCTGGGCCTTGGCTAGTGTCTTCAATATTAAGTTATGTTGACACCCAAAGCCCAGGTGTTCAAAGCATTTTGCTTAACGAACTCGTTAGTGGTCAAACTGCTAACTGTTCTAACAAGTACAATATCTAAAATTCTGGTATTTTTGCTGAAAAAATGTGAGCAGCTTTTGCATCTGCAAAAGCTGCTCACATCTGTTCAGCAAAATATTAGCATATTTGTCATATCTAATTAAACTTTTAACGGTACATGTAACATCAACTAACGACTGTTAATTTTGAAAAACTGTCCCCTGCTGACTATCACTTATTTATAAGAAATCCAATTAAAAGTTATTTATAGCCATGTTATTCTTATCATTGTGACGTCAAAGTGTAAAGAGGGTTATATATAAAATCTAGGCTGGACACATCCGCTGGATTAGCCGAGCAGTGTTGAGCCAGATCCCAGAAAGTGCACTGTCAGATGACCAAGGTCTACACTGTTTGCTTAAAATACAGGAATTTAAAGGTTCAAAATGGTCTCAGTCCCTGTTCAGACCCATGTTCCCCATCTATTCTCAGAGACAATCAACCCACCAGTGCTGTCAGTGCGTTGAGTCCTCTTAGGATAGCCCAATATAGTTGTCGCAGATAAGATGGACAACGCCGAAATATAGTTTGCACTCGCCTTTGGAATGTTCTGGTAACAAAAAGGTAAACCAAGGTACAGATTGTGTGAATTCAACTGTAACATAAAACAAAGCGGTATATGGCCATTTGGTCCCCTTGCAGAAAGCATGAGAAAGGCACTCTACCGAATCTTCTGATGGACAAGTTTTACGTACACTGACAACACCTGAATAGCTCCGCCTAGTCCATCTTATCTGCAACTACTATATTCTATTACGTGCAGTCTGATCAGAGTCTTCAATGGCCACATAGGTCCGCTCGAACATTTTGTCATGAACTCCCTCAATTCATGATCAATCTGACCATATAGAAGTATTGTTTGGGTAATATACCCGTGCCACATAGTGCATTTTTTCATATCTCCAAAATGGGTACTTCTCTGATAAAAATCTGGGATATTTTTTCTTATTTATACAGCAAACATAGGTTGTGGGTGCTTTTTAAAGCTATTAAAAAGTAGGTCAAACATCAAGGTCAAGGTAACGAGGTCAAAAATTATGGTACCACTGGAAAGGTCTTTCCACTGAAAAAGAATGCAAATGTGAAATATGAAAGCCCTCTCACTTACCAATTGAAAGTTATGGACTATGTTAAAGTTTTTAAAAAGTAGGTCAAACATCAAGGTCACAAGGTCAAAAATTATGGTACCACTAGAAAGGTCTTGTGACAAGAAATGCACATGTAAAATATGAAAGCCCTACCACTTACTAATCGAAAGTTATGGCCAATGTTAAAGTTTTTAAAAAATAGGTCAAATGTAAGGGTCATAAATTATGGTACCACTAGAAAGGTCTTGTGACAAGGAATGCACATGTGAAATATGAAAGCCCTATCACTTATCAATCGGAAGTTATGGCCAATATTAAAGTTTAACAAGAGGGCCATGATGGCCCTGGGTCGCTCACCTGATCCATTAGGCAACAAGTGGGCCCCGAGGAGAGCCATTATTGACCCCATGGCTATAATTTGCATAATTGGTAGTGGCTTCATACCAAATATCAAAGAACGGAGCCTTCTAGTTTCAGACAAGAAGATTTTTAAAGGTTTTCCATATATAAGTCTATATAATAACCTGCGGGTCCCGGGTGCAGCCATTTTTGGCCCCAGGGCTATAATTTGAACAATCTTGGTAGAAATCCACACGACAAAACTTCATACCAAATATCAAAAACCTTGGCCTTCTGATTTCAGACAAGAAGATTTTAAAAGGCTTTCCCAATATAAGTCTATGTAAAACAAGTGGGCTTGGGGGTGGGCCCATTTTTGGCCCCAGGGCACTAATTTGAAAAATTTTGTTAGAGGTCCACTACATGAAACTTCATACCAAAAAAGAAAGACCTTGGCCTTCTGGTTTCAGACGATAAGATTTTCAAAGGTTTTCACTACATATAAGTCTGTGTAAAACCAGTGGGGCACCGGGGTGGGCCCATTTTTGGGCTCAGGGCTATAATTGGAACAATCTTGGTAGAGGTCTACTAGACAAAGCTTCATACCAAATATCAAAGACGTGAGCCTTCTGGATTCCAACAAGATTCTTAAAGGTTTTCCCTATATAAGTCTATGTAAAACCAGTGGGCCCTGGGGCGGAGCCATTTTTGGACCCAGGGCTATAATTTGATTAATCTTGGTCAAAGTCCACTAGACAAAGCTTCATACCAAATATCAAAGACCTGAACCTTCTGGTTTCAGACAAGAAGATTTATATAGATTTTCCCTATATAAGTCAATGTAAAACCAGTGGGCCCCGGGGAAGGGGGCATTTTGGCCCCAGGGCTATAATTTGAAAAATCTTGATAGAGGTCCACTAGACAAAGCTTCATACCAAAAATCAAAGACCTGAACCTTCAGGTTTGAGACAAGAAGATTTTTTAAAGATTTTTCATGTATAAGTCAATGTAAAATCAAAGGGCCCCGGTGAGGTGGCAGTTTTGGACACAGGCCTATAATTTGAACAATCTTGGTTGAGGTCTTCATACCAAATAATAAAGACCTGGGCCTTGTAGTTTCAGAGAAGAAGAGTTTTAAAGATATTCCCTACATAAGCCTATGTTAAACCAAAGGGCCCGAGGGCAGAGGCATTTTTGGCCCTAGGGCTATAATTTAAACAATCTTGGTAGAGGTACACTAGATGAAGCTTCAAACCAAATATCAAAGACCTGGGCAATGTGGTTTAAGAGAAGAAGCTTTTTAAAGATTTTCCCTGTATAAGTCTATGTTAAACCAAATGGTCGTGGGGCAGGGGCTTTTTTGGCCCCAGGGCTATAATTTGAACAATCTTGGTAGAGGTCCACTAGATGAAGCTTCATACCAAATATCAAAGACCTGGGCCTTGCGGTTTCAGAGAAGAAGATTTTTAAAGATTTTCCCTATATAAGCCTATGTAAAACTGGTGGGCCCCGGAACGGGGCCATTTTTGGCCCAAGGGCTATAATTTGAACAATCTTGGTAGAGGTCCACTAGATGAAGCTTCACACCAAATATCAAAGACCTTGGCCTTGGGGTTTCAGAGAAGAAGATTTTTAAAGATTTTCCCTATATAAGCCAATGTAAAACTGGTGGGCCCTGGGGCGGGGCCATTTTTGGCCCCAGGGCTATAATTTGAACAATCTTGGTAGAGGTCCACTAGATGAAGCTTCATACCAAATATCGAAGACCTGGGCCTTATGGTTTCAGAGAATAAGATTTTAAAAAATATTTTCCCTATATAAGCCTATGTAAAACTGGTGGGCCCCGGGGCGGGGCAATTTTTGGCCCCTGGGCTTTAATTTGAACAATCTTGGTAGAGGTCCACTAGATGAAGCTTCACACCAAATATCAAAGACCTGGGCCTTATGGTTTCAGAGAATAAGATTTTAAAATATTTTCCCTATATAAGCCTATGTTAAACCGGTGGGCCCCGGGGCGGGGCCATTTTTGGCCCCAGGGCTATAATTTGAACAATCTTGGTAGAGGTCTACTAGATGAAGCTTCATACCAAATATCAAAGACCTGGGCCTTGCGGTTTCAGAGAAGAAGATTTTTCAAGATTTTCCCTATATAAGCCTATGTAAAACTGGTGGGCCACAGGCGGGGCCATTTTTGGCCCCAGGGCTATAATTTGAACAATCTTGGTAGAGGTCTACTAGATGAAGCTTCATACCAAATATCGAAGACCTGGGCCTTATGGTTTCAGAGAATAAGATTTTAAAAGATTTTCCCAATATAAGCCTATGTAAAACTGGTGTGCCCCAGGGCGGGGTCATTTTTGGTCCCAGGGCTATGATTTGAACAATCTTGGTAGAGGTCCACTAGATGAAGCTTCATACCAAATATCAAAGACCTGGGCCTTGCAGTTTCAGAGAAGATGATTTTTAAAGATTTTCCCTATATAGGCCTATGTAAAACTGGTGGGCCCCGGGGCGGGGCCATTTTTGGCCCCAGGACTATAATTTGAACAATCTTGGTAGAGGTCCACTAGATGAAGCTTCATACCAAATATCAAAGACCTGGGCTTTGCGGTTTCGGAGAAGATTTTTAAAGATTTTCCCTATATAAGCCTATGTAAAACTGGTGGGCCCCGGGGCGGGGCCATTTTTGGCCCCAGGGCTATAATTTGAACAATCTTGGTAGAGGTCCACTAGATGAAGCTCCATACCAAATATAGAAGACCTGGGCCTAATGGTTTCAGAGAATAAGATTTTAAAAGATTTTCCCTATATAAGCCTATGTAAAACTGGTGGGCCCCGGGGCAGGGCCATTTTTGGCCCCAGGGCTATAATTTGAACAATCTTGGTAGAGGTCCATTGGATGAAGCTTCATACCAAATATCAAAGACCTGGGCCTTGCGGTTTCAGAGAAGAAGATTTTTCAAGATTTTCCCTATATTAAGCCTATGTAAAACTGGTGGGCCCCGGGCGGGGCCATTTTTGGCCCCAGGGCTATAATTTGAACAATCTTGGTAGAGGTCCACTAGATGAAGCTTCATACCAAATATCGAAGACCTGGGCCTTATGGTTACAGAGAATAAGATTTTAAAAGATTTTCCCTATATAAGCCTATGTAAAACTGGTGGGCCCCCGAGACGGGGCCATTTTTGGCCCCAGGGCTATAATTTGAACAATCTTGGTAGAGGTCCACTAGACGAAGCTTCATACCAAATATCAAAGACCTGGGCCTTGCGGTTTCAGAGAAGAAGATTTTAAAAGATTTTCCCTATATAAGCCTATGTAAAACTGGTGGGCCCCGGGGCGGGGCCATTTTTGGCCCCAGGGCTATAATTTGAACAATCTTGGTAGAGGTCCACTAGATGACGCTTCGTACATAATATCGAAGACCTGGGCCTTATGGTTTCAGAGAAGAAGATTTTTAAAGTTTTCATTTAAAAAATCTATTTTTAGCTCCTGTGACCTAGATGTGCAACAGACTGGAACCATTTGAACAACCTTGAAAGGGGACCACCTAAGGATCATTCCTGTGAAGTTTGGTCAAAATCCGATTAGTGGTTTAGGAGGAGATGTTGTTTGAAGAAAAAGTTTACGCAAGCACACACGCACGCACGCACACACGCACGCACACACGCACGACGGACGACGGACAAAAAGTGATCCCAAAAGCTCACCTCACTACGTGACAGGTGAGCTAAAAAAAAAATGAAAAAAGTAGGTCAAAGGTAAAGAGATCAAAAATTATGGTACCACTGGAAAGGTCTTGTGATAAGGTATACACATGTGAAATATGAAAGCTCTATCTATTACCTTCAAAAAGTTAATCCCAATGATAAGATTTTTGTAGACAGACAAATGGACAAACAGACAGACAGACCAAAAACTATACGGCCCCGGAATCTCGATTCCGGGGGGTTCCGTTTAGCCAACACAGGGGATTGTGTACCGAAACACAAGGAGTAATATTAAAACTTTCATGAGATTTTTGGTCAGAAGATTCAAATTGTATGCATTGCTGACCTAGCCTTTCTGGTCACTTTATCGCATCTGGGGTGTTTTTGGAGACAGACAATGATTCTATTGTCTTTGTGGAGAGTTTCTAGGAAGAGGAACGTTTATTTTGATTAAGTAACTGATGTTACATGCTCACTGTGAGTAATACATGTACTTGGCAACTTCTATTAACCCAATCAATACCGGAAATCCCAAAACGGGTACCAGGGCAAACAGTGCAGGCCCAGATCAGACGCCGCAGAACGCGGCGTCTGATCATGACCTCCACTGTTTGCTAAAAGTTCAACCATTTTCCTAATTAATTTTGAAGAAAACACAAACTGACACCCCTAAATTTTGAAATGAACTCCTGCTATATATTAGGAGGAAGATTCCATGTGGTACTAAAAGGGCTAAAATGTGTTTCCCTGCACTGCCAGTAGGATTTACACATTAGGGAGAAAGGTTGCTTCTGAGGAGCAGCAAACAGGAGTTTACAAAGTTGTCCCTCTGTAAATTCTCTTGTTTAATTCTTTCTGTCCAACATCGATGGCTCGAACACCTTTGGGACACAACGAAAACCTGTTCGAGACAGGGGTAGTTTGAGCAACTGAGGGTAACTGCCAGGAGGCATAAAGGGATTAATTTTGGGACATCTTTTTGGTGTTCTGTAATAAAATGTATGTTGTGTGTACTCATTAGAATCACCTCATTGAGGCGATTCTAATGAGTACACACAGCATACATTTTCAAGTTTAAAGTCAAAAATCTCCTTACTTATCTCACACTACTTCTTATTTGAAAGAATTCCCTTGGGACTCAAAAACGGATTCGACTCAAGCATGGTAAACGAGCAATCGGTGTTCCAGCCATCGATGTTCCACTGTATATGCAAATACAGAAACACAGTTTGAAGGCTCCAATAGATTTTATTTCCTAAAACAAGCAAATATGTTCAAGACAATAGTATCGCAATAGTATTGCAATAGTAGTCCACAATAGTAATAGTATCGCAATGTGTCAATACTATTGCAGTAGTCATTTTATGACTATCGTTACATCCCTAGCAGTGAGATAATCATTCAACTGAACCACCCAGCATGATATACTAACGGTTGGTAGTGAAGATAAACAAAAGGGCCATCATTTTCCTGTCCTGTTCACCATAATTTTAACCCTTATCTTGCTGTTCACGACAACCCCTATCTTTGCAAACAGTGTAGATCCAGATCAGATGACCATCTGATCAGGATCTACACTGTTTGACATTCAGTTTATGAATTTGCAGGAATAAGTTACATCAAGTAATCTGATTGGTTCAAAGTCAGAAATGGGTGTGGCTAAAATGAATATTCAGCAAGATAAGGGTTAAGCCTTTTCAAACCCTGTTTGTATTTATTGCATATGTATAAGGCATTGTTTGTTTGTTTGTTTGAATTAGGTTTAACGTCCCCGTCAACACTTTAAAGGTCATTTTGGAGACGTTGCTTCCAATTTTGTGGGACTTTTACCTGACATTGAGATGAAATGACATCTCAAGCCCTGTCGCCCAATGAAACCAATAGGGTTCATTAGCATGGATGGTCCGCCTCGCACCGGGTCCCTGGACAGGCTTAGATCCTCTAAGTGGTTTACCAGTACTAGTGTGCGGGCCGGATTCAGCTCTTTGTGGAAGCATCATGCAGCCCATATATTTCTTCAAGCCCCTATGGGCGCGGGCGATATGTATAAGGCATAAAAGTATGTAAAATTTTCCAGGGACATGTCTTGTTACGCATAATAAAATGTAACAAAGGGAATATATAGGCAAAAACATTTGAGCTCCTCATTTGGACTGTAACAAGCCAAAAATCTGGGGCATATTTTCTCTGTACATAAGGTAACAAACGTGACATTGAAGGGAATATATAAGGAAAAACTTTCTGATCCTCATTTGGAGTGAGTGAGTGAGTGAGTGCTTGAGTTTTACACACCACCAACAGCTAAGGTCATACGGAGACGGGACCTCGGTTTAAAGACTCATCCGAAAGTCTGGAGAAGCCCGGGATCGATCCTGCGACCCCTGGTTTACAAGGCGAGTAGCGTAACCACGGAGTCTCCTAATCCTCATTAAATTTTGGACTAACCAACATAACAAGAATATTCTTGGACATGTCTTCGTTATCTAATAAGCGTAACCAGCGAAAATCTGGGGCATATTTCTCCATACATAACTAACAAACGTAACAAAGGGAAAATATAGGGTTGATTATGACTTACTGTAACAAACGTAACAAGAATATTCTTGGACATGTCATAGTTACGTAACAAGTGAATCAAGCAAACATCTGCGGCATATTTTCTCCGTACGAAACAACGAAAGTAACGAAGGGAATATATAGGGAAAACATCTTTTGCTCCTCATTTTGGACCATAAGGAGGAGGTACGTAACAAGCTTAACGAGCAAAAATCTGGGGCATATAAATAGCTGTAAAAATACAACAGATTTTCAATTTAAATCCTATTCTTCTTTATTAACCCATTTTATGCGGGAAACCCCTAAAGGGCTACCTATTAGGGGTACCTTGGCAAACAGTGCAGGCCCAGATCAGACGCCGCATTCTGCGGCGTCTGATCTGGGCCTACACTGCTTGCAAAAGTTCAGCCTTTTCCAAATAAATTTTGAAGAAAATTACAGCCAGTCACCCCTCAATTTTGAAATGGACTTCTGCTATACATTAGAAGGCTGATTCCATTTGATACAAGAAGGGTTAATCTGCCAAAACTGAAGCATTTGTCAGTGCAATTATCATTTGAAATGAAATAAAAACATCCTATAAAAGACAAATCCTTCAATTAGCAACATTTCAGCTTCAAAACCGGTCATTGTCAAACAGCGCAGGGCCAGATCAGAAACCACATAACACAGTGTCTAATCATGGCCTTCACTGTTTGACCAACGTTCAACCATTTTCTAAATAAATTTTTAACCAATTTTGTACCAGAAACCCCAAAACAGGTACCCTGGCAAACAGTGCAGGTCCAGAATGCAGCATCTGATCAGGGCCTACACTATTTACAAAAAGTCCAGCTGTTTTCCAAATAAATTTTTAAAGATAACACAACCTGTCACTCCTAAATTTCAAAATGGACTCCTGTCATATATAAGGAGGAAGATTCCATTTGGTAAAAGATACTCAAGCAGACATCCCTTTGCTGAATATTCAGTTTAGCCACACCCATTTCTGACTTTGAACCAATCAAATTACTTGATGTAATTTATTGTTACAAATTCATAAACTGAATGCCAAACAGTGTAGATCCTGATCAGATGGCTTCTTCAGAGGCCATCTGATCTGGATCTACACTGTTTCCAAAGATAGGGGTTGTCGTGAACAGCATGATAAGAGTTAATAATGATATGGACTCCAAGGAAGATTCTGTTTAGTACAAAATGGATGAACTGCAGTGCATGATCATCCATGAAAATTAAATCATTACTCAAAAGATTGAAAATCCTTCCATCAATGTCTTCAATTAATTGCCAACTTACACAACACCAATAAATTGACATAATTGTCACACTAACCATAATCCATGAAGCCCGCCTCTCTACGAACGAGTGAATCCTGAAATGATTTTTAAATTTCTCTCTTTGACAGATTCCCATTACACCATTCTCTGTCAAGCATCGACAGTGATCTGAAGTTATAAAGGAAGTACGTCACCGGGAAACCTATCTTCGTGAGGCTGCCAATCACTGGGGACATGAATCAGTCTGTTTAATCAGCCAGACAGAAGCCAAATGGATTGACTATGGCCTGCTGAAGCTTCATACAGATTCTGGCTCTGATCAGACTGCGCCGATGTGCATGCTGATCTGAGCCTTCGCAGGCAACACCTGTGAAACATGCTTTCTTACGTCACGAAGGGTGTTGCGAAAAAACCCATCACATGACAAGCAATAAGCGAGCACTTTTTATATCAGACTCACTGACTGTCAATTTAACCCTTATCCAGCTGAACAAGATAACCCTTACCTTTGTTAACAGTATAGATCCTGATCAGATGGCTTCTGAAGAAGCCATCTGATCAGGATCTACACTGTTCAGAAGCCATCTGATCAGGATCTATACTGTTTGTCATGCAGTTTGTGAACTGAACAAATATATAATATCAACTAATTTGATTGGATGATGTTCAGAAATGGGTGTGGCTAAATTAATTTACTCAGCAGGATGAGGGTTAAATCCTTTATAACCCAATACAGGAACTGATCAGACACCAATCAGAGCAGGCTACTCTGAGACTGAGCTCGTCCCATGATGCCAGTTTATTGGATTTTACCTGAGCTGGTTGATATGTCAACTTCAATCTGTAGGCAGCCAACAAAGATCATTGCGTTCAAGCTATTGGCATTAATAGCTTTAATGCCTATAGCTTGAAGGCTATATGAGCCCTGTCACACAAAAACAACTGTTTTGAGGTTTGAAAGCAGGTAAAACATATATTGGCCAGCTCAGCTGCACAAATTTCTGTTTTATTTGAATGGAGGTTTTACGTCCCTGTCAACACTATTTAGGTTTGTATTGGTTTGTATTGGCATTTAGCGGCCCAGTCAACATTATTTAGGTCATTTTTGAGCAGGTCAGTTAACCTATCCACACTTTTCCTGAGCAGACTTATACATAAGCAGTAAACCAGTACAGTGCACATTCTTTTGCCAGAAACTGACAACTACTCTTCTTGAATCAGCAGAAGGGAGAGAGTGACAGTAGAAAAGATTTCATAATCAATCTCCACAAAAGAATTTTGCCGACCCTGGCAGGATTCGAACCCGCGTCCTCCTGATCCCGAGTCAGACGCGTATCTGACTGAGGTACAGAAGCTTGCATCACACTATTTAGGTCATTTTGGAGATGCTGCTTCCAATTTTGTGGGACTTTTACCCAATATTGAGATGAAATGACATCTCAAGCCCTGCCGACCAAACAAACCAATGGGGTCTATAAGCATGGACGGTTCAACTCGCATCACTCTGCCGACCATCTAAGTGGTTTACTAGTACTCAAGTGCAGTCAGTTTCAGCTCTGCGTTGAAGCCTCATGCAGCCCAATTTTTTTTCTCCACCCCTAAATTACTGAAAAAATAAAAAAAATTCAGACACCTTGAGAACTTGCTGTAATTCTCCTAAAATTTTAACAACCTTTTTCATGATCCAACAAGGAGTCCAAAAAGTGCAGATGGAATGGCAAACAGTGTAGACCCTGATCAGACTGCTCTGGAAGGAGCAGTCTGATCTGGGTCTGCAATGTTTGTTTTTGGCCTGTCTGTCCCAATACTTAGGTAAGACATAGGCTGGCCTAATCAGCCACAAAGACTAGCATTTAGAAACGCATCCGCAAAGATTAGCATAAAGATACTGGAGGAATTTTACTATCCAAGCACAAAGCAGAAAGGTGTGATCAGACAGGGCAAATCACAGGCTGATTGGAGCACGAAGCAGAAAGGTGTGATCAGACTGGGCAAATCACAGGCTGATTGGAGCACAAAGCAGAAAGGTGTGATCAGACTGGGCAAATCACAGGCTGATTGGAGCACAAAGCAGAAAGGTGTGATCAGACAGGGCAAATCATAGGCTGATTGGAGCACAAAGTAGAAAGGTGTGATCAGACTGGGCAAATCACAGGCTGATTGGCACATATCTTGCATTACGCAAACACGCCTATACAAATACATTGCCACCTTTATCGCCGAAAAAATGAAAATTTTATGATGAAAAATTGTGATATTTTTCTTATTTCTGCTCCAAATATAGATTGTGGGCACTCGTTAGAACCGCCTCATCGAGGCATCGAGGCGGTTCTAATGAGTACCCACAATCTATATTTTAGAGCATAAATAACAAAAATAAGGTATACCCCCAGAAACCCCAGTTTTACTATATAAAAGTGGGGTTCAAGTGGGTCAAAATTATATAGGCGTTTTTTTGTGATGTTTAGCAAACTGCCAAATCAGGTTTTCTCACAATCTCCCTCACAAATATAAAAACGTTATTCGTGTCCTAGTAACAGTTTTTGTATTGTTAATTCTTTTCTTTTTCTACCTCGATCAATACTATTAAGATGACCGGTGTGTTATATTACTTTACAATGTTACAGTATCGCCCCCATCCTTGGGTCTTGGAGAAACAGATGGGCTGCATGGTGCTTCTATGCAGCGCTGAAACTGACCACCCATGAGTAAGCCTGCCCAGGCAAAGTGGTGTGAGTCAGACCATTCAATGCATTATATGCAGCATATAAGCCTTTTGGTTTCGTTGGGCAGCAGGGCTTGAGATGTCATTTCATCAAAAGTTCCACAATATTGGAAGCAACTTCTCCTAAATAGTGTTGACGGGGATGTTAAGACCTCAATTCAAACAAAACAAACAAACAGTGCTGTAAATCTGACAGCTCCTTAAACCCTTGTGGTTTCTTTTGGTGGTAGTGTGTGTGTGTGTGTGTGAATTCGGGTTTAACCTCGCTTTCAACAATTTTTCAGTCATATCACGACCGTGTTTGGTTGCGACAGCGAGCTCAATGATCACTTTTATAGTGCTGCCTCACTGAAGTATCATGTCCCAGACACATTACATGATACCACACCCAGTCACATTATCCTGACACTGGGTCGACCAGTCCTAGCTCTAACCCGTAAATCTGAGTGCCAAGAAGCGAGGAGCCGCTAGTACCATTTTGAACAACTTTGGTATGTCGCGGCCTGGGATCGAACCCGTGACCTCCCATTTCCCGGAGCGGACACTCTACCAACTGAGCTATCGGGGCCGGTTCTTTGGGTGGTAGAGATTGAGGGATTGCTCCTGAGGAGCAAATTCTTTCCTTTAACCCATTTTGTACCAGAAACCCCAAAACGGGTAGTTGGCAAACAGTCCAGGCCCAGATCAGATGCCGCAGAACACGGCGTCTGACCAGAGCTGCCACTTTTTGCTAAAAATTCAGTCATTTTCCAAATAAATTTTGATGAAAACACAACCCAAAACCCCTAAACTTTGAAATGGACCACTGCTATATATAATGAGGAAGATTCCATTTGGTACAAAAAGGGTTAAGAACAGAATCATTTTTCAGTGGGACAGGGTTTGTAGAAAAGCAAACAGGAAGTCCTGTAAGATATCTCCCTTTGAAAAAATTGTGGAAAAATCTGTCAGGTGTTCCAATTCCCCTTAAGAATCCATCTGGTCAGAATCTTCATGGTTTTTCATTGAATAAATAAATTACATCAAGTATTTTGACTGGTTGAGCGTCAGAAGTGGACATAGCAAAATCAATTTATTCAGCAGGACAAGGTATTTCATTGCCAATGTTCATGATAGGTAGGGTTAAAATTACATGAATATTGATGCTCTTGTAAAGAATTTCATGAACCCATTGTAAAAAATTTCATGAACCCATTGTAAAGAATTTCATGAACCCATTGCTGACTATCAACCAATCAAACTACTTTATATATAACAAATTCATTCAAATTTGCAAAGTACTTGACAAAATGGTGTAGATCCTAATCAGATGGCTTCTGAGGCAGCCATCTGATCTGGATCTACACTGTTTGTAAAGGTTGGGGTTGTTATGTTCAGCTGGATAAGGGCTGAATAAATCAATTTTGCCACAGCCATTTTTGAGAATTAAACAAATCACACCACAACCTCTAATGGGCCCAAAGCAGAAACCGTGTTAGTTAAACCACCGTGTTATATCCAAACATAAATGTATAGATTATAGGTAACAATTGACTATTTATGGTCATTTTTTCTATATAATCTACACACTGACCCTTTAGGTCAATTTTCTTCACATTTTTGGGATGCATCTTGAAATCGTGTTATAACAAAGAGTGTTATAACGAGGTTATGGTGTATTAGTTCATTATAATTATCTGTAGTATTGTTCAATCAGTTCAGACATTGATCAGCCTTAGCCCGTTAGGATTGTTAAAAAGTATGACAAGACGCATAAATCTTTTCCTATCCCTTCAAATGCAACAGAAAATTCTAGAGAAAGCCCCAAGAAACTCTAGCAAATGATCAGATGCTTGATTTTCACTGAAAAAAAAAATGTTAAGTCCTAGCAACAGAATAAGATACTTTGTGATAACCAAAGGATAATCTTCCTTATTTCGCCAAATAAACCTATGTTGTGGGTATTCATTAGAACCGCCTCTTTTAGGCGGTTCTAATGAATACCCACAACATAGTTTTTTATGGAGAATTGACAAAAACTATTCTTCAGTTATCAGAAACTACCAACCATATCTCTTCCTATGAAAGTTTCACGGCAGACGACAATGTTTTCAGGATTAATTCGATCAGCTTTTATCAGTGACGTTAACTGCCTTTCCTTGTAACCTCAAAATGTCTAACAATGGTAGAAGCAAATCAAAGTTGCCAAAGACAGAACTCCGCTACTTGGTCAAAGGCCTAGAATTTACCACCGACTATCTAAAAACCTTACGACAATGAAGGAATCAACACATAACAAGACAAACCCATATCCTGCTTCACGTGGCAACCCCTAACTTTGCAAACAGTGAAGATCCAGATTAGATGGCTTCCGGCTTCTGATCAGGATCTACACTGTCATTCAGTCAATGAATTTGTATGAATACAGAATTCAAGTAATCTGATTGGCTGATAGACAGTAATGGGTGTGGTTAAATCAATTTATTCAGCCGGATAAGGGTTAATCTTAAACTCAGAAGAGAAGTCATCTGATCAGGATCTACACTGTCATTCAGTCTATGAACTTGTATGTATACAGCATTCAAGTAATCTGATTCGCTGATAGTCAGTATGTGGCTAAATCAACTAGACTTGTTTCCTAAGAATACATATGTTCCCCCACCACATAGCCCCTTTCAAAACAAGCTTAATTTAACAGCACTGCTGTGACCTTGAAAATAAGGTCAAGGTCATGAAAACTAATCAGTTCTTCACTAATCAGTTCTTCATCCTGACCAAATGTTGTATACATGTATATTTGATTAAAATCCACCAAAAAGTTCATGAGATATACTGCACACAACCTAAATTTGGCCTAAATTTGACCTATTTAGCATGGCTGTGACCTTGAAAATAAGGCAAAGTTCATCAAAACCAAAGTTCTTTCTCCTGTGCCAATGTTATATCCATGCAAAGCTGATTAAAGTCCACCCAGTAGTTCATGAGATATCTTGCACACAAGGAAATGTCACACTGACGCATATGCATGCCCCTACCCTGAAGGGATCTGCACCAAAAACAGTATGCCAACCTCCCCTTCAGTGGGGGTTGGGGGGACATAATTTATTCGGCAGGATAAGGGTTAATGTAAAGTTTAAATACAGAAGTTAATCAAAGCAGTGACGGCACTGGTGGGTTCATTGTCTTTGAGACAGTCTTGAAAAGAAGTTATATTTAAACCTAAAAGTCCAATATTAAAAGTCATTTATCAAGGTACGGTACTGAAATCATTAAGAACTAAAAGCACATTGCTCCAGGTAAGTGAAATTTATTATCTTAATTAATTTCTGAGATATTGCAATATGAACTCTGAAATATTTCTAACAGCAAGACCAACTTCAAACTGCCTCATTAATATTCAAGAAGTATTCTATGATGTCATAGTTGACTTTAAATTACAATCAACATATCTGGTGTTTTATAATCATCAGAAATTTCTTAGCCACTTGGTAATATTAATGATATACAAGGACGAGCCAATAAACAAGAGGGCCATGATGGTCCTGCATGGGGAGGGCCATTATTGGCCCCAGCACTATAATTTGCATTATCTTGAGAGAGGCTTCATACCAAATATCAAAGACCAGAGCCTTCTGGTTTCAAACAAGAATATTTTTAAAGGGTCCAAATAAAACTTGTGGGCCCTGGGGCAGGGCCATTTTTAGCCCAGGGCTATAATTTGAAGTCTTAAATATCAAACACCTGGACTTTCTGGTTTCAGACAAGAAGGTATTTAAAGGTTTTCCTTATATATGTCAATGTAAAACCAAAGGGCTTCAGGGTGGGGGCATGTTTGGCCCCCGGGCTATAATTTAAGCAATCTTGGTAGAGGTCCACTAGATGAGGCTACACACCAAATATCAAAGACCTGGGACTTGGGGTTTCAGAGGAGAAGATTTTTTAAGATTTTTCCCATATAAGTCAATGTGAAACAAAAGGGCCCAGGGAGGGGGCATTTTTGGCCCAAGGGCTATAATTTTAACAGTCTTGATAGAGGTCTACTAGATGAAGCTTCACACCAAATATCAAAGACATGGGTCTTGCGATTTCAGAGAAGAAGATTTTTTAAGATGTTTCCTATACAAGTCAATGTAAAACCAAAGGGCCCCGCGTCGGGTACATTGGTCCACTAGATGAAGCTACACACCAAATATCAGAGACCTGGGCCTTTCGGTTTCAGAGGAGATGTTTTTCGATTTTTCCTATATAAGTCAACGTAAAACTAAAGGCGCCTGGGGCAGAGGCATTTTTGGCCCCAGGGCTATAATTTGAACAATCTTGATAGAGGTCCACAAGACAAAGCTTCATACCAAATAACAAACACCTGAGCCTTCTGGTTTCAGACAAGAAGATTTTTAAAGGTTTTCGCTATATAAGTCAATGTAAAACCAAAGGGCCCCGGGGCGGGGGAATTTTTGGCCAGAGGTCCACTAGATGAAGCTAGACACCAAATATCAAAGACCTGGGCCTTGCGGTTTCAGAGAGGAGAAGATTTTTTAAGATCTTTCCTTTATAAGTCAATGTAAAACCAATGGGCCACAGGGGGGGGGGGGGGGGGGGGTGGGGGAGGGGGGTGGGGGGGGGGGGTGGGGGGGGGGCTAAATGAAGTTTTTGTTTGATTTAAGGTTAAACGTCCCCGTCAACACTGTAAAGGTCATTTTGGAGACGTTGCTTCCAATTTTGTGGGACTTTTACCCGACATTGAGATGAAATGACATCTCAATCCCTGCCGCCCAATGAACCCAACATGGACGGGCCGACTCACACCGCTTTGCCTGGGCAAGCTTAGAGCCTCTAAGCGGTTTACCAGTACTCGTGTGCGTGTCTGTTTCAGCTCTGTGTGGAAGCATCATGCAGCCCATATATTTCTTCAAGCCCCGATGGGCGGGGGCCGACTAAATGAAGTAGTCCAGTAAACCAGCAAATGAAGCTGCACACCAAATATCAAAGACCTGCGCCTTGTGGTTTCAGAGAAGATTTTTTAAATTTTGCCTATGTAAGTCAATGTTGGAGGTCAACAATTGGGGCTTGAAGAAACAGATGGGCTGCATTATGCTTCCACACAGAGCTGGAACCGACCACACATGAGTACTGGTAAACCGCTTAGAGGATCTAAGCCTGCCCAGGAAAAGCAGTGAGAGTCAAACCGTCCAAGCTTATAGACCCTGTTGGTTTCATTGGGTAACAGGGCTTGTGGTGTCATTTTATCTCACTGTCGTGTAAAAGTCCCACAAAAATGTCTCTAAAATGACCTATACAGTCTTGACGGGGACGTTAAACCTCAAACCAAACAAACAAATATGTTTGTATGTAGATCAAATTACTTTCACAGATTTTGTAAGGTAGCCGGATGCTAAAAGCACATAGGGGCTTCCCCCATCTCGCCAAATGGGATTACAGATCAAATTGACATACAGTGGTAGGTTGTGTTGAAGCATTTTTATCAACTTTACTATAGAATTTATAAATGAACTGTTTGTTTTAAACAGTTAAAGTTATTAATTAGATTCACAGCCATCAGAGACCATAAGAAAAATGTATAAGATCATAGAAATTGAAAATAATGATGTCAGTTTTTATTTTACTTCAAGAAGTTAATATCCACTATGATGTCACAAAAATATTGCATTGTGGGTCTAAATCAACCAAAATTCAAGGGAGGCTACCCTAATTGAAAAATAGGTTTTTGTTTGATTTGAGGTTTAACGTCCCCGTCAACACTGTATAGGTAATTTTGGAGACATTGCTTCCAATTTTGTGGGACTTTTACCCGACATTGAGATGAAATGACATTTCAAGCCCTGTCGCCCAATGAAACCAATAGGGTTTATGAGCATGGACGGTCCGACCTGGGCATGCTTAGATCCGTGGTTTACCAGTATTCATGTGCGGTTGGTTTCAGCTCTGCCTGGAAGCATCATGCAGCCCATCTATTTCTTCAAGCCCCAATGGGTGGGGGCCGATCAACAACTTGTCGACTGCTGAATTAGCCCAGAGTGTGGTAAAGGTTAATTATTAGGCCTCTCACCGCTGTGGCTGTTTGAGTCAAGCTCAAGTTAGATGTGAAATGCGAAGTTCTGCACTAGAAGGTAAGTTGGTTTTTCTCCAGATACTCCAGTTCTCTGATTATGCCCCCAACTTCGAAGAAGTTGTGGGGGCATATTGGTTTTGCCCTGTTCGTCCGTCCGTCCTTCCGTCCTTCCGTCCTTACGTCCGTCCCACTTTTTACTGCATAGCATAACTTAAGAACCATGGGTGCTAGGTTTTTGAAATTTCATATATGGATTCCTCATGAAAAAATAATTGACCCGTGTTTTTTTTCTCGTCAGGATTATGCCCCTTTTTTGAGTTATGCCCCTTTGCAAAAAATACTATGAAATCTTGTAAGCAAGATATCTCAAAAACTGTTTGAGCTATTGCCCTGAAACTTTACATGCTGGTTGGGGATGATGAGTAGATGAACTGATTAACTTTTGAAAAAAATCCGAAATTTTTTTCTTGAGTTATGGCCCTTTGAAATTTTTCGCGTTTTAAGTTTGTAAGCAAGATATCTAAAAAAACTATTTGAGGTTTTTCCCCGAAACTTCACAGACTTGTCAGGGATGATGAGTAGATGAACTGATCAACTTTTGAAAAAAATCCGATTTTTTTTTCTTGAGTTATGGCCCTTAGATTTTTTTCGTGTTTTCAGCTTGTAAGCAAGATATCTCAATAATTGTTTGAGCGATTGCCCTGCAACTTTACAAGCTGGTTTGGGATGATGTGTAGATGAACTGATTAACTGTTGAAAAAAAATCCTATATTTTTTTCTTGAGTTATGGCCCTTTGAAATTTTTCGCGTTTTAAGTTTGTAAGCAAGATATCTCAAAAACTATATGAGGTTTTTCCCCAAAACTTCACAGACTGGTTGGGTATGATGAGTAGATGAACTGATTAACTTTTGAAAAAAATCCAATTTTTTTTTCTTGAGTTATGGCCCTTTGATTTTTTTCGTGTTTTCAGCTTGTAAGCAAGATATCTCAAAAATTGTTTGAGCTATTGCCCTGAAACTTTACAGGCTGGTTGGGGATGATGAGTAGATGAACTGATTAACTTTTGAAAAAAATCCGAAATTTTTTTCTTGAGTTATGGCCCTTTGAAATTTTTCGCGTTTTGGCGTCCTTCCGTCCTTCCGTCCTTACGTCCGTCCCACTTTTTACTGCATAGCATAACTTTAGAACCATGGGTGCTAGGTTTTTGAAATTTCATATATGGATTCCTCATGAAAAAATAATTGACCCGTGTTTTTTTTCTCGTCAGGATTATGCCCCTTTTTTGAGTTATGCCCCTTTGCAAAAAATACTATGAAATCTTGTAAGCAAGATATCTCAAAAACTGTTTGAGCTATTGCCCTGAAACTTTACATGCTGGTTGGGGATGATGAGTAGATGAACTGATTAACTTTTGAAAAAAATCCGAAATTTTTTTCTTGAGTTATGGCCCTTTGAAATTTTTCGCGTTTTAAGTTTGTAAGCAAGATATCTAAAAAAAACTATTTGAGGTTTTTCCCCGAAACTTCACAGACTTGTCGGGGATGATGAGTAGATGAACTGATCAACTTTTGAAAAAAATCCGATTTTTTTTTCTTGAGTTATGGCCCTTAGATTTTTTTCGTGTTTTCAGCTTGTAAGCAAGATATCTCAATAATTGTTTGAGCGATTGCCCTGCAACTTTACAAGCTGGTTTGGGATGATGTGTAGATGAACTGATTAACTGTTGAAAAAAAATCCTATATTTTTTTCTTGAGTTATGGCCCTTTGAAATTTTTCGCGTTTTAAGTTTGTAAGCAAGATATCTCAAAAACTATATGAGGTTTTTCCCCAAAACTTCACAGACTGGTTGGGTATGATGAGTAGATGAACTGATTAACTTTTGAAAAAAATCCAATTTTTTTTTCTTGAGTTATGGCCCTTTGATTTTTTTCGTGTTTTCAGCTTGTAAGCAAGATATCTCAAAAATTGTTTGAGCTATTGCCCTGAAACTTTACAGGCTGGTTGGGGATGATGAGTAGATGAACTGATTAACTTTTGAAAAAAATCCGAAATTTTTTTCTTGAGTTATGGCCCTTTGAAATTTTTCGCGTTTTGGCATATTGGTTTTGCCCTGTTCGTCCGTCCGTCCTTCCGTCCTTACGTCCGTCCCACTTTTTACTGCATAGCATAACTTTAGAACCATGGGTGCTAGGTTTTTGAAATTTCATATATGGATTCCTCATGAAAAAATAATTGACCCGTGTTTTTTTTCTCGTCAGGATTATGCCCCTTTTTTGAGTTATGCCCCTTTGCAAAAAATACTATGAAATCTTGTAAGCAAGATATCTCAAAAACTGTTTGAGCTATTGCCCTGAAACTTTACATGCTGGTTGGGGATGATGAGTAGATGAACTGATTAACTTTTGAAAAAAATCCGAAATTTTTTTCTTGCGTTATGGCCCTTTGAAATTTTTCGCGTTTTAAGTTTGTAAGCAAGATATCTAAAAAACTATTTGAGGTTTTTCCCCGAAACTTCACAGACTTGTCGGGGATGATGAGTAGATGAACTGATCAACTTTTGAAAAAAATCCGATTTTTTTTCTTGAGTTATGGCCCTTAGATTTTTTTCGTGTTTTCAGCTTGTAAGCAAGATATCTCAATAATTGTTTGAGCGATTGCCCTGCAACTTTACAAGCTGGTTTGGGATGATGTGTAGATGAACTGATTAACTGTTGAAAAAAAATCCTATATTTTTTTCTTGAGTTATGGCCCTTTGAAATTTTTCGCGTTTTAAGTTTGTAAGCAAGGTATCTCAAAAACTATATGAGGTTTTTCCCCAAAACTTCACAGACTGGTTGGGTATGATGAGTAGATGAACTGATTAACTTTTGAAAAAAATCCAATTTTTTTTTCTTGAGTTATGGCCCTTTGATTTTTTTCGTGTTTTCAGCTTGTAAGCAAGATATCTCAAAAATTGTTTGAGCTATTGCCCTGAAACTTTACAGGCTGGTTGGGGATGATGAGTAGATGAACTGATTAACTTTTGAAAAAAATCCGAAATTTTTTTCTTGAGTTATGGCCCTTTGAAATTTTTCGCGTTTTAAGTTTGTAAGCAAGATATCTAAAAAACTATTTTAGGTTTTTCCCCGAAACTTCACAGACTGGTCAGGGATGATGAGTAGATGATTAACTACAGCTTTTCTTGTGTAATTTCAGCATTACAGCCACATAAAAACAAGATATCTCAATTACTGTTAGGGACAAGCAGTGTTAGGGTCAAGCAGTTGGGGGCATTGTGTTTCATAAACACTGGCTCTAGTTAAGGCTTGGCTTGGAATACCGTATCCGCTCTAATTACCGCACCGTGCCCATTAGTTTTTTCCAAATCGTGTCAAAAAATCATGGAGAGAAATCTACCTAATTAGCATACAGTTGATAAGAAAATAGCTTCCGAGATGATGCATACTGATATTTAATGGGATGGAAAAGAATACTTAACCCTTATCTTGCTGTTCATGACAACCCCTATCTTTGCAAACAGTGTAGATCCAGATCAGATGGCTTCTGAAGAAGCCATCTGATCAGGATCTACACTGTTTGACATTCAGTTTATGAATTTGCAGGAATAAATTACATCAAGTAATCTGATTGGTTCATAGTCAGAGATGGGTGTGGCTAAAATGAATATTCAGCAAGAGAAGGGTTAAGCATTGCCTTCACTGTTGAAGAAATAATGGTAAGTTTTTTTGTAGATTTACTGTGAGAGCTTCAAGGGGAGGTTACTGTAAAGTGTGAGCTTATGCATTTCCTTTTCAAAAATAGCTTTGGTGTGCGCTTATACGAGCATGTGCGGTAATTAGGGCGAATACGGTAAGTAAAATGATCTTGAAAGGGCTCTAAAAACATTAACAAATTGGACCCAAACAATAGTTTTGTTAAGAGGCTGCGGTGTATTGGAATAGGATGCCAATCACAACAAGTGTTGTCTGCTTTGTCGTCTGCTGAGGTACTTTAAAAGTCATTGTGGCAAACTGTGTGGACCCAGATCAGACTGCTCCTCTGGGAGCAGTCTGATCAGGGTCCACACTGATTACCTATATATAGATATGAAAAAAATGTTTTTGAAAAGTTTGCAAGAAGATGCAGCAGGCGACATAAACAGATGCAGTTTTTCAAGGAGAGTTAATGTGGTATGTCTGATATTAACTGATCAGACAGACCTGTCAATACTAATAGTTGCACATGATTGAAAGTTGTCAGCTTGCCCGGATTCAGGGGCATGGGTATACCACAGATAATTTTTGCAAGGGAGAAAACTTAACTTGTAACTCCACAACCTCTTTATAACATGGCTCTGGATATATCACAGTGTAAAGATGGACTCCAAAAATGTACAGAGCAAATTCAATCCCAAATTTCAAGAACATCCTCATGACAGACAATAGTTTGTTTGATTTGAGGTTTAATGTCCCCGTCAACACTGTAAAGGTCATTTTGGAGACGTTGCTTCCAATTTTGTGGGACTTTTACCCGACAATGAGATGAAATGACATCTCAAGCCCTGTCGCCCAATGAAACCAATAGGGTTTATTAGCATGGATGGTCCGCCTCGCACCGCGGTTCCTATTGTACAATAGTAAATGGGTCTAGAAAGAGTGTACTCATTTACCTAGAAAACCAGAATCAATCCTTTCTGTTTACTCTGGCTGTTGCTATAAATGTCAGGATGGCACAATATTACGATGATGTATAACACTCTAGAAATGAAAGTTATAGGATGATACAGAGTGTTTGTTTGTTTGATTTGAGGTTTAATGTCCCCATCAGCACTGATAAGGTCATTTTGGAGACGCTGCTTCCAATTTTGTGAGACTTTTACCCAACATAGAGATGAAATGACATCTCAAGCTCTGCCTCCCAATGAAACCAATAGGGTTTATGAGCATGGCTGGTCCGACACTTGCACCACTTTGCCTGGGCAGGCTTAGATCCTCTAAGCGCTTTACCAGTACTCATGTGCACTCGGATTCAGCTCTGCATGGAAGCATCATGCAGCCCATCTATTTCTTCAGACCCTGAAGGGTGGGGGAGGGGGGCTATTTTCACGTCAAACTAATCTAACATTTTTGAGGAATACCTTTTAAAATCTAAAAAAATGTTTGACCTCTTGAGGACTTGCTCTAATTCTCCTCTAATTTTAACAAATTTATTTCATGATCAAGCAAGTAGTCCAAATGGCAAACAGTGTAGACACTGATCAGACTGCTCCTTCAGGAGCAGTCTGATCTGGGTCTGCACTGTTTGCTAAAAATTTTAAATGGACTCCTACTACAGTGACCATTCTGCCCTGGGCCGGCTTTTAACATGAATGGCACACTAGAAATCATTCCATGGGCCCATCGGGCGCAAAAGAAGAAGGTCATACCTTTTCACTCTAGAGTTTGCTTTCACAATTTTCTCATGATTTTCAGCTGTCTGTTGCGAATTTATGAGTTCATCATTTGCCTATACTTGCTTCATCTAGGTAGTAAATGCCATACCAAAGAGCGCAGCTTACGCTAAATACTGGACCGAAATACCGCAAAATACCAAAGCGGACCGTTTCTGTCTGCTAGAAATGCATTTTATTAGATTTTGTTCAAAATAAAACAAATGCAAGGACCTTCTGCTCTGTAATGGCGAAGATGAAGAAAAAGTATCAGACAAAATGTTTTTTTTTTTTTGTTTTTTTTTTTGTTTTTTTTTTTGTTGTCTAACTTGTTTGTCTCCATTTTTATCATGCAGCCTAAAACTAAAGATGTATCTGGCAACTATATATAGTATAATCTAAGGGCACCCTAAATTTCCAAATGGCCCCCTTTTCCAAGGTCTGTGAGCCCAAGGGCCCCTAACCCCAAAACCTAGATTGAACACGCCTATTGTACAGTTGAATAATGAAGACACCCTGTGTGACAAGACACCCTGTGTGACAAAACACACTGTGTGACAAGACACCCTGTGTGACAAGACACACTGTGTGACAAGACACCCTGTGCGACAAGACACCCTGTGTGACAAGACACCCTGTGTGACAAAATAATCCGAATCTTCAAGATTTCAACCCAAAGGTAACATAAATTATCAAATTAACCCTTATCTTGCTAGTATTCATCTAAGCCACACCCATTTCTGTCCATCAACCAATCAGATTACTTGATTTAATTTATTGAAACAAATTCATAAACTGAACGCCAAACAGTGTAGATCCTGATCAGATGGCTTCGGAAGAAGCCATCTGATCAGGATCTACACTGTTTAGAAGCCATCTGATCAGGATCTACACTGTTTGCAAAAGACAGGGGTTGTCGTGAACAGCAAGATAAGGGTTAAAAATCTTGCTTAGTGCCTTACGTGTACATTCCCTACAAATTGATAACTGACTAGTGTCCATCTTGTTGGGTTCAAAGTTAGGACTTTCAGACACCCAAAAGGTCCATTCTTCCGAGAGGTCACATATCATATCATGAGCCACATCCAGTGAAAATTAGTCTTTGCTTAGCAAGGACTCAGATTAGTCTACATATCAACGCATACATACATACAAAACGATAACACATCCATGTGACATAACCAGCCCCGATAGCTCAGTTGGTAGAGTGTCCGCTCCGGAGAATGGGAGGTCACGGGTTCGATCCTGGGCCGCGACATACCAAAGTCGTTGAAAAAATGGTACTAGCTGCTCCTCGCTTGGCACTCAAATTTACGGGGTAGAGCTAGGACTGGTTGACCCAGTGTCAGGATAATGTGACAGGGTGTGGTATCATGTAATGTGTCTGGGACATGATACTTCAGTGAGGCAGCTTTATAAAAGTGAGCATTGAGCTCCATGTCGCAACCAGACACCATCGTGATATGACTGAAAAATTGTTGGAAGCTACCTTAAACCCAAATTCACACACACACACATCCATGTGACGTACAAGTAGTGTACCTTAAAAAATCGTAAAGAGTCCGACGCTTTGAGGACTTGCTGTTATTCTCCTTAAATTTTAACAAATTTGTTTCATGATCCTGCAAGGAGTCCAAAAGGTGCTGATGGAATGGCAAACAATGTAATCCCAGATCAGACTGCTCCTCCAGGAGCAGTCTGATCTGGGTCTACACTGTTAGCTCAGGCCTATCTGTCCCAATACTTAGGATCATTATGGTATTCCCTCATTGAGGCGGTTCTATTGAGAACCCACTACTTATGTCTTGATTTGTTTGTTAGTTTGTATTGGAGTTTAACAGCCCAGTCAACACAATTTTAGGTCATATTTAGCTGGTCAGTTTACCCATCTACACTTTTCCTGGGCAGGTTTATTCGTACGTAAGTACAGTGCACATTTTATCACCAGAAACTGACAACTGCCCTTCTTGAATCAACAGAAGGAAGAGAACGACCTTAGGAAAGATTTCATGATCAATCTCCACGAAAGAATGTTTCCGACCCGGGCAAGGTATCAAACCCAAGACCTCCTGATCACCAGTCAGAGGCACATCCGACTGAGCTACCGAGGCTGGCCTCTTGTGTCTTGAAGCAGAGATAAGGAAAATATTGTTTACCCCTTTAATCCCATATTTTTCCTATAAAAAGTGGCATTTACTCTGGTTTTTTGTTTGTTTGTTTGAGGTTTAACGTGCCCCTCAACACTGTAAAGATCATTTTGGAGACGTTGCTTCCAATTTTGTGGGACTTTTACGCGACAATGAGATGAAATGACATCTCAAGCCCTGTCACCCAATGAAACCAATAGGGTTTATTAGCATGGACGGTCCGCCTCGCACCGCGGGTTCCTGGACAGGCTTAGATCCTCTAAGCGGTTTACCAGTGCTAGTGTGCGGGCTGGATTCAGCTCTGCGTGGAAGCATCATGCAGCCCATATACTTCTTCAAGCCCCTATGGGCGGGGGCGGGTATTTACTCTGGTACATGCTCATTACCTGATCCTATCAGTGATGAGAGTGGTTCTGATCAGACTGCATAGGCATGCATGCTGATGAAAGTCTTTGCTAGCCCATCACATGAACAAATCCGTGAAAGGAACACCCCACTAAACCCCACTTTACACAGGGAAACCTGGGGTTTATGGGTCTACACATTGTATTTCTAATTTCTGCTCCAAGACATAGGTTGTCGCTACTCGTTGGAACTGCCTCAATGAGGCAGTTCCAATGAGCACCCACAGCCTATGTTTGCAGTTTAAATAAAAATACATGTACCACTAACTTTCAACAGAAAAGAAGTTATTTTGGAGGTATGAAAAAAATTCACTGTGTCGCATGAGTGTGTTACAGTAATAATACGTCTGAACTTTTGCTAGATGGAGGTCACGTGTCATCAACTGTTGTTCAAACAGCAGATTACCCATTTTGTACTGAATGGAATCTTCCACATTTAAAGGGAATGGGAACATCTAGCACATTTTTTTTGCCATTTTTCAAAGGGAGACAACTTTCCGGCCTTCCTGTTCGTTTTTCTATAGGCTCAGTCCCACCGAAAAAGGCGTCTACTCTCAATCAAAGGAAAGAATTTGCTCCTCAGGAGCAAATTCTTTCCTTAAGAGTTGAACCTATTGACAAAAATACTTTTGCAGGAGTTGCCTCCCCTGAAGGTGTATTCATTCCCCTTAATACACAGCAGAAGACCATTTTGAAACTCAGGGGTACCAGATTCTGTTGATTTTCAGAAACTGATGTAAAAATGGCTAAACATTTCCACTGATCACACATCGTGTTCTGTCGCGTCAACCTTTTGGAGGCTTTCCGTATAAAATGGGTTAAACAAATTAGTACATACAATAATTAGTACATACAATAATTGAGTTGCTGAGAAACTAAAGAGAAATAACCTTTACCAGGAAATAAAAACAGCAAGTTAGCATGTATTGGAATCTGTTTACGTCAGAATCATAAAAAATATCAATCAAAGCACTAAGAATACTGGTCAGCTGGCTGTCTCTGAGCGTAGGCTGGGAAAATAGTCCTGGACTGAGACATAATCCTTATCCTGCTGCATAAATTATTCTAGCCACGCCCATTTAATTTCAACCAATCAAATTGCTTGATGTAATTAAGTCATTCAAATTTGCGAACTTAATGACAGTGTAGATCCTGATCAGATGGCTTCTTCAGAAGCCATCTTATCTGGATCTATACTGTTTGCAGAGATACATGTAGGGGTTGTCGTGAAATTCTTTGATGTAATTTATACATTCAAATTTGTAAACTTAATGACAAACAGTGTAGATCCTGATCAGATGGCTTCTTTAGAAGCCATCTGATCTGGATCTACACTGTTTGCAGAGATAGAGATTCTTGTGAACAGCGTGATAAGGGTTAAAAAGTAGAGTCCCGTTTTTTAGCAAACTGTGTAGACCCTTCTCAGATGCTGCAATCTACGGCGGCTGATCAGGGCCTTCATTGTTTGCTAAACCCAACCCTTGATTCTGGACCTGATACTATCAAAAAAGTCCCCTAATGCAACACTCTGACCTCACAGTGATAAGAATAGCGTCACTATTTTCAATACCTGGGTTTCCTACAAATAAGTGACAGTCACATGGAGATTAGCACAGTGGGACTTCTGTGCTTAGTAACTTTGGGTCAATTGACAAACAATCTACGCAAAATTCTATGCTTAGCATTATTTGTACAAATTTTGTAAACACAATAGATGTTGTTTTTTATATTGCTAGAAATAATAATCTTAGAAATGCGACACCCAGAATTCAAAAGTCAGACAAGAAAGCAATCTTAGGGACAGCCAAATCCCCAGCTGCACTTTAATAACAAGGTTCAACCTTGTGACCTTCACCAGTGACCTTGACTAGCTTTGAGTTGGCATGGTTTATTTTGGGTTCTGCAAATCAGGTCACTGAGGGGGATAATTGACCAAAGTTTAACTAGAGCGCGCAGTTGATGGCAAGCCATTGCAAATCCCCACATTTTCTCCACAGTAGGTCAAAATTTGACCTTTTGACCCCTCCCCAGGGCCCCTGGGGGCGGGGACAAAAAAAATGTGCTCTTGCACAAGCCATTCATGTAAGCAACTCGCATACCAAATTTGGTTGAATTCCGGCTAACGGTTTAGGAGGAGATAGCCGGACAGACAGACGGACAGACAGATGGACGGACGGAGGCGATAACAATATCCCCACTTTTCGTTGAAAAACGTGGGGATCATGAGAATCCTTCCTGGGGTAAAGGAGATATGGAACAGACACAAAATTCAAAGTTTCAAACTCGTAACCTTCAACTGTGACCTTGAACTTGGGTGGGCATGGTTTATTTATGGGTTTTGCACTTTAATAACAAGGTTCAACTTTGTGGCCTTCACCTGTGATCTTGACCTTGAGTTGGCATAGTTTATTTAGGGTTCTGCACATCAGCTCACCAACGGGGTTAGTTGACCAAAGTTAAATGAAAATCCTTCCAGCGGTAAAGGAAACTCATAACCTTCAACAGTTTACCTTGAACTTGAGTCGGCATGGCTTATTTATGGGTTTCGCACATCAGGTCACTGAGGGGGATATTTGACCAAAGTTTAATGAAAATCCTTCCAGTGGTAAAGGAGATACGGAACGGACACACAATTCAAAGTTGGCAAAAAGTGTGATTTCACATGAATATTTGGCCAAATCTTAATTTTCAAACAGCTGTCAAGGCAACAATTATGGGGTTTCGCACTGGTGACTTTCACAGTTTCCAGCATGTTACGCCAGCATCAATTTTGGGACATTTTTACCCCAGACACCCTCAGATTTATTTCACCGGCCGGTTGGGCCATACCCCAAATTTTTTTGGAGGTGAGTGAGGGGGGGGGGGGGGGCTAGTGCCCCCCTTCAAACCCCACCAGAGGTATATTTTTATTGGGGAGTGGCGCGGAAAAAAAAACAGGTCACTTTTTAGGTCAACTTATCCTAATGTAAACATAGCTATCTAGGGGTGAGAAATGCAGATTTTAGGTGGTTCTGGGGCTTAGCAAAGGTGGCGGGTGCAGACATGTAAAAACACGTACCTGAGTGGGAAAGGGTTAACCCTTATGACACAAAGGAAAAGGTGAAAATTTCTGTTTATGTCATCTGCTGTGTTAACATATAGACCACCAAAGGTAGAAGCCTCTGTGGTGTAGTGGTTAAGCTACTTGCCTCATAAACCAGGGTCATGGGTTCAACCCCAGGCTTCTCCAGACTTTTGGATGAGTCTTTAAACCGAGGACCTGTCTCTGTATGACCTTAGCTGTTGGTAGGACGTAAAAACTGTTGGTAGGACGTTATTCT
Organism: Lucinisca nassula; assembly: GCA_963580285.1. Taxonomy (NCBI): domain Eukaryota; kingdom Metazoa; phylum Mollusca; class Bivalvia; order Lucinida; family Lucinidae; genus Lucinisca; species Lucinisca nassula. The sequence goes on from OY757017.1 coordinate 21,039,726, forward strand.
GCTTTTGAAGTTTCAGTTATTCTTTCTTTGTGCTTTCTGCACACAGTACCCTCTGGTCAGAGACCACCTTTGGGATTGTTTAAAAGTGGTCTTAAAGACCACTTTTTTAACAGTCCCAAAGGTGGTCTTAATATAGGAATTTCACTCTACTCTGTCATGGGATATCTGGCGCAACTGTAGATATTGTATCTGACCAGATTCGTCTATATGACCTTAATGTGAAATTTTGCATAGATAAGCAAAGTATATTTTGATCAGCATTCACATGGACTTTAACCCTTATCTTGCTGAATATTCATTTAAGCCACACCCATTTCTGTCAATCAACCAATCAAATTACTTGATGTAATTTATTGCTACAAATTCATAAACTGAATGCCAAACAGTGTAGATCCTGATCAGATGGCTTCTTCAGAAGCCATCTGATCTGGATCTACACTGTTTGCAAAGATAGGGGTTGTCGTGAACAGCAAGATAAGGGTTAAGTATCTAACTACCCTGTACAGTGTACACATGCACTCATTTGCATACATAAGTATTTATTTCCACTGTAATGTGTATGGGGCTAATGATATGAGCTAATACAAATATGAGGGATGAGAGCGAACATTATATATATAATTTTCCTTTGGGACTACTTTGTCTGATGACAAGAGACCAATGATAATCAAATGATTCGGGCATAAAGAAATCATGAGAATTAATAGTTAACAAGAAAGCAGTCTGAGGGACAGCCAAATCCCCTGCCGCATTTTGTATCAAGGCTCAACCTTGTGACCTTCACCTGTGACCTTGATTTGGCATGGTTTATTTATGGGTACTGCACATCAGCTCACTGTAAAGGAGATATGGAAGGAACACAAAATTCCCAAGTTTCAAACTCGTGACGTTCACCTGTGACCTTGAGTCAGCATGGTTTATTTATGTGTTCTGCACATCAGTTCATTGAAGGATAAAGGAAATATGGAACTGACACAAAATTCAAAGTTTCAAACTCGTGACCTTTCAATGTTGCCTTGACCTGGTGTCAGCATGATTCATTTATGAACTCTGCACATGAGCTCACTGAGGGGGATAACTGACCAAAGTTTAATGAAAATCCTTTGAAGGGTAAAGAAGATATGGAATGGACAGAAAATTCAAAGTTTTAAACTTGTGACCTTCCAATGTGACCTTGACCTTGAGTCGGCATGGTTAGTTTATACTAATTTATTTTAGTTCGATTGCGATGAAAGCTTCAAGCTTATTGAATCGCTCTCGAACACTCATCCCAGGTGTTTACATGCACGCTCGAGAGAGAGACAGTGGCTTTTACACCACTGCTACCCATTTACACCTGGGTGGTGTGGGGCAGTGTCATTACGTATCTTGCCCAAGGACACACCTCGATACCGGTGGCTGGATTCGAATGCACAATCTCTCGATCATGAGTCGAAAGCGCTAACCACTGCGCTATCGCATGGTTCATTTATAGGTTCTGCACATCAGCTCACTGAGGGGGATAAATGACCAAAGTTTAATGAGAATCCTTGCAGGGGTAAAGGAGATATGGAACGGACACAAAATTCAAAGTTTTAAACTTGTGACCTTCCAATGTGACCTTGAACGTGAGTCGGCATGGTTCATTTATAGGTTCTGCACATCAGCCCACTGAAAAGAATATTTGACCAAAGTTTAATGAAAATCCTTCCAAGGGTAAAGGAGATATGGAACGTACACAAAATTCCAAGTTTGAAACTCGTGACCTTCAGCTGTGACCTTGACCTTGAGCCAGCATGGTTCATTTATGGGTTCTGCACATCAGCTCACTGAGAAATAATTGAGCAAAGTTTAATGAAAATCTATCAAAGGATTCAGGAGATATGGAGCGGACAAGAAAGACAGATGGGACAAGACAGACAGATGGGATAGACAGAGGGATGGACGAAAGCCATTCCTATAATCCCGGTTCTACTTCACGGCGGGGAGAGTAATAAAATAATGAATGCTACAATGATCGAGACAATAAGGTCAGGCTGTCTTTCCTTGACAACCAACCCAAGCTATTCCTGAGTTTCAAAAACAATTACATACCCTTATTTTGCTGTTCACGACAAGCCCTATCTTTGCAAACAGTGTAGATCCAGATCAGATGGCTTCTAAAGAAGCCATCTGATCAGGATCTACACTGTTTGGCATTCAATTTATGAATTTGTAGCAATAAATTACATCAAGTATTTTGATTGGTTGATAGACAGAAATGGGTGTGGCTTAAATGAATATTCAGCAAGATAAGGGTTAAATTTCAACAATGTACTGGTTTCTGAACCTTTATCAAAAACTGTTAATATATATCCCAACTACAGTACTTCACGTGGTGTCAAACATATTTCCCTGAACCACAACGTTTTCAGACCTCTGAACCTGGTTTGCAATCCAACAAGAGTGGAATATGCCCTACTACTAAGGCGTAATAAAGTACTAATCACCCTGAACTGTTTGCTATGCACCACTGTCTCAGGCTTGACCCAAAGCACATCAAGTGGATATCACCCACTCTTCACTTTTGTGCCAAGGTCTTACAAGTGAAGAAGACTGGCTCCCCGTCGTATGTTCATATTTTTCTCATTTTCTATGAGTGAGTGAGTGTGTGAGTTTGAGTTTTACGTCCCACCAACAGCTAAGGTCATACGGAGACGGGACCTCGGTTTAAAGACTCATCCGAAAGTCTGGAGAAGCCCTGGATCGATCCTGCAATCCCTGCTTTACAAGGCGAGTAGCGTAACCATTGCATCACGGAGGCTTCTCATTTTCTATGAAGACATGGATTTATGTAAACTTGATCAAGAAACACAATCCAAACATTTCTTTTCCTTTGAAGTTGTCTTTCTTTCTAGTCATATAACTTACGTCAGATATCACAAGTTTGTAAGGCACTTTCCATGTGCATGTAATTTATAAAAAAATATTTTTTTAAAAAACTCAGCTGGAATCAGTAAAACATCAGTGAAAATATTTTTTTATAAAGTTTAACTAACGAATGGTAATTAATAAGTTTGACAACGGGAGCCAGTCTAGTAGCAAAGCAATCTTATTTAGACTGAGCTATTATTTATTTTGCAACGATGTTTCTTCTTCGCTCGTCAACACACAACTGACTCGTATTTATAAGGCTGATGACATAACACTTTGGGTTGTTCTCATTGTGTAGGAGAGTCCAAATATGGGCAGTGCAGGTAGAAACAGAACAGAATAGAAAATATTCATCACACTATTTGGTAAATCATGAGACCTTATTTCCGATTGCGAATGAAGACCAAGCCTATGCATGTTTCTCCAGATTTGCGGATTTCAAAACAAGTTCATTGATTAACGGATTGATTGCGGTCAGATTTAAGTCTGCGTCAAAGCATCATGCAGGCCATCTATTTCTTCAAGCCCTGATGGGCGGCGGCCGATGAATGGACTGACACAGAATGCTGCCTTAAAGCTGGACTGGGGTTTCTAGCTCGGAAATATGATAAGCAAGCGGTTACGGAGCCATAATGAGATTAAGAGCCCTTTTTTGTGTAACTGAAAGAACAAATGACCACATAATTTGAGTGTTTGATTTTTACATCTCACCAGCAGCTAAAGTCATACGGAGACGGGACATCGGTTTTTATGCCCCCAGAATATAGATTTGGGGGGCATATATAGTACGCCAACAAATAGCTGGCAGTGACGTGGCTGACTATTTGAGTTATTTTACAGTTAGCCCCATAAGCCATGCATTCTTCAGAGCAAAAACAAGTCATGACGTCACTGTCAACTATTCGACGGACAGTAGTTTTTGGTCTGTCTGTCATGTCCATTTGTCTGTTTGTCCGGGCAGACGAGAGGTACCTAGTGGGGTTAGGATTCTGCCCAATTCAACTTAATGGGGTTTATTCCGTAAGGCACAGTAACTTTTCAGTTAGTGGGGTTAAAAATTTCGTATGTGGGGTTAAAACTCTGTACAGTGGTGCGTTATGGGGTTAAAGTCTCCATAGACTTTACATTAGTAACCCCACAAGGTACCTCTACTAAGAACGTCCGTTTGGGCATAACTTTTGAATGGTAATAGATATAGCTTTCATATTTCACATGTGTATACCTTATCACAAGACCTTTCCAGTAGTACCATAATTTTTTATTTCGTGACCTTGAACTTGACCTTTGACCTACTTTTTTCATTTTTTTTAAAAACATTAACATTGGCCATAACTTTTGATTGGTAAGTGATAGGGCTTTCATATTTCAGATGTACATTCCTTGTCACAAGACCTTTCTAGTGGTACCATAATATTTGACCTTGTGACTTTGACCTTGACCTACTTTTTAAACACTTTAACATTGGCCATAACTTTCGATTGGTAAGTGGCAGGGCTTTCATATTTCATGTGCACTCCTTGTCACAAGACCTTTCTAGTGGTACCATAATTTTTTACCTCATGACCTTGATGTTTGACCTCCTTTTTAAAAACTTTAACATTGGCCATAACTTTCCATTGGTAAGTGGTAGGGCTTTCACATTTCACATGTGCATACTATGTCACAAGACCTTTTCAACAATCCCATAATTTTTTACCTTGTGATCTTGACCTACTTTTTTAAGACTTGAACATTGGCCATACCTTTTGATTGCTTAGTGATACTGCTTTCATATTTAACATGCGCTGTCCGGGGGCATCAGTGTTTCACAATCACATCTTGTTTAAAGACACATTCGAAAGTCTAGAGAATCCCGGGATCGATCCTGGTCCCCTGGTTTACAAGGCAAGTAGCATAAACAGTCACTACAACATGGAGGCTTCTAAATTTAATTACAGCGGAAATGGAGCTGATGCAGTAATGGGGAATCAGAGTGAGTTAATTACCTTTCACTGTGTATTGCCAGGGAGCACCACTCAAGACATTTGTCCTATCAATATTACTATCAAAATAGAAGTGGAGGCAATGATCAGGAATACAATCAACCCACAGCTCCCAGAGACACCAAAGGGAAAGAAACACAAACATGAAACAACAGACCCTAATGGAAACATCAATAGCGGAAAGCCAAAAGGACAGTTACTTTCCTGTTTATACCAACATTCATTATAACGGCAAAACTCATTATAATGACAATTTGAATGGAATGAATTCTTAGCTCAAGGCTTAGCCTCGATTCCAAGCGACGTGGGCTTCCCTCGTGTTGAAAATGCCCAAAATGAATCAATAATCATGAAAGATTCTTGTAATTTAATACTCCAAGAAACACATGTTACAGATATTTATTAGAATCACGTCACCGAGGCGATTCCAACCAATGTCTATAAAATTTGTTTCTTGGAGTGTGTGTGTGAATTCGGGTTTAACGTCGCTTTCAACAATTTTTCAGTCATATCACGACGGTGTCTGGTTGCGACAGGGAGCTCAATGCTCACGTTTATAGTGCTGCCTCACTGAAGTATCATGTCCCAGACACATTACATGATACCACACCCAGTCACATTATCCTGACACTGGATCGACCAGTCCTAGCTCTTCCCCGTAAACCTGAGTGCCAAGCGAGGAGCAGCTAGTACCATTTTTAACGACTTTGGTATGTCGCGGCCGGGGATCGAACCCCAGACCTCCCGTTCCCCGGAGCGGACACTCTACCAACTGAGCTATCGGGGCCGGTGTGTTTCTTGGAGTAATGATGTGGAAAAGACCTTTTATAACCCATCATACTCCTAACTGGGATCCTTATTATTATAACGCACAATAATAGGAAACAAATACTGTCGTTATAACGCTGGTTCTCTGTACCTATTATCCCAGTTTTTCGGTTTATTGTTCTATTGTTTAACCCAAAGTTACAATGCATACTTAAGTCCACGTGACCATCACTGATTTGTAGGAAATCCGGGTATTTATTTATAGAAAATTCACACGCTTTTCTTATTGATACATAAGAGGGTTATCTACATGTAACTGGGCTGGCATTTTGGGTTTGGCTTTGCCAACAGTGTAGACCTAAATTAGATGCAGTGTTCTATGGCGTCTGATCAGGGTTTACACTTTTTGCTTTAAAAAGTTAACATCACGTGAACAAGTCCGTGAAATAAAGACCCCCCTAAACCCCACTTCATATAGAGGAAACTGGGGTTTACGGGGGTAAACATCATTTTCCTTATTTCTGCCCCAAGACATAGGTTGTGGGTACTCGTTAGAACCGCCTCAACGACATTTTGCGACTTGCATGTCCGCAACCTATACACTTTCACTACCCTACAGGTTCACTACTACAAGTTTGCTGCTACCTACACCTGTTCGCTACCCATCTATTATTTTAGGTCACTACAGCCAGAGATCTCGGGTTACTGTGATTTGAGCCTGCTCGGGTCACATGTGAGATGCCAAGTTCTGCAACGAAAGGTCAGGTGTTTTTTCTTCGGGTACACCAGTTTTCACCTACATCTGATTAATGATTGGCTCCATATGAGTGAAATAATCTTGAAAAACCAAAACCTAACACCAAAACTATAACAAGAGGACCAATTGGCCCTGTAGCGCTCACCTGTGTACCAGAAAATCATGAGTGATGTTTAGAATACCCATCGGGACTTGAAGAAATAGATTGGGCTACATGGTGCTTCCATGCAGAGCTGAAACTGAACGCAGATGAGTAGTTGGTAAACAGCTTAGAGTTTCTAAGCCTGCACTGGAAAGTGGTGCCAGTTGAACCGTTTATGCATTTAAACCCTATTGGTTTCATTTGGCAGCAGAGCTTAAGATGTCATTTCATCTCAATGTAGGGTAAAAGTCCCACAAATCTGGAAGGAAAGTCTCCAAAATGACCTACACAGTATTGACGGGGATGTTAAACCTCAAACCAATTAAAAATCAGGGCCCTGTGGTTTCAGAAAAGAAGACTTTTGAAGCTGATCCATTATAAGTCTATTGGAGTTAAGGAGCCCTGGCGTGTGGCCAATTCAAACTCCAGGGGCATGGTTGGCAGGATTTATGTAGGAGACCACTTGACATTGCTACATACTAAATATCTAAGCTCTGGGCCTCATAGTTTCGGAGAAGAAGATTTTTGAAGTTTTTTCCAGTATAAGTCTATAGGTGCTAACAAGCCCTGGGGCATGACAAATTTTGACCCAAAGGGCATGGTTGGCACGATTTATGTGGGTGACCATTTTATGTTGCTATATACTAAAGGTCTGTACTTCATGGTTTCAGAAAAGAAGATTTTCAGAGCTTATTTTCCATTATTCCATTACTAGTTTATTGGAGTTACAAGGTCACAAGATTTGGCCAATTTAGACCCTAGGGGCATGATTGGCAGGATTCATCTAGACGACCACTGGACGTTGCTACATGCTTAATACCTAAGCTCTCAGCCTTATGTTTTCAGAGAAGAAGATTTTTGAAGTTTGTTTTTCATTTTAAGTTGTATATTTCAAGTCTATGGTAGATAATGTGCCTATGGGCGTGCCCAATTTTGACCCAAGGGGCATTTTTGGCAGTATTTATTAAGGTGACCATTTCATGTGGCTACATACTAAAGTAAAGATCTAACCTCTGGGACTTATGGTTTCAGAGGAGAAGATTTTTGAAGTTTTTTGTTTTTTTTTTTGTTTTTTTTTTTTTTTTTTTCCATTATAAGTCTATGGGAGCTAATGAGCCCATGGGCGTGGCCAATTTTGACCCCAAGAGCATGGTTGGCAGGATTTGTGCAGGTGACCACTTGAGGTTGCTACATGCTACATATTTAAGCTCTGGGCCCTGTGGTTTCAGAGAAGAAGATTTTTTAAGTTTTTCCAATTGTAAGTCTATGGGAGCTAATGAGCCCTGGGGTGTGGCCAACTTGGATCCCAGGGGCATAATTGGCGGGTCATTCTTAAAATAATGTACAGTTTGGACAGTGAAATGCTTCATGTGCAATATTGTTATTTCTATCAGTTTTCATGATATAGTTAAATTGTGATACGGTTTGAATGAAAAGGCATCACTGGCTACACCTCATACTTGCCAAAAAATAATGTTTCATCTTCTTTTAATGTGCATGCCATGGCAATGATGTCATTACTGTAACACAGATAAAAAGACCCATAAGATGTTGATTTCTAATTTTGAATGTATTATTTTTATATAAATTATATGTTGCAGTTATGATGCAAACATTACAACACAAAATCAATGGATATCTCACTCAAAAGTCAGAAAACATTGGAAGTTTACACATTCAAAAGGCCAAAATACATTTTTCTAATATTTGATTTGTGCTTTTTCTGTTTAAAATTTGGATAACGTAATCAGTTACTGTGTTATATTATTTCTTGGACAAGCAAGTATCTATAGAACATGCATACATTTGTCTGCATGGTATAATTAGCCTGTATGAGGGGTTTAATCACAAGAAAAGTTACGGAAATGACACATTTTTCTTGTTATGGAAATGACGTTACGGAAATGACAGTTAAATTATAGGTTATCTCATAGACACAGGTCAGTTTATAGCTACAAATATTAACTGTATCACTTCAGTATGCATCAAACAATGCATTTATCACGAAAAAACTCAACGAATCCCAGTATTACTTGGTATCATGTCATTACCGTAACCATCAATGTTTCGGAAATGACGGTTACGGAAATGACAGTTTCATCGTTTTTATCAGTTTTCCATACCTTATTTTAATGGAGGCCTTGTAGTGCTGTTCAATTATTGTATGTACACTTATGATGTAGCTGTAAGTACGATAACTAAACACGTTCAGGGGAATATAAACTTTTAAACAGGTGTACGGTAATGACATACAGAAAAGGTACTCATCTAAATTGACGTCTTTAAGTCTTTGTCCCTGACTTTTATCATCGGCTATCCAAGTTAAATATTCACTGAACTATTCCCAACATTAAGTGCTTGAAGGGTGGTCAAAGGGGATTTCTTTTAGAAATTTCAATATCTTTCTGAAATAAAATATTTGTTAGCTGTACGGAACTGATAAAAAATACAGGGACAAAACTTAAAGCCTCAAATGAACGCTTGAAATTGTCTTATTGTACACATTGTTTCTAGATTTTATTACAGTTATGTATCATTTGCTTAAAAATTCCAAGTGGGTGACAGATAGGGTTCATTCTTGATAAATATCAAAGGTATCATACAGGGACATGGCAAAAAGCAAGCCCCTACCATCTCGGATGATCATTTTTGTAAATATATTCATATAAAATGTAAAAACATTTAATATGTTTAGACTCAGTTTTGATTAATATTACATAGAAAATAAGTAGTGTGCATTAATACGTAACTGGGTGTGTTTTAAGCTTCAAGGATTTACAGGGACATAAAACGCACAATTATTTTGGAATGACCCTGGCAGGATTTATGTTGGTGACCACTTGACGTTGCTACAAACTAAATATCTAAGCTCTGGGCCTTAAGGTTTCATAGAAGAAGATTTTTGAAGTTTCTTCCATTATAAGTCTATAGGAGCTGATGAGCACGGGTGTGGCCAATTTTGACCCCAGAGGCATGGTTAGCAGGATTTATGTAGGTGACTATTTTATGTTGCTAGATACTAAATATCTAAGTTCTGCGCTTCACAGTTTCAGAGAAGAAGATTTTGAACTGTTTTTCCATTATCAGTCTATGGGAGCTAAGGGGTCCCGGGATGTGGCCCATTTGGACCCAAGGGGCATGATTGGCAGGATTTATGTAGGTGACCACTTGCCATTGCTCCATGCTAAATATATAAGTTCTGGGCCCTGTGGTTTCAGAGAAGAAGATTTTTTAAGCTTTTTCCATTATGAGTTTATGGGAGCTACATGTAAGTGGCCCCGGGGTTGGGGCCCATTTTGACCCCAGGGGCATGATTGGCAGGATTTATGTAGGTGACCACTTGCCATTGCTACATGCTAAATATCTAAGCTCTGGGCCCTGTTTCAGAGAAGAAAATTTTTGAATTTTTTTTCCATTATGAGTCTTTGGGAGCTATGGCCCCGGACAGTGGCCCAATTGGACCCCAGGGGCATGATTGGCAGTATTTATTTAGGTGACCACTTGCCTTTGCTACAAGCTTGCTACAAGCTAAATATCTAAGCTCTGGGCCCTGTGGTTTCAGAGAAGAAGATTTTTGAAGCTTTTTTCCATTATGAGTCTATGGGAGCTAAGGGGCCCCGGGGTGTGACCCATTTGGACCCCAGGGGCATGATTGGCAGGAATGATGTAGGTGACCAGTTGCCATTGCTACATGCTAAATATCTAAGCTCTGGGCCCTGTTGTTTCAGAGATTTTTGAAGCTTTTTTTCCATTATGAGTCTATGGGAGCAAAGGGGCCCCGGGATGTGGCCCATTTGGAACCCAGAGGCATGATTGGCAGGAGTTATGTAGGTGACCACTTGCCATTGCTACATGCTAAATATCTCAGCTCTGGGCTCTGTGGTTTCAGAGAAGAAGCTTTTTGAAGCTTTTTTTCCATTATGAGTCTAGAGGAGCTAAGGGGCCCTGGGACGTGGCCCGTTTGGACCCCAGGGGCATGATTGGCAGGAATTATGTAGATGACCACTTACCGTTGCAACATGCTAAATATCTAAGCTCTGGGCCCTGTGGTTTCAGAGAGGAAGATTTTTGAAGCTTTTTTCCATTATGAGGCTATGGGAGCAAAGGGGACCCGGGGCGTGGCCAATTTGGAACCCAGGGGCATGATTGGCAGGAATTATGTAGGTGACCACTTGCCGTTGCTACATGCTTAATATCTAAGCTCTGTGCCCTGTGGTTTCAGAGGAGAAGATTTTTGAAGCTTTTTTTTTCCATTATGAGTCTATAGGAGCTAAGGGGCCCTGGGATGTGGCCAATTTTGACCCCGGGGCATGATTGGCAGGAATTATGTAGGTGACCACTTGCCGTTGCTACATGCTAAATATCTAAGCTCTGGGCCCTGTGTTTCAGAGAAGAAGATTTTTGAAGCTTATTTTTCATTATGAGTCTATGGGAGTGTGTGTGTGTGTGAATTCGGGTTTAACGTCGCTTTCAACAATTTTTCAGTCATATCACGACGGTGTCTGGTTGCGACAGGGAGCTCAATGCTCACTTTTATAGTGCTGCCTCACTGAAGTATCATGTCCCAGACACATTACATGATACCAGGGTATGTCACGGCCCGGGATCGAACCCATGACCTCCCGTTCCCCGGAGCGGACACTCAATCAACTGAGCTATCGGGGCCGGTGAGTCTATGGGAGTGAAGGGGCCCGGGGCATGGCTCATTTGGAACCCAGGGGCAAGATTGGCAGGAATCATGTAGGTGACCACTTGCCGTTGCTACATGCAAAATATTTAAGCTCTGGGCCCTGTGGTTTCAGAGAAGATGATTTTTGAAGCTTTTTTTTTTTCCATTATGATTCTATAGGAGCTAAGGGGCCCCGGGGTGTGGCCAATTTGGACACCAGGGGCATGATTGGCAGGATTTATGTAGGTGACCACTTAATATTGTTACAAGCTAAATATCTAAGCTCTGGGCCCTGTGGTTTCAGAGAATAAGATTTTTTAAATTGTTCCCATTATAAGTCTATGTGAGCTATATGTTGCCATGGCAACCACTATTCCAATCTGATCAGCCCAAAAACCTTATGCAGCCTTTCCCCATACCTGTTGATGCTTCACATGAAATTATGATTGAGATTAGCTGTGGGGTATTAGAGATATACTTATTTGAAATTGTTTAGGGATGCATGGGCGGATGCACGGAAGGACGGACGGACGCACACATGCATGATGGACAAAATGTGATCACAAAAGCTCACCTTGCCACTTCGTGACAGGTGAGCTAAAAAAAACACTTTATGTAGAGAAACGGGAGGTTTGCGGGGGAATACAATACCTTTATTTCTTTCTTCCCACTTCGCCTTCACCCCAGGAGGGGACACAGACGGTGCATCATACACTCCAGTTTTGCAGCATGAACGCCTACACAGTAATCATTCCTGCTTTCTTATTATAGCTGCAAGATATAGGTTGTGGATGGTTCTAATGATCCTCCACGGCTTATATTTTGAGAATAAATAAGAAAAATATCACACATTTTTATCAGAAAAGTAACCATTTTGGAGATAAGAAAAAAACGCACAAAGTCAAACGGGTGTGTTATCGTTATGAAGTGCCTGGCAACATCTTCATTGAACAAATCTAAACTTTTAAGATAAGTTTTAAAAGCACTTAAAGGCATTTATTCTGTAACAGTAAAACACACTGTGTGTTCATAATTGTTTTACTGCCCCCTGTGGTATACTATCTTCAGCAGATCAAAGGCGGCCCCTAATAGGGTGATTAGTAGCTTTTGTTGAATCCCCTGACTGAGGTACATAAGGGGAAAACCAATAATGTACACTACAGTCAACAGTTAGTAAATTATTGATTTTCCACAAGGAGAACCCTTACCTGTCGAAGACAGAGGACTTCTCTTCAGTCAGCACTGCGGGCTACATAATATACTACTCAAAGTTTGATACGGATCACTTTTTATATACCAAATTTTGCACTGAAAATTAAAAATTTCTTGACAGAATTTATACTCGGTATATTGATAAATATCTTAAGCAGAAACTCATGTGCAGTTCAGTACTCATAAAAGTGCACACTTCTCACACTTCGCAAACGAAATCATGCACCCCCAAAATCATGCCTAGCACTGCTTTCCAGTAGACTAATGAAACTTGTCAGTGTTCCTTTACCAAACGTAATCAAAGCGCCAAAGGCACTGAAATGACAGATTCTAAGAGAAAATCATAACACTGTGAAAACTTACAGAAATTCTTTCTAAAAAGATCTTAAAATTTAGAAAGTAGTTCTGCAATTCCAATATATGTTTGCAGAAGTCTATACACCGGTGGTATTGTGAAATGTCATTAGATGTTTCAAATTTTGGAAAGAAACTATTTACGTTTTCAAAACCAAACATTTAAATTCAAGTTTTAACAATGCTACTGTCCATTAGTAACAGTTTTTGTCTGGTCGGTTGTGGATACCTCTCTAGAAAGATACTCTATGGGAAAGAGATCGGAAGAGAAAGGCTGGCTAGTCCTGTACATGAATTCCAGTGGCTTGAAGAAAAGTTTGAGTAAGAACAGCACTATGAGCGTATATAGACAAATGGAACCATGTAAGGCAGAAGCACTTGATTGGTGGAACGTCTCGCTGTTCAGTTCACGTCTCAGCCATGATCTTGAATGTTATTAATGACACTAAGCTGCGTTTGCTAACTGCATGCAATACCACACCACACAATTACGCTTGTTCCACTCGATATGTCACGCTCTATTACGCACACGTCGCTTCGGCATACCTTACACCTATACGTCAAACACCCGGAAACGACAATCGGTGTGATTCACGCTGAAGTGCGATTTGTTACTAAAACGCATATCACGTCAGTCGCTTAGATGCCAATTTACTTATTTCATGCACCAGCGTAAGTGTTCCGTACTGTGTCGACGCGTTAACTTTGGTCACGACAGGGACGTCTAGCTCTCAAACATGCATCCCATAAGGGCGACGAACAGTGTCAGTGCTTATTAGTCGTTAGTTGAGACCCCTTGTTTATCTACAGGTACAGTCTAGCAGCTGCCGGCGGAAATCTGTTTCGCATATGCGTCTGACGGATGAATCGATCTTGAAGTACTGACGTCGGTCTTCTGCTACGTCGACGTCCACTGGCGTCTTCTGTATATAGTAAGATGTCGCTCCAATAGACGATAGATCACACACATGTGGCACCGAAAGTCAGAGTCATCGTCATCCGCTTTCCGACCAAGGGGCACGCTTACGATCCTTTAATGAAAATGTTGTAATACGCTCTCAATGCTTTTTGAGAACAAATTTCAGTTTATTCTTTTCTAGGTATGACCTTACATTAAATATCATAAGTTTGATCCTGAACATGTTGTTTCTATCCGTAGTGGTGTGAAGGTGGTGCACAGGATCGACGTCGCCGGACTGGTAACCAGATGTCAGGGTTGATTGATTTAACCTTTATGGTGCCTAAGCGTGTTGTAACCATGCAATTGTTTGGTTTCAGAATCAAAGCACTGAGAGTGTTGGTGGGGTGTAGGTTGGGGTAATAGTCCTGGGCTGAGATTGAAATTGTTTCATTTAACTCTGAAATTCCAAACAAATAGTGAAGATTTTTGTAAGAAGCCGCGTTCTGCAGCGTCCTATCTTGTTCTGCCCTGTTTGCCAAGCTCACCCTTTGATTCCAGGATGACCATCTTCAGTCTTATGCGGCCCCCGCCCATTGGGGGTTGAATAAATAGATGGGCTGCATGATGCTTCCACGCAGAGCTGAACCCGACCGCACACGAGTACTGGTAAACCACTTAGAGGATCTAAGCCTGCCCAGGCCGAGCGGTGCGAGCCTAACCGTCCATGCTTATAAACCCTATTGGTTCCAGTGGGTGACAGGGCTTGAGATGTCATTTCATCTCAATGTCGGGTAAAAGTCCCACAAATCTGGAAGCAACATCTCCAAAATGGCCTTCACAGTGTTGACGGGGACGTTCAACCTCAAAGCAAACAAACAAAATATTCAGTCTTTGGGAATACCCTGATTGCGGCTATTTTCTACAAGAAAAAAGGTTATTCTGACAAGTCAGTGATAATCACGTAGACGTTAGCACTGAAGCTCTTTTCTTATTAGTAACTTCGGGTCGAATGCCAAACAATCAACCCAAACATATCCGCGTCGTTTGTCAGTGTTGGGTACATGTAAGTGTTATCTGTAAAATTTGCACTTAAATCAAATGTTGCATTAAGAGACAATCGGAATGAATGTTGTTAGTGCTTTGATTTATTTACTGCCTTGAATTTCTGGAGTGCACTCTTCCATCACTGAAGTTGGGCTCGTCCATTCTGCTAAATATGGTTCCTAGAATTATATCACAGGGCCTACAATGTTTGCATAAGTATCTGTATCATATTCAGGGTTGAAAGGGACAGCCACGCAAAGTCTAATATACACTTAAAGTTGTAACTGACCTAGACTTGACCTCGAAAGTCAGAAAACCCATTAAGCAGGCTGGTCTTTATTGATTAAATATTGACAGCACTGTTAGAAAACAGTGTAAAACCTGAGCAGACGGCTGAGCAGACGCGCCGCATTAATCTGGGTATATTTGCAAAACCCATCACAAGATGCAGCTGATTCATATGAAATGCTGAATCGATTCTCTGAAAGGTAAGATAAAATCGTCAAGTCGTCTGCTTCAAACGTTTGTTTTGCGCTTATAGGATAACTAATACGCTTGTACAATTTTGACTACTGTGCTAAACCGGACTATATTTTGTGCGGACTCATATTTCTATGGCGGCCAAAGCCGGAAGCAAGCCAGAAGAAAGCCGGAACTACTTTAAAACCTGCAGGATAGCTAGAGATGACAGATTGAATCTGTCATTAAAAAGGACTTCATTTGATTTGTGAAACACTAAAATGCCTAGGTGACAATTAAAAAACCGTTTGAGCCCCGAAGAAATGAATCGTGGCGTCGGAATATTGGAATCCGCCGTCTCTCAACATCATGCTGCTGGGATTCTGAATGTGTCTCAGAGCGTGGTTTTCCGAATGTGAAGTCGGTGTCTTACCAACGGAAATCCTTCACACAAACACGACGGGGTCGAGAAATGGCTACAACTCAACGTCAGGTCCGTTACTTGTTGATTCAGTCTGGACGTCAAAGGTTCCTGAACGCTACGTGTTTGCATAACGAGCTTAGGAACGGAACTGGAGTACGGATTTCTACACAAACTGTCAGAAACCTTCTCCACGAGTTCAGACTTAATGACATGAGGCCTGCTGTACGTGTTCCGTTGACGAGACAGCACGTGCTAGACCGGTTGGACTTTGCCAGAACTCATGTCAGGTGGACGGTTTGTGACTTGACGCAAGTACTGTTTACTGAGGAGTCCAGATTCTGTCTAAACTTCACTTATAAACGTCAATTAGTATAGCAAATGTCTAAAGAGACATTCAATGACTTGAATGTGGCAGGGCATGATCGCTATGGAAAAGGGTCAGTCATGGTTTGGGCTGGGATAAGCGTGAACGGTAAAACTGACTTGTGCGTCGTTGTAAACGGAACGTTAATGACAGTGAGGTACTGTAATGAGATTATTGATGAGTTTGTGAGACCATATGCAGATGCTATCGGCTTGGACTTTATTCTGATGGACGATAATGCCCGTCCCAACCGTGCCATCGTCACTGATTCCTATCTGGAACGTGAGACAATCTTTCGTATGGACTGGCCTGCTCGGCCACCGGGTTTAAATCTGATTGAACATGCGCGGGACATGCTACAGCGTGCTGTTTCAGCCCGACCTGTGCATCCGAGGACTTTAAAGGAGCTCAAAGATGTATTGGTTGCTGAATAAAAGCCGATTCCACAAAACCGGATACAGACTCGGATTATGAGCATGTGCAGGTGATGTCATACTGTAATTGATGCCTGTGGACGACGCCATACACGTAAGTAGGCACGTTTGTCTAAACAAATTTGTTACGGCAAATTTTGGCGGTGCCAAGACAGTTGCTGTTGTCACGCTTGAATGCAGTGTCAGTGGACAAAATTAATCGCTAGGTTTTGTGAAGGATACGTTTTCTATCATTATGTATCAAATTTGGATTCAACTCATTTATTCAACAAAAAATTATTTTGCATTAAAAAAGTGATCCCTATCAAACTTTGAGTAGTGTATTATGCAATGAAATGATAGACCTCAATAATCAAGAATAAATGCCTTTAAAGAGCTGTAACAACAGTCTAAATCAAAGTACTGAAAGTACTGAGAGGCGGGCGAGTAATGTCATTTCTGTACAACGCTCTTGAAAAGAAGCGAACGTTTGAAACTTTATATCCGATTTATCTAATAGAACTTGGAAAAAAAATAGTCATTTACGCTCTAATCACATATAACAGCTCTTGAATGTATCATTGAGTTGTTTTATCTTCAAATGGGCAATTTTAATAAAAGACCACATACAGGATGCATTTCTCCAATACGTTGACTGTTTTTCTAGCTAGAAGAAAGTGTTAATTTATTTATTTATTCATTTACATTTACCTTCTTTTATCTGAATTAATTTCCTCGGACTTTGCTGACGATCACATATCTATAGACATTACGAAAACACGCCTATACAATTACATGAAAAAATTGTAATATTTTCCTTATTTTGTTTGTTTGATTTGAGGTTTAACGTCCCCGTCAACACTGTATAGGTCATTTTGGAGACGTTGCTTCCAATTTTGTGGGACTTTTACCCAACATTGAGATGAAATGACATCTCAAGCCCTGATGCCCAATGAAACCGATAGGGTAAGCATGGCTTTGCCTGGGCAGGGTTAGATCCTCCAAGCGGTTTACCAGTACTTGTGTGCGGTCGGTTTCAGCTCTGCGTGGGAGCATCATGCAGCCCATTTATTTCTTCAAGCCCCCATGGAGGCGGTTCTAGCAAGCACCCACAACATATGTCTTGGAATAGAAATAAGGAAAATAATGTATACCCCTGTAAACCCCAGTTTTCCTACATGAAATGGGTTCAAGGGGAATCAGAAGTATATAGGCGTTTTCATGATGAGGACCACCTACAAATTATCATTCAGAGTATTGAAAACATCAGAAATTTAACTCGTGCATCGCACTCGTGAGTTAAACTATCTTAGTCGAAAATGGAGACACACCAAATCCAACGGAGGAAAGGCAAACATAAATAAATAAAAAAATAAACAATTAAATAAATAGACGAGCCTGTTCATTTTTCTTTTTTCATGTTATAACCTTAAATTTGAGATAATAGCTCAACTCACGCCACAAATAAAGTTCTGTTCTGCATCCTAAAATGGACATGCCCCACCATTTCCTTCGGAAGTGGGGAAAAAAGTTTTGCTAAATTTTCAATGTCAGTCGTTTAACCCTTTAATTTTTGGAGCGTAGCTGTTGCAGCGTAGCTCCAGTGAGATGAGAAGTGATTTCGGCACTACTTTTAGCGTTACTGCGTTTGACCTAAGAAAATAGAGCCCCGTGTTAACATAGTAGATTATTACGCCATGCGGTATCTTCTTATAGACTGCTTCACAGACCACCTATTTCAAACGGAATAGATGAATATTTTTAATAGATGAACTGTGTAGCAGTCTTATCTTTTTATAGTTCAGTTCATATAACCCAGTTTACAGCCCATTTTGTACCGAAAAATCCCATACCTGGCAACTGGCAAACAGGACAAACCCAGATCAGATACCACAGAACGCGGAGTCTCATTTTGACCTACACTACAAAAGGTTCAGCCATTTTTGCCAAAAATTTATGGAAGCCCGACCTGACATCCCTGATTTTAAAATGAACACATTCCATACTGATATAAGGTTTGAGGATTCCATTCGTTTAAAATGGGTAAAAGTCGATAATGTAATTCTTTGTTTCAGACAATTGGAATCATCCAGTCAATGAGTTTGGACAGGTGCACGTCAAATTTTAAGGAGCAAGGCTTAAATTTTGCAGTTTAGACACAGATGAGACGCCACTTGTTGTAGCGTCTGATCTTGGTCTGCTATGTTTGTCCCCTTAAACGGCTGCTAGACATATACGCAGAGCATGGGTTAATGGAGGGGGGAACAATGTTACTTTGTTTAAAGCGACTTGTCTGCGTCCTAGGCATGTGACCATAAAGAAAGCAAATTATCAGCTCAGCCACAAGTTCGATACCTGCCGGGTTCGGCAACATTCTTTCCAGTAGATTGATCGTGAAATCTGTTCCACGGTGATTCTATCCATTTCGCTGATTCAAGAAGGGCAATTGTTGGTTTCCGGTAAAAGACTCTGCACTGTCCTGTATTGACAATACCTAACCAAAGAAATTGCCTTAATGCCAGATCATTTCATAAATGGCCTCGTCGAGGCAATTTATTTTTATATAATGATAACGGAGTATAATGTATAAACCTCTTCAAATATTCCTATGGATTGATATTGACAATAACTAACCCAAGAAACTGTCGTATGCAAGATCACTTCATAAATGGCCTCACCGATGCAATATATATTTTGAAAAAAAATTAACAGAGTATAATGTTCAAACCTCTCTGAATATTCCGATCATTTTTGGCATTCGGATTGATATTGACAATATCTAACCCATGAGGCTGTTTTCAGTATGCGCGATTACTTTATAAATGGCTTCGCCGAGGCAAAATAATATAAAAAATGTATACGGAGTATAACATCTGAACCCGGCTTTGATCATTTTCGGCATACAGGTTGATATTGACAATACATAACCCGCAAAATCGCCTTATGGCAAATTACTTTACAAACGGCCTCGCCTAGGCAAACTGTTTGAAAAATTATTTCGAAGTGTAACTTCTAATCTAGTTGGAATATTTTGACAACTGTTAGCATACAGATAGATAATGTACAGATCTAACCGCTGAGATTCCTGAATGCCCAATTTCTTTATTTTAGCCTCGGCAAGGTTAAAAATTCACCCACTGACACGGTCGTATAACTTTCAAAAGACGGGTATATTTTTATAATGTTTTGCATGCAGATGTAAATTGACAAGATCAAGCTAATGATATTGTCTAATGCCAGATAGCTTTATAAACAGCCTCGCCGAGGCAATTTTTAAAGGCTGATTACGGATGTATAACTTATAAACTGCTGGGAAAATTATTATAACTTCTCACATGAAGATAAACGTCATCAAGACGTAACCAAGGATAATGTCCAAAGCAAGATAAATAACCTCCCCAAGGTAATTTTTCAAAGTAGAAGTAAAACAAAGATCAGGAATCGATACAATTAACTTACTCCACCCATCAAAGACACCAAAGGGAAAGAAACACAATCATGAAGCGACCAGACCATAATGGAAACCTAAACAAAGGATGGCCATAAGGACAGTTACTATCCCACAAAATGGCCATATGGCAATCCAAAATAAAAAAAGACACAAGCGATACACACAGTAAGTAACAAACAACAACATAAATAAACCGCCACAGAAGAACCGCCTTGGAACGGTCAGTGGAAAGATTTCCACTGGGGGGCTTAAATCGATTTTACGTGGCCACAATCCTCGCCCTTACTTTCGTTGCGGATTAGACAACTGATTATATAAAATAACTTTTAAGCCGCCAAACAATTGAGCAACCCGCAGTTATTGCACGAACTATAGCTCAGCAGAAATCTTCAAGTAAACTGCAGAACTGCATAGTTGCTATATTTCTAAAATTATTGGTTGTGGGTGCTTGATAAAACTGCCTCGTCAAGGCGGTTCAATCAAGTCCCCGCAATCAATGTTTTGAGCAGAGATAAGAAAATATCACAATTTGGTATCTTAAAATTTCCATTTTTTTTTAATTTTTTTTGCTGAAAAATTGACAATGTATTTGTACAGGCGTGTTTTCGTGATGGTTGTTGCGGGTCTACACCTTAGCGCGTGTTAATTTCAATATAGGTCTTGTTGCTTTAACACAACTTCTGGTCCAGAATAGCTTTAAACAGCTATGTTCATTGGATCTATATGAGCCTGATTTAAAATACCAATCAGACGCTAAATTTGCCTGACGCAAATTATCAAAGCTACGCTCCATCAGCACTCTCAGTGCTTTGATTGTATTTGAAATTAATAGTGTATGCCCTGATCAGATGCTGCATTATATTAACTTCAACTTAAACTGATTCATCTTACTATGGGCGTATAAACGCGTTCACAAATTCTGCAGCTTATTTGCCCATAAATGCCGAGTGTCCCTTTACTGGGACATTCGAAAACACTAGACCCTGATGAAAGGCAACATAATGCGGCGACTGATAAGTGTCATCATTAATGGCTTGAGGTATGGAACTTTATGTAAATTCACAGCGTTGTAATTAGACCGCTCCAAAGCTGTCGGAATACTACGTGTCAACTCTTTCAACCCTGTACATGGCTGCAGATGCCAATTCAGGTACATATACCGATACAAACCTTATAGATCCAGATCAGACGGCATGAGACGAGCAGTCTCAATCAGAATCTACACTGATAGCAAGCTGTCAATGACTTGAACAAAACATCTTTCTATAAGAATTGGTACACTGAATATCAAACCTAGAAGGGTTCTATTCAGAAACTGAGGGATGAAAGGGAAAGATTTCAAGCATAAACAGCAACGGCGTAGGAAAATAGTGCCAGATTTTGTTAATCAGTCTTCAGGGCAAATGTATTTGTAAAATCCAACAAGCAGGTCTAGTTTTACAAACTTATATCATTTTTCAAACAGTCCGACCGAACTTAATTGAATTTATTGCGTGTATTGCTTTTTTCATATTTAGGTATGTTAGTTTTTCTTTTTTGAGCAGAGGACTACAAGAAGGAATGTCTAAAGAGGTGCACAAAAATCTGATGTATGAGGTGTACGGTGACTATAGACGGGCTAACGCCCGCCTAAAAAAAACGATTCCCTAAATAAAAACAGAGCTAAATGAATAAACAAAATAACAACTAGAAATGGTGTTTGTAAAACACAATGCCCCCAACCTTTGCTTGTCCTTAGATGGCAAAATATTCAACAAATATTGTTAAAGACTCAAAAACATACAACAAGAATTCTCCCGAAGGCTATGTCGCGCCTGTGGGGGCGCAAAGTCACCAAACTATGAAATCTAGGTCAAGGTCAAACATGGATGCCTGCATAAAAATTTCAATCATAGTTGCAATTAAGCATGTACCAAGTATCATCAATGAAACTCTTAAAAACAGACTCTTACATCAGGGTGAAAGTTAGGGTTGTCACACTATTTTACAAAGCCAGTGAACCATAAAATGTAGGTCAAGGTCAGAAATGGATACTTGCATTGAAGTTTCAATTCCTAAATGCAAGCTTGTACCAAATACAATTAATGAAGCTCTAATAGATCTTGAGAAATGGACTCTTACATTAGATAGAAAGTCAGGGTGGTCGCAATAATTCACAAAGTCAGTGAACCATGAAATATGGGTAAAAGTCAAATATGGATGCTTGCGTTGCAGTATCAATTCCTAGATGCAAGTTTGTACCAATTATAATTTAAAAAGCTTTAATAGTTTTCGAGAAATGGTGAAAGTCAGGGTGGCCACAATAATTCACAAAGTCAGTGAACCATGAAATATAGGTCAAGGTCAGATATGGATGCTTGCGTTGAAGTTGCAATGCCTGGATGCAAGTTTTTACCAAGAATGATTAATGAAGCTCTAATAGTTCTCAAGATATGGACTTGCTGACAAGATTTTATTAAAAAAAAACAAGGCATCGCATGCGATACAAATCCTCTCGCACAAGACAACTTCGTGTGTGGAAAACACTGAAATGGCAAAAGTCCAACTTGCTTGAGATATTATCATATGCAACATTTGTGTAAAGTTTGTTTAAAAATCCATCCATAAATGTAGGTTCTAGAGTAATGACAATATTTCTCTAAAAATAGTCATAGGGACCTTGACTTGAGGCCATGGCCGCGAAGTAGATCTTGCTCAAGATATTATCATAAGCATCTTTTGTGTGAAGTTAGATTAAAATCATAAATGTAGGCGGTAGAGCAATGACAAAGGTTTTCTAAAAATAGCCATAGTGACCTTGACCTTGAGGTCATGACCTTGAAAGTCAAAGCAACTTGAGATATTACCATAAGAAACATTTGTGTGAAGTTCTATTAACATCCATCAATAAATGTAGGCACTAGAGCGATGACAAAGATTTTCTAAAAATAGCCACAGTGACCTTGACCTTGAAAGTCGAAATAGTTCGAGATATTGTCATAAGGAACATTTGTGTGAAGTTATACTGAAATCGGTGAAGAAATGTAAGCGCTAGAGCCATGTCATAGTTTTTCTAAAAATAGCCACAGTGACCTTGACCTTGAAAGTCAAACTCACTCAAGGTATTGTTATAAGGAACATTTGTGTGAAGTTATATTGAAATCAGTGAAGAAATGTAGTCGCTAGGGCGATGACAAAGTTTTTCTAAAAATAGCCACAGTGACCTTGACCTTGAAAGTCGAAATCGCTCGAGATATTGTCTTAAGGAACATTTGTGTGAAGTTATATTGAAATTGGTGAAGAAATGTAAGCGCTAGAGCATTGACAAAGTTTTTCTAAAAATAGCCACAGTGACCTTGACCTTGAAAGTGGAACTCGCTACAGATATTGTCATAAGGAACATTTGTGTGAATCGATTTTGAAATTGGTGAAAAAATGTAAGCGCTAGAGCAATGAAAAAGTTTTTCTAAAAATAGCCACAGTGACCTTGACCTTGAAAGTCGAACTCTTTCGAGGTATTGTCATTAGGATCATTTGTGTGAAGTTATATTAAAATCGGTGAAGAAATGTAGGCGCTGGAGCGATGACAAAGTTTTTCTAAAAATAGCCATTGTGACCTTGACCTTGAAAGTTGAAATGGCTTGAGATATTGTCATAAGGATCATTTGTGTGAAGTTATATTGAAATCGGTGAAGAAATGTAAGCGCTAGAGCATTGACAAAGTTTTTCTAAAAATAGCCACAGTGACCTTGACCTTGAAAGTGGAACTCGCTAGAGATATTGTCATAAGGAACATTTGTGTGAAGTTATATTGAAATTGGTGAAGAAATGTAGGCGCTAGAGTGATTACAAAATTTTTCTAAAAATAGCTACAGTGACCTTGACCTTGAGGTCATGACCCTGAAAGTTGAACACACTCGAGATATTGTCATAAGGAACATTTGTGTGAAGTTATATTGAAATCAGTGGAGAAATGTAGGTGCAAGAGCAATAACAAAGTTTTTCTAAAAATAGCCACAGTGACCTTGACCTTGAGGTCATGACCTTGAAAGTCGACCTCGCTCAAGATATTGCCATAAGGCACATTTGTGTGAAGTTATATTGAAATCAGTGAAGAAATGTAGGCGCTAGAGTGATGACAAAGCTTTTCTTAAAATAGCCACAGTGACCTTGACCTAGAGGTCATGACCTTGAAAGTCGAACTCGCTGAGATATTGTCATAAGAAACATTTGTGTGAAGTTATATTGAAATTGGTGAAGAAATGTAGGCGCTAGAGCGATGACAAAGTTTTTCTAAAAATAGCCACAGTGACCTTGACCTTGAGGTCATGACCTTGAAGTCGCACTCACTCAGGATTTTTTTTAAGGAACATTTGTGTGAAATTATATTGAAATTGGTGAAGAAATGCAGGTGCTAGAGCGATGACAAAGTTTTTCTAAAAATAGCCACAGTGACCTTGACCTTCAGGTCATGACCTTGAAAGTCGAACTCGCTCGAGATTTTTTTATAAGGAACATTTGTGTATAATTATATTGAAATTGGTGAAGAAATGTAGGCGCTAGAACGATGACAAAGTTTTTCACAAATTACCAAAATGACAAAGGGCCATAACTCACAAAGTATTTTTCTGAATTTTGTCATAAGTTAATCAGTTCATCTACTCATCACCACCAATCTATTCACCAACTTTCAAGGCTCTAGCTCCAATAGTTTTTGAGATATCTTGCTGACAAGATTTTATTAAAAAAATTTCAAAGGGCAATAACTCTTAAAAGGGGCATAATCCGGACGATAAAAAAAATACGCGTCAGCTAATTTTCCATGAGGAATCCATATATGAAATTTCAAAACCCTAGCATACAAGGTTCTAAAGATATGCTATGCATCACTTTTAGCATACATTACAATGGGCACAAATTGCCAAAATGACAAAGGGCCATAACTCACAAAGTATTTTTCAGAATTTTGTCAAAAGTTAATCAGTTCATCTACTCATTAGCACCAATATATTTACCAACTTTCAAGGCTCTAGCTCCAATAGTTTTTGAGATATCTTGCTGACAAAATTTTATGAAAAAAATTTCAAAGGGCAATAACTCTTAAAAGGGGCATAATCCGGACGAGAAAAAAAATACGTGTCAGCTAATTTTCCATGAGGAATCCATATATGAAATTTCAAAACCCTAGCATACACGGTTCTAAAGATATGCTATGCATCACTTTTAGCATACATTACAATGGGCACAAATTACCAAAATGGCAAAGGGCCATAACTCACAAAGTATTTTTCGGAATTTTGTCAAAAGTTAATCAGTTCATCTACTCATCACCACCAATATATTCACCAACTATCAAGGCTCTAGCTCCAATAGTTTTTGAGATATCTTGCTGACAAAATTTTATTAAAAAAAATTCAAAGGGCAATAACTCTTAAAAGGGGCATAATCCGGACAAGAAAAAAAATACGCGTCAGCTAATTTTC
The DNA here is from genome assembly GCA_963580285.1 of Lucinisca nassula. Lineage (NCBI taxonomy): Eukaryota > Metazoa > Mollusca > Bivalvia > Lucinida > Lucinidae > Lucinisca > Lucinisca nassula. Next base: position 21,065,020 of record OY757017.1, read on the forward strand.
CATGAGGAATCCATATATGAAATTTCAAAACCCTAGCATACACGGTTCTAAAGTTATGCTATGCATCACTTTTAGCATACATTACAATGGGCACAAATTACCAAAATGACAAAGGGCCATAACTCACAAAGTATTTTTCGGAATTTTGTCAAAAGTTAATCAGTTCATCTACTCATCACCACCAATATAATCACCAACTTTCAAGGCTCTAGCTCCAATAGTTTTTGAGATATCTTGCTGACAAGATTTTATTAAAAAAATTTCAAAGGGCAATAACTCTTGAAGGGGGCATAATCCGGACGAGAAAAAAAATACGCGTCAGCTAATTTTCCATGAGGAATCCATATATGAAATTTCAAAACCCTAGCATACACGGTTCTAAAGATATGCTATGCATCAAAAGCGTAACGGACGGACGAACAGACGAACGGACGGACGGACGAACAGACGAACGGACAAACGAACCAGAAGCAATATGCCCCTCCAACTTTTTCAAAGTTGGGGGCATAATAAACATGTTGTGGCCTCATCTTTTCATAAACCTATACTAGGAGGACAGAAGTTCGAGGATGTAAGCAACTTGACCCGTTTATATCAAAATAGCATGGGACGTTTTGTCCACCCTGTCAAAATCGTGTGGGACGTTTTGTCCACCCTGAAAAAATGATGTGGGACGTTTTGTCCACCCTGAAAAAATGACATGGGACATTTTGTTCACCTTGTCAAAATTTGCATGGGACATTTTGTCCATTGGACATTTTGTCCTACATTCGAAAATAACAGTTTTAATGCACATTATAACACACAGTCAATCACCTTGCCAAAAAGGTGTGAAAAACATGAGGTACAAGTTGCAAAAGCTCTTGATGACAAAAGGTGCAAAAATTACTGGGAAGCGAAACATCCTAGGGTAGCAAAACATCAAGGCACAATACTTCCACGTCAATCTATCTATCTTTTTATTCTGCAGCACCCTCTTGCGAGTATTATGTGCAGCAAGCAGTTTCGTGTACGTAGTCACCTTATTTGCATTATCTGCTGGTTCCGAGTCTGAGGGTTATACCTTTAAAGGTCGGGGGGGGGGGGGGGGCCATTTGACCAACAGTAGGGAGGTTAAGGTAGTGATTTTCATTTCTAGACAACCTTCAGTGACAATCGACCCACCAGTATTCTCAATGCTTTGATTTTCAAAAATGGCCCGACCTACCTATATTGTGACATACTACCAGTAAGAATTCCTCTGATTCTAGTCATGATTCTAGTCTCCCGATACTGTTTTCGGTCAATTCTGACCATGATAACAGGTTTGGGGTGTGGCACAAAAAGTTTTCAATCCCCACCCCCAAAAAAGAGCTTTGTGACACAGCCACCAGCAGATTAAAACTATTTACAAGAAGTCATCAGGGGAAGGAATCCATACCTATCCCCTGCCCAACCCTAGGATATCATATTTTGGCCTTAAACCCATCAACTGTCTCAGAGGAGACATCTTCGATTGTAAGGCCATTCCAAGTTGCAATTGTCCTGGGGAAAAAAGAACTCTTAAAACCATCCGTGTAAGCATTAGGACGGTGATACTGAAAGGGATGGGATCTGGTTCTCCTACATCCTCCACCGGCTTCAGACAGGTACCTACTCTTATCTATAATGGCTAAGTTATTGTGGATTTTATAGAATAGAGTCAGAGAAGCCTGCTCACGCCTTTCCTGCAGAGTCGGCCACTGAAGTTCTTCAAGCATCTCTCCAACGTGACTTTGGTTGCGCCAGCGTCTGCAGGTCCAACGAGCAGCAGTCCTCTGAACTTTTTCTATCTATCTATCTATCTACTGATACTGCGTCGGTCACATTTGACCATTACCGCAGGTGTATATTACATACACTCCAGGATTTGCAGGATGAAAGCCTACACAGTAATCATGTAATTACGGTAGGGATCTTTAACCTGCACAGGGGATGGTTCTCCCTGCACAGGGGGCCTCCAGTTAACGTCCGATCCGAAGGACGGTGCACTTTATGACATTCATCCCTGCAAATGATGCCAATGGAGCGTGTTCGGACACCGAAATTTTATCGTCGCTGCCGATGATCGAACCCGGGACCTCAAATTCGATATCAGATTACTTTTCTATTCTACCAGTCTCCTTTTTTAGAAGGGATCCAAACTGGTGCTGCATATTCAAGCTTGGGGCGGACTAAAGTTTTGTATGCAGCATCCTTGGTTTCCCTCGGTGCGAAAGCCAAATTTCTATGAAGGAAACCCAGTGTCTTAGTAGCCTTACTAGTTATCTCATTAATGTGTTGACCCCACTCAAGGTCATCAGTGATTTGAACTCCTAAGTATTTAGCTGAAGAAACGTTCTCTAAAACCTGGTTATGTAATGTATAACCATGGACAATCTGTTTATGGGGAGGGTGCCTTGTCACTCTCATAGAGTGACATTTGGCCACATTAAATTTCATGAGCCATGCATCTTCCCAGGCAGCCAATTTTTTTAAGTCATTCTGAAGTATCTGTAGGTCATCAGACCCTCTTATATTTCTGTACAGTACACAGTCATCAGTGAAAAGCTGGATTGTAGAGTTGATGTTGTCTGGCAGGTCGTTAATAAAAATAAAAAATAATATCGGTCCCAGCACGGAACCTTGTGGGACACCAGACAACACCGGGGCAGGGTCAGAGCAAACACCGTCAAGTACGACTTTTTGTGTTCATCCAGATGAATCCAGGAAGTTTCGCCCCCAAACCATTTCCTCCCCTAGTCGTTTCCCCCCCCCCCCCCCCCAAGACGTTTCCTCCCTGGTCGTTTCCCCCCTAGTCGTTTTGCCCCCTAGTTGATTCGTCCCCCTAGTCGTTTTGTCCCCCTAGTTGTTTCGCCCACTTTTCACTCTAAGGCATTTTTAATGTTGACCTTTTATTAGAGGTGAGAAGAGGCAAATATTTAAGTAGCATCATAGCCCTGTCACATCAGCCTAAGTATCTGTATCTGTTCTTCATCTGGACTTCATTCGTACTTGAACAGTATGTCTCTGATGAAGCGTGAAAAAGAGAAAGTGGGAAATATTGGAAAGAAAGAGAAATAGGGGATAGACAAGAAAGAAAAGATTCCTGCCTGCTTTTTCAAATCATCATTGGAAACCAGACCTCTCCGGCTACAGAAGCGTCGCCCAACCGGCACAGGTTAAAAAATCCCTCAGACTTTACTTACAGACCTGCCCCTACCTAGCTGTTAAAACGAGAGAGTAGACGGTCCCTGCTTGAAGGATACCAAGTCAGGGGCCTCAGAAACAGATGCTGGCAAAATGTATCAAGCTAACCACGTTGCCTGATCAGGGTCTGCACTATTTGCTTACAGTACAAGAATTACTGGGTCTGACGCCGCAAATCTGATCAGAGTATACACAAATTGCTGGCAGAACATTGATGAAAGGAATCGACTTGATCATTGCTTCCACTTCTATTTATTACGTTGCATCGGCGTTGACGCATCGTTTTGTAGACGACATTTGCGGCAATACTCAACCATGTATTACCTAGTGGGCACACAATGTGTATGCAACGTCGTATCAACGCCGATGCAACTTTATTATGTTGCATCGGTGTTGACGCGATGTTGCGTAGACAGCATTTACGGCAATATTCAACAATGATTTACTGGCCGGCTCTGTTAACGAACCAAACGACCAATTTAAAACAAAACTGGTAAAGGTGCTTAAGCGATAATTAAACACGTTTAACTTTGCAGAGAGCGCATGTTTTCACACCTTATGTTGTTGTTGTTGTATATCTATAAGGCATTTTATCTCTGCCTTTGAACTCCTGGTACTTACAGAGTTCTCACTAAAATTTTGAAAACAAGAGTTTAAGAATCCATCCATAGAAAAAGTTGGATTCAAATCTGAAAAGTTGGAGTTTTACCTAAAAAACGTGTGTCAATTATGGCTAAATGCGTACGGCTGTAGAATGTGTCTGTAAGACTCCAAAAGACTTTAGGGCTTGAGCGCTTATCCTGCTTTATTTGATATCCAGTTTGTCACTAATACCACCCCCCATCCAAAAAAAAAAAAAAAAAACAAACACCAACAGTGCAGGCCCAGACCAGATGCCACAGGTGTCTGTTCAGGATCACTATTAGCAGGCAGTTCAACACTTTACTTAATGCTAATATTCCATGGTTTCTGATAATTAATTTCTATATTCAATTAGGCCTAGTCGTAACTTCATAAACAATAAAGACATTGTTTAATATGAAAGTGCGACAAACTTGAGTCATAATTTTCTTTAATCGTAATAAAGACGTAAAAAAAGTACTGGTTACCACCAAGGAAATCTTGCTCGTAATGCGGCAGTAATGTAGGAGAAAAAAAAGAAAAAGATTTATACACTAGATTATCGCATCCTTTAATTATGCCATCGACATTTTTTTTCAACAATCAAATTACCGATAATCTAACTGTGTATACAAGTATCCGGAAACAAAACAATCAATTAATTTAATGTTAATCAGCCACGTGCTTGATTTAATCACACACACCTGCATCTCGCAAACCGCAAATCAGACCTGTCAATCTTCTAGCCGTGACGCTCTGATTGGCTGAGAGAGCAATACAAACGACTGTCCGAGCTAGGTAATGCTTGAACAAGCCTGGCGGCGACGATTAACGGTAAACTTTTGATCTGTAAGCGATAGCTAAATTTGAAGATCAATTGGAACCCGCTGTCATCTTTTGATGTGATTGAGGTCATTTTCACACACTATTACGGACGCGTCGGACGAAAAAAAAATGGCGTAATTAAGAATCCTAGGCAGGAAATTTTACGTGTACGAAAGCAAAAACAGGCGTAAAAATACGCCGGATTCAGCGTTTCCGAGAACTCTGTACTTAAGTAAGTCACTTGTGCATTTCCCTATGTGAAAAACACATGATGCTGAAATTACTATGCCCTTCCAAATCTTTTAGTGCTCCTGATGAATTTCATCAGTGCATCTGTCAGTTCCTTCCTTCCTTGCTTACTAATGTCTTCAATCATGCCTGTCAACACTTTCAAGTTAATGCCTGTTACCAATTTCACCTCCTCCCTGCCCAGAATCTCTTCAACATTATACTCTAAAGTATCCCTTTCTGATTTAAATCTCTGACAGTGGAACAGAAAATGATCCACATTCTCTTTCATATTGCATGTCTCGCACAAACTTGAATGATCTTTGTTTAACTTTGCCTGGTGATCATTTAAGATTGAATGTCCACACAGCAACTGATTTACTGCAGAGAAAGTCTTTCTGTCCCTATCTCCATGACAGATCCTTTTTCCCACTTGCCCAAATATTTCCTGCAATAGGATGTTTTAGGAATTCCGTTTATGACGTCATTCTTGCGCATGCGCAAAACACTGGCCGTCAATTGAAACGGCCATCGCTATTTAAATGTATTGGCAGCTCACAATATTCAGACATTCTGAGGGAAAATATACCCGTTAGCATTGAAATAATGCCTCGAGAAGGAAAGAGTGATATTTTGCTGTTATTACTGAAATTCATTTATCCTGAATCCGTTTTTAATTGATGAAAATCTCTTCGTGAATGACCCATGCCAATGGCTTGATATACCGTTATTCACGAAAGCTTACTTATAAAATAAGTTTTTACGTAACTTTTCTTTGTAGTCGCTATCCAAGTATAGCTATCACATATGGACAGAACTTAGATCTATCTATCTATCTGTTTATCTATCTATTGAGACAACTATCCAACGATCTGTCTGCATGTGCAATTTAAAAAAGAATGTCCAACAATCTGTCTAGAAGTGCAGTTAAAAAATGTCCAGCGATCTGTCTACATGTGTAATTTTAATGAATTGAAGATTCCTGTGGACAGGCTACGTTTGTTTTGGTTTAAACAATATTTTATTTCTAGCAAACATCATGTACAATTTACTACATTGGAACTGACAAATACAATCTGACAGTAAGTTTGAGGCTTATAATTATCATCTCCTAAAACAAACTGATTTACGTTTCATTTGAGTGATATGAACAAACAACCAGACGGACAGGCAAACAAACCGACTGACTAACAGACAAACGGATGGTCAGTTAGACAGACAAATAAACATACAGTCAAAATAAACTAATGAGTGTACTGACGGATGGGTGTCGAGTCAACGTTGGTTCGACGTCATGCCGTCGACACCCACTCCAATTCACCTCAATTTCACATGACCATTGGGGTGAGAGAGAGAGATTTGACAAACTGACATACAGACGACAGACAAGCTGACTGACTGAAAGACCGACTAATAGACGAATGAACGGACAGTTAGACAGACAAATAAACATACCGACAGTCGAAAAAAAAATTATGAGTGGACTGACAGACGCGCGTCAAGTCAACGTTGGCTGTATCCAAGAAGCCCTTAACCCTTTTTATACCAAATGGAATCTTCCTCCTTATATATAGCAGGAGTCCATTTCAAAATTTAAAGGTGTCAGGTTGTGTGGAAAATGGCCGAATTTTTTGCAAACAGTGTAGGCCCTGATCAGATGCCGCGTTCTGCGGCGTCTGATCTGGGCCTGCACTGTTTGCCACTTACCCCTTTTGGGGTTTCGGGTACCAAATGGGTTAGTGTAAGGGCTGGGCAGGTTGAACCAATCTACAAATCTACCAGATTTTACTGTAAAATCTTGCACTTGCGAAGGAGTGTTTCATTCTCATGCACTGAAAGGGTGTTCTACGTTTGTTTTGAATTTAATGATCCAATCCCAATGAGTCTTGATGGGTTCGAGCACTGGGCAAATGCCATTTTATTAAGCAACGCCGTATTATCGCCAACGCAACATTCTGACGTTTCATCGACGTTGCAAAGTCAAATTCAGTGCATCGCTTTGATGTTGGTTTGTTGTTGACACGCTACATGTTGGATGACGTGTTGTTATTTAACGACAAATACCTACGCTCGCTAATTGTTGGTGCGCTAAGAGAGAGAGAGAGAGAGAGAGAGAGAGAGAGAGAGAGAGAAGGACCCTATTGGGTCGTATGTCAATATATCATTTTCGTAAAGCGAAATTTCACATCTGGTAACATATCGGTGTTTCTCCCATTATCTTACTTTAGAATTCGCCAAAAGTTTAAAAGAATTCCACTGTTTTACGCTGTAATTAACACTTTATCTGTCCCACTGCCTTGAAGCAAAACGACAGATGACGGCCAGGGCTTTTCCCGTTCTATTTTTAGAACCAGAAGTACGTCACGAAAAAAGTTCCTATAGGAGGTTTTAGGAATTCCGTTTATGACGTCATTCTTGCGCATGCGCAAAGTACTGGCCATCAATTGAAACGGCCATTGCTATTCAAATGTATTGGCAGAACTTAAAATGCTAACAATATTCAGACATTTTGAGAGAAAATATACCCGTTTTCAATGAAATAATGCTTCGAGAAGGAAAGAATGATATTTTACTTTCATTACCGAAATTCATTCCGTTATTCACAAAATAAGTTTTACGTAACTTTCATTCTATCTATCTATCTATCTATCTATCTATCTATCTATCTATATCTATCTTGAGAAATCTGTCCAACGATCTGTCTACATGTGCAATTTAAATGTCCATACTGACAGTCGAAATAAACTAATGAGTGGACTGACGGAGGGGTGTTGAGTCAATGTTGGTTCGACGTCATGCCGTCGACACCCACTCCAACTCACTTTATTGTCACATGACCGTTGGCATGAGAGAGAGAGAGAGAGACAGAGAGAGAGAGGGGTTTGACTGACAAACTGACAGTAGACAAACAGATGACACACAGACCGACTGAGAATCCTCCGTGGTGCAGTGGTTACGCTACTCGCCTTGTAAACCAGAGATAGCAGGATCGATCCCGGGCTTCTCCAGACTTTCGGGTGAGTCTTTAAACCGAGGTCCCGTCTCAGTATGACCTTAGCTGTTGGTGGGACGTAAAACTCAAATACACACACAGACCGACTGACTGACTAACAGACAAACGGACGGACTGTTAGACAGACAAATAAACATACTGACAGTAAAAAAAAAAAAACAACCAATGAGTGGACTTACAGACGGGCGTCAAGTCAACGTTGGCTCGACGTCATGCCGTCGACATCCACTCCAACTCACTTCAATGGCATGTGACCGTTGAGATGGTTTGACTGATCCCTTATCCAAGAAGCCCATAACCTTTTTTGTACCAAATGGAATCTTCCTCCTTATATATAGCAGGAGTCATTTTCAAACTTTAGGGGTGTCAGGTTGTGTTTTCTTCAAAATTTATTTGGAAAATGGCCGAACTTTTTCCAAACAGTGTAGGCCCTGATCAGACGCCGCGTTCTGCAGCATCTGATCTGGGCCTGCACTGTTTGTCACATACCCCTTTTGGGGTTACCGGTACCAAATGGGTTAATGTAGACCTAGGGTTACCGGTACCAAATGGGTTAATGTAGACCTAAGGGCTGGGCAGGTTGAACCAATCTACAAATCTACCAGATTTTACTGTAAAATCTTGCACTTGCGAAGGAGTGTTTAACATTCTTATGCTCTGTAAGGGTGTTCTACGTTTGTTTTGAATTTAATGTTCCAAGCCCACTGGCTCTTGATGGGTCCGAGCACTTGGCAAATGACATTTTATTAAGCAACGCCGTATTATCGCCAACGAAACGTTGTGACGTTTCATCGACGTTGCAATGTCAAATTCAATGCATCGCTCTGAACTTGTTTTGATGTAGACCCGACGTTGTTGACATGCTACGTCGGTTGACGTAGCGTCATTTAACGACAAACTGTAATTTACATTTGCCTGCGCTCGCTAATTGCTGGTGCGCTGAGAGAGAGAGAGAGAGAGAGAGAGAGAGAGAGAGAGAGAGAGAGAGAGAGAGAGAGAGAGAGAGAGATAGATATCGTATGTACAATATATCATTTTCGTAATGCGAAATTTCACATCTGGCAGCATATCGGTGTTTCCCCCATTATCTTACATTAGAAAGAGAGATATATAGAAAGAAAAAAAGAATTCCCCAAAAGTTTAAAAGAATTCCACTGTTTTACGCTGTAATTAACACTTTATCTGTCCCACTGCCTTTGAAGCAATACGACAGATGACGGCCAGGGCTTTTCCCGTTCTATTTTTAGAACCGGAAGTACGTCACGAAAAAAGCTCCTATACGTTCACTTTGTCTGAGCACTTGTATCTTCATTCCCATTTTTCCTTTCCCTGTGATTTACACTCCCGTACTGCTTCTTTCATGTCCAGGGTCGGTTTTACCTCATTGTTTTTAATCATCTCTGATGCTGCCGCCTTCGCTTGTTGATCTGCCAACTCATTCCCCTCAATATCTTTTGTGTCCCGGTACCCAACGACACCTTAAGGTACACCTTATCTTTAAGGGCATTAATTGCGTGATTAATGTGTCAAAACAATGTGATTCACGGTATTTATCAAAACAGGTAATACTTATCATAATTCCTTATTCACATTTTCATTCAAAGAACAGGTTCTTCTCTCTCTCATATGAATCTTTTATAAAATATAGTAAAATAGTTTGGGGTTGTTGTTGTATATCTATAAGGCATTTTATCGCTGCCTATAGCCACTTGGTACTTGGTTTGGGGGTCGTTTCGACTAGGGGCCAAAACTGGGGCGAAACGACTAGGGGGGAAACGACTAGGGGGGAAACGACCAGGGGGAAACGTCTTGGGGGTGAAACGTCTTGTTACCGTCCAGATAGCCAAGCAGAGATCCACTGCCACTGGAGAGTATCATTTCGGATACCATAGTACTCCAGTTTATACAGAAGTCTTCTGTGAGGGACTTTATCGAAAGCCTTTGCGAAGTCCATAATGATTAGGTCTGTTTGTTTGTGACCCCTATTATGGGGTTTTAATGGGCACGGAAAACTTACCTTTATAGAAACATTTTCGTCGTATCTCTTCTAGAGCAACATGACATGACAAGGGAAGTAACTCTAACATATTTTTCTCAGGCATATTGTAAAACGTTGAATATACCTCATCTCTGCGACGGCGCTTTTTACTTTCAATTCTCCTAAAATCTAATACTTTTTCTTCTATCAAACTTTTCTTTTTCTGGCGCGCGCAGCTGCACATAATCCTCGCGAGAGGGTGTTGCAGGATAGATAGATAGATAGATAGATAGATAGATAGATAGATAGATAGATAGATAGATAGATAGATAGATAGATAGATAGATAGATAGATAGATAGATAGATTCACCTTATTTGCATTATCTGATGGTTCCTAGTCTGAATGTTATCAGAGTTGGAAAAACAGGTAACCAGACCCCCCTGACCTTTCAAGGTCAGGGGGGTCTGGTTACCTGTTTTTCAAATATTGACAATGTGCAAGCTGGGAGCCAGCAAATAATGCAAATATGGTGAATAGATAGATAGATAGATAGATAGATAGATAGATAGATAGATAGATAGATAGATAGATAGATAGATAGATAGATAGATAGGGGTCAGTATAAATAGTGCAGCTATATTAAAAATATAGGAAAATGCAGCCAATAAGGAAATCATAGGTAATGCAGCTATTATAGAAAACAGTATAAAATGCAGCCGCATATGCAGCCAATATATAATATATATTGTAGCATTCACTTTTCGCTTTTCAGTTAAAAATTATCTTATATTTTCATACATCTGCTCAAAACTTAGATTGTGAGAACCGCCTCGGCGAGGCTGTTCTAACCAGTAACCACAATCTATATGTTTTACCCACAACCTATGTTTTGAGCAGAAATATGAAGACTAATGTGCCCACCTGAAAACCATTTTTAGCTATATAAATGTTGGGTTTAATGGATTCAAAATTAAAGAGGCGTGTTCTTGTTATGTCTTGATGAACCTGGGACTCTCCATCTTTGTGTTGTTTGAATAAAGATCGCGATTAAACTGATACCTAAGCCCCAGTTTATATAGAGAAAACGGGGGTTTAGTGGAGGGATACATTATTTTTCTTATATCTGCTCTTAGACACAGGTTGTGAGTCCTCAACAGAACCGCCTCAATGAGGCGGTTCTACCGAGAACCACAACCTATGTTTGCAGTATAAAGAAGAAAATTAGCACTATGTCGCAAGGGTGTGTTATCGTAATGGTATGTTTGTTTGTTTATGTTTGTTTAATTTGAGGTTTAACGTCCCCATCAACACTGTATAGGTCATTTTGGAGACGTTGCTTCCAATTTTGTGGGACTTTTATCTGACACTGAGATGAAATATGACATCCCAAGCCCTGCCACCCAATGAAACCAATAGGGTTTATAAGAACTGCTTTGCCTGGACAGGCTTAGATCCTCTGAGTGGTTTACCAGTACTCCTGTTTCATCTCTGCGTGGATTCATCATGCAGCCGATCTATTTCTTCAAGCCCTGTTGGGCGGGGGTCGAGCGTAACGGTATATAACATCACGCTCGACCCCCGCCCAACAGGGCTTGAAGAAATAGATAACGGTATATAACGTCAAACAAGAAGCTCTCAAACTGGACGTATCTTGACAATAAGAATAAGACATAGAAAAGAACAAAATAAATAGAATATATTAAAGGCATTTATTCTGTAACAGTAAAACACACCGTGTGTCCATAATTGTTTTATTGCCCCCTGTGATATACTGACTATAGCAGATCAAAGGCGGCCCTTAATAGGGTGATTAGCAGCTCTTGTTGAATCCCCTGACCGAGACACTTAAGGGGAAAATCAATAATGTACACCAGTCAACAGTAAGTAATTTATTGATTTTCCCCAAGGTGGCCCCTTACCTGTTGAAGACAGAGGACTTCTTTCCAGTCAGCACTGAGGGCTACATAATATTATGTAATGAAATGATAGTCCACAATAATCAAGAATAAATGCCTTTAACTTCATTTTTAGCTTGTAAATACAAAAATGCATAATATGAGAAAACATATTGAAAACAACCTTACAATTACATTTGAGCAATCACACAAGATTATATCCTCTAAGCGGGTTGTCAGTACTCGTTTGCGGCCGGTTTCAGCTCTGCGCGGATGCATCATGCAGTCCCATCTATTTCTTCAAGCCCAAAATATATAAATCCATGCACCAGAAACCCAAAAACGGGTATTTGGCAAATAGTGTAGGCCCAGATCAGATACCGCAGAACATGGCCTCTGATCAGGGCCTACACTGTTTGCAAAAAGGAAAGGTCCATCACGTGAACAAGTCTGTGAAACATAGACCCCCCTAAACCCCACTTTATATAGAGAAAACTGGTGTTTATGGGGGTATACATCATTTGCCTTATTTCTGCCCCAAGACATAGGTTGTGGGTACGCGTTAGAACCGCCTCAGAGAGGCATTTCTAACGAGCACCCAAAACCTATGTTTGGTGTATAAATAAGAAAAATATCACAAATTTTCATCAGAAAAAAATACCTTTTTTGAGGTTTGAAAAATGCACTATATCACACGGATGTTTTTCTCGTAATGCATTTGTATAATAAATTATGAAGAAAACACAACCGGACACCCCTGAATTTTGAAATGTACTCTTGCTATATATAAGAAGTAAGATTCCAATTGGTACCAGAAGGGTTAGGTTTTTAATACAAAAACTACAAATATACATAATTTGAGTTAATTTGTATCTCTCAATGCATTGGTCAGTTATAAATTTATACTGGATTCTTCACCATTCCAAAACCTCTTTGTTATGAGCAAGTATACTGTTCACACACATCCGTAAAGGTGTGAAAAACAGAAGTTTACCTGTACTAATCTGTGTGATGTTTTAACAAGATCACTACTGTTCACACACATCCCTAAAGTGTGAAAAGCAGAAGTTTACCTGTATTAATCTGTGTGATGTTTTAACAAGATCACTGAATAGAGAGTTAGAATAATTTGGTAATGTGCAGCTCTATTTTCTTCAGAAATTTAAGAAGATAATTTTGGAAAAAATAAATATGATATAAAGCAGCATTAAGTTCATACTGTAATCATTAATGTGATTTTTATTGCCTTTAATTAATAATGAAAGTAGAAATGCAAGATAACATGGAATCAGGAAAGTTAAAGACAAGAGAGAATTACTAAATACCTACTAGCAAGAATATAAAAGGCATATTACACATAGACTACGAATTTAAATCAATCTTGCCAACAATAGTTTATTCACCAATTCCATTATTAGGACCACCTGGCTAATAAGACCACTTTTTAGAAGTCTGGAAAGTGAACTTAATAGCGGAATTATTAGGACCACCCCGCTAATAAGACCACCTTTTTAGAAGTCTGGAAAGTGGTCTTAATAGCGGAATTTCATTTTATTTCGGATGAAAATTTCTGATATTTTTTCGTATATCTGCTCAAAACATAGATTGTGGGAAATAAAAATCAAAAATGAGTTCCTTTAAGAGCAATGAAAACATTCATAAGAAGAAGATGGGTCAATATAGCTAGCAATGCCGCTGACTATTGCTTATTTGTTTTATTCAGCATTTATATGGTTTATTATCTGGTTTCGTTGTTATTAATAATTGTAAATATGTTTTGTCATCTTTTATTATTACACCAGTCCCGTTTAAACATATTTATTATATACTTGTAACCCGCATTTGTCGAAGAAAATTATCATACGAGTCACATTCTATGTACTTGTGTAACGGTTATTGATGCATGCATGTACCACTTCTACAGCCTTGCTGTAAGACAAGTCTCTTTTAGCGACGCGGGAAGTCTGGTTGGTCTTTTCACACAGGGTTATTACCTGGATGGGTGACCGCGTTGCTTGACTTCGTAGACGACCAGGCAAACTATAAATTTTTGTCATGTGTCATTTGTCATTACATAAATCCCATTAAATATATATATAAGGACGGGATAGGACAGGGGTGATGTACGGTAGGTTATATGATAAGGTAAAGGGTACAGAAGAGTGCATGGTAGAGTAGGGTGTAGGGTAGGTTGTTATGAGTACAGTCCATAGTACTCAATAGGGTACGGTAGACTATAGGCCAGGATAGGTGTATTTTGTATGGTAGGGTGATGGCTAGGTATAGTTGGGTAGGATATGGTGTCAGAGTATTTTAGGGTAGGGCGTACATGTATGTTTGAGAATAGAGTGGGGTTGGGACGATGGAATAGGAAAATGTATTTTATGATACAGTAGGGTAGGCAGTTCATGGCGTGGGGTTGGTTTGGGATGTGCAGTGGGTGGTGTACGGTTATAAGATTACGACGTAGGATCGACTAATGGGTACGATGGGTTAGGGTACAGGTACAGTAGCATGTAGTGTAGGGTACGTTTGGGTTGGGGAGATATACAAAGGGATGTAGAATCGGGTAGCGCAGATTAGAGTTGGATCGGTAAGGGTAGGTGTGCGGAGGGGTTGGGGTAGGTATTGCGTAGAGTGGGTGAAGGGAATGGAAGGGTGTATGGTAGGAATAGGGTAGGAATAGGGTAGGCTAGGGTAGGAATAGGGTAGGTAAGGGGTAGGTTCTTAATGCTAGGGTGTAGGGTAGGGTAGGGATGGGGTGTGGTGGGTGTACTTGCTAAGGATAAGGTAAGGTGTAGATAAAGTGGGGTGAAGAGTTGTTTACAGTAGGGTAGGGGGATTGGGTGGGGTGTGTGGGATAGGGCAACGTCTTGTAGGGTCGGGTTTGGTTAACGTAGGGTATGGTCTACCTAGAGTAAGTGTAAGGTAGATGATGATGATGATTTCGTGTTTAACGACGCGCAAACCCTCTTTGTGGGTCATAAGCGTCAAACGGTTAATGGTTAACGGCATTGAGAATTATGAGGATATTAAAAGTAAAAAAGTTAGTTTGATATGTATAAAAATCTTAAACAGTTAAATCATATGAAAAAGTCCAATTTCTTTTAAGAATAAAATAATATTTTCAAAACGTACATCTTGAAACAATTGTTGCAAAGTGTCAGCTTTGAAGTATAAGTTACGGGACTGTGAAAAGTCTACACATTCAATTAAAATATGTTTCACAGTGAATGGTTGATCAACCGCCTGGGCAAGTTTGTTCTAATGAGTACTCGCAATATTAGTTTTTTTATCTGAAATAAGAAAAAATCATGAATACCTCTGTAAACCCTGAAAGTCAATGCGCGGAAACGCTAAGATGTATTTTTGCATGCCTGGCACAGGAATTGAACATTTGGCATAGATATAACAAATGGTGCTTTTACACAGAATTTGTGAAACCAATTTTCGCATCTGTCCCACTGAACCATATCATTAAAACATTCTGGTAAATTGCATATACAATAATTCTGAATTTTGATTATTTTGTCTTTCTTCTTCCTTCGCCGACTTATTGTTTTAGATGTAAGCGGAAAGTATGAAATTTTGTTATTTTCAAGCATTGTAAAAGATGGGTCCTTAGTTTATTTGAATCAGATATCAGCTCAAAGCATAATTTCTGTCTAAAACAAAATGAAGTTACAAATGTTATGGTATACAGCCCACAGTCAACGCTATTATTTTGCTTCATTACTTCAGGAATTTTTACTGAAATTTCATTTTTTCCCCAACCATAAATTTGAGAAAGCTGAATTTTTAAACCATCTGGTATTATATGTTCATCCTTTCGTTCCGACCCTAAACTATCTAGTAAATAAATATTGCCCCTTTGATAAATTGTGGCTACCCAATAATCATTATGTGTATGGTGAACTTGACAGGCTGGTGAAACCACTGGGTCCATTGGAAATTTCATAACCCACCTATTTTCATGTTGCAGTTTAACTGGCACTAACTTGCTGCGCTGTAAACCATTAATTTTATTTCCAAATTCTCGCTTTATTAAAATGTTAACAGCATTTATGAGTTTAGAAGACATGTTTTGTTGAAAATGATATCTTCCTTGTATGTTTCGGTTAACTGCAAATCTTTTATCCAGAATTTAGAGAGTTCTGAATCAGGGGTTTCGTCACTTCTGCTGGATTCTAAAATGATAATATCAGTTTGCAACTTTGTTTCGACATAATCTGCATTACCCCCGTCACTTTCTGGTAAGGAGTTAATCTCCACCTCTTGTTTTATTATTTTAAGTGATTCAATTTTACCCCCTTCAATGTCTGCTAAGGTTTCATTTCTCAGTAATATTTGATCAAATGGAATATCTGGTTCTGATTAACCCCCGTCAATTTTTGGTAAATTGTTAGTCTTCCCCTCTTGTTTTATTGGTCCCTCAGGACCTTTCCACAGTTTTCATGTGAAATTTGAAGCGTTTTCGCTCCAGTGCAAACTTCTCTCTACAACTTGCGATTTGCAATCACAATTGACGTGAGGAAACAAAGGCCATATTCGACTGGGAAGTTTCGTGAAATTTTCGTGAAATTCCACGCAGGAGTGCGGTGTTATCTTGTAATAGCCGATCACATGGTCCAATCAAATATGAGTTATTTTTCAAATACGTAAGCGATCGTGGAGCACGATTCTATAGACGGATCCAATGTTTTGACACGTGATCTTGTTTACCTGTCATTGCGCATGCGCAACATTACTTTTCCTTTTGATTACAATCTTTCGTGGTTGGCAAAAAGCCCCTGGTTCCATATGGTCACATTGTAAATAGGTTCAATATTACGGGCATATTTTAGTTGACTGTCACAGAAAATCGATCGAATTACACTTAAAATGAGTAGATAAATATATATATTAGAGCTCATTCATGCATCTTCCGCGTTTAGTCATTCGTTTTGCGCATTTTTTACAAATAATTAAGACCATCCCGCCTTGTTACCTGTATAAGTTTAACAGGTAATTTAATCATCGAAACATCCTCAAATCTTCTAGAAACCAATAATTACTAGCGAAGGCATGTCTACTATAAAAGTTTAAAGGTCAATTTTGTCATTTCGATTCCAAACAAAATACAAGTTTAGAGAAAATAACATCGCATTTACAATGGCGATAAACGGCCAAAGACGTTTTCTGCCAACCACCGGTCAGTCCCGGCAAATAGTATTATTGAGTGATGACGTAGTGTTTGGATGTGTCTATTCGAAGGAAAAGTCGAACCTTTCGTGCACCACGGTCGCTTATGAGCTATACGCAAATAAAATATTTGATTGGACCATGTGACCAGCTATTACAAATAGGAACCACCCTCCTACGTGGAATTTCACGGAAATTTCACGAAACCTACCAGTCGAATACCGCCAATGTGAACCCGTCGAAAATTCGAAGGGAGGCTTCATTGTTCTATGCGGTATGTCTATTTGCCGAAATGAACGAAATTACCCATTACAAGTATGAGTTTTTACAAACAGCTTGCCCTACGCTAGCAAGTGGCACAACATTCGTAGCAGACCATTTCCTTCCGCAACTCATAAAACCGTCTAGCAAAACCCTTTTCGTATGTGTGACGCCGATTTGCAATGCACATGAGCTCACAAAAAGCGAAATACAAATCAAGGTGACCAGAAAGTGCGACATCAAAGACACCAGGCTACCAATGGCACAAAGAGGTAGAGCAAACCAAATAATACATATACAGTACAAACACAACGGAAAGGGAAGTGATCAGCTGCCTCTTCCCTAACAAGGAAACGTTGTGTATCAGCCGAAGCAAAAATAAATGAGATAGCCTAATGCCAGATTTCTTAATAGA
Source organism: Lucinisca nassula (assembly GCA_963580285.1). NCBI lineage: Eukaryota > Metazoa > Mollusca > Bivalvia > Lucinida > Lucinidae > Lucinisca > Lucinisca nassula. The sequence goes on from OY757017.1 coordinate 21,082,646, forward strand.
TAGCATCACCGATGCAAAATTTTCAGAAACTGAATATGGGGTGTAGCTGCTTTGGATAGTTTGAGAATTTTGGCATGTAGAAAGCTATTGACAAGATCTAACAAATGAGATTGTCTAATACTTGATTTCTTTACAAAAGCGTCGCCGGTGCAAATTTTTAACTAACTGACACGGGCGTATAATTTTCTAACAGCTAGGAATAATTTTATATTTTTTGACAAACAGATGCATATTGAAAAGTTCTAATCAGTGCTATTGTTTAATATCAGATTTCCAAATACAAATAGCCATGCAAAGGCGAAACATTCGCAAACTGATTATAGACAAATAACTTTTGAACTCCAAGGAATATTTTGATTATATTTGGCATTCAAATATATATTGGCGAAACCTAACAAATGAGATTGTCTAATGGCTGATTTCTTCGTAAAAAAGAAGTGAAGGCAGTGATCAGGAATCGATACAATTTACCAACAGCTCCCCTCAGAGACACCAAAGGGAAAGAAACACAAACATAAAATAACTAGGACATGTTGGAAACATCAATAGCGGAAAGACAAAAGTTACTTTCCCACAAAATGGCCAATTGGTTATCAAAAAACAAAACGATATAAGCGATACACACACTCACACACATAACAAAAATAAACCGCGATAGAAGAACCGCCATGGAACGGTCAGTGAGAAGAATTTCACCGGGGGACATAATCGATTTTACGCGACGAAATCCTCGCCCTTACTTCTGTCGCGATTTAGACAAATAATTTGTTCAGTCCGCATGAAAAGTAGAAGTAAAACAAAGATCAGGAATCGATACAATTGACTTACTCCACCCATCAAAGACACCAAAGGGAAAGAAACACAAACATTAAGCGACCAGACCATAATGGAAACCTAAACAAAGGCCATAAGGACAGTTACTTTCCCACAAAATGGCCATATGGCCATCCAAAATAAAAAGACACAAGTGATACACACAGTAAGTAACAAACAACACCATAAATAAACCGCCACAGAAGAACCGCCTTGGAACGGTCAGTGGAATGATTTTTACTGGGGGGCTTAAATCGATTTTCCGTGGCCACAATCCTCGCCCTTACTTCCGTCGCGATTTAGACAAATACTTTTTTCAGTCCGCATGAAGGCCTCCTAACTCATCAGTGCAACATCTCCGTGAACACAAAAATCAAAGAACCACAGAGGTGAGACAACGATGAGGACTCGACAGCAAGAAACCACTGAAATGCTGGAGCAAAAGAAAACCGACAATTAGACTCCGATGCGGCCGACCAGAGGCAGAGCATCAGGCACCAACCAACATTACCTTGAATTAGATCTCTCTAATTCTCAATAAGCCTTTACGCCGGAACCGTCATAGAATCTGAGGCCTGACCCACCGGCGTGCAATTAAAGAGGGAAGCAAAGTTGCCAACCGTGATTGGAGTAACTACCATGCATGCAGTCTGTCGTATAATATCCGTGTTGTACCCAATCTTTTTATATCGAAGAATGATTTTACGAAATTGGGTGCTAAAGTCATTGCGGTTATATATTTTTTTCTGAATTTATATACTAAGTCACCATAAAATTCGGGTTCCGATAGACCTTGTTGCAGAAGAGATTTAAGTCCAATATTGAATTTTTTAAATTAAATCAGAATGGCGTCTATAAAATTTTGAAAAGGCTTTGCGTAGTTTATGGTACCGATAACCCTGATTAAGAAGTTTAGCCGTTAATAATTTATTACGAGTGTTGAAGTCAGTTACATGACTACACACTCTAGCAAATCGAATTAATTGCGAAATATAAACGCCATAGGATGTCGCACGAGGAACATCACCATCCAAAAAAGGAAAATTTACAATCTCAAAATCAAAGTAATTGCGTTTATCATAAATTTTGCACGAAAAAAAACATCTACAATAGATAGATGTAAATCAAAAACGGGGCCTCGGTATCAGAAGAATTTTGCTTTATTTAACTGAAGTTCTGGGGGGGGGGGGTAAATCTGACTGATCAAACCATCGAAATAGGTATTATCAATATTTAATAAATCATCTAAATATCTAGAAGTGGAGCTAAAAGCTTCAATAATTTCAGATTGTTAATCAATGGAAAGCGACAACATGAAGTCTCTTTCATAACAATACAAGAATAGATCAGCCACAAGAGGTGCGCAATTCGTACCCATCGGAATGCCCACAATTTGTCTAAATAACTAAGTACCGAATCTAATATAAATATTGTCAAGTAGAAAGGTGAGGGCATGACACACTTTCTTACATGACCAAAGTGTATAATTCTTATGCTCTCACAAATCGTATAATGTCTAAAACATTAGCATTTTATAGTTTCAGTCAAGATGGAACTATAAAGTGTTCTTTGTTTTAGACACAATCATATCAGAAAAGAGAGAGAGAAAAAAAAGAAATATTATAACATTTTAGTTTTTCACCTTTTCAAGTTTAAAACTAAAACAACAAGCACAATTGAATTTATGACCAATTATCAAGCGACCAAGCGTAGTATGCCAATTATACACATATGGACACCTTTACGATAACACACCCGTGTGACACAATGCATTTTTCACATCTCCAAGATGGCTACTTTTTTATGAAAAGACGCAATATTTTCCTTATTTATAATGCAAACATAGGTTGTGGGTGCTCGTTAGAACCGACTCATTGAGGCGGTTCAAACGAGTACCCACAACCTATGATTCAATGAGACGATTCTAACAAGCACCCACAACCTATGACTTGGAAAATAATGAATACCCCTTTAAACCCCCATTTTCTCTATAGTTAGTGGGGTTTAGGGATGTTCATATAACAGACATGGTCACATGATGACCACATTGTGCAAAACTGTGAGTAGAAGTAAAACAAAGATCAGGAATCGATACAATTAACTTACTCTACCCATCAAAGTCACCAAAGGGAAAGAAACACATACATGAAGCGACCAGACCATAATGGAAACCTGAACAAAGGAAGGCCACAAGGACAATTACTTTCCCACAAAATGGCAATATGGCCATCCAAAATAAAAAGACACAAGTGATACACACAGTACGTAACAAACAACAACATAAATAAACCGCCACAGAAGAACCGCCCTGGAACGGTCAGTGAGCCCTGTTTTCTCTATATATGCTGGGGTTTTCGGGGACACTATTTTTACATTAAAATGGCCTCCAAACATATATTGTGTGTCCTCGTTAGAACCGCCTCATGGAAGCAGTTCTAACGAGCAGTCACACTGTAAAAAACAAATTGTGGGTACTCGTCAGAACCGCTTCGCCGAGGTGGTTCTATTGAGTACCCACAATATATGTTTTGAGCAGAAATAATAAAGTTATCAGGATTTTATCTGAAAAAAAAATCATTTTAGGTGGAAAAAATTTACCAATATATTTGAATTGGCATTTTCTGTAATCATTATAAATAATGGCTACTAAATATAAAATCGGAAAAAAAGTGTTGTTGTTTCTTCCATGCAAAATCAAAATAAGGACTTAGGTGTAAACGAATAGATGTCATTTGTCAAAGTCATATCCCTAGATAATTTATTACCCTCTCTTGGTCCCCTACCTGTATGACAGCCTGAATACCCCAAGTGTATTTTATCTTAATGCTGGATTCTTTAATAAACGGTCATTAGGGTGTTATGTAATCGAAAAATGTGTCTTTAAGAAGTTTAGCGGTTAATAATTTATTACGAGTGTTGAAGTCGGATACATGACTAGACACTCTAGCGAATCTAATTAACTGCGAAATATAAACCCCGTACAATGTCGCACGAGGAACATCACCGTCCAAAAAAGGAAAATTTACAATCTCGAAATCAAAATCATCACGTTTATCATAAATCATCTACAATAGATAAATGTAAATCCAAAAAGGGGGCCTCGGTATCAGAGGAATTTGCCTTGTTTAACTGAAGTTCAAGGGGATAAGGCTGACTGATCAAACCATCAAAGTAAGTATTGTCAATATTTAATAAATCATCTAAATATCTAGAAGTAGAACAAAAAGCTTCATTATTGGTAAAAGCTCCTTCTATTGCTTGTATGTAAGAAGTGCTTTTTTCACTTCTGAAGGGCAAAAAACTTCGGAGTCTAACTGTTGGTTTTCTTTTGCTCCAGCATTTCAGTGGTTACTTGCTGTCGAGTACTCACCGTTGTTTCATCTCTGTTTGATTTCTTGTGTTCACGGAGTTGCTGCACTGATGAGTTAGGCGGCCATCATACGGACTGAACAAACTATTTGTCTAAATCGCGACGGAAGTAAGGGCGAGAATTGTGGCCACGTAAAATCGATTTAAGCCCCCAGTAGAATTCGTTTCACTGACCGTTCCAAGGTGGTTCTTCTGTTGCGGTTTATTTTGTTATGGTTTGTCTTTGAGTGTTTGTATCGCTTATATTATTTTGTTTTGGATAGCCAATTGGCCATTTTGTGAGAAAGTGACTGTCCTTTTGGCTTTCGCTGTTGATGTTTCCATTAGTTTTTGTTGTTTCGTGTTTGTGTTTCTTTCCATTTGGTGTCTCTGATGGGAGCTGTGGGTTAATTGTATTGATTCCTGATCATTGCCTTCACTAATATTTTGCATTGTCATGTTAGAAAGTGTGTGAAACTCTCACATTTCTACTTGACAATAATTACATAAGATTTGGTACAATGTTATTTAGACAAGTTGTGGGTATTCAGATGGGTATAAATTGTGCATCCCTTGTGGCTGATCTGTTCTTGTTTTGTTATGAAAGAGACTTTATGATGCCCCTTTCCGTTGAAAACCAATCTGAAATCAGTGAAGCCTTAAGCTCGACTTCTAGATATTTGGCTGCATTATTAAATTAAATAATGACAATAGAAGTGAAGGCAATGGTCAGGAATCGATACATTAACCCACAGCTCCCACCAGAGACACCAAGGGAAAGAAACACAAACATGAAACAACTAGACCCTAATGGAAACATCACAAGCGGAAAGCGAAAATTACAAAATAGCCACTTGACTATCCAAAACAGAATAATATAAGCGATACACACACGATTCCTGATCATTGCCATCACTTCTATTTTGAAAAGTAGAAGTAAAACAAAGATCAGGAATTGATACAATTAACTTACTCCACCCATAAAAGACACCAAAGGGAAAGAAATACAAACATTAAGCGACCAGACCATAATGGAAACCTAAACAAAGGAAGGCCATAAGGACAGTTACTTTCCCACAAAATGGCCATATGGCCATCCAAAACCAAAAGACACAAGTGATACACACAGTAAGTAACAAACAACAACATAAATAAATCGCCACAGAAGAGCCGCCTTGGAACGGTCAGTGGAAGATTTCCACTGGGGGGCTTAAATCGATTTTACGTGGCCACAATCCTCGCCTTTACCTCCGCGAAAAGTACGAAAACGTCTGGATCTCAAAAAATTTAAAACTTCATTAGAATTTGTATAGACCAAATCAGATTTCTGCCTGTTCTTTCAAAGACTTTGTCTCAATGTTTAATCACATGTTTTTTAATGGCAGTAAAACATCAAGTTCATAATTTGGAGAGTTCATTGGTGGTACAAGAGCTTAATTTGCAATAAACCGTGCTTTGTGTAGTATTTCATGAAGTTTAGGTAACCACTATACCTATTTCGATGGTTTTATCAATCAAATTTACCCCCAGAACTTCAGTTAAATAAAGCAAATTCTTCTGATACCGAGGCGCCGTTTTTGGTTTTACACCTATCTATTGCAGATGGATTTGTTTCTTGCAAAATTTATGATAGACGCGATGATTTTAATTTTGATGTTGTAAATTTTCATTTTTGGGCGGTTATGTTCCTCGTGTGGCATCCTATGGCGTTTATACTTCGCAATTTATTCGATTTGCCAGAGTGTCTAGTAATGTAACTGAATTCAACACTCGTAATAAATTGTTAACTGCTAAACTTTTTAATCCGGTTATCGGTATCGTAAACTACGCAAAATAGAAGTGAAAGCAATGATCAGGAATCGATACAATCAACCCACAGCTCCCATCAGAGACACCAAAGGGAAAGAAGCACAAACATGAAACAACAGACCTAATTGAAACATCAATAGCGAAAAGCCAAAAGGAAGTTACTTTCCCACAATATGGCCAATAGGCTATCCAAAATCAAATAATATAAGCATCACAAACACCCAAAGACAAACCATAACAAAAATAAACCGCGACAGAAGAACCGCCTTGGAACGGTCAGTGGAAACGAATTCCACTGGTGGTGGGGGGGGGGGCTTTAATCGATTTTACGTGGCCACAATCCTCGCCCTTACTTCCGTCGCGATTTAGACAAGTAATTTGTTTAGTCCGCATGAAGTCCTCCTAACTCATCAAAGCAAAGCCGTTTCAATTTTTTATAGACGTCATTCCGATTTAATATCAAAATTCAATGTTACACGTAAATCTCTTCTGCACCAAGGTCTATCGGAACCCGAATTTTATGGTGACTTAATATATAAGTTCAGAAAAATATATAATTGCACTGACTTCAGTACCCAATTCCGTAACATCATTCTTTGATATAAAAGATTGGGTACAACATAAACGTTATACGACAGACTGCATGAATGGTAGTTAACCCATCACGGTTGACAATATGTTCTAGAAAGGGTTATCAAAGCAAGGAATCAAGGAATACACTACAGAACTGGAAATATGGAGTGTACATGTTTTCTGGGCCAGACTAGCTAGTTTCGGCCAATGAGGCCTCATCAGTGACCCTCATATATTTTCAAAATTCCGCAATAGAAACAATGTTTCCCTCTTTGCACGCCGGTGGGTCAGGCCTCAGATTCTATGACGGTTCGAGCGTGAAGGAAGTAAGGGCGAGAATTGTGGCCACGTAAAGTCTATTTAAGCCCCCCCCCCACCCCCACCCCCAGTGGAATTTGTTTCACTGACCGTTCCAAGGCGGTTATTCTGTCGCGATTTATTTTTGTTATTGTTTGTCTTTGAGTGTTTGTTTCGCTTATATTATTTTGTTTTGGATAGCCAATTGGCCATTTTGTGGGAAAGCAACTGTCCTAGTTTTTGGCTTTCCGCTATTGATGTTTCCATTAGGGTCTGTTGTTTCATGTTTGTGTTTCTTTCCATTTGGTGTCTCTGATTGGAGCTGTGGGTTAATTGTATCGATTCCTGATCATTGCCTTCACTTCTATTTTACTGAGAGTTAGATAGTTTCTAATTTTATGTAATGTTGGTTGGTGCCTGGTGCTCTGTCTCTGGTCGGGCCCATGGGAGTCTAACTGTTGTTGTTTTTGTGTGTTTTTCTCTCCAGTATTTCAGTGGTTTCTTACTGTCGAGTCATCATCGTTGTTTCATCTCTGTAGTTGTGTTTGATTTTTGTGTTCATGGAGATATTGCACTGATGAGTTAGGAGGCCTTCATGCGGACTGAACAAATTAATTGTCTTAATCGCGACGGAAGTAAGGACGAGGATTGTGGCCGCGTAAAATCGATTTAAGACCCCAGTGGAATTTGTTTCACTGACCGTTCCAAAATAGAAATGAAGGCAATGATCAGGAATCGATAAACCAACCCACAACTCCCATCAGAGTCACCAAAGGGAAAGAAACATAAACATGAAACAACAGACCTAATGAAAATATAAATAGCGGAAAGCCAAAAGGACAGTTACTTTCCCACAAAATGGCCAATAAGCTATCCAAAATAGCCTATCCAAAAAGGTGGTTCTTCTGTCGCAGTTTATTTTGTTATGGTTTGTCTTTGAGTGTGTTTATCGCTTATAGTATTTTGTCTTGGACAGTCGATAGGCCATTTTGTGGGAAAGTAACTGTCCTTTTGGCTTTCCGCTATTGATGTTACCATTAGGGGCTAGTTGATTCATGTTTGTGCTTCTTCCCTTTGGTGTCTCTGATGGGAGCTGTGGGTTAATTGTATCGATTCCTGATCATTGCTTTCACTTCTTTTTTGATACCGGTCACTTGGGGTGAAAAACTAGGTCACCAGGTGAAATCAAATGAAAAGCTTGTTAACACTCTAGAGTTCACAATTTTGACCCAATTTAATGAAACATGCTCAGATTGTTTGCCATTATGAAATCAAGGTAGGTTCCGGTACTGGGTCATTTGCGATCCAAAACTAGGTAGGTCACCAGATCAAATCTCATGAAAAATAGAAGTGAAGGCAATGATCAGGAATCGATACAATTAACCCACAGCTCCTTTCAGAGACACCAAATGGAAAGAAACACAAACATGAAATAACTAGACCCTTATGGAAACATCAATAGCGGAAAGCCAAAAGGACACTAACTGTTCCGCAAAATGGCCAATTGGCTATCCAAACCAAAAATATAAGCGATACACACTCAAAGTCAAACCATAATCGCGAGAGAAGAACCGCCTTGGAACGGTCAGTGAAACGAATTTCAATGGGTGGAGGTGGGGCTTAATAGATCAAAATCTTACTAACGGGTTTCATTCAGAATTAGGTGTAAGACAAGGTGACACATTAAGTCCTAATCTATTCAAGATATTCATTAATGATTTAGCCGACATATTTGAAAATGATTGTGGTGCTGTTTTTCTTGGAAATTTTGATCTAAATTGTTTAATGTATGCAGATGATGTTATACTTATATCACAGAGCGAGATGAGGTTACACAATTGTCTGAAGAATCTTGAAAGATACTGTGGGTTATGGTGTTTAGATATAAATATTGACAAAACAAAAACAATAATATTTAATAAAAGTGGAAAGTTATTAGCATATCAGTTTTATTTTAAGGATAAACAAATTGAAAATGTTAAAACTTATAAGTATTTGGGAGCTATTTTTGCAGCATCCGGTTCTTTTTCATATGCAAAATCTGATCTTTATAACCGGGGCCTTAAGGCATTTTTCAAACTTTTGTATTTTTGGTGATCTTTCTCCCAATATGGAAACAAGTTTACATATCTTTGATCATACAATCAAAGTAGAAGTAAATCAAAGATCAGGAATCGATACAATTAACTTACTCCACCCATCAAAGACACCAAAGGGAAAGAAACACAAACATTAAGCGACCAGACCATAATGGAAACCTAAAAAAAGAATGGCCATAAGGACAGTTACTTTCCCACAAAATGGCCATATGGCCATCCAAAATATAAAGACACAAGTGATACACACAGTTAGTAACAAACAACAACATAAATAAACCGCCACAGAAGAACCGCCTTGGAACGGTCAGTGGAAAGATTTCCACTGGGGGGCTTAAATCGATTTTACGTGGCCACAATCCTCGCCCTTACTTCCGTCGCGATTTAGACAAATAATTTGTTCAGTCCGCATGAAGGCCTCCTAACTCATCAGTGCAACATCTCCGTGAGCACAAAAATCAAAGAACCACAGAGGTGAGACAACGGTGAGGACTCGACAGCAAGAAACCACTGAAATGCTGGAGCAAAAGAAAACCAACAGTTAGACTCCCATGAGCCAGAATTCAAGTTCGAAAGGGCTTACATGAATTTTGAGTGTGAGAAGTTATCAACAAAATATTACAAGTATATTTTAGGTGTCCACAAAAAAGCAACACATTTAGCAATTTTTGGCGAATTAGGGAGAACGCCTTCTTTTATTGATATAATATGTGGTATCATTAAATATTTTAAGAGAATTGAAACAATGAATAACGACAGTCTTTTAGTTCAAACACTGCAGACAAGTTCATTTGAGATCAACTTAATATTGATGATGCTATGAGTATAGATGAGATCAAATCTAGATTAATTAAACGTGCAATGTCTTGCTGGAAAAAAAAACAGATGAACGAATCAGCAGTTGAAAAACAAGGAAAATTACGTACTTATTACACTTTTAAATCTACTTTTAAAAAACAAATATATCTGAAGGCTATAAAAATAGAGATATCAGAAAATGTTTTACTCGGTTTAGAATAAGTGCGCATCAGCTAGCAATTGAAAGGGGAAGGTACACAAATATAAAAAGTAGAAGTAAAACAAAGATCAGGAATCGATACAATTAACTTACTCCACTCACCAAAAACACCAAAGGGAAAGAAACACAAACATTAAGCGACCAGACCATAATGGAAACCTACACAAAGGAAGGCCATAAGGACAGTGACTTTCCCACAAAATGCAGCAGAGAGGATTTGTAAATATTGTCATAAAAATGAAACAGACGATGAACTACAGTTCTTAATTAAATGCCAAAAGTATTCAGCTGAGCGTCAAAAGTTTTTCTCATATATTGAAAAATCATGCAAAACCTTTAAAGAGTTAAATGAAGAAAATAAATTCATATGGTTGATGGCAAATGAGGACATTGATATTATACAAAACTTTCAAGTCATATATTTGCTTGTTTTGAAGTTAGGCAACAACAGTCTAGTAACCAATAAAAGTCACTTTCATCAGTTTGTACGTCACAAAGAGAGCTTATTTATATGTATAAACTTTGTTCTTTCAGGTATTAATGTATCATATATGTTGCCATTGTTATATATTGTTGTATGCTTGTATAAATGACCTATGCCCGGTTAGGGCCCCTTGCGGAAATAAAATCTATTCTATTCTATTCTATGCAAATATATCAGGCTGCAACCTGATTGGTTTAAAAATCTGCATATTTCTGCTTTAACCAATCAAATCGCGCATTAGGATTCAATGCAGAGCGAAAACATGAAGATCCTAGAACACATCCTTAATGCCCGTCACAACAAAATTTATCAGGACACTCAATCAAAACTACAGAGGGGATTTACCTCTGGTTGCTCCTCGCTGAATGCAGCCTTCATTCTTGCAGAATGTATCTTGGAGGCAGCGAGTAGCAGACAGGATCTATATCTCACTACCCTCGACACTCAGAAGGCGTTTGACGTGGTCGACCAGAACTCCTTAATGCGCAAATTGTACTTGGATGGTATACATGGTGATGATTGGCTACTACTGAAGGATTTGTATCTTGACTGCTCATCTAGAATCAAATGGGCAGGGGAACTATCCCACCCAATTAATATTAAACAGGGTGTACGGCAGGGTGGGGTTCTATCCGCAAGCCATTACAAACGCTATAATAATCCTCTATTGCTACAGCTAGAAAATAGATATTCGGGTATGGAAATTGGTCCCATATCCCTACCTCATATAACGCTGCTGATGACCTGGCCTTATTAGCCAGGTCAAAGTTAGACATGCAAGTTATGGTATGGGACACAGAAAATAGCGCTAGTAGAGAAATATATTGCATACACCCAAACAAAAAATCACCTTCTGCCTTATAATCATGGTAGAAAGAGTGACTCAGAGTTTGAAATCCTCCTGAATGGGACCTGTGTGAACATAACGGACTCAGCAGTCCATCTGGGCATTGTCAGAAACATAACAGAAAAAGTAGATATTGAGGGGAAGGTAAACCTAGGAAGACGTACAGCATAGTCTTTAATGGGCGCAGGGTTTCATGGGGTGGTGGACTTAAAGCAGCCCAGAACGGGCACATTTAGTCCATATTTGTTATTCCCAGGCTGCTCTGTGGCTTGGAGGTTCAGATACTTAAACGTAAAGATGTAGAGAACTTACAAAAATTTCAGAGGCAATGCCTGAAGCAAATACAAGGCTTATTTACCAGATAAACCATCAAACTCTGCTTGTTTAGCACTCCTTGGCATTCTCCCTGTGGAAAGTGTTCTCCACATGAATTTGTTAAACCTGTTTGTAAATATGATCAGGAATGAAAATTCTATAGAGTATGAAATAATACAAAGACAATTAGCGATTTAGGAACCCGATCACAAAAGTCTACTTACATATATTAGAGGAATTCTAGACCGTTATGGCCTCCCTTCAGTTTTCTCATTATTAAGGGCACCTCCTTCTAAGGCAGAATGGAAAGGTTTGCTAGACCACGGAATACATGAGGCGGTGGAATCACAGTAGAAGTCAGATATTCAGTCGAAATCTTCGACTAAGTATCTGAATCCCAATGTGTTGAAAGTGGGTAGCTCACATCATGTGTGGCGTACGGTTAGAAATAGTGTTCATGATAGCATAAGGCACAATTAAAGTGTAGGCTATTGACAGGAACATATATATTACAAGCAAACAGGGCTGCTTTCAACCAACACGCGGTGAAGCGTACATGCAAGCTGTGTTCCGAAACCCGCCAACACTCTCTGACAGAATGTGACTTCTTCGTTACTGAGAGAAAGCCGTATATATAGAAATTAACTACACTGTGTATCTTCACTGCAGCCCAGCTACAGCAGCTGAATAACCCGGAGTTTCTAACACAGTTGACACTTGATGCCTCAAAAGTTATAGATATTAAGGAGCTAAGTGAAGATCAGTTGGGGTCACTGGAGCCGTACACCAGAGAATATATATATGGAATTCACAGGAAGAGGATAACTGCACTGAGACAATTATCTGATAGGCGATAAAATACGGGAAACAGCCAACGTGTAAATAAGTCACAGCACATGTAGATAATATTCACCAATTTGAGCACTCTTACGAGGACTGTTCAAATATGAATGCAAGTAGAACGTTTTCTCATGCACTAATGCGAAAATCACCTGGAAATAAATATCACAGCGTAGAAAAACATTTTACCTATACATTGATACCAAACCTGTTAAAATCCGTGCACTTTAGCCATGTATATCGTTCGATAAACACTGTCTACTCTTGTATACTAATACAAAACATGGTTGGAAGAAGGTCAGAGTACGCCGTTGAAATACGGTCCTATATTAAGAATCGTTGTATTCTTGGTATACGGTGCAAAGACATTTTTGAGGTCGGGTATGAAACACCCTTCCCGATCCCGTTCCCGATCCGAAAATCCCCGATCCAAAATTTTCTATTTGCCCTAATTCATTAAGAAGAATATATTTTAAGCACTTTTTGTGTTCATTTTATTACTTTTAAGTACTTTAATCATTATTTTTGTATATTTTATTAAAATATGTCCAATTTGTGATTTTATCCTAAATTATTCCTCTCTCAGGGGTATGAAAGACCCTGCCGATTTTTCGTAAAAATATTGTATTCTTCCGCCTCTAATTATAAAAAAAATAAACAATAACTAAATGATAAAATCAATATAACGGAATTGTTATATACATTGATGGCTTTACTAGAATAAAAGAGAACTTAGGCCTCAGATTCTATGACGGCTCCAACGTAAAGGCTTATTGAAAATTAAAGAGATAATGTTGGTTGGTGCCTGATGCTCTGTCTCTGGTCGGGCTCATCGGAGTCTAACTGTTGGTTTTCTTTTGCTCCAGCATTTCAGTGGTTTCTTGCTGTCGAGTCCTCACCGTTGTCTCACCTCTGTGGTTCTTTGATTTCTGTGTTCACGGAGATGTTGCACTGATGAGTTAGGAGGCCTTCATGCGGACTGAACAAATTATTTGTCTTAATCGCGACGGAAGTAAGGGCGAGGATTGTGGCCACGTAAAATCGATTTAAGCCCCCCAGTGGAAATCTTCCACTGACCGTTCCAAGGCGGCTCTTCCGTGGCATTTTATTTATGTTGTTGTTTGTTACTTACTGTGTATATCACTTGTGTCTTTTAATTTTGGATGGCCATATGGCCATTTTGTGGGAAAGTAACTGTCCATATGGCCTTCCTTTGTTTAGGTTTCCATTATGGTCTGGTCGCTTAATGTTTGTATTTCTTTCCCTTTGGTGTCTTTTATGGATGGAGTAAGTTAATTGTATCAATTCCTGATCTTTGTTTTACTTCTACTTTAAAAGAGTTTCGGATGTGTTTTTTTAACATATTTATATCCCAAACTATTACCGATCATTATTGCTATTTATAGGTACGTAAATTAAACCGAATGTGAAAGAAACCATCGGCAGCGGGCCAATCATGAGTTTCACATTGTATCAAAAATCAGAATAAGATAGACAGGACATGGTGAAACTTCTAGCATTCGCACAATTGTCATTATATATCACACATACGATTTTTGAGACGATGTGAAACTCATGATCGGTCCGTCTCCGGTCCTTTCTTTCACATTCGGTTCAATTTTCGTAACTATAAATAGCAATAATGATCGGTAATCATTTTGGATAAAAATATGCAAAAAACACCTCCGAAACTCTTTTTAAGTTCACCTTTATTCTAGAAAAGCCATAAAAGTATATAACAAGTCCTTTATGTTGATTTTAATATTTAGTTATTGTTTATTTTTGTTAATTAGAGGCGGAAGAATACAATATTTTTGCGAAAAATCGGCAGGGTCTTTCATACCTCTGAGAGAGGAATAATTTAGGATAAAATCACATATTGGACTTATTTAAACAAATTATACACAAATAATGATTAAAAGCTTAAAAGTAATAAAATAAACACAAAAAGTGTTTAAAATATATTCTAATTAATAAATAAGGGCAAATAGAAAATTTTGGATCGGGGATTTTCGGATCGGGATCGGGATCGGGATGGGTGTTTCTTACCCGACCCATTTTTGATGAAATATGTTCGGTTTATGGACATAATGAAAAGTCTTTTCCGACAGTGTTTCGTTGGTGTAAGAAATTCAGCTGTGGGCTAGTTCAACAGAAGATGCACCACATAATCGTCGGTCGGAAAGAGCAACATCTGCCAAGATGGTTGCTAGAGTGAAAGAAATAGTTGCTACCGATGTACGATACACCACTAGGCAAATAGCCGGTCATCCGGGTACTTTCGTTTGTCACGTGATAGCAACGAGCACGCGGGTGAATACAAACGCCATTTTGAATAAGCAAATAGTGTAAATAAAACCCAAGTCACTAGCATATTTCTTACAATTTTGATAAAACATGCCAAAAATCTGTAGTGCAGGTGGTTGTACAAATCATCATTTACAACTGGATAAAAAGCTATCGTTCTATCAGTTCCCAAATGGAGAAAAACATCCAGAGAGACGGTCTCGGTGGATAAGGGCCTGCAGTCGCCAGAACGCTGATGGTTCAGACTGGATTCCTACATCAAAATATGTTTACATGTGCAGTGAACATTTTATATTAGGTAATTGATTCACAATACATTATTCTTTGGGCCATGCTTTGTTGATAATGAACTGAAATTGTCCTTTCTATTGGTAAAATTGTCTGTTGATTTCTCTCTAGTGCTCGTATTTCTCCCTTTCAACAACATTTCTGCACTTACCGAGGCGATCCCTTGGAACATCACCACAGGTGTTGGAACGGTGACTAAATTTAGAAATTGATTGTAATTAACTTTAAAGTGTAGAAAAAAACCTCCTTACTGGGTGTGCTAAAGAAGATGAGTTTTTCGTTGGTGTAAGAAATTCAGCTGTGGGCTTGGCTCAACAGAAGATGCACCACATGATCGTCGACCAAAAAGACAACATCTGCCAATATGGTTGCTAGAGTGAAAGAAATAGTTGCTACCGATGCACGATACACCACTAGGCAAATAGCTAGTATGGTTGGCATCTCATTAGGAGCAGCTCATACAATTCTGAAACGGGATTTGAAAATGAAAAAGATCTGTACTAGATGGATTCCCCATCTGTTGTCTGATGAGCAGAAAAAGACACGCGTTCAGTGCGCCAAGTTGCTTTAAAAGTCTCCAAATTACAATACACGGTCTTTCGCTAATGTCGTCACAGGTGACGAGACATGGGTTCACCTTTTGAGCCAAAACGAAAGATTCAGAACAAAATATGGTCAACAAAGTATTGCAAAAGACCATGCATTGCAAAGCGGACCATGAGCGTCAAGAAGGCAATGTATGCCATATTCTTTTCAAATCAGGGCCCTGCTATTCAGGTTGCTGTGCCTAAAGGCAAATCTGTAAATGCGAAGTTTTACAAGAATAAAGTTCTTCGAAACTTGAAGAAATATTTCAAAGAACGAAGACCCGCAACTGGTTTGGCCAATGTCAGATTGCTACATGACAATGCGTCATCGCACAAGGCGTTCATTGTGCAAGACCATCTGAAGCAGGAAAAGGTTGTTGAACTCCCTCACTCCCCGTATTCCCCTGGCCTTGCCCCGTGTGACTTTTTTTTTTTGTTCCCGCGGCTGAAAAAATACCTTTCTGGTCGAAAATTTGTACAGCGCAAACACCCTGGTTCTGCAATATTACAGTGCCTTCATAGTATACCTCGAAAGACTACCAAAATGCATTCAATGATTGGATCAGAAGACTGAAAGTATGTATATCTGTTAAAGGGGGAATACTTTGAGGGGACAAAATAAATTTTTCATCGAAATCTATCATGGAATCATTTTTATGTGCTTAGCTGCATTCATATTTGAACAGTCGTAAGTTTAAAATATTATTAACCACCAGCCCTTTTAACGTCATAGACGTGTGCTCCGTATAAGTTATCGGAGGAACCTAAACAAGAAGACAGACAGACATGGCGGCTGTATCCAACAGCTGCATATAAAGAGATAGAATTGTCAAAATCATCAAATACAGCATATATGTGCTACAGACACAAACTTTTTAAGCGGCGGAGAAAAAAATGATTTTTTTTACATAGCCAGGCCATATTTGCGAATGTGAAAACGATATATTTGATAGGAAAATCGCGTAGAACCAATTTCACATGCTGAGAATTGTCCGTCCTTCGATTTCCTTCAGAAATCGTAAAACAAGATTAAAAAAAAAAAAAAAAAAAAAATCAAGCTTAGACTGTGGCCTGGTCCACTCTCCAATTTTACTTTGTGCTTTCCGGTAATTCTATGTACCCTGCCTGGTCCACTCCAACTTTACTTTGTGTCAATTCGGAGACTGGTTTACATTAAAGCAAGAGCAAATTAACTCTGAACCATTCTGGCGGGAAACGGTTTCTACTTTCGGTTTGGAAGCAACAAGATTTTTGTGATGTGGTATCTAATTTCGCTGGAAAATCCTGGTAAGAGCGGTCTTCAGAGTGCAGTCATTATTATTATTGGCATTATTATGTATTGACGGATTGACTAGTGAATGAATGTCATTTAACGTGTCACCAGTAGCAATTCTGATTCTGACTAATTGTTTTATGTATCAGTAATGTATTTTGACGCACATCTAATTTGACGCACCAACAAGTCTCTTCCCGGTGCGTTGAATAACCGGAACGGATCCAATAACGGGAACGGACCTGCAATAACCGGAACAGACCAATTTTCAGCCTAATTTTCATTTTTCTAAGAATTTTTTGTATCTGATTCCCAATATTCATATAAATATTATATCCATATATAAAGTTAATTGGTTTCACATCAAGGGAAGCGATGAAAACCCTGCCAAAATATTGTATTCTATCCCCCAAAATGACCTAAAGTGATGACTTGGACGTTAAACCTTAGATGAGAAGAAACAGACACTTGCTACCGTTCAGTCAGTGTTGATTTTGGTCTTTTTCATCCGTATGTACACAGACGCTTGAAGTTTGGTCCATCAAATGTGCTGAAAATTTCCAAATACAAAAGCTCCAGAAGCAATTTCAAAGAAATTGCCAGGTGTGCAAGCGCTGTTTCGGAGCCATTGCGCCTCTGAATTCCGTAACACCGCAGCAAATGTTGCACGGCAACGTCATGAACGTCAAAGTATTCGATGGAAACTTGACGTAAAATGAAAATGGATGACTGCTATGCAGAAAGACTCAGAATTAGCGTTGATGAGACAAAACCTGCATATCTCTGCACGTTGTGTATTTGGCAACAGCTTTTAATAGGCTGCTATAAAATTACAAGTTGCCCCTTTTGAGGTTTTCACTCGTCGAGGTGACATATATATCTTACTGCACAATGTCTTAAAGCACCTTGCAATTTATCCCGCCATACTGACTGGCAGAGGGTAACGTGAGAGAAAATGCACTACAATGCTCCAAACCTTCACAAATGTGGTTGAAGCAGAGAGACAATGAAATTCTAGAAAGGGTAGCTTCTTAAATCGCACACCATCTCCAATCCAAGCAGTTATTACCTGTTGTTTACATGGTATCGGGTCGCATGAAAACAGGAATGTAGGCCTACTCATCAGGTAGCGCTCTGCGCTGTCAATGTTCGAAGAATATGACATGCGTAGACAAAGAAAAAAAAAGAAGAAAAAAAAAAACCAGTATTCACGTCCAGCTACAGTTCATCCGATTTCCGAAAACATATGTGACCTTTATACTGTATCGATGATCTAAATGTGACGTCAAATGTATCACGAAGTATAATCGTACAGTGCATTATAGATAAGTAGCGACATGCTTTAGTGGCATTTGTTTTTAAATAAGAGAAAAACGACAGAACTTATTTTGGCTTGTGTATTTATGTACACTTATCTGGGCTTGAAGAAATAGATGGGCTGCATGATGCTTCCACAGAGAGCTGAAACCGACTGCACACGAGGACTGGTAAACTGCGTAGAGGTTAGAGCCTGCGAGTCGGACCATCCATACTTATAAAACCTATTGGTTTGATTGGGCGACAGGGCTTGAAATGTCATTTTTATGCCCCCGCCATTCGAAGAATGGTGGAAAGGGCATATAGCGTTGCCACTGTCCGTGCGTCCGAAACTTAAACGCAGTCAATAACTTCCTTATTTCTTTATGGATTTTAAAATTACTCGGCATAAATGTTAACCATCATGAGACGATGTGTAGCGTGCAAAACCCAGGTCTGTACCTCCAAGGTCAAGGTCATACTTAGAGGTCAAAGGTCAAAAAAAGGGTCCGAAACTTAAACGCAGTCAATAACTTTCTTATTTCTTGATGGATTTTGAAGTTACTTTGAAGAAATGTTAACCATCATGAGGCGATGTGTCACAAGCAAAACCCAGAGCCGTAGCTCCAAGGTCAAGGTCGTACTTAGAGGTCAAAGGACAAAAAAAGGGTCCGAAACTTAAACGCAGTCAATAACTTACTTATTTCTGGATGGATTTTGAAATTACTTTGAAGAAATGTTAACCATCATGAGACGATGTGTCACGTGCAAACCCAGATCCGAACCTCCAAGGTCAAGGTCATACTTAGAGGTCAAAGGTAAAAAAAAATTGTCCGAAACTTAAACGCAGTCAATAACTTTCTTATCTCTGGATGGATTTTGAAATTACTTGGCAGAAATGTTGGCCATCATGAGACAATCTGCCTCACACAAAACCAAGGTCCTTACCTCCAAGGTCAAGTTCATACTTAGAGGTCAAATGTGAAAAAAGGGTCCAAAACTTGAACACGGTCAATAACTTTCTATGGATGAAAACGAACATAGAGATATTTTCAGGCGGGGGCATCCGTGTCCTATGGACACATTTCTAGTTTTCTTCTCAATGTGTGGTAAAAGTCCCACAAAATTGAAGCAACATCTCCTATACAGTGTTGACGGGGACGTTAAATCTCAAATCAAACAAACAAACAAAACAAACATTCAGGACTATAGATCTTGGTCGTCACCATTACAAATTTCTCTGTCACCGTGTTCCTTCAACTTGTCGCCGAGATGAACGAGACAGCTAGCACGATGCACAGGTGTTCTCAGCATGACCTTGTAGCGGTACACTGAGCGAGCCAGCGCAGATAAAAAACCTTTTCCTACCAAGTAAAAATCAGATCCACCTATGAATCTAGCCAATGTGCTTAAGTCTTTACCGGGTTGTAACTCTCATGCGAACAGTGGAGACTTAATTCAGTCTACGCAAATGTGCAGGCTGATCTCAGTTGTCAGTGATCGCTCATTTCTTATTGTCCTAAACGGTTAACTTCAAGATAGATCCAAGGGCGAAGATGGTGGCCACGTAAAATCAAATTATAGCATTCCCCTCCCCCACCCCCGCCAGTATTTATTTTTTTCACTGACCGTAACAACTACAGCACACATCCTTCCACCAGAAACTGACAAATGCCGTTTTTGAATCAGCAGATTGGATAGAATGACCCTAGAGAAGATTTCCTGATCCACGAAAGAATGTTGCCGACCCCGGCAGATATCGAACCCGCATCCTCCTGATCACAAGTCAGACGCGCATCCGACTGAGCTACTGAGGGCGGCACAGGAGAAATGGAGTGGACAAAAAAATTCAAGGCTCAAACTCTTGACATAGTTTGTGAACATGGTATGGTAATGAGTTCTGCAAATCAGCTCGTGACGGCGAATATTTGACGGAAGTTTTTTTTCTGTTGGAATAACTTGCATCACTATTGATCCAGTATTATGTCTTGTGTCTTCTTTTGCGGCTGGACCCCTGCTGGTCCGTGTCTATGCTTTTCAGGATACGTTGTGGTTGGGTCTAAACTTTGCGTTCTTAGTCTGTTTTAAGTCCGATTATAATGTGGTCAGCCTGAGCGTAGACGCGTCCTGGCAATTTATCTTCTTTTTTAGCAGGCTGTTGTTATTGCCTCTACGGGGGCTGGTGATAGTTTTCCGTGATGCGGCAATTCGTTAGATTTACATGCGTGCGCGGCGGCCCCCGCCCATCGGGGCTTGAAGAAATAGATGGAAACCGACATGCACACGAACTTAGAGGATCTAAGCCTGCCCAGGCAAAGCCGTGTGAGGTGGTCCGTCCATGCTTATAAACCCCATTGGTAGGGATGGGTATTGTCAGAATTTTCGTATCACGATATATCGCGATACGGTTACTGCGTATCACGATACGTATCACGATATATTATGTAGCAATCTGAAACACACTGGTAATTGGAAAACCACAATATATATGGAATAGAGAAGGGAGTTTTCATGGGTAAATATCATTTAACCTACTTACAAAACAAAGGTACTTAAAAGAATTGTCCCAATGTTATGAGGGGAAATAAAGATACTATCTGAAAGTGCTATTAAATGTTGTATTAGATTGATGGCCTCAGTCACTTTATTTGTGACTGTCATCTTTTGCAACCTGAAATGTTGCTAGATATCGGTAGTTGGCCATGGTAAAGTTTGTTTTGGTTTTCACTCTATTACACAATCTTGTAAATGCTGGGCAGCTTACACTAAAGTGACGTATACAACAACAACAGCCGCGTGATTCACCGAAATCCTAGCTCGGCCTACCGTAAAAATTCGGCTATAAGACGAGGATTTTTCCCTCCAAAATGACCCCGTCTTATAGCCGAGGTCATGGACTGCAGGCTTTTTCAGGCAATGTCCGGCGAAGACCAGACATACAGAAAAAGCCGATCAGTGATTTTTGAATTGATATAAATCGCCGCCCACAAACCACCGCTACCATTTTCCTGCATGCGATCGGTAAATTTCGTTATCCGACGCTAGCACCCCCATACGTGTTTAATGTCATTGTGTGTATCTCTTTCATAAAAAATGTTTGGAACAGGTAAAAAACCTTTTCGCGATAGCTAAACGGTTGTGAATAGAGGTGGATAGAAAACCAGCGCTTTGCACAGCTCCCGAATTATCCCCAAAGGCTCCGTGTCAATAAACAACAGCGTTCGACTTTTCCCATCCAGCGTCTGCTATTTGGCGCCAAAACATAACCATTCATGAGATCATAGAAAAGTCCGTTTTTATTATGCAAATATCTACCGTTAGATATAGCTAATTGTCTGAGGAGCGATTAAATCATTTTCACATTGATTGTGGATTAAATTTTGTGATTGGAGGATAAACGCCAATTAGAATCATAACGACCATATTTTCACACCTTATCGACACGCACCGCAGGGTGGCAATTGCACGACCCGCAGAAAAAGCAACCGACTGAAGTCGGTTTTTTCTAAGAGTGCCCTAAAATCACCGTGTCATTCTGTCATTCTGTCATTCTGTCTGTCCGTCCGTAACCCGTTTGTGAAAATTGGTGATAGTGACTTAACCGCTTGGAATATTTAAACAATTTTTGGCATACTGATAGATATCAATGAGATCTAACCAATGAACTTACGAAATATTACATTCCATTTAGTATAGCCTCGCCGAGGCGAAAAATGTGAAAATTTTCGAACTGCTTCTCCTCGGAAACCGTTGGGCCGATTGAAGTCAAATTTCATATGGAGCCTCTATGGGATGGGGGAAACCAAAATTTGCTCATGTGGTCAAGGTCACATGACCAAAATGGCCGCCAAGCCATATATGGTTTGTCTGTCTGTCCGTCCGTAACCCGTAAGTGAAAATTGGTGATAGTGACTTAACCGCTTGGAATATTTAAACAATTTTTGGCATACTGATAGATATCAATGAGATCTAACCAATGAACTTGCGAAATATTACATTCCATTTAGTATAGCCTCGTCGAGGCGAAAAATGTGAAAATTTTCGAACTGCTTCTCCTCGGAAACTGTTGGGCCGATTGAAGTCAAATTTCATATGGAGCCTCTATGGGATAGGGAAACCAAAATTTGCTCATGGGGTCCAGGTCACATGACCAAAATGGCCGCCAAGCCATATATGGTAAAAACCCTTCAAAAATAGTCTTCTCCAGAACCACTGGGCAGATTTCCACGAAACTTGATAAATAGCATCTGGGATGTAGGCCTATCATAAATTGCTAAAATGGTGACCCTGGGTTGACCTTGACCTTCTTTGGGTCCGTCCGTAACCCGTTTGTGAAAATTGGTGATAGTGACCTAACCGCTTGGAATATTTAAACAATTTTTGGCATACTGATAGATATTAATGAGATCTAACCAATGAACTTACGAAATATTACATTCCATTTAGTATAGCCTCGCCGAGGCGAAAAAATGTGAAAATTTTCGAACATTTTTGAACTGCTTCTCCTCGGAAACCGTTTGGCCGATTGAAGTCAAATTTCATATGGAGCCTCTATGGGATGGGGGAAACCAAAATTTGCTCATGGGGTCAAGGTCACATGACCAATATGGCCACCAAGCCATATATGGTTTGTCTGTCTGTCCGTCCGTAACCCGTTTGTGAAAATTGGTGATAGTGACTTAACCGCTTGGAATATTTAAACAATTTTTGGCATACTGATAGATATCAATGAGATCTAACCAATGAACTTGCGAAATATTACATTCCATTTAGTATAGCTTCGCCGAGGCGAAAAATGTGAAAATTTTCGAACTGCTTCTCCTCGGAAACCGTTGGGCCGATTGAAATCAAATTTCATATGGAGCCTCTATGGGATGGGGGAAACCAAAAATTGCTCATGGGGTCCAGGACACATGACCAAAATGGCCGCCAAGCCATATATGGTCTTGTCTATCTGTCCGTCCGTAACCCGTTTGTGAAAATTGGTGATAGTGACTTAACCGCTTGGAATATTTAAACAATTTTTGGCATACTGATAAATATCAATGAGATCTTATCAATGAACTTGCGAAATATTACATTCCATTTAGTACAGCCTCGCCGAGGCGAAAAATGTGAAAATTTTCGAACTGCTTCTCCTCGGAAATCGTTGGGCCGACTGAAGTCAAATTTCATATGGAGCCTCTACGGGATGGGGGAAACCAAAATTTCCTCATGGGGTCCAGGTCACATGACCAAAATGGCCGCCAAGCAATATTTGGTAAAAACCCTTCAAAAATAGTCTTCTCCAGAACCACTGTGCAGATTTCCACGAAACTTGATAAATAGCATCTGGAACGTAGGCCCATCATAAATTGCTAAAATGGTGACCCTGGGTTGACCTTGACCTTCTTTGTGCCTAGTTTTATGACAGGGATTAACAATAGTGTCATACTTGAACCGTAATAAATACACAGATGGTTTGTCTCTGAATTGACAGTGCAGCAATTATTGCGATTTACTTACTGGTCTAGTTTTACCGTATTTAAGGACTCACAAAGACTGACAGACTGAGCTCATTCTCTGTTCAGCTCACGAACAGTCAACATCTATCTCATCATGTCTGTCTCTATGAAAGAGTATCGCCTTCCTGAGCCACTCGTGGCTTTCTTGAAGTCATGCCGGCTTCATGGGGTGCCTGAAGTCACCACAGGCCTTCAGCACCAGAGTGTGACTGTCACTCTCCATTGGGACCTGAGCACTCCAGCTCCAGCCAGGCCCAAGAAGACAGTCAAGCAGCAGCCTACAGCGACGGAGAAACCACTGCAGGAAACAGCACCGCCCAAGCCTGTGACCATCAAGATTCCACCATCACCAACCATCACCAGATCTCCGACGCAGCCTCCACCAAAGAAGATGCCTCTCCGGGAATCACCAACAATCACCAAGCCGCCTCCCAAGACGACGCTACCGCCTCCAGTCTTCACCTACAAGCGACCGCCTTTCACCGGGGAAGATCTTCGCTTTAACATCTATCCAGTGCCGTACATTCACAGAGATTACACCTTCTCTCCACCACGCAAGTTCGAACATCAGAATGGGACCTACGCCGAAGTTGCGAAAGTAACCTACAGGGGACCAGCTCATCCAGACTACCACGGGAAGATCGCCTACCTGATGTTCGATCAAGCGACGACGACAAGCGGCCATTACTACCTTCCGCAAACCAGAACAACACCCGAGTATGAACTGGCCGAGTACTACTGGACCTACGGCAAAGATCAAGACCCGGCGCGAATAAAGGGCTTCAGGCTGGACTGGGAGGACGGCGAGGTGTACAACATTCACCCACCAGAGTGCTGGAAGTAGGCTGCTGCATCCTCCACTGATCGTGAACTTAGGGCCGCATGTCCGAAAACCCTGTTTTCCATGGGTATTGCATGGCTACTTCATGTGTAGCCGAAAGCCAATCGCGCGGCCCTAAGAGAGAGCAACATAACCTAGTTTGCTCTCGGGCAAGACAGAGAAATCGCGTTTTGCAGCCGAAATTGGCATTGATTTCTCTGTTGCTTTATGCCCACTTTCGACCTGGCGTTCAAAATTCAAAATTACAGTGCTTCCAATTTACTTAGGATAATTAGGGACAGGGCACTGGTAGATCAGCACGATTGACACAGCGCTGAACTCTACCGCGATTTGCAGCCCAGAAGCACTTAAACTTTACGTCCTGTTGTGGGGTAATGCTAACGCGCCTGACCGTTGCGGACGTAAAATGCTAAAACTTTACAATACAATACAATACAATACAATACGACAGACTGAGCTGTATTTACCGATCAGTTATGAAAGAAAATATGAAAATATCGGTATTGGCGGACCGTATTGTGATATGATTTTTTCTGATCTGTATCATGATATACCGATATACCGATAATATCGCACTTCACTACCCATTGGTTTCATTGGGCGACAGGGCTTGACATGTCATTTCATCTCAGTGTTTGGTAAAAGTACCACGAAATTGGAAGCAACGCCTCCAAAATGACCTATACTGTGTTGACGGGGACGTTAAAAACCCAAAAAGATCTACATACGTGCCCGGCTTTGACTCGGATCAGCCTGCGCATTTGCGCAGTCTGATCTGGGTCTTCGCTGTGTGCGCTTTGGATAGCCGGACAAAAAAACAAACGCATAAAACCCCAAGAGAATGGAAGAATTTGTTCACATAAACATATGAGCGACAGCATATTTCTGTAACAACATTTTCGTATGCAATAACCGCTCATGCTGGAAAATACTCAGTGACATCCTGTGTTGCTGTAGAACCAACGAGGCACTGCATGAAAATAGTCGCATGAAACAAAATGGAAAACAAACTGTTAGCGCCCCATATAAGGGGTCAATAGTCTGTTAAAAGCGGGTTCACTACTGTAAACGCCACGGTCAGGCTAATCTAGCTCAAAATGGCTCATGTCAAATCTGCTCTCACTATTCTATATATGTATCCTATATCATAATATTTTGTATTAAACCGATGGCAGATTGCGACGAGGTCAAGACACAAACGGTCATCTCAGCTCCAAACTGACAGCAAATTAAAGAGCTGATCAGACTGCACGGATGCGCACGCTGACCGTCCCTATTTTGCATGAATATAATTGAACAGGTTTTCTTATGACGTGGCACATTCTTGCTGATTGTTCCATTGCGTTTTTGCGGCTTCACATTTGAAACACCACTGTGAGGCTAGCTAAAATAATGGTCAATTAAGTTGTGTAACGACCAGGGTGTTATCTTATCAGTCTTTGTAATCTTCAAAGTCTATACTGCTCCTATTTTTTCCGTGTATCAGTTTAATATCATGACGCAAATGAGCCAGCGCACAGCCAAAAAAAAAAAAAAAAAACTGTTTCCTACCAAAGAAAAATCAGATCTGCTTATGATTCTAGCCAATGTGCTTAAGTCTTCGCTTGTAACTCTCATGCGAACAACGAAGACTTTGATCTGTCTACGCAAATGCGTAGGCTGATCTGAGTTGTTATTTGTCGCTCATTTCTTATTGTCCTAAATGGTAAACTTCACGGCGAAGCTTGTGGCCACGTAAAATCAATTTACAGCCCCGACCCCCACCCCTACCAGTGACCGTTACATGTACCATTTCAGCGCACCTTCTTTCGCCAGAAACTGACAAATTCCCTTCTTGAATCAGAGGAAGAGGGAGAATCACCCTATATAGAAGATTTCATGATCAATCTCCACGAAAGGATGTTGCCAAGTCCGGCAGGTATCGAGCCCGCGTCCTCCTGATCACCAGTCAGACGCGCATCCGACAGCTACTGAGGGCGGTACAGGCGAAATGGAGTGGACAAGAAATTCAAGGCTCACACTCGTGACCTTAGTTTGTGAACTTGGTATAGTAATGAGTTCTGCAAATCAGCTCACAAAGGCGTTTATTTGACTTCATTTTTTTGTTGTTGTTTTTTTATGTTGTAATCAACATTGATCCAGTATCATGTCCTTGCATATAAACCCTATTGGTTTCATTGGGCGGCTTGAGAAGTCATTTCATCTAAATGTCGGGTAACGGTCCCAAAAAATTGGAAGCGGTTCAACAAAATGACTTAAATATTGTTGACGGGTCGATAACCCTCAATTGAAACAAACAAACCATCGACGCCTATATTCATGTAATTTCTCACTCGAAGTACCAAATTGTACTTGCATGCTTGAGATGGTGCAGATCCTGCTTGTGAATAGTCTGTGCTAATTATTGAACAAATCGGGTCACATGTGAGACGCCAAAATCGGAATGTCAGGTGTTTTTCTCTGGGTACTCCGGTTAAACGATCAGCTCTTTATAAGTGAAATAACCTTGAACGGGCCGTAAAACCAAAAAAAAAAGACAAGGCGCTTCAATATATTTGTGTGTGTGTGAGAGAGAGAGAGAGAGAGAGAGAGAGAGAGAGAGAGAGAATCATAGAATTCTTATGCTGGGGCTTAAGAGAGAGAGAGAGAGAGAGAGAGATTTCATTCCCGTTTTTTTTTTTTTTTTACTTGCCTGAGAGGGTGTGGCTACCTTTCAAATTATGGCGCTGTCCACACCTGTAAAAAGGTATGAAATATTTCATAATTTTACCTGTTTTGTACCTCTAATCGAAGATCGACGTTTGGGTGCTTCTGCTATCAAAGTGGCTTTTAAGTAATTGGCCAACAGTGACAAAATGGATCTTTGTCGCAGCAGGCAAGAAAGGGGCTAATGCGAGCGATGCGACTTTGAATCTTGTTCTGTCTGGATTGGGCCTTGATCAGACTGGTCGGATGTGTACTGAGGTTGATCATCTGTTTTTCTTTCGAGCCGTTAACATTTTATGATAAGCCTGTCCAGGAACCGCAGTGCGAGGCGGACCGTCCATGCTAATAAAGCCTTTTGGTTTCCCTGGGCGACAGGGCTTGAGATGTCATTTCATCTCAATGTCGGGTAAAAGTCCCACAAAATTGGAAGCAACGTCTCCAAAATGACCTTTACAGTGTTGACGGGGAAGTTAAACCTTAAATCAATCAAATGAAACAAAACCTTCTTAATCTGTGTTTACACTGGTGTTTAACCCGCCAGGGAAGACGGGCACCTTTACTTCTATATAAATCTGCAGATAGCATAAAAGAAGTGGTCAATACAATTACCCCAGACAGAAGAGACAAAAATACAAACATGAAACTAATGAAACATCACTAGCGGAATGGTTAAAGGACAATTACATGTACTTTCCCACAAAATGGCCAAATGACCAACCAAAATACAAATACATTGAAGCAAGACGATTTCTAACAAAAACCAGTGCTTCAGCTGAAGTGCACGACCCGCCGGATGCTTTTAGCTTATGAGTGTTACCATTATATGGGTATGGTGGCCATTTTGGTCATGTGACCTGGACCCCAAGAGCAAATTTTGGTTTTCCCCATCCCATAGAGGCTCCATATGACATTTGACTTCAATCGGCCCAACGGTTTCCGAGGAGAGGCAGTTCGAAAATTTTCACAGTTTTCGCCTCGGCGAGGCTATACTAAATGGAATGTAATATTTCGCAAGTTCATTGGTTAGATCTCATTGATATCTATCAGTATGCCAAAAATTGTTTAAATATTCCAAGCAGTTAAGTCACTATCACCAATTTTCACAAACAGGTTACGGACGGACAGACAGACAGACCATATATGGCTATGCCGCCATTTTGGTCATGTGACCTGGATCCCATGAGCAAATTTTGGTTTCCCCCATCCCATAGAGGCTCCATATGAAATTTGACTTCAATCGGCCCAACGGTTTCCGAGGAGAAGCAGTTTGAAAATTTTCACATTTTTCGCCTTGGCGAGGCTATACTAAATGGAATGCAATATTTCGCAAGTTCATTAGTTAGATCACATTGATATCTATCAGTATGCCAAAAATTGTTTAAATATTCCAAGCGGTTAAGTCACTATCACCGATTTTCACAAACGGGTTGCGGACGGACAGACAGACTGACCGAATGACAGAATGACCGAATGACAGAATGACACGGTGATTTTAGGACACTCTTAGAAAATCAACCGACTTCAGTCGGTCGCTTTTTCTGCGGGTCCTGCAATAAACGAAACCGCGACAGAATAGGGTGCCAGGAGGGGGCGGGTTTGAATTGATTTTACGTGACCACAATTCTGTAAGACAAATAATTTATTTAATCCGCATGAAAGCTTTCTAACTCGTAAGAAGGGCATCTCCACGAACACACACATACATACGCTAATGATTATGGAGATGAAGCAATTGGGGAAACCGTGGTGAGAATCACTGAACGTTAGATTCCGGTATAGCATAAGTAACGGTTGTGCATTGTGGTTTGCAAACGTCATCAAGATGTGCCAACGTCATTATGATGTAGCCGGTGCACTGGTAAACAAAGGCTTTATGAAACCGTTTTCTATTTTGAATCTAATTTTTCAAAACATGTTCTTGTCTAAGACTTAGGTAAGGATTGCATTTAAATAATCTGACTATCACATAAAAATGACCTGTTTTTTTTATCTAATCAATTTTATGTATTTGTTAAAATTGATTTTACCAAAGCGTGACAAAGAGATTTTTCTACCCGAGGGTACCGGAAACTGGACACGCAATGGCTATCGTCAATTTTGACAATATTTTAATCGTTGTTTATTGCGTCATGCTGATGTGCCAGAAAAAGTTATCCATGCCCCGCATTATAACTTGATATATATTTTCACTGCACAAAGTCGGTATTTGCCGAGAACCTGTGGTTGAAGCACTTCAAAGGTGCAGCAAAAACGCTTGCACTCCTGGCCATTTCTTACGAAATGGCTTACTGTCACTTTTGTTTTTGGACATTATGAATTATTTATGGACAGAACTTTAAGCTCCTGTGGTATGTAAAGGAATATGACATGAAGGGTGTACCGTTTCTCAATGTTGGGATGCCCAGCGGGGTAGGGGCGGTCATGTCATATTCCTTTATATGCCGGGGAAACACACCATCTCAGTGTTCATTGGGCGATAGGGCTTGAGATGTCATTTCATCTCATAGTGGGATAGCAAAGCAAAGTCCCCAAAATGACCGATTGGCCACCGCCCATAGGGGCTTGAAGAAATATATGGGCTGCATGATGCTTCCACGCAGAGCTGAATCCGGCCCGCACACTAGTACTGGTAAACCACTTAGAGGATCTAAGCCTGTCCAGATACCACGGTGCGAGGCGGACCGTCCATGCGAATAAACCCTATTGGTTTCATTGGGCGACAGGGCTTGAGATGTAATTTCATCCCATTGTCGGGTAAAAGTCCCACAAAATTGGAAGCAACGTCTCCAAAATGACCTTTACAGTGTTCACGGTGATGTTAAACCTCAAATCAACCAACCAACCAAAATGACCTAAAGTGATGACTGGGACGTTAAACCTTAGATGAGAAGAAACAGACACTTGCTACAGTTCAGTCAGTGTTGATTTTGGTCTTTTTCACCCGTATGTTAAGGAATATGACATGAAGGGTGTACCGTTTCTCATTGTTGGGATGCCCGGGACGGTCATGTCATTTTCCTTTATATGCCGGGGAAACGCACCATCTCAGTGTTCATTGGGCGATAGGGCTTGAGATATCATTTCATCTAAAAGGTGGATACAAGTCCCACAAAATTGGAAGCAAAGTCCCCAAAATGACCTAAAGTGATGACTGGGATGTTAAACCTTAGATGAGAAGAAACAGACATTTGCTACCGTTCAGTTGATTTTGGGCTTTTTCATCCGTATGTATAGGAATATGACATGAAGCGTGTACCGTTTCTCAATGTTGGGATGCCCGGCGGGGTAGGGGCGGTCATGTCATATTCCTTTATATACCGGGGAAACCCACTATCTCCGTGTACATTACATATTTTAATGATGTTTATACCCCCACAAATGAAATTTGGGGGGGTATATAGGAGTGAGCTTGTCGGTCGGTCGGTCGGTCGGTCAGTCGGTCTGTTGACTTGGTTTCCAGACGATAACTCAAAAAGCGCTTCACCGATTTTTATAATTTTTGGTACACTGATGTAACATCATAAAATACAGGTCAAGTTCGATTTTCACTACAATTCGTCAATTTTCGACATAGTTATGGCCCCTTTCAAGTGAAAAAATTGCAAAATGGCGCTGTTGTACTATCAAGGCAGTTTCTGTTGGGGTATTCATCACCTTTAGTGATAGCTCTAGTTTTGAACTGTTTTTCAATTATGTGCTATCTTGTTGTTGTTGCTGTATATCTAATCACGGCACTATTTGTTGCCAATCATCTCAAGGTGCTCGCTTCGCTTTGGTGAGATTCACTAGGTACATTTAATGCTCTGTGTGCACAGGCGTGGCTAAAGATAATTTAGAAAAATCTTTTTGTGCACCTGATAAAATTTAGCAGTGCACCTGTTAGTTCTGTTCTTGCATCTTTACTTATTGTCTCTATATTCCCTGATAACACTTTAACATCTACTACACTACAGTTTACTCCTTTTCTGCCTAGTATGTCTTCTGTAACTTTCTCCAATTCCTTCCTTTCTTCCGTATATCCGTCACAATAAAAAATGTAATGCTCTATGCAGGGATTTTCCTAGTGCAACTTTGGGGCCGGTAATCGGCCCATATTTTTCCAAATTTAGAGACAGAAATTCCCAAATTTCATAACAAATTTCCCAATTTCTCATGCTGTGCTACACTTTGATAAAAATTTCATGAAAATTGAACCAAAACTGACAAAGTTACAGCTGATTTAAATTCCCAACTACAAAAATTAGCGAGCTGATTTTCCCAAACCCAGCGGCCCCTGGACCCTGATTCTGAAGAGTAGGAAAATCTCTGCTATGGTCTCTGATACCTGGCAGGCTGAGCATAGGCTGGATACATTTGGATTCAGCTTTGATTGAAATTCATTCAGCATTGTATGCCCTGCCAAAATCTGATTCAAAACTGAGAAACTTGCTCTGTCCCTCTTAGATGAACATAGAGATAGCACATCTTCATTATCTCCGTGTTCATTACATGTTCAGTTTAGTGTTGTTTTTGATGTATTTCTCTCGTATATAATGGAATATGACATGAAGTGTGTACCTTTTCTCAGTGTTAGAATGCCCGGCGGGGTAGGGGTGGTCATGTCATATTCCCTTATATGCCGGGGAAACACATAATCTTTGTGCTATCTCCATGTTCATTATCTCCGTGTTCATTACATGTTCAGTTTAGTGTTGTAATTGATGTATTTCTCTCAGATATAAAGGAATATAACATGAGGTGTATACCGTTTCTCAATGTTGGGATGCTCGGCTGGGTAGGGGTGGTCATGTCATATTCCCTTATATGCCGGGGAAACACATAATCTCTGTGTTCATTACATGTTTTAATGTTGTTTTTGAACAGTTTCTCAATTATGTGCTATCTCTATTATGTTCATTATCTCTGTGTTCATTAAAATGTTCAGTTTAGTGTTGTTTTTGATGTATTTCTCCCGTATGTGAAGGAATATGACATGATGCCTGTAACGTTTCTCATTGTTGGGATGCCTGTCGGGATAGGGGCGGTCATATCATATTCCTTTATATGTCGGGGAAACGCACCATCTCCGTGTTCAATACATGTTTCAATGTTGTTTTTGAACAGTTTCTCAATTATGTGCTATCTCTATGTACATTATCTCCGTGTTTGTTTGTTTGATTTGAGGTTTAACGCCCCCGTCAACACTGTAAAGGTCATTTTGGAGGCATTGCTTCCAATGTTGTGGGACTTTTACCCGACATTGAGATGAAATGACAACTCAAGCCCTGTCGCCCAATGAAACCAATAGGGTTTATAAGCATGGACGGTCCGACACTCACATCGCTTTGCCTGGGCAAGCTTAGATCCTCTAAGCGGTTTACCAGTACTCGTGTGAGGGTCAGATTCAGCTCTGCGTGGAAGCATCATGCAGCCCATATATTTCCTCAAGCCCCGATGGGTGGGAGCCTTATCTCCATGATCATTACATGTTCAGTTGAGTGTTGTTTTTGACGTATTTCTCTCGTATGTTTCTCTCGTATGTAAAGAGATATGACATGAAGCGTGTACCGTTTCTCAATGTTGGGATGCCCGGTGGGGTAGGGGCGGTCATGCCGTATTCCTTTATATGCTGGGGAAACACACCATCTCCGTGTTCATTACATGTTTTAGTGTTGTTTTTGATGTCTTTCTCTCCTATGTGCGACGAAAGTAAGGGCGAGCATTGTGGCCACGTAAAATCGATTTAACTCCCCCAGTGGAATTCGTTTCACTGACTGTTCCAAGGTGGCTCTTCTGTCGCATTTTGTTTTTGTTAAGGTTTGACTTTGAGTGTTTGTATCACTTACATTATTTTGTTTTGGATATCAAATTGGCCATTTTGTGGGAAAGTAACTGTCCTTTTGGCTTTCTGCTATTGACGTTTCCATTAGAGTCTCACTCTGTTGTTTCATGTTTATGTTTCTTGCCCTTTGGTGTCTCTGATGGTAGCTGTGGGTTAATTGTATCGATTCCTGATCATTGCCGTCACTTCCCCCTGAGCTGAAATGACCAATTCATAACATCACGAAAACACGCCTATATTATTTTGACCCCCTTGAACCCCACTTTTATATAGTAAAACTGGGGTTTGCAGGGGTATACATTATTTTCCTTATTCCTGCTCTAAGACATAGGTTGTGGGTACTCGTTAGAACCGCCTCAGCGAGGCGGTTCTAACGAGTACACACAACCTATGTTTTGAGCAGAAATAAGAAAAAAATCACAATTTTTCATCAGAAAATTTTCATTTTTTGGGTGGTAAAATTTTCAATATATTTAGATGGGCGTGTTTTCGTAATGAACTGCTAAGAGGTCAAAGCCTGTGAGTTGGACCGTCCATGCATATACAGGGTTCGACCTTCACCCAAGACCAATGGACATTGTCAAGTGGAAACCTGGTCAGGTCTAGTAAGGCCAGTGGCTGGCTGGTCCGAAAGGTCCAGTTGAAAATCTGCCACCAAAGTTATTAAAATCCCTGTTTTAAACACTTATCATAAAATTAGTTTGTGTTTTCAGTTTGTTGCAGAAGATTTACCACCTGTGTTGATAAATAATAATAGAAATAATCTGATAACTGCAGAACTAATGTACATTTATCACTTCAGTATGATTTTCATCATTTCTTCAGTCCAACTGAACGTAGATCATGTCCAGTGTATCCCAAGAGTTACAGGACCACATTGTCCACTTATTAAAAATGTTAAAACAGTTCATGTTGAACCCTGATATAAACCCTGTTGGTTGCCCTGGCTGACAGGCTCATCTCAATGTCGGGTAAAAGTCACTTCAAAATAGCCTAAATAGTGTTGACGGGGATGTTAACCCTCAATTCAAACAACAACAACAAAAAAAACAAACAAACAAAAACAAAAAAACAAATACAGCCATTTTAATGCATTATTAGCTCACCTGACCAAAGGTCATGGTGAGCTTTTGTGTTTTTGAGATGTCCGGGGTCGTCATTCGTCGTTTTCTGGTGAACACTCTAGAGGCCACAGTTTTGGTCCAATCATCATCAAACTTGGTCATAATGATCATCATGACAATATACCGGTGAAGGTTGAATATGGGTTATGTCGGGTCAAAAAGTAGGTCAGTAGGTCAAATCATAGAAAATCCTTGTAAACACTCTAGGGGCAAAGTTATGGTACAATCAGCATCAAAAGTGCTCAGAGTGATCATCGTGACAATATCTGGGTCAAGTTAGAATATGGGTCATGTCAGGTAAAAAGGTAGGTCAGTAGGTCAAATCATGGAAAAAAAAAACCTGTGAACACTCTAAAGGCCACAGTTTTGGTCCTAAGACCGTCAAACTTGTGCAGAATGATTATCTTGACAATATTTCGGTCAAGTTTGAATATGGGTCATGTAGGGTCAGAAAGTAGGTCAGTAGATCAAATCATAGAAAAACCTTGTAAACACTCTATAGGCCACAGTTTTTAGTTCAGTCATCATCAAACTTGCTCAGACTGATCATCTTGACAAAGTGAATATGGGTCATGTCGGGTCAATAAGTAGGTCAGTAGGTCAAATCATAGAAAAAACATTGTGAACACTCTAGACGTCACGGTTTTGGTCCAAACATCATCATGCTTGACTTGCTCAGAATGATTATATCTTGACAATATCTCGGTCAAGTTTGAATATGGGTCATGTCTGGTTAGAAAGCAGAACAGTAGATCAAATCATAGAAAAGCCTTGTGAACACTCTAGAGGCAACAGTTTTGGTCCAGTCATCATCAAACTTGCTCAGAATGATCATCTTAACAATATCTCAGTCAAGTTCGAATATACTCGCAGGTCATGTTGGGTCAAAAAGTAGGTCAGTAGGCCATTTTGTCATAACTTTTGAACCGTTTATGTTCCTTGCTTGCAACAAGGGCTTCCCAATCATGCAAAAAAATTGACCTGTGACCATGACCTGTGACCTAACTTATCATAACTTTTGAACCATTTGAGATAGAGCCTTCATATTTGGCATGTAGGTTTCTTGGAACAAGGGCTTACCTGACATAAAAAATTTTGACTTGCGACCTTGATCTTGGCCTGCAAACTTGTAAGGTAGTTCTGTTTTGTCAAAGGGAACTACTGACTCATAAGTCATAGGTCCGCGTCGGCGTTAACATTTTCAAATGACTTCTCCTCCAAAACTGCTGGGCCAATTGAAGTTAAATTTCATGTGGAGCATCCATGGATTTGGGGAACAAAAGTTTGCTCGCAGGGTCCAGGTCACATGACCAAGCTGGCCTCCATGCCCATATAAGGTACATGTAAAAACCTTTAAGAAATCTTTTTCTCCTGAACCAGTGGGAAGATTGTGATGAAACTTGGTATGTAGCATAGGGGACTCGGGGCCCATCATAGTTTGCTAAAATGATGACCCT
The DNA here is from genome assembly GCA_963580285.1 of Lucinisca nassula. Classification (NCBI taxonomy): domain Eukaryota; kingdom Metazoa; phylum Mollusca; class Bivalvia; order Lucinida; family Lucinidae; genus Lucinisca; species Lucinisca nassula. Next base: position 21,118,290 of record OY757017.1, read on the forward strand.
CGGATGACCATGACCCATTTTATGCCAAGGTCAAATTTGGTTACATAGACTTTTGTATTGGAAATAGTCAAGACAGCATAATTTTTTTAAACTATTGCAGCCTGTGATCTGAAAATTAGTAAATGCAGTGGGCAAAAAGTGCTAGTGATATACACTAGTTGTCAAGGTAATTCCCTGACCTTGGCCCAAGGTCATTCAGATATGAAAATTAAAAATATGTTTTTCACTGAAACCACTAGGCCATTTGCAACCAAATTTTGTCTGAAAACTTTTTAGAACAAGGAAGTGAAATTTAATTAATTTGAGTTTGGTCACATGACCAAGATGGCCGCTATGCCCATATAAGGTAAATACCCTTAAAAATCTTCTCCTCCTGAGCCAGTGGGCCGATTGTGATGAAACTTGTGGCATTGGGGACTCGGGGGGCCATCATAGTTTGCTAAAATGATGACCCTCGGACGACCTTGACCCAATTTATGGTAAGGTCAAATTTGGTCACAGAGACTTTTATATGGGAAAAAGTCAAAATAGCATTAATTTTTAGCTCACCAGAGCCGAAAGCTCCGGGGGAGCGTATAGTATAGGCATTTGTCTGTCGTCATCTGCGTCGTCAACATTTTCAAACAACATCTCCTCTGAAACTACTTGGCCAATTGAAACCAAATTACATGTAGAGCATCTATGGGAAGGGGAAACTAAAATTTGCTCAGGAGGACTGGGTCACATGACCAATATGGCCGCCATGCCCATATATGGTAAAAACCTTTAAAAATCTTATTCCCAAGAACGGAATAGCCGATGATCTTGAAACATGGTATGTAGCATCGGTGACTCGGGCCCTACCAAGTTTGTTCAAATGATGACCTTTGGTTGACCTTGACCTGTTTTACGTCAAGGTCAAATTTGGTCACTTAGACATTTGTATGGAAAAATGGCAAAACAGTGGATTTTTCTGATTGTATGTTAGCTTGTGGCATCAGAAATGGTATTTGCAATCAGCTGAATGGAAGTTTATCAGTTTCAGAGGTCAAGGTCATTTACCAACCTTTAGTCCAGGACAGCTCAGATTCAGTTTTTTTATCTTCTTCTTCACTTAAACTACTTGGCCAATTGAAACCAAATTACATGTGGAGCCTCTGTGGAATGAGGGAACGAAAGTTTGTTCGTGAGGACTGGGTCACATGACCAATATGGCCACCATGCCCATATATGGTAAAAACCTTTAAAATCTTCTTCTTAAGAACCAAATGGCCGATGATCTTGAAACTTGGTATGCAGCATCAGGGCCTTGGGCCCTACCAAATTTGTTCAAATGATGACCTTTGGTTGACCTTGACCTGTTTTACGTCAAGGTCAAATTTGGTCACTTAAGACATTTTTATGGAAAAATGGCAAAACAGTGGATTTTTCTGATTGAATATTAGCTAGTGGCATCAGAAATGGTATTTGCAATCAGCTGAATGGAAGTTTATCAGTTTCAAAGGTCAAGGTCATTTGTCCAGGATGCCTCAGATGCAGTTTTTTAGCTCAAAGAGCCGAAGGCTCCGGGGGAGCTTATAGTATAGGCATTGGTCCGTCGTCTGTGTCTGCGTCTGCGTCGTCAACATTTTCAAACAACATCTCCTCTGAAACTACTTGGCCAATTGAAACCAAATTACATGTGGAGCCTCTATGGGAAGGGGGAACGAAAGTTTGTTCGGGAGGACTGGGTCACATGACCAATATGGCCGCCATGCCCATATATGGTAAAAACCTTTAAAAATCTTCTTCTCAAGAATCATATAGCCGATGATCTTGAAACTTGGTATGCAGCATCAGGGACTCTGGCCTTCCCAAGTTTGTTCAAATGATGACCTTTGGTTGACCTTGACCTGTTTTACTTCAAGGTCAAATTTGGTCACTTAGACATTTGTATGGAAAAATTGCAAAACACTGGATTTTTCTGATTGTATATTAGCTAGTGGCATCAGAAATGGTATTTACAATCAGCTGAATGGAAGTTTATTAATTCCAAAGGTCAAAGTCATTACTGACCTTTGTCTTGGATGGCTCAGATTCAGTATTTTTATCTTCACTCCAGTAAAAGAGCTTTGCTGATTGAAACCAAATTACATGAAAAACCTCTATGGGGGTGAGGCAATTAAACATTCGTGGTATTGTTGTCACATGACCAAGATGGCACATTGGCTGTATATGGTATAAGCCACATGACCTCTGGTGAGCGTAGTGGCCCATGGGCCTCTTGTTTATCTTCTTCGTCACTTAAACTACTTGGCCAATTGAAACCAAATTACATGTGGAGCCTCTATGGAATGAGGGAACAAAAGTTTGTTTGTGAGGACTGGGTCACATGACCAGTATGGCCGCCATGCCCACAACTGTATGGTAAAAACCTTTAACAATCTTCTTCTCAAGAACCGAACAGCTGTTGATCTTGAAACTTGGTATGCAGCATCAGGGACTCTGGCCCTACCAAGTTTGTTCAAATTATGACCTTTGGTTGACCTTGACCTGTTTTATGTCAAGTCCAATTTGGTCACTTAGACATTTGTTTGGAAAAATGGCAAAGTAGTGGATATTTCTGATGGCCTGGTAGGCTATGACATCAAAAATGATATTTGCAGTTAGCTGAATGGAAGTGTATAAATTCCAAAAGTCAAGGTCATTACTGACCTTTGTCTTGGATGGCTCAGATTCAGTATTTTTATCTTCTTCTCCAGTAAAAGAGCTGTGCTGATTGAAACCAAATTACATGAAAAGCCTCTAAGGGGGTGAGGCAATTAAACATTATTCGTGGTATTGTTGTCACACGACCAAGATGGGCACCTTGCCTGTATATGGTATAAACCACATGACCTCTGGTGAGCGTAGTGGCCCATGGGCCTCTTGTTATAAATTAATTTGATCAGTGAATAAATGTAACTTGGAAACTTGGCACAATGTGATGGAAACATTTTAACTCTTATCATGCTGTTCACGACAACCCCTATTGTTATGCATAAGAATTTATTTTTCTGATTCCCACTTTCACCCCATTGTTGACCTAATAGTGCTATAATTGTTTTGTTTGTTTTGGAGTTTTACGGCCCAGTCAACACTATTTAGGTCATTTTTGAGCCGGTCAGTTTACCTATCAACACTTTCCTGGGCAGGCCTATACGTAAGCGGTTAACCAGTACAGTGCCCATTCTTTCGCCAGAAACTGACAATTGCCCTTCTTGAATCAGCGGAAGGGAGAGAATGACCGTAGAAAAGATTTCATGATCAATCTCCACGAAAGAATGTTGCCGACCCCGGCGGGAGTCGAACCCGCGTCCTCCTGATCACCAGTCAGACGCGCATCCGACTGAGCCACTGAGGCCGGCTCTATAGTGCTATAAATATCTTGTTAATCTTCTTATAGAAGATTCTAGAAAACTGAGTCACAGATTGATTTCATTTTTGTAAACAACATGTTTACAAGGAAAAGTACTTCAGAACCTTCCAGAAAGTTCTGGGTTGCATTATTTTTAGAAAATTACCTCATCTTATTCCACAGCCCTCTGGAACATTCTAGAGAAATCTTAGGGTCTATAAAAGAGCTTGATTTTTCTCATTGAGTCAGACTTTGGAGTTTGATGTTTGGGCATTTAAGAATAGTTATTTCTAAATTCTGTGTTGGATTGTTAAAGGATATTACTATTCATTTTGGACTGTGAATTCTGTGGGATCAAGGAAAATAGATTCATTCAGGATATTTCATTCAGAGCTAAGTACATTTAATTTTCTTACTTCTACAGGTTAAAGTTAACTTGTAAATAAATTTTGTTCATTTTTTTCAAAAGGCTTGTTTGCTTTTTCTTTCTGCTACGCCTGGCTCGTAACACTATCTTTGCAAACAGTGTAGATCCAGATCAGATGGCTTCTTCAGGATCTACACTGTTTGGCATTTAGTTCATGAATTTTTAGCAATAAATTACATCAAGTAATTTGAATGGTTGATAGACAGAAGTGGGTGTGGTTTAAATGAATTTTCAGCAAGATAAGGGTTAATGTTGCGGTGATTAACCCATTTCATACCAGAAACTCCTAAATGGATACCTTGGCAAACACTGCAGGCCCAGATCAGATGCCACAGAATGCAGCATCTGATCAGGGCCTACCCTGTTTGCAAAAAGTTCCGCCATTTTCCAAATAAATTTTGAAGAAAAACGCAACCTGACATTCCTAAATTTTGAAATGGACTCCTGTTATATATAAGGAGGAAGATTCCATTTGGTACAGCGGCCCCGCCCATAGGGGCTTGGAGAAATATATGGGCTGCATGATGCTTACACGCAGAGCTAAATCCGGCCTGCACACTAGTACTGGTAAACCGCTTAGAGGATCTAAGCCTGCCCAGGAACCGTGGTGCGAGGCGGACCGTCCATGCTAATAAACCCTATTGGTTTCATTGGGCGACAGGGCTTGAGATGTCATTTCATCTCAATGTCGGGTAAAAGTCCCACAAAATTGGAAGCAACGCCCAGACAAAAATTTAGGCGCCTTGGGCGCCTACCAGTCTGTATCACTGCATATGGGTCCAAACTTTTTGCTCAGGCCTGTCTGTCCAAATTCATATGTTGACCTTTACCACTCTGTAGGCTAAATCATCAGATGACAAATTGTTGATATTTTCCTTATTTTTCCCAGAAAACAGGACTTGACATCTCATGCAAATTGTCTCCAAAGCTGAAGACAATTTGCAATTTGCATGAGCCGTCAAATACTGTTTTCAGGGAAAATAAGAAAATACTTCAAAATGCAAAAATATACCCAGCATGCAGACCGTTAACCCATTTAGTACCTGAAACCCAAAAACGGGTACTAGGGCAAACAGTGCGCAGGCCCAGATCAGACGCCGCAGAATGCGGGGTCTGATTAGGGCCTACACTGTTTGCAAAAAGTTAAGCCATTTTCCAAATAATTTTTGAAGAAAACACTACCTGACACCCCTAAATCTTTAAATGAATTCCTCCTATAAATAAGGAGGAAGATTCCATTTGGTACAAAATGGGTTAAATAAGGCATTCCTGCTGCAAACATAGATGCTGAGGCATTTCTAACAAGTTTACCCTTCTTTCCTTCTTTCTTTCTATAGAACTTTCTTTCTACTGATACTGCAGGGCCCCTGCCCATCGGGGCTTGAAGAAATAGATTGGGTTGCATGGTGCTTCCATGCAGAGCTGAAACCAACCGCACACGAGTACTGGTAAACTGCTTAGAGGACCTAAGCCTGCCCAGACAAAGCTGTGCGAGTCGGACTGTCCATGCTTATAAACCCTTTGGGTTTCATCGGACGGCAGGGCTTGAGATGTCATTTCATCTTAATGTTGAGTAAAAGTCCCACAAAATTGATAGCAACGTCTCCAAAATGATCTATACAGTGTTGACGGGGATGTTAAACCTCAAATCAAACAAACAAACTGATACTGCAGTTGGTCACATTTGACCATCACTCACACATGTACATTACATACACACCAGGTTTGCAGGATGAAAGATGTAATTGTGGTAAGGATCTTTAACCTGCACAGTGGATGGTTCTCCCTGCACAGGGGGCCTCTATGTTTGTCAGCAAAAAAGAAGGAAATGATAATTTTTGTGATGTTCATTACCTGGACCAGTTTACATGGTGGCACACTCTTGTATATGTATTTTTGCATGCCAGGTAAGGAAATTGTTGGTTTTATCCTGGATAGAATTTCATATCTGAACCAGCTTATCTGACCCCAAAAAGAAGTTGACTGTGCACGTTGGTCAATGTATATGTTGTACAGGATGTCAGATAACTTTGCTGCAAATTCGACGTCATCCTGGCGCGACAAATGACTGTTGAGATGGCCGAAGTCAACTCCATTCCTTATTACTGGAGATATCCAGTGATTTAATCACAAAATAATATCAAGCACAGGAAATGGAATGGTGTGTAAAGATCTATTACAAGGATTTGGTGGGTATAGAAAAATCCGTCCCTCTGGATCACTGTCTGGCATCACTTGGCATATCCTTGACCTGAGGGGCGGATTAAAATACAAACAAATCAGGCACTTTTCCTGCTCAGATCAACACATAATGTCTAATATCCTGCTCATAAATTTTAAAATGCCAACATTTTTTGGCATTTAAATATTTATGAGCAGGATAAATTTCAAGCTGAGATGAGTTGAGCGTGAAAAGGTTTTATAATCTCGGAGCCAGACATATCCACTTAACACAATCGGCTCCAGTAAATAACCTGGTACAAACACTGATATTTTGCTCATTAATCCTTTTCGTACCAAAAGGAATCTTCCAGCTTAGATGTAGCAGGAGTCCATTTCATAATTTAGGGGAGTCAGGTTGTGTTTTCTTCAAAATTGATTAGGCAAATGGCTAAACTTTTAGCAAACAGTGGAGGCCCTGATCAGATGCTTCATTCTGCGGCGTCTGATCTGGGCCTGCACTGTTTGCCAGGGTACCCGTTTTGGGGTTTCTGGTACTAGATGGGTTAAAAATACAGAATATTACAATTAGCTTTTAGATGGGCATTTGATTTACAAAATTTCTGCCAGAATTAACTTTTGAAATTAAAAAAAAAAGTTCACAGGAAAGTACTGTAGTGTATTAATTTTGTTTTGTTTTGTTTGAGGTTTAACGTCCCTGTCATCACTAAAGGTCATTTTGGAGACGTTTCTTCCAATTTTGTGAGACTTTTACCTGACATTGAGATGAAATGACATCCCAAGCCCTGTTGTCCAATGAAACTTTCCAATAGGGTTCATTAACTGTAGTGTATTATATTTTCAGATAAGAAGTATGTTTTGTTGGGTGATAAATCCTATGTTGTTGGCCGTCGGGACTGTGATATACTAGTGCCGGGAGACCCCACTGTCAGCAGAAAACATGCACAATTCTCAGTATCACATCCCGAGGCAAATTTGGTAAGACTGTCAATCTGCCAGCTGGGGCCAGTTGTTCAAAACTAAAGACTTCGTTAGTTAACATATCGTTAAAACTGTGATCATTTTATTATGGCAGATATACTAATATTTTTGCTGACAAAATTTGAGCAGCTTTTCACATTTTTTCAGCAAAAATGCCAAAGTTTTAGATATTGTACTTGCTAGAACAGTTAAAAATATGACCACTATCAAGCTCATTAAGCGAACAACATTGTTAGTTAACATATCGTTAAAGCTGTGATCATTTTATTGTGGCAGATATACTAGTATTTTTGCTGACAAAATGTGAGCAGCTTTTGCAATTCAGCAAAAATGCCAAAATTTTATATATTGTACTTGCTACAACAGTTAACAATATGACGACTAATGAGCTCGTTAAGCTAATAAGGCTTTGTACAACTGGGCCATGTACATCATCTGGATGGGAGTGATTGAGTGATTTTTTTTAGTTTTACATCCCACCAACAGCTAAGGTCATACGGAGACGGGACCTCGATTTAAAGACTCATCCGAAAGTTTGGAGAAGCCTGGTTTACAAGTAACCACTACACCACAGGGGCTTTTAACGTTATCTGGATGTATCAGGTAAACAAGTCTATGAAATGATCCCCCCACTCACCCACCCTAAATGCGACTTTATGTAGGGAGAAAAGTGGGGTTTATAGTGGTACATGTATTCATTATTTTCCTTTATTTGCTCTTAAATATAGATTGTGGGTACTCGTCAATCAATGAGGCTGTTCTAACAAGCACTCTCAATCTATATTTGGACAAGAAATAAGCAAAATATCACATATTGTCATCTGAAAAATGTTAGTTCTAGAGATAAGATATAGAGGATATTTGATTTTTTCAGTGTAAGTCATCGAATGAACACCAAAACTGTTATTTTCACGAGTGGCGTAGCCACGAGTGAAAATAACAGTTTTGGTGTTCATTAGTGAAATAAAATTTGATCTTGCACTGAAAAAATCAAATTTTCTGTTTCTTACATGCTGCAAAAGGCAATATTTAGCGTCTTTAATGGTGTCGCTCACATTCGGAGAAAATTATCTTTGTTCCTGTTCGTTTCGCGTCAATTTAGGGGTGTCCATCGTGTTTAGTGGGCATACTATTGGGTGTAAACTGAAAGTTTGCACCTGAGAAATGGCCTGGGATGGTATTATTATGAATGATTAATGAAATAATTGAGAGAGTAGTTTTCCAAAGAAGTTGCTGGCAAGTCTAACGTCGCGCGACAAAAGACGTGACGTCAGCGTCATAAATGACGTCAGTAACGTCCCCGTCACACATGAACGGGCTATGCGTCAATTAGAACACATTTCAGTATTGTTCAGTAATCTGACAAAGATAAAATTGAAATTAGAGTTAGATTTGAAGAAAAAAGTAGTCCCAAACAGTGAAAAATAAAAAATCGTATTTTCACTGTTGAAACAGTGAAAATATCGATTTATATTTCACTGATAAATCTCTATCATTCATTGAAAAGCATGTAAGAAGGATGCCATTTTAGCCTACGGGTGTAATGGATATCCGCTATGCAATAATTAACACTCTGCATCCTGGTAATTTTTGTCAGCAGACAACATTTTGAAATATTTTTATTAATTAATTCCCAGACAGAAAATGGGAATTGACATTTCTGTTGAATACTTTTTTCTGGGGAAAAAAATAAGAAAAAGATCAACAATATGCCATCTGCTGAATTAGCCCAGAGATTGATAAACATTGAAGTATTTCGGGTTTAGAACATGTTGTTGGTACTTGTTAGAATCACTTCACTGAGGCGGTTCTAACGATTACCAATAACCTGTTTTGGAGCAGAATAATGTATACCCCTGTAAACCCTAGTTTTCTCCATATAAAGTGGAGTTTACATGTGTGTTGACTTGGACTTTCCAACATGATGTAATTATGGTATAAGCCATTCTATATAAAGTAAAGAAAGTGTGTTTCATATGGTTGGGGGCATAGTGTTTTACAGAAAAAAAAACATTTTGTTTATACATTTTAGTTCGATTGCGATGAAAGCTTCAAGCTTATCTGAATCCCTCTCAAACACTCATTCCGGATGTTATCACGCACACGCGAGAGAGATGCAGTGGCTCTTACAACACTGCTACCCATTTACACCTGGCAGTGGCATTACGTGTCTTGCCCAAGGACACACTTCGCCTCCGGTGGCTGGAATCGAACCCACAACCTCTTGATCGTAAGTCGAACGTGCTAACCACTGAGCTGTTGAGGCTGCCAGAGAAAAACATTTCGACTTCTAACCCTTGTCCTGCTGAATATTTATATATGCCACACCCACTACCGATTATCAACCAATCAGATTACTTGATGCAAATTATTGCAACAAATTCACAATCTGAATGGCAAACAATGTAGATCCTGATCAGATGGCTTCGTCAGAAGCCATCTGATCTGGATCTACATTGTTTCAAAGATAAGGCATATCCGGGATTAGCAGGACAAGGGCTAATATGAAGTTTCTTCATGAAAGAATAGAAAGCTATGGGGAAATAAATTTGGCATTGTCAGTTAGTGGAAAGAGAACATCATTGGTGATCACATTCAGTTTTCTCTTTATCGCATTGTTCTTAACCCATTTCGTACCAAATGGAATCTTCCACCTTATATACAGCAAAAGTCCATTTCAAAATTTATGGGTATCAGGTTGGGTTTTCTTAAAAAACTATTCGGAAATTGGCTGGAAATTTTGCAAATAGTGTAGGCCCTAGTCAGACGCTGCATTTTGCGGCGTCTGATCTGGGCCTGCACTGTTTGCCAATTACCCGTTTTGTGGTTTCCAGTACAAAATGGGTTAATAACATGGTTCTGGAATATTACAGTTTAAAGATGGATCCCAAATATAGAGATTATATACATGTATATATGTATATAGAAAATTACCATAAATGGTTATGCATCTATATAATCTGTTGGGTATACATTTTTGTTTGGATATAACATGGTTGTGTAACTACCATAAAACACCGGCCCCAATAGCTCAGTCGGTAGAGTGTCCGCTCCGGGGAACGGGAGGTCACGGGTTCGATCCCGGGCCGCGACATACCAAAGTCGTTAAGAATGGTACTAACTGCTCCTTGCTTGGCACTCAGATTTACGGGGTAGAGCTAGGACTGGTCGACCCAGTGTCAGGATAGTGTGACTGGGTGTGGTATCATGTAATGTGTCTGGGACATGATACTTCAGTGAGGCAGCACTATAAAAGTGAGCATTGAGCTCCCTGTCACAACCAGACACCGTGATATGACTGAAAAATTGTTGAAAGCGCTGTTAAACCTGAATTCACACACACACTCCTTAAAAGTCCTAAAAATTCAGACTTCTTAGGGCCTTGCTTTAATTCTACTGTTATTTTCATAATTTGTTTAACGTTGTAGCAAGGACACCAAAAGTGGCAGACGGAATGGCTAACAGTGTAAATTCTGATCAGACTGCTCCTTTACCTTTAGGAGCAGTCTGATCTGGGTCTGAACTGCTTGCTTAGGCCTATACTTAGGTAAATTACAACAATCCTATACTTCTAAGTGTTTGTTTGTATGGGAGTTTAACGGCTCAGTTCAGGTAAATTACGGAAGCTAACACAGTTCCAGCTTTGAACCACAACAATCGTGTTAAAAAGAGGTTGAGGTGTAATTGTTACTGTTACAGAAGATTTTATGCATTTTCAGGGAAATGTCACCAAACTGCCAGTGCTCCTGTTGAAAGATTTGTCCAAATTTGGAACATGGGTGAACAAAGAAAGGGTCAGTGGGGAGAAACTACTATCAGATGGGGATGAAATTACATTTGGGTCCAATAAATCCTTGTTTACGTAAGTACTGTTGTAGTTACGTTTTTGGTCACATGACATGAACACTGCATGCTGTTTTTTTTTTTTTTCAGCAGACGACATTTTGAAATGCATGTAGTTTTCTAATTTTACCCATAAAACAGGATTTGACATTTCATGCAAATTGTCTCCTATGGAGACAATTTGCATAAGATGTCAATTCCTGTTTCCTTGGAAAAATGATAAAAATATCAACTTGACGTCTGCTGAATTATCCCAGAGAGAGGTAATAGTTAACAGACCACACATTTCCTGATGCTATTGCCATTACTCAAGATAAGCTGTAGGCCCCTGCCTATACGGGCTTGAAGAAATATATGGGCTGCATGATGCTTCCACGCAGAGCTGAATCCGGCCCGCTCACTAGTACTGGTAAACCACTTAGAGGATCTAAGCCTGTCCAGGAACCGCGCTCCGAGGCGGACTGTCCATGCTAATAAACCCTATTGGTTTCATTGGACGACAGGGCTTGAGATGTCATTTCATCTCAATGTCGGGTAAAAGTCCCACTAAATTGGAAGCAACATCTCCAAAATGACCTTTACAGTGTTGATGGGGACGTTAAACCTCAAATCAAACAAACAAACAAAACAAGATAAGGTGTGTGTGTTTGAGCTTTAAATCCCACCAACAACTAAGGTCATACAGAGACAGGACCTGGGTTTAAAGACTCATCCGAAAGTCTGGAGAAGCCAGGAATCAAACACCTGACCCCTGGTTTATGAGGGGAGTGGCTTAACCACGGAGGATTCTAACCGGATAAGGAGGAGAAACAAGGATAATTAAGGGGAATGGTGACATCTTCAGGGTAGGCAACTCCTTCAAAAGTATTTTTGTCTCCCATGTCAGATGGGGTCAACTCTTAATGGGGTCAACTCTTAACGGAAAGAATTTGCTCCTGAGGAGCAAATTCTTTCCTTTAAGAGTTGACCCCTTTTGCCGTGGGACAAAGTTTATAGAAAAGCGAACAGGAAGTCCCGAAAGTTGTCTCCCTTTGAAAAATGGCAGAAAATCTGTCAGGTGTTCCCATTCCCCTTAAGGGTTATCTTTTCCTATTTCTGCATGAAAAACATATGTGTGTACTTGTTATACTAACCTCATCCACAACATACGTTTTTAACAAGAAATACGGAAAATTATCAGTTACTCATCCGCGACTCCGCGTTACTCCAACTTACTTGTGAAGAAATAGATTGGCTGCAAAATTGGAAGCAAAGTCTCCAAAATGACCTTTACAGTGTTGACGGGGATGTTAAACCTCAAATCAAACAAACAAACAAAACAAGATAAGGTGTGTGTGTTCGAGCTTTAAATCCCACCAACAACTAAGGTCATACAGAGACAGCACCTGGGTTTAAAGACTCATCCGAAAGTCTGGAGAAGCCAGGAATCAAACACCTGAAGCCTGGTTTAGGGGAGTGGCTTAACCACGGAGAATTCTAACCAGATAAGGAGGAGAAACAAGGATAATGAAGGGGAATAGTGACATCTTCAGGGGAGACAACACCATCAAAAGTATTTCTGTCTCCCATGTCAGATGGGGTCAACTCTTAAAGGAATGAATTTGCTCCTGAGGAGCAAATTTTTTTCTTTTAAGAGTTGATCCCTTTTGCCATGGGACAAAGTTTATAGAAAAGCGAACAGGAAGTCCCGAAAGTTGTCTCCCTTTGAAAAATGGCAGAAAATCTGTCAGGTGTTCCCATTCCCCTTAGGGGTTATCTTTTCCTATTTGTGCATGAAAAACGTATGTGTGTACTTGTTATACTCACCTCATCCACAACATATGTTTTTTACAAGAAATAAGGAAAATTGTCAGTAACTCATCCGCGTTACTCCCACTTACATGTGAAGAAATAGATTGGCTGCATGATGCTTCCACCCAGAGCTGAAACCCACCGCACACGAGTACTGGTAAACCACTTAGAGGATCTATGCCTGCCCAGGCAAAGCGGTGCGAGTCGGACCGTCCATGCTTATAAACCCTATTGGTTACATTGGGAGACAGAGCTTGATTTGTCATTTCATCACAATGTCGGGTAAAAGTCCCACAAAATTGGAAGCAACGTCTCCAAAATGACCTTTACAGTGTTGACGGGGACGTTAAACCTCAAATCAAACAAACAAACAAAACATTATGAGGTGTGTGTGTTTGAGCTTTAAATCCCACCAACAACTAAGGTCATACAGAGACAGGACCTGGGTTTAAAGACTCATCCGAAAGTCTGGAGAAGCCAGGAATCAAACACCTGACCCCTGGTTAAAGAGGGGAGTGGCTTAACCACGGAGGATTCTAACCAGATAAGGAGGAGAAACAAGGTTAATTAAGGGGAATAGTGACATCTTCAGGGGAGGCAACTCCTTCAAAAGTATTTTTGTCTCCCATGTCAGATGTGGTCAACTCTTAAAGGAAAGAATTTGCTCCTGAGGAGCAAATTCTTTCCTTTAAGAGTTGATTCCTTTTGCCATTGGACAAAGTTTATAGAAAAGCGAACAGGAAGTCCCGAAAGTTGTCTCCCTTTGAAAAATGGCAGAAAAATCTGTAAGGTGTATCCATTCCCCTTAAGGGTTATCTTTTCCTATTTCTGCATGAAAACGTATTTGGGTACTTTTTAGAAATTGTCTCATCCACAACATATGTTTTTAACAAGAAATAAGGACAATTATTCCTTACACATCCACATTATTCCATCTTACTTTGAGCTATAGTAATCGCAGATAAGATTGACTTGGCGGAGCTATTCAGGTTTTATCAATATATGTCAAATTCGCTTAGTCCACCAGTAGTTTCGGTAGAGTGCCTTTCGCACGCTTTCTGCGAGCGAAACAAATGGCCATATACACCACAGTTTGTGTTACAGTTGAATTCACACAATCAAGTGACTTGGTTTACCTTTTTGTTAACAGACCATTTCAAAGTCAGACACAAACGATAGCTCCGCCTAGTCAATCTTATCTGCGACTACTATACAGTTACATGTACTAAACTTTCTAACCACTTCAGTAGGCAGCAGATGTACATGTATGCTGTTTTAGGTTTAAACTTCTCATCATGTTAAAAGTCAATATAATGAAGACCCCTCTAAACCCCACTTTATGGGTTTACAGGGGAATATATTATTTTTCTTATTTCTGCTCCAAGACATAGGTTGTGGGTACTCGTTAGAACCACGGTTCTAACGAGCACCTACTGGTACAAACTATGTTTGCAGCATAAATAAGAAAAATATCACAGATTTTCATCACAAAAGTAACCATTTTGGAGGTATGAAAAAAATTCACTATGCACACGGATGTGTTCTTGTAATGTGTTTGTTTTCTCAACATACAGCACAGCTCCTATTTTCTCAGAATTCTGTTTCTGGAGGCTCCCGATAAGGAGTTCTGAGCATAACTTGGGGAAAGTATGTTCTTTTTCTCCATTAAAACATGTGAGTTCTTGTTAGGATTGCCTTATTGAGATTGGTCAATATCAGTATTGAATTATGAACTATTAACCTTTAAAGTGCCACAAGAAAAAAAATCTGAAAATGTTGTCTGTTTATGTCGACTGCTGCACCTTCTTGCAAACTTTTTAAAAATACTTTTGCAGAAAGGCAAACATTGTGGACCTTAATCAGACTGCTTCTACTGATCGAGATCCTAGCTCTTTGAAAGTAACTAGCAGACAACAAAGCAGACGGCAACTGTTGTGATTGGCAACTTTAGGGGAATGGGAACACCTGGCAGATTTTTTCCCCATTTTACAAAGGGAGACAAATTTCGGGACTTCTTTTCACTTTTCTATAAGCCCTGTCCCACTGAAAAAGGGTCTACCCTTAAAGGAAAGAATTTGCTCGTCAGGAGTAAATTCTTTCCTCTAAGAGTTGACCCCTATTGACATGGGAGACAAAAATACTTTTGCTGCAGTTGCCTCCCCTGAAGGTGTTCCCATTCCCCTTAAGAGTTAAACAACAACAACAACAACAAAAAAAACATTCCTGGAAGCTCATAATATTTTTCAGAGTTGTATATGAACCATTTGTGGTAACATCCTCCTGCCTAGATGCTGCTTCTAAGAAACTGGTACGACAACAACTCTGTATTCTCGGAGGTCACATGACCGGTGAATGGTCCAATGACTGTTCTTTAGTTGTTATGAACAGAATCAGTGTCACAATAAAAGTAAGTGCACACAGACACCTAGCAGTTGACATTCCTAGGGCAATTAAATCCTTAATGAACATAAAAATGGAAAACCCACTATTAAAAAGAAAAACGTATAGAGAAATGTTCCATAGTAATGTTTCCAAAAGAGGACTGCTCTTAAAGGAAAGAATTTGCTTCCTCTTGGAGCAGATTCTCTCCTATAAGAATCTGCCCCATTATAAAGCAGGTAATTTGCTTGTGTCACATAATAATGGCTGCAATGGAAGGTCTGGTGGTTGTTCTCCAGGTAACCTGATTTTTGCCCATATAATCTGATTAACAATGGGCTTGATATACATTGTACCTTGGGGTGGTTGGGTGAGGCAAAGGTGACATGTATCTTGCATCACTGGAGCGTCCAACTAATATTGGCTTACATGTGGGCAAGACCTGCTACAGCAGGTAAGGGTAGAGGGGGAATGTTGTTATTTCTTCTGTTTCTACACTTCCATTCATTTTCCTATTTCTCTTCTTTCCCTCACTTTCATCTCCTCTACTATCTCTTTTTGTCGCGCCTGCTATTAGCATGGCGCAATATAGGTGCCCGGTTTTCCGTCCGTTCGTTCGTCAGTTTGTCAAGGTGTCAACATTTGCGACCACCCTAGAGTTCACCCTAAGGTTCAAGTTTATTTCTCAAGAACTCTCAAGAACTATAAGAGCTTCATATTTGACCTTAACCTCTATTTCGTGGTTCACTGACTAAATGTAAAATATTGCGACCACCCTAGGGGTTCACCCTAATGGTCAAGTTTATTTCTCAAGAACTATAAGAGCTTTATTTATGATACTTGGTACAAACTTGGGTCTGGGGGTGGTAACTTAAATGCAAGCATCCATATTTGACCTTGACTATATTTCATGGTTCACTGACTTTGTAAAATATTGCGACCACCCTAGCGTTCACCCTAATGGTCAAGTTTATTTCTCAAGAACTTTTAGAGCTTCATTAATGATATTTGGTTCAAACTTGAATCTGGGGATGGCAACTTAAATGCAAGCATCCATATTTGACCTTGACCAAAATTTAATGGTTCACTAACTTTGTACTGCCCCCGCCCATAGAGGCTTGAAGAAATATATGGGCTGCACGATGCTTCCACACAGAGCTGAATCCGGTCCGCACACTAGTACTGGTAAACCGCTTAGAGGATCTAAGCCTGTCAAGGAACTGCGGTGCGAGGCGGACTGCCCATGCTAATAAACCCTATTGGTTTCATTGGGCGACAGGGCTTGAGATGTCATTTCATCTCAATGTCGGGTAAAAGTCCCACAAAATTGGAAGCAACGTCTCCAAAATGACCTTTACAGTGTTGACGGGGACGTTAAACCTCAAATCAAAGAAACAAACAAAATCACTGACTTTGTAAAATATTGGGACCACCCTAGTGTTCACCCTAATGGTTAAATTCATTTCTCAAGAATTATTACAGCTTCATTAATGATACGTAGTACAAGCTTACATTTAAGAATGGAAACTTTTATGCAAGCATCTATGTTTGACCTTGACCTACATATCATGGTCAGGTGACTTCGCACCCCCACAGGCGCGACATAGCCTTAGGGGGAATTCTTGTTCTCTGGGAGATGACACAAAATGACCTACAATGGTTAATGTGTCATTAAACCCATACAATCAGTCAATACATTGTAGCTGCAATAATCTTGAAGGGACCATAAATCCCAAATGAAAAAAGGAAAAAAAAACAGGAAGAAAACCATCTTCTGTGATCCTACTTAAACATACTCTTTATTGACTATGTCATAGTCTCTATTCGTTAAGTTTTACATTCTTTTGGTTGATACGCACAATAAGATGGCTGCCAATTGGACAAACTTTAAAGTAGGTCTACTTAGAAAAAGAATAATTATCAATGTAGAATATGCTGTACCATCATCAACAGATTTTTGATTAACATGCAGGTACGGGGGCAACGTCCACATAAGTGGGCCCCCTTCCAGGTAGCTGGCTTGCTGCACGCATGGCAGATCTTACACCAGATCTCCAGGCTTGTCTATCATGAGGATCGATAGCAGAAAGCTTCCATTCTCTGCAATCTCTTTCTGTTAGCTGCTTTCCACCTACCTGTATGTCACAGGCAGTCTTGACTGCACCGTTGGAGCATTTCACATGTCCATACCAGCGAAGCCTTCTCTCTTTCAGGATGAGGTCCAGGTCCTCAATGCCAAGACGCTCAAGTAACTCACTGGACCTGATGATGACAGTGTCCTGTGGCTTGACATTGCAGATCTGTCTGATCATTGCCCTGTCATTTCGCTGTAGACGTTGGAGGTTTGGCTTTGTCAATGGCCATTTCTCACTGGCATGGAGCATTGCGCTCCGCACACAAGAGCTATACACACGGCCACGTGTCTTGAACGAGAGGTGGCGTTAAGAGAGAACTGGTAGCAACTCCTTGAATTTCTTCCAGGCTGTTTTCACACGTGATGTAGTTGAAAGGTCGCAACCACCTGCTGCAGAGAGCATAATCACCTAGGTAGCAAAAGGAAGCTACAACCTCCAGCTTGTCGGATCTGACTTGGACTTCCCTCTGTGGTCTGCCATCTAAGGGGCGTGCAGTTCCTTGGCATTGTGTACACCTGTAATCATGGTCCTCTATCAAGCGTTTGAGCCCACTGCATTTCTTGTGCACCCAGAACTTGCAGCCATTACAAAAGATACTGTTGCTGCCCACTCCAGTGCGACATACAGCGCATGGGAACTGGCCTGTACTCTGCAAGAGGTCCATCCCTGTACCACAGATCATGATCTTTGTCTTTCCTGCATTCACTCTCAGCCCTTTCGCCTCCATTGCGTCTTTCCAAGTTAAGAGCCTCCTGACACATTCCTCAAGGGATTCAGCTATGATGACAAGGTCATCAGCATACAGGTCCTCCCAGGGGACTCCAGAGTGGAAGTCGCATGACAAGGCATCAAGCACAGTGATGAAAAGCAGTGGGCTGAGAACAGAGCCTTGATGAACACCCACCTTCACCTCGAATTCTTCACTGTAACCATCACCAACGCGGACACGGCTCCGAGCATTAGCATACATCCCTTGGACCAGTTTCACAATCCACTCGTCCACTCCAAGTTTTCTTAGTGCCCACCAGATGACTTTCCGAGGCACTCGGTCAAATGCCTTCTCCAGGTCTACAAAAGCCATGTAGAGTCTCCTGTTGGCCGCCAGATACTTCTCTTGCAGCTGCTGTACAACAAAAATTGTGTCTGTTGTGCCTCTTCCTGGGACGAAGCCAAACTGGGAATCGTCAATGGACACCAACTGCCTAATGAGGCCATCCACCAAGCCGGAATAGCACACAGTACAGATCCCCTTCCAAATGGGCTATTCTTAAGGGGAATGGAAACACCTAGCAGAAGTTTCCGCCATTTTTCAAAAGGAGACAACTTTTGGGACTTCCTGGAAAGAATTTTCTCCTCAGTTCTTTAACAGTTGACCCATTTTGACATGGGAGACAAAATTCTTTTGCAGGAGTTGCCTCCCCTTAAGGTGCTCTCATTCCCCTTGAAGCTAAGACTTGGCTTCTAGAGAAGCCATCTGATCCAAATCTTCAATTGGGAGTTATAGGAATAAATTATATCAAGTAATTTGATTGGTTGATAGTCAAAAATGGGTGGGGCAAAGTAAATTTGTTCAGCAGTACAAAGGTTAGGAGTTATAGAGTTTATTTATCAGCCCTTTTTAGAAATGGGATTTATAAACCGAGGGAGGTTTATGATCCGATAAAGAAACCAGTATGCTTGCACATGAGTTTCTTTGTCAGCTGTTCTACCTCCCGAGGTTTATAAATCCCATATTAAAAATGTGCAGATATTACATTCATTAGGGCCCCGCACTGAAAGTGTGGGTGCCCTATAGTAATCACTCTGTCCGTCTGTCTGTCTGTCTGTCTGTCCGTCTGTCCGTCCACAAATTTTCCTACTCCTCCGATAGCGCTGCCGGGGCCCTAGTCAGTTTCACTGACAGCTCTAGTTTTGATAGAGCTCACGGATCATTTTAATTCTTAGTTCAGTTCCCTCTTAACACACAGTACATGCAAATGGTAGTGGGCCCAGTGACAAGAACAGCACGTTGACATGAATTAAACTTTCCTGTGTCCAAATATAACCATTGCATTGGAAAAGTAGGACTGGCTACAGAGAAATATTTCCTTAGAGGAAAAAAATCTTCCTAGGCCAGAGGTGATTATTATTTTTAATTCATTGAGAAATAGAGGACATTTTACTTTTTTGAGGTGGATACCTAAAATATTTCATCGAGTGTGTTGAAAACATCCAAATTTTCTTGAGTGCGAAGCACGAGTGAAAGTTCGGATGTTTTCAACACACAAGATGAAATATTTTTATGCTCCCCGAAGGGGGAGCCATATAGTCGCCGCTTTGTCCATCCATCCGTCCGTCCATCCGTCCGTCACGCTCTATATCTCTAAAAGTATTTAAATGAAACTTGATATACTGATAGAGGGCGATGAGGGGAATCGTAAAATACAAGAACCATAACCCTGTCACCAGTATTTATGGAGTTACTTCCCTTCTTAACTATTTCAATGAAAAGATTGTCCGGAGCATATCTCTGAAAGTATAGAAGGGATTTAAGTGAAACTTGATGCATTGATAGATGGCCAGCAGAGGAAGTGCAGAGTGCAAGAACTGTAACTCTATCACAAGTAATTACAGAGTTATTTCCCTTTTTTAGTTTTTGCTATATTAAGCTTGTCCGGAGCATATCTCTAAAAGTTTTAAAGGTAATTTAGTGAAACTTGATACACTGATAGGGGGCTATGAGAGAAATCGCAGAATGCAAGAAGCCGAACCCTACCAACAGTATTTACGGAGTTACTTCCCTTTCTAATTAGGGCCCCACACAGTATAATGGGTGCCCTAATCTCCTTGTCAGTCAGTTTCAAATCTAAACCAAAACATTTAACTGGATATAACTTCAAAAGTATTATCCCTACTCCCATGAAACTTCACACTCATACTAACAATCACAAGACCTACATTCTGACGAACCATATTGCTTTTGTCCGTGTGTTTGTCACGCCTTAACCAAAAAACTTAACCTCGGTCATAACTTCAAAAGTATTTGCCCTACTCTCATGAAACTGCACACACTTACTTACTATCACAAGACCTACATTCTGACAAAGGGCCATACCTATATTGCTTTTCGGTGTGTGTTTGTCAGGCCATAACCAAACAACTTAAACTCGGTCAAAATTTTAAAAGTATTTATCCTACTCTCATGAAACTTCACATACATACTTACCATCACAAAACCTACATTCTGACAAAGGGCCATAATTATGTTGCTTATTTTCACTGATTTTATCCCCTTTTTCAAAAATATCTCCTGTTATTTCATAACCATGGGTAATAGGGCTTTCATATTTCACATATGTATTCCTTGTGACATTCTTCATTGAAAATCACTTACTAGGGAACACAAAACTGAGTTTCTTTGTCTTATGGTTTAAGATTTACATGCCCTTGCACGGAAGGGGCCTTACATTCCTCCTTATTTTTGCAGTCTTTGTTGAAAATCACTAACTAGGGAATTCTTAGACTTTAGGTTAAACCCATTTGGTACCGGAAACCCCAAAAGGGGTAAGTGGCAAACAGTGCAGGCCCAGATCAGACGCCACGAAACTCGTGTTTGTCACGCCTTAACCTGGCCCTACTCTTATGAAACTTCACACACATACTTACCATCACAAGACCTACATTCTGACAAAGGAGAATAACTTGTGTGTTTGTCACACCTAAACCAAAAACCTTAACCTCGGTGATAACTTCAAAAGTATTTTGTCTACTCTCATGAAACAGCACACACATAATTACCATCACAAGACCTACATCCTGACAAATTGCATTTGGGTGTGTGTTTGTCAGGCCATACCCAAGCAACTTAAACTCCGGTCAAAATTTTAAAAGTATTTGTCCTACTCTCATGAAACTTCACACACATATTTACATTACAAAAACCTACAATCTGACAAAGGGCCATTACTATATTGCTTTTTTTCACTAATCATCTCCCCTTTTTTTCAAAAAATATCACCTGTTATTTCATAACCATGGGTGATAGGGCTTTCATGTTTCACATGTGTATTCCTTGTGACATTTTCCATTGAAAATCACTTACTAGGGAACACAATATTGAGTTTCTTAGCCTTATGGTTTAAGATTTACAGGTCCTTGCAGGGAAGGGGCCTTACATTTCTCATTTTTTTGCATTCTTTGTTGAAAATCACTACCTAGTTTCTTTATTTGTACTCCAAATATCAGCTGAGGGTACTCATTAGAACCTCCCCATTCAGACGATTCTAACGAGTACCCATAACCGTTGTCTTCAAACAAATCTTATCAAACTTCAAAGTGTATAGGATCATTTCACTAAAATAACCCTCCTACTATTGTGCATCTTCGGGGAGCATCCCTCGGTTTCACCGATGCTCTTGTTGGTATCAGCCAATACAAAAGTAAATTTTCTTTTTATTTTATAATTTTATGTGGATATTTACGGTAATTGATAGTATTGTATGTCACAATTTTGCCTGGCTATGATATCATGAATGTCATTTTCAAAACCGATCACCATTTTGAATATAGCATTTTTACATTTCAAAGAGTGCTTTTCAAGGTATTTTTTGGAATAATTTTATAGATAACATGAGTTTGGCTAGAAAAGTAGTTCGGGGTGCTACTGTGAAAATAACATGCTCATGTTATTTTTCACACTGTGAATATATCATTCATATTTTCACACTGTGAACATATCACTTTTATTTGTTTCAGATATACATTGATTTCACATTGTTTATTTGTTTCAGATATACATTGATTTCACATTGTTTATTTGTTTCAGATATACATTGATTTCACTGCTATTTATATAATAAATCATGGTATTTCTTGGTTATGTATGTAATATATAGAGGATTTTACATGAGTGTTCATGTATTATTGAATTTATTAAACGAGTTGAGGAAAAAGGATAAAATGAGATGCTTTGCCGAGCATTTTATCCCTTTTCCTCAACGAGTTTAATAAATTCAATAATACATGAGCATGAATGCAAGATTCTATTTATCATATGACATTAAAACGCAATTTATTCTCGATTGTTTTTAAAAATATCAATATTCCGCCATTACACCTCAACCTCGTTATAACACGGAACTCCGGGTCCAACCAACGGACCGTGTTAGTTAACCGAATCGTGTTATAAACGCCGACCGTATTTGTCACAGATCAACCATTGACACAATGGTGATCAATAGTTACCCAAACAAGATGATGTGCGGTCCGGTTAATGACCGTATTCCCCGACTAAAATGTGTTTAGAACTAATCAATGGCAGTCAGCCTCGATAGCGCAGTGGTTAGCGCGTTCGACTCATGATCGAAAGGTTGTGCGTTCGAATCCGGCCCCCGGTATCGAGGTGTGTCCTTGGGCAAGACACGTAATGACACTGCCCCACTCCACCCAGGTGTAAATGGGTAGCAGTGGTGTAAAGCCACTGCCTCTCTCGCGCGTGCGCGTGAAAACACCCGGAATGAGTGTTCGAGAGCGATTCAATAAGCTTGAAGCTTTCATCGCAATCGAACTAAAATAAATTAGTATAAACTAATCAATGGCAGTAAATACAATGGCCCTTCAAGTCAAACAAGTCACTTTAATCGAAACCAGCTGATAAACCATGTTTTATATCCAGAAATCATCCGATCTGACAGCGAGTATGACGCCATTTTGATAGCTGGTTCCCGGCTAATTTTGTTGTAACTGAGCATCCGGAACCATACCGAACTACAGTACCGTTAATACATTTCAATGGTGAACCGATTAGGGTTCGGAACCGGACAATGATCAATGCTTACAAGAAATTTAAATTACTTCCCTTGAAATGACTTACCCTTATTATTTTAGCCATTTGAAACGATTTTTAATGGCGCACATGGCCTTTGAATGATTTTCTTACCGCGAAAATCGATCTTGAATATGTTTTATCATTTGCTTTTAAGATTGAATAAATTGACTTTCTTTTACATGCGGCTCTAGAAAATGAGTTTTATTGCAGTTGACCTATCACATTGTCGGCATCCATGTTTAAAATTTCTGCTGAGCAGTGATCCTTAACAGAGCGTGATAAATAATTTTTTTCCGGTTGCGTAACTGAATTCTTTAATCTCTTTATTTCACTAAGCCAACACTTTTGATTGTGCCGATGGCAGTTCATGTTTATCATACGTGTCAAGCTAAACAAGTTTATACACTGTATATTCAACTCTGCTGGAGGCCTGCAATAAATATCAAAAAGTACCGTTATAAACCGTGTTAGCTACCGTGTTAGCTACCGTATTACCGCAGTCAAAAGTGAGAGGAAAATGAAGTTGTTGTGCTTAAAACCTGATACAGTCCTTGGATAATATTTATAAATGTTGGTTGGGGAAAATTTGGGGTCCAAACCAAAACCGTGTTATATCCGAATTCGTGCTCTAACCAATCGTACTATAACAAGGTCCAGGTGTAGTAAATGCGACGTCGTTAAGGACGTCGTACATGTAACATTACGGGACGTATCTAGCTAATTTGCATATTTAATCCACTAGTGGATTATCGAAAATATTACATGGCGTTATTACACTCTCAGACGCGATGTCATATGATAAATTATCTTATTATAATACAGGTGATATGTGCTCTAGTCTCTTTAAAGTCTATTGTCCTGCCTGGTTACCTGGAGCAGTATGTAAAACACTTACAGGGCACTAGTGAGAAACCGGATCCTACTGCGTAAGTTTTCAAACCAGAGTAAGAGAGATATTGACCGTTAAGATACAAATCACAACAATTGTCATCTGGTTTCTTGTCTGCTGGTTACTTTATAAATCATATTTGCAAACATTGAGGACCCGGATCAGACTGTTCCTAGAGGAGCAGTCTGATCCGGGTCCCCAATGTTTGCCTGTTTGCAAAAAATGGGTTACAAAAGTTTAACAAGAAATGCAGTAGCCGACATAAACAGACAACATTTTCAGATGCAGTTTTTCTTGGAATCTAAAGGATTAAACCATTTATCATTATGGCTGACATTCATGATTTTAAGCAGTAGCATTATTTCATCCCATTATTATATTAATAACACATTCTGTCAGTCTTTGCTGTGACAGGCATTTTCAGAGGCTCTGACTTTCACCGCCATAGAAATATGTGTTCACACAAAGCATAGAATGACTTGTGCTCATTCTTTGGCATTTGCACATAGTTTCTGTCAATACAGAGCTAATTAATATTTTTAGAACATTTTCCCGCATATGATTGAATACATGTTTTGTTTTGTTTGATCTGAAGTTTAACGTCCCGACAACACTGTATAGGTCCTTTTTGAGATGTTGCTTCCAATTTTGTGGGACTTTTACCCGCCATTAAAATGAAATGACATCTCAAGCCCTGTCGCCTAGTGAAACTAATTGGGTTGATAAGCATGGACAGGCCGACTCCCACCGCTTTTCCTGGTCAGGCTTAGATCCTCTAAGCAGTTTATCAGTACTCTTTCCAGTCTGTTTCAGCTCTGCATGGAATCATCATGCACCCCGTCTATTTTGTCAAGCCCATCAAGAAAACACGCCTATATAACTTTGACCCCCTTGAACCCCACTTTTATATAGTAAAACTGGGGTTTCCGGGGGTATACCTTATTTTTCTTATTTCTGCTCTAAAATATAGATTGTAGGTACTTGTTAGAACCGCCTCGATGAGGCGGTTCTAACGAGTGCCCAAAATCTATATTTTGAGCAGAAATAAGAAAATATCACAATTTTTCATCTTAAAATTTTCATTTTTTTGGTGATAAGGTGGCAATATATTTGTATAGGCGTGTTTGCGTAATGCCCAATGGGCAGGGACAATGAAAACATGTAAGAATCAAAATACTGACAGCTCTGGTGAGTCACATCACATAAACAAGTCCATGAAATGAACACCCCTGTAAAATGCACTTTATACCGAGAAAACTATTCGTCTCATTTCAGTGCCTTTGGCAGTTTGATTTTATTTTATTTAGTTGCGGAATATATTGACCCATTTTCTACGGGAAACTTCTAAACAGAATAATGGCAAACAGTGCAGGCTCAGACCAGACTTTACACTTATCTTGCTGTTCACGACAACCCCTATCTTTGCAAACAGTATAGATCCAGATCAGATGGCTTCTGAAGAAGCCGTCTGATCAGGATCTACACTGTTTGGTATTCAGTTTATGAATTTGTAGCAATAAATTACATCAAGTAATTTGATTGGTTGATAGACAGAAATTGGTATGGCTTAAATGAATATTCAGCAAGATAAGGGTTAAAACAGATCCTGAAGAATGTGGTGTCTGATCAGGGCCTACACTGTTGGCCAGAAGTTCAGCCATTTTCCAAATAAATTTTCAAGATAACAAAATCTAACACCTCTTAATTTTAAAATGTACTCCTGCTATATATAAGGTGAAAGATTCCATCCTGTACAAGTAGAGGATCTTACATGACTGTTCATGTATTATTCATAATTGTATTTATTTAACAAGATGAGGAAAAGAGATAAATTGCAAGGCTTTGCCGAGCATTTTATCCCTTTTCTTCAACGAGTTTAATGAATTCAATAATACATGAGCACGAATACAAGATTCTATTTATCAAATGGCATTTAAAAAACATTTTATTCACAATTTTTTAACAAAAATGTCAATATTCCAACATTTGCAAACGTGACATCGTTATGGACATTGTATGTGTAACCTTATGGGGCATATGTAACTAATTTGCATATTTAATCCACTTGTGGATTACCAAATTTAATACACTGTGTAATTACATTCTCAGACCCGACATCATATGATAAAAATCAGTTCATTACGAAAACGCACCTATACAAATACATTGTAAACTTTACCGCCGGTAAGATAAAAAATTGAGATATTTTCCTTATTTCTCCTCAAAATATAGATTTTGGTTACTCGTTAGAAACGCCTCGGTTCTAAGGAGTACCCACAACCTATATTTTAGAGCAGAAATAAGAAAAATAAGGTTTACCCCTGTAAACCCCAGTTTTACTTTATAAAAGTGGGGTTCAAGCGGGTCAAAATTATATAGGCGTATTTTCGTGATGTAAGTAATTGTTATTGTTGAAAACTTAACAGATACACCCCTGAGCTTGCTGAAACACAGCTGGACCCTTCTGAAGTATCCTTTGCCCCTGACAGCAGAAGGAAGACTTTATTTCAAGGAATGAAATTTGTATTCTTGAGCCAGAAGCAGGTAAACATTATGCAAACTTCAGTGGATTGAACATCTTTAGGGCTATGAATATAAGAATCTTACATGTAATTTGATTGTTGTCAGTCAGAAATGGGTCAGGTTTATTAATATATATATTCAGCAGGTTTTGGGTTAAGAATGTTGACTGGGCCTTAAACTTCTAAACAACATGTGAAAATGGCCCGTATGGCATATGCAAACAATGCTCCAGACAAGGTGACTTTTTCATCCAAAAGGTACTCATACTTTTCTTATTTCTGCATGAAAACATATGAGTACCAACAACATACATTTTTATGCAGAAATAAGAAAAACCCAAGGTGCTTCTAATGAGTACCAACAACATGAGACCGGCCCCGATAGCTCAGTTGGTAGAGTGTCCGCTCCGGGGAACGGGAGGTCTCGGGTTCGATCCCGGGCCGCGACATACCAAAGTCGTTAAAAATGGTACTAGCTGCTCCTCGTTTGGCACTCAGATTTACGGGGTAGAGCTAGGACTGGTCGATCCAGTGTCAGGATAATGTGACTGGGTGTGGTATCATGTAATGTGTCTGGGACATGATACTTCAGTGAGGCAGCACTATAAACGTGAGCATTGAGCTCCCTGTCGCAACCAGACACCGTCGTGATATGACTGAAAAATTGTTGAAAGCGACGTTAAACCCGAATTCACTCACACCAACAACATGAGTTTTTGTGCAGAAATACAAAAAATAATATGTGGATACCCCCTTTTATCTAGGGCTATTGGCCCAGGTTTAAAACTTTCTTCATGCAGTGTAGAAAATAAACTGTGGTTCAGTAATATGTATGTCTGATTGGTGATCAGGAGGCTGTGGGATCAAAATGATCTAAGAAGGGTAATCCCTTGGAAGCATGGAATACACTACAGAACTGAAAAGTGTAGAGTGTGGAAGTTTTTCTGGGCCAGACTAGCTAGTTTCGGCCTACCTCATCAGTGACCCTCAATTATTTTCAAAATTCCACAGTGGAATCAGTGATCCCAAATGACTAGAAAATATATTCTTGAACACAAGACAAGGAAATCCGTGATTTTACCATGGGATAGAAATTTATGTTCTGACCCTGGTGTTCCGACCCAGGCAACTAACATAAATGCGCTTCAATTCTATTCAACTGCCGGAACTACTTCCGCACTGCTTTTATTTTGTAAACAATATACATGTGCGAGCTTTCAAAACTAACCAGAGGTGTTGTGCAAGAAAAATAATCCAATATGGGGTTCTGTTGTAGATGTGCGTTTCCAACCTACGGGATGACCATGCTGAGCGGAACCTCGGCGTAGCCTCGGTTCCGCTCAGCACGGTCATCCCTCGGGTTGGAAACGCTCATCTACAACAGAACCCCATATCAGATTCTTATAATCTACACTATGATGAAAAGCAGGTAGACTTTTTATGACTGCCACACATTCTTTTAAGACCAGCTGTAGCGAAGTTTAATATGTTCTAAGACAGAGCCAGGGTAATCCTTTTGAAGCATGTTATACATTATAGAAATGAACAATGTAGAGGTGTACAGTCCAACCTGTGTTAAGCAAGCACCTAGGGATGTTGAAAATATGCTTGCTTAAGACAGGTGCTTGCTTAATACAGGTTTTGTTTGTATTGGAGTTCAATGGCCCAGTCAACACTAATTAGGTCATTTTTGAGCCAGTCAGTTTACCTATCCACACTTTTCCTGGGCAGGCTTATTCGTAAGCGTTTAACCAGTACAGTGCACATTCTTTCGCCAGAAACTGACAACTGCCCTTCTTGAATCAGCGGAAGGGAGAGAATGACCGTAGAAAAGATTTCATGATCTATCTCCACGAAAGAATGTTGCCGACCCCGGCAGGTATTGAACCCGCATCCTCCTGATCACCAGTCAGTCGTGCATCTGACTGAGCTACCGAGGCCGGCCGCTTAATACAGGTTAATCTTAATGCATTTACTTTTTTGGGGAACTAAATGCATGCTGGTTTAAGACAGGTTGCTTGCTTAATAGAGGTGGCTACTATGACAGGTTCGACTGTGCCTGTTTTTCTGGTCCAGACTAGCTAGTTTCGGCCAATTAAGCCTCATCAGTGACCCTCAAACGTTTTCATACCCTTCTTGGCCTGGAAATATTCACATGTGGAGATCGATTGTGAAATATTTTATATGGCTGTTTTCTCCCTTCTACTGATTTAAGAAGGGCATTTGTCAGTTGCTAGTGAAAGAATGTGCATGTTACCGGTTAACCAGTCACATATTAGCCACCCAGGAAAAGTATGATTAGATAAACGGACAGGCTCAATATGATCTAAATACAGTTGACTTCTGGGCTGTTAGATGCCAAACCAAAACTATAAAAAACAACAGGATACACTGATAAAAGGTATAAAAGCTACTTCACATTTTTAATGAAATTTTAGACAATTATAAATATCAATCTCTTAACCACTTCATGAAGCCAATTACCCTCTAACCCTTATCCTGCTAACATAACAACCTCAACTTTTACCAACAGTGTAGATCCTGATCAGATGGCTTCTTCAGAAGCCATCTGATTGGGATCAACACTGTGCCAAAAGTCTAGATCCTGATCAGATGGCTTCTGAAGCCATTTGATTTGGATCAACACTGTCATGCAGTTTGTAAATTGAATAAATATAATATATCATTTAATCTGATTGGCTGTTAGTCAGCAATGGGTGTGGCTAAATCAATTTATTCAGCAGGATGAGGGTTAAACTTTGTTTAAGCTCAAGAAATTGAACCAAGCAATAGAACTAGCAGGTGGGATAGCATTGTTGATGGAGACACCAGGGGATGATGGGATACTTGTTGAAGAGGGAACTGTCGTCATGCAGTGTCAGGAAGCTGACTTGTCTCCGAAGGCTGAGAAATGGGTGAAAAATGTGCAAAGTTTACTTGAGCGGTAAGATGTTTCTTATTAACCCTTGTCCTGCTAATCCCGGATATGCCTTATCTTTGAAACAATGTAGATCCAGATCAGATGGCTTCTGACGAAGCCATCTGATCAGGATCTACATTGTTTGCCATTCAGATTGTGAATTTGTTGCAATAATTTGCATCAAGTAATCTGATTGGTTGATAATTGGTAGTGGGTGTGGCATATATAAATATTCAGCAGGACAAGGGTTAAGATAACACAGCCGTATGGTTTAGTGTATTCTTTCTTATCTCCAAAATTGACGTTTTTCTGATGAAATTTTTCGGATGAAAAATAAAAATATTTTTTCTTAATTCTGCTCCAACCATAGATTGTGGGTGTTTGTTAGAGCAGAAATCAGAACAATTATATATACTCTGTAAACCCCAGTTTTGCCCACCTATGAATAATAATCAGCTCGAAATAAGTGAAATATAAGTATATAAAACGAACCACTTAATATATAGATAAAACTGGTTTATATAGGGGTATATATTATTTTGCTTATTTCTGCTCCAAAACATAGGTTGTGGGTACTCGTTAGAACCGCCTCAATGAGGCGGTTCTAACGAGTACTCACAACCTATGTTATGTGTTTAAATAAGAAAAATGTCACATTTTCATTAGAAATGTATCCATTTTGGGGATACGAAAGAATGCAATACGTCACACAGGTGTGTTATGGTAATGGTAATCGAAAAATCAGTGTATGAGCCATTAACCCTTATCTTGCTGAATATTCATTTAAGCCACACCCATTTCTGTCTATCAACCAATCAAATTACTTGATGTAATTTATTGCTACAAATTCATAAACTGAATGCCAAACAGTGTAGATCCTGATCAGATGGCTTCTTCAGAAGCCATCTGATCTGGAGCTACACTGTTTCCAAAGATAGGGGTTGTCGTGAACAGCATGATAAGAGTTAAAGCTGTACTGTTATATAGCAGAAATCCTTTTCAAAATTTATAGGATTAATGTTGAGCTATTCTTTAAAAATTTATTGAGAAAAAATGTTTGATCTTTTTGAAAAGGCAAAGGCCCTGATCAGGCCCCACAAACTGTGGTGTCTGATCCGGGGCCATGCTGTTTACCAATGACCTGTTTTGGGGATTCCTCTGTTAACACTTTTTTTTACCAGAAGCCCCAAAATGGTTCAGTGGCATACAGTGCAGGCCCAGATCTGATGCCACATAATGTGTTGTCTGATCAGGGCCTTCAGTGTTTGAAAAATTTCACCAATTTTCCAAATTACTTTTACAGATAAAATAACCTGACACCCCTAGATTTTGAAATGGACTCCTGCTGTGTATAAGGCAGAAGATTCCATTCTGTACAAAGTCGGTAAAGGGGGAGGGATTCACCTTCAGGGAAGGCATTTCTTTAGAAAAATATTTTTTTTTTTGTCTCCAATATCAGTAGGGGTCCACTGCTGAGGAGCAAACTCTTTATTGTCATTTGGGGAGGTAAATCATCATTTTTGCAGTCGCAAATTGCATTTCATGGTGAAACTGAATTGCTGTAAAATGAAATTGGGAATCATAAATCCCATGATTTATCTCCCCAAATGACAGTTTAAAATGAAAGTACACCACAACCTCATTATAACACGGTTCGTTATAACACAGTTTTGAATATAACACGGTTTAAAGAGAGATCCCCAAAATGTATAGTTTAAATAGAAAAATGACCATAAATGGTCATTTTCTGTATAATCTATACATTTTTGTTTGGATATACACCACAACCTCTTTAAAGCACTATTAATGGGGTCCCAAGCAGAAACCGTGTTAGTTAAACATCCGTGTTAGATCCCAACATAATGTATAGATTATATAGAAAAATGACCATTTATGGTCATTTTTCTATATAATCTATACATTTTTGGGATCCATATTGAAACCGTGTTATATCGAAATCGTGTTATAACAAACCGTGTTATAATGAGGTTTTGGTGTAACATGGTTGTGCAACTAACACCGTTTCTGCTTTGAACCCCAATAATAGTGTTATAGAGAGGTTGTGGTGTAGTCCCATGTTAATGCACTTAATTGTTTTATTCAACTGTCTAAATGTTAAGCATGTTAAGAAGACGACATTTTTCAAAATTTCTTCTTATTTTTCATTGAAAATTAGGCTTGAATTTACATGTGAATTGTCTGCTATTTTTGCTGAAAAATAATAATAAAAAAAATAGATTGTCGTCTATTGTAGAATTTTCTGCATTGCTTGAAGGTAAATATTTGCTCCTGTTTGCCTGTCATGATTCATATTTAGAGAATAATTATATTTAAAATTTTTGACCGTAAAACTGCAGATTTTCATTTGGGGAGGTAAATCTGCGGTTTTATGGTCGAAAATTTTGTTTTATGGCAACGCGTCTGCAGAGCACGCGTGAAAATTCGGATGTTTTCAACATACGAGATGAAATACTTTTGGTATCCGCTGAAAAAAAGTAAATTTTCTTTTTATGCCCCTGCATCGTATGATATCCGGGGGCATATAGTTTTTCGGTTTTCCATACGTGTGTATGTACAAAATCCTGTTAGACTCGGGTTAAGGTTTTTGGTCAGGGTAGAACTTGAGCTCATATTTTTCAAACCATGCAATGGATGTGGTTTATATTTAGTATGATGATAGATATGGGTCCAAAGTTTTATCCAGCAATACCCCCACACCTACCCATGGTCTCAAGGTCAAGGTCATGGACTTAGAAATTTTTAATGTTTAAGACTCAGGTTAAGGTTTTTGGTCAGGGTAGAACTTGAGCTCATATTTTTCAAACCATGCAATGGATGTGGTTTATATTTAGTATGATGATAGATATGGGTCCAAAGTTTTATCCAGCAATACCCCACACCTACCCATGGTCTCAAGGTCAAGGTCACGGACTTAGAAATTTTTAATGTTTAAGACTTTGGTTAAGGTTTTTTGTCCAGGTAGAACTTGAGCTCATATTTTTCAAACCATACAATGGATGTGGTTTATATTTAGTATGATGATAGATATGGGTCCAAAGTTTTATCCAGCAATACCCCCACACCTACCCATGGTCTCTAGGTCAAGGTCACAGACTTAGAAATTTTTAATGTTTAAGACCCAGGTTAAGGTAATTGTACCAGGTAGAATTCAAAACCATGTAATGAATTTGGTTCATATTTGGTATGATGATAGATATAGGTTCAAAGTTATATTCAGCAATACCCCCACCCATACCCATGACCTGAAGGTCAAGATCACATACTTAGAAATTTCTATTGTTTAAGAACCAGGTTAATGTATTTGTACCAGGTAGAAATTGAGCTCATATTTTCCAAACCATGCAATGAATTTGGTTCATGTTTGGTATTATGTAGGTTCAAAGTTTTATTCAGCATTGCCCCCACCCATACCCATGACCTCAAGGTCAAGGTCACATACTTAGAAAGTTCTAATGTTTAAGACTCAGGTTAAGGTATTTGTACCAGGTACAACCTGAACTTTTATAATTCATTTGGTTCATATTTGGTTTGATGATACATACAGGTCCAAAGTTCCATTTGTCATACGCCTACCTATGCCTATCACTTCAAGGTAAAGGTCACAGACTTAGAAATTTTTAAACATTATTTTTTTAAGAGTTCATATTTTGAAAACTATATGATGGGATTGGGTTTATATTTGGTATGATTATAGATACAGGTCCAACAAGACATACAGGTGTGCATGTGACCTCATTGTCAAGGTAAGGTCAAGGTCACAGCCATAGAAATTTTTAATTTTAAAGTATGTTAAGAGCTCATATTTTCCAAACCATATAATGGATTTGCTTCATATTTGGAAGGATGATAGATAGGGGTGTAACAATGCATCGATAGTTCGATGCATCGCGATAGGGACTGCCTCGAAAGCAATGCATCGATAGTACTTTGAACTATTATTTTTTTGCACGTGCAGTTGAGGCAGTCTAAAATTTTCCCGCATTTTTTAACAACAAAGCGTCAATGACAGTTTGCTCACACAGTTGTTGCATGCAACTTTTTTAAAAAACATGATACCTGTGCGACATGTGAAGGGTCAGGTCAGCCTGCGCAGTCATATATAAATGTTTGCTGTTTGAATGAGCCTTCCGTAGTATGGCTTCCGGGACAAATTTCATTTCCCTGTTCAATTTTGACAACATTTGCTGGATGCACAAGCTGATCTTTTGTATGAAGATATGTTTTTTTTTTGCTTTGTGCTGACCCATTTACATATATCAATGTATAATAAACAACGGTATAATGCAGTTTATCATGTTGTATATGCGACTCTTTCTACTTCAGACAAACAAGGTAGCTAATGAGTATTAGGACCAGACTGTTAAACTGCCCTTGTGGTCTCGTTAAAAATACTTCTTGAGAAATGCACAAAATGTGTATGCGCGTTCATTAAAGACTCAGATTATTCAACAAGTCTGCACAAATGCATTGATGATTTGTCATCAGTCAGCTGGTCAGACCGACAGGGATTTCAAAATTTCTAGAGTCCTAGCGGGAACCTTTAAGCTGTCTAAGTTTTAATTTTCTGCAATCATGCTGCAGGCTGGTGGGGCCTAATTGGCCGAAACTAGCTAGTCTGGCCCAGAAAACATATACACTCCATATTTTCAGATCTGTGGTGTATTCTTTGCTTCCAAAGGATAACCCTTTTATAGAACATATTTAGACAAAAGAAAAAAAAAAAGCATACAGCACAAGGCCCTGATACTTGGTCCTTGTCTATCAAGTACTTTCTTAATGTGATTCTGGACGTTTTGATGGTGGACAACCTGGTACAAACCGGCGTTTTTTTTTTCTTTTTTGTGAGTCTTTATTATTTTATTTTTGGTTGTCTTTCTTATTTTTGGGTCAGATAAACAGCAAATATTAAATATCTTGAGGGGATATTAAACGTGTTAAAACAAAACATTTCAAAACAGTCCAAATTCATGAGAACTTTAAATCATTATTGCTGCTTGACTTAGAGTTCTGGTGTGCAAAAACTTCACTCTCAATGTCCACATAGTGCCAAGATCTAGCCCTGTACATATTGCTAAATGAAAACGTCTAGCTTCTGATACTAACTTCAAATAAAAAAATGTATTTCAAGTTTTAATGTAGTTTGTTAGATTAATGTCGCCCTTAAATAGGTGCTAAAATGACCTGCTGTGATAACGTAATATTATGCAATGATTAAACCAGTTACCTTATTAACTGAATACACAGATAAATTTACCACATGCGGCAAACATCAAACAGTCCAATAAGGATCAGAATGTGTCAGTTTCAACAAACATTGCAAAGGTGTATGTGCATAGGTAACCATCACTGATAGGCATATATACTGCCTTAAAAGTTGGAAGCAGCACGGTTGGTCCTGCTGTAAGGTGGTGGGGATAAATAAAGTGCAGTCTCGAAATGACGTTTTTTTTTCTGAAATAGCCCGATGGAACGAATGCTGACATTCAAACACACAATAAACATACAATTTTAGGCCATTGCAATTTTCCTAACTCATTCTGTCACTCTTAGCCATTTTATGTGAGTCATATATCATCTAGGAATGATTTAAAAGAGTACCCGATACTATCACGATAGTATCGTGATAGTATGCCGCGATAGTGATAGTATCGTGATAGTAGTTTTCACGATAGCAATACTATCACGATAGTCAAAATTGGCCTCGATAGTCAGCCCTAATGATAGATAAAGGTAAAAAGTTTCATTCAACAATTATCCTGCCCTTGCCCAGGACCTCAAGGTCAAGGTCATGGACCTAGAAGTTTTTAATGTTAAAGTTTCAAGAGCTCATATTTTTCAAAATTGATGGATAGGGTTCATATGTGATATGAAAATAGTTATTTTTTCAAAGGCTGAATCGGCAATACCCCTACCTATGCCATTGACCTCAAGGACACTGTTCCAGGTGAGTTATGCAGTCCAATGACAGCTGTGGTTGCAACATGATTTTTTTTGGGACAGGTGGACCCTGGGCGGGGGCATCTGTGTCGTATTGACACATTTCTAGTTATTTAATAATTTATTAGGACACTTACGGTAATTGATCGATCTTATTGTACGTCACAATTTTGACCTGGCTATGACCTCACAACTGCCAGTTTCAAAACATAAACAGAAGTTCAAAGAGTGCTTTTCCAGGTATTTTACAGAATTATTTTGTCGAAAACATATGACTTTTGGCGAGAAAAAGTAGTCCCGGCTGCTACTGGGAAAATAACAAAGGTCATGTTATTTTTCATCGTGTGAAAATATCATTCTTTTCACAGTGTGAAAATATCATTTTTATTTGTTTCAGCTATGCATTAATTTCACTGCAAAGTATAAAATAAAAAGCCTTACTTTCTCTGAAAAAACAAACAAACAAGACAAAATGTTTTGAAATTGACCTCTGCTGTTCATGATTTACACTTGCAGTGTTTACTGATAATTTTGCAGGGAAGGTAAGCACTTGGTACAGGATGCTGAGATTGGATATGCAGTTCTGTACAGCTCTACTGAGAAACACTGTAACCCAGATTATATCCATGGTAAGAACCACTTTAAAATGTTTGGGGTGTTGATTGTTTGTCAGTCTACCCAAAGGTACTAAGCACATACATTAGGCACATTCTGATGTCTGTGGGACTATCACTGATAACCCTAAAATCCTAAAAGTTCTGACAGCTCTTCAAAAATTATAACAATTTTTTTCACAGTCCAGCAAGGAGTACAAAAGGTACAGACAGAATGGCAAACAGTGTAGACCCTGATCAGACTGCTCCTTGAGGAGCAGTCTGATCTGGGTCTGCACTGTTTGCTAAGGCCTATCTGTCCCAATACTTAGGATCATTAGGGTAGTACCAAATCCAGTTTTCGGCTATTTATAGCCATACTGTTCTTGTTGTCATGACATCAGAGTGTAAAGAGGTTTGTTTGTAAAACATAGACTGGGCTCCTGTGCTTGGACATTGACAAACAGTGTAGGCCCAGATCAGATGCCGCAGTCTATTTAAAATAGAAGTGAAGGCAATGATCAGAAATCGATACAATTAACCCACAGCTCCCATCAGAGACACCAAAGGGAAAGAAGCACAAACAGGCCCAGATCAGATGCCACAGTCTATTTAAAATAGAAGTGAAGGCAATGATCAGGAATCTATACAATTAACCCACAGCTCCCATCAGAGACACCAAAGGGAAAGAAACACAAACATGAAACAACTAGACCATAATGGAAACATCAATAACGGAAAGCCAAAATGACGTTTACTTTCCCACAAAATGGCCAATTGGCTATCCAAAACAAAATAATATAAGTGATACACACACTCAAAGACAAACCATAACAAAAATAAACTGTGACAAAAGAACCGCCTTTGAAACGAATTCCACTGTGGGGGGCTTAAATTGATTTTTCGTGGCTACAATCCTCGCCCTTATTTCCTTCGCGATTTAGACAAATAATTTGTTCTGTCCGCATGAAGAAGACGAGTAGATGTCTCCAAATTCAAAGCTGGAAGAGTCCACTTCAGAAACTCACAAAAACTTCATGGTCTCTTCTGTTCTATTGTTGATTTCTGTCCAAATTCTCTAGCTTCTTGAGTATGTTCATTACTTTTTATGTCCCCACATAGAAGGGGAGAGGGACATATTATTTTGGGTCTGGATCATGTTTTTTGTCCGTGTCAGCATCTGTATCTAGATCATTTTGAAAACGTTGCTTCCGATTTTGTGGGACTTTTTCCTGACATTGAGATGGAATGACATTTCAAACCCTACCACCCAAAGATACTGCTAGGGTATATAACAAAGGAACGGTCTCACTTGCACCACTTGGACAGGTTTAGACCTAAGTGGTTTACCAGTACTCATGTTCGGTGGGTTTCAGCTATTCGTGGAAGAACCATACAGACGAATCTATTTCCCCAATGTGGGGTGGTTTGGGTATACAAATTCATATATTGTGGTCAAACTTTGTACAATATTACATATCAGTTCAACCTTCCAAAGGCTTGATTAGATTTTGGTGACATTGACCTTATTTTCAAGGCCACATGCTCCAAAGAACTCAACCTTGGGCCTTCCTGCGCCCTATCTTATGAACAAGTGCAGATATTGTCACACGTTGCCCTGTCTGTGATGTATCTCCTGAGCCAATTGATAAAGTCTGGATAGTGCTGTAATGTATCAGTTCAGCTTATGAAAGACCCAATTAGGCTGATCTGAGTCTTCGCTGTGGCTCAAGCCTTGTAGATTTTGTCATGCGCTGGCTCATTTCTAATTTAACCCTTAAAGCATAGAACACAAAACCAGCAGATGACATTCTATACCAGCTACATTATTGATAATTGGTACAAACTTACATCTATGGATGACAACTCGAATGCAAGCATCCATATTGGACCTTGACCTATATATCATTGTTCACTGACAGGTATCCAACCTTAGGCATTTGCATCTGCCCTTAGTGGTTAACACCTATATCCTGCTGAATAAATTAGTTTAGCCTCACCCATTTCTGACTATCAACTATAAATCAAATTAATTGATATAATGTGTTTGTTCATTTAACAAAATGCACAATGCCCGCCTCGGTAGCTCAGTTGGATGCGCATGATCGGTGATCGGGAGGATCCTGTCAGGTTCGATACCTGTCGCGGTCGGCAGCATTCTTTAGTGAAGATTGATCATGATATCTTTTCTACGGTCATTCTCTCCCGCTGATTCAAGAAGGGCAGTTGTCAGTTTCTGGCAAAAGAATGTGCACTGTACTGGTTAACCCCTTATGTATAAGCTTGCCCAGGAACAGTGTGGATAGGTAAACTGACCGGCTCAAAAAATGACCTAAAAAGTGTTGACTTGGCTGTTAAACTCCAATACAAACAAACAAAATGCACAACAGTGTAGATCCTGATCAGATGGCTTCTTCACAAGCCATCTGATCTGGATCTACACTGTTTGCAAAGGTAGGGGTTGTTGTGTTCAGCAGGGTTTAGTCCATTTCTCAAGAAACAGTACAGGTTAAGGGGAATTGGAAGACCTGACAGATTTTCCCCCCATTTTTCAAAGGGAGACAATTTTCTAGACTTCCTGATCGCTTTTCTATAAGTCCTGTTCCACTGAAAAAGGGGTCTACTCTTAAAGGAAAAGAGTTGACCCCTATGGACATGGGAAACAATAATACTTTTTGAGGAGTTGCCTCCCCTGAAGGTGTTCCCATTCCGCTTAAAGCAATAATACTTGGTACACACACACTTACATCATGGGATGCATACCTGAATGCAGATTTGGTCCTCACTGGTGGGACATGGCCTTTGGCAAAATTATTGTTAAGAGAAAACAAGGCTAGTGAATTGCCTGCCTTGTTATAACACTCAGGCCGAATAATTCATATGAATTAAATTGAATCTGCCTTAAATTCACATGGCAAAATTTCACATTAAACTTCAGGCCTGATTTTCTCTGAAAATATACAGGAAATAGAATAACATGTTATGCTTTTGCTAGTTGCTTAAACAACTTGTAAACTCATTTTCAGACCGAGACTTGTCCAAATTGCCATCGCAGAGTTTGTCACAAGCTGACGTCTTTGTAGCTAACACTGACACACAACACAGGTGAGAGACAAGTCAAATTATTATGGGTATTTTTAACCTTTCAACCCATTGCGCTTGAGCTAAATGTTGCCAAAGGTACATCAATCACATATTAATTTAAGGAATCAAAATAAACCATGGTTTTCTACAGTATGATTGGAAAGTTGTCAACATTATGATGTTGATGACACTGTTTTGCTGTTGTTAACATTTACCAAGCTCTGGCCTAATTCAGCAGACAACAAATTGATGATATTTTTCTCATTTTCCCCTGAAAACAGGTTTTGACATTTCATGCAAATTGTCTCCTGTGGAGACAATTTGCATAAAATGTCAAAATCTGTGATCTGGGAAAAATAAGAGAAATGTTTTAGAATGTCGTCTGCTGATTTTTTTTACCCAGAGTGCAAAGCTTACACAGAGAAACTGTGTAAATTATACATCTACATGAACCCATTTCATGTTCATTTACTCAGCAAATGTGCCAATGTTCATACTTAAATAAAATTTATTTTTTAATTGATATTTTGTTTTAATAATTGACTAACCTGTATTGATCGGAGGTCATCGGTATTAACACCAGGTCAACCAATTATAACTGAGGTCAAGTGAGGTAAAAAAATCAATAATCAAGTATTTTCGCATTGATCCAGTTACAGATCCTCGGCCCCCGCCCATCGGGGCTTGAAGAAATAGATGGGCTGCATGATACTTCCACGCAGAGCTGATACCGACCTGCACACGAGTACTGGTAAACAGCTTAGAGGATCTAAACCTGCCCAGGCAAAGCAGTGCGAGTCGGCCCGTCCATGCTTACAAACAGTATTGGTTTCATTGGGCAGGCCTTGAGATGTCATTTCATCTCATTGTCGGTAAAAGTCCCACAAAATTGGAAGCAACGTCTCAAAAATGACCTTTGCAGTGTTGACGGGGACGTTAAACTTCAAATCAAACAAAATCAAGCAGATCCTCAGTCAGCTGCATTGGCCCCATGCCAACCTCGGACCTGTTCCTTGGTCAATATGAAATTACTTGATTTGTAATACATGTATTATAATATTTCTACTTCACTTTGAAAATACCACTATCTTACCATGCTTCCCAAACGTTCTTTGCTATACTGGCAGCACCAGGTGAAAAGAGGACTTTGAGCGTGTGCAGCCAGAGAAGACTGATCAGCCTGCACATATGTGCTGTCTTATCAGAGACTTGGTTGCACACTATATTGCTGGCATGTATCACAAACCACTTTATGCTGCCAAGAAAGATTATTTCTGACTTAGTTTGTGTACAATTGGAATGTGGCAGCCCTTATAAAGAAAAATGCTGCTATTATGACATTAAAACTAATATTTACAAAAATTAACCCATAAAATGCCAATCATGACAATTGTCATATGCTTTGCCGTCTGCCGGTTACCTCAAAAGTATTTTTTTGCAGACAGTGTGGATCCAGATCAGACTGCTCCTGTAGGAGCAATCTGATCTGGGCCCACACTGTTTGTCTGTATGCAAAAATATTTTTAAAAAGGCTGCCAAAAAAATATC
The DNA here is from genome assembly GCA_963580285.1 of Lucinisca nassula. Lineage (NCBI taxonomy): Eukaryota > Metazoa > Mollusca > Bivalvia > Lucinida > Lucinidae > Lucinisca > Lucinisca nassula. Next base: position 21,158,702 of record OY757017.1, read on the forward strand.
AGCAGACGTCATAAGCAGACGACATTTTCAGATGTAGTTTTCTGGGCCTCTTAAGGGTTAAGACAGATTCTTCTTTAAAAAACATATTTAAAAGGCTGCAGATTTGTATTCCTTTGCATTTTCTACACACGATGCCCTCTAGTGAAAGACCACCTTTTGGACAGTTCAAAAGTGATTTCAAAGACCACTTTTGAACAGTCCCAAAGGTGGTCTTAATATAGAAATTTCACTGTGCTCTATTATGGATATAACATGATCTCATTATAACAAAATATTTTGTATGACTCCCAATAGCAGCATTATACAGCGACTGTACTTGACATATAAACCTTTTTTCTGTTGAAAGAATGTGTACTGTACTGGTTAACCGCTTACGTATAAGCCTGCCAAGGAAAAGTGTGGGTAGGTAAACTGACCGGCTCAAAAATGACCTAGATAGTGTTGACTGGGCCTTTAAACTCCAGTACAAATAAACAAAACAAAAACCTTGGCATAAACTTACAATGTACCAGTAATTTGTTAAATTCAGAACTCAGACACAAGGAAAAGTTCAAAGAAACTCACAGTCTGGTAGAAGCCAACAGCGAAAAGTAGGTAAAACACCAACAAAGGCGACATCTTCAGATCCTGTAGAACAGAGAAAGTCTTCCAGACACAGCCGTTCACCCTCTCCTGCAAAACCTGGCCCAGAAGAATCAAGAAAATCAACCAGACATAGTCGTTCACCGTCCCCTGTCCAACCCTCCTCACCAGTTCCAGCGAAGAGGCAGAAAGGTCCAGAAGAATCAAGAAAATCAAATAGACAGACTCGTTCACCATCGCCTGTCCAACCCTCCTCGCCAGTTCCAGCGAAGAGGCAGAAAGCTGCAAGGCGCAGTAGATCTCCTTCTCCTACCACACAGGTAAACTCTAGGGAGGTTATATCTGTGTGTGAGTGTTTGAGCTTTTCGTCTCACCAACAGCTTAGGTCATATGGAGACAGATCTCAGTTTAATGACTCATCCGAAAGTCTGAAGAAGCTCGGGATCGATCCTGCGACCCTTGGTTTACAAGGTGAGTAGCATAACTACTGCACCATGGAGGCTTCTAAGGCTATATCAGTGTCTTTTCTATTTGTGGCAACACTATGAGGTAGTTTGGCTTTGGCTATGTTTGCCATTCTGATATGCAGACCATTTGACCAATTACTGGCATTGTTTGATTGGTAAAGGTTTGTGGCAATTTGAGTTGTTCTTTTGTGTCTGGCACCCAAGATCCATGTGTTCAAAACTAACAGTGTATAGTTTACATATTGTTTAACCCTTGTCCTGATGAATATTTAAATATGTCACACCCACTACTGATAATCAACCAATCAGATTACTGTATGCAAATCATTGAAACAAATTCATAAACTGAAAGACAAACAATGAAGATCCTGATCAGATGGCTTCTTTAGAAGCCATCTGATCTGGATCTACATTGTTTGAAAGTTCATGCATATCCAGGCTCTCAGGACAAGGGTTAAACTTTGATCAATTACAGTATGTATTCCGACAGATTTACCATATGTGTTTGGACACATGAGCAAACTGCAGAGTGTGGCATCTCATCAAGGTCTACACTGTTTACCACTCATCCAGCTATTTTTGGGCACTACATTGGGTAATAAAATATTCTTGCTTAAATTTTGGACTGGTATGGTAAGGAGTAGAGGTGTCCGAGTATTTAGGCATAATAAGGTAATATGCTATTTTTAGCTCACCTGTCATGTAATGACGAGGTGAGCTTTTGGGATCACTTTTCGTCCGTCGTCCTTCGTCAGTCCGTGCGTCCGTCTGTCCGTCCGTAAACAATTTCTTCAAACGACATCTCCTCCTAAACCACTGATCGGATTTTGACCAAACTTTACAGGAATGATCCTTAGGTGGTCCCCTTTTAAAGTTGTTCAAATGGTTCCAGTCCGTTGCACATCTAGGTCACAGGAGCCATAAATAGATTTTTTTCACCAAAAACTTAAAAAATCTTCTTCTCTGAAACCACAAGGCCCAGATCTTTGATATTTGGTATGAAGCTTCATCCTGTGGGCCCCTACCAAGATTGTTCAAATTATAGTGATGGGGCCAAAAATGCCCCCGCACCGGGACCCTTTTGTTTTACATAGGATTATATAGGGAAAATCTTTAAAAATCTTCTTCTCTGAAACCGCAAGGCCTAGGTCTTTGATATTTGGTATGAAGCTTCATCTAGTGGACCCCTACCAAGATTGTTCAAATTACAGTGCTTGGGCCAAAACTGCCCCCGCCCCGGGGCCCTTTTGTTTTACATGGGCTTATATAGGGAAAATCTTTAAAAATCTACTTCTCTGAAACCACAAGGCCTAGGTCTTTGATATTTGGTATGAAGCTTCATCTAGTGGACCCCTACCAAGGTTGTTCAAATTATAGTGCTGGGGCCAAAAATGCCCCCGCCCCAGGGCCCTTTGGTTTTACATTGGCTTATATAGAGAAACTCTTTAAAAATCTTCTTCTCTGAAACCGCATAGCCCAGGTCTTTGCTATTTGGTGTGAAGCTTCATCTAGTGGACCCCTACCAAGATTGTTCAAATTATAATGCTTGGGCCAAAAATGCCCCCACCCCCGGGCCCTTTGGTTTTACATGGGCTTATATAGGGAAAATCTTTAAAAATCTTCTTCTCTGAAACCACAAGGCCCAGGTCTTTGCTATTTTGTATGAAGCTTCACCTAGTGGACCCCTACCAAGATTGTTCAAATAACAGTGCTGGGGCCAAAAATGCCCCCGCCATGGGGCCTTTTGGTTTTACATAAACTTATACAGGGAAAATCTTTGAAAATCTTGTTCTCTCAAACCGCAAGGCCCAGGTCTTTGATATTTGGTATGAAGCTTTATCTTGCGGACCTCACCAAGATTGTTCAAATTATAGCCCTGGGGCCAAAAATGCCCCCCCCCCCCCCTCCCCTCCGGGGGCCCTTTGGTTTTACATAGACTTAGGGAAAATCTTGAAAAATCTTTTTCTCTGAAACTGTCAGGCCCATGTCTTTGATATTTGGTATGGAGCTTCATCTAGTAGACCTCTACAAAGATTGTTCAAATTATAGCCCTCGGGCCACAAATGCCCCCCCCACACACCCCCCCCCCCCACCACACACACACACCCCTGGGGCCCTTTGGTTTTACATAGACTATAGAGACAATCTTTGAAAATCTTTTTCTCTGAAACAGCAAGGCCCAGGTCTTTGATATTTGGTGTGAAGCTTCATCTAGTGGATCTCTATCAAGATTGTTTAAATTATAGCCCTGAGGCCAAAAACACCCTAGCCCCAGGGCCATTTGGTTTTACATAGACTTATGTAGGGAATATCTTTAAAAAAATCTTCTTTTAGGAAACCGCAAGGCCCAGGTCTTTGATATTTGGTTTTAGCTTCATCTAGTGGACCTTTGTCAAGATTGTTCAAATTATAGCCTTTGTTGATATTTGGTATGAAGCTTCACCTATTTATACCTCCCACAACATTATGCACGTTATAGCCCTGGGTCAATAATGGCCCTCCCCGTGGCCCCCTTGTTACTCTATGGATCGGGTGAGCGATCCAGAGCCATCATGGCCCTCTTGTTTGTTTAAAAAGTGTGAGTAGCTTTTCGCATTTTTTCCAACAAAAATACCAGAGTATTAGATTTGTTTGTTTGTATTGGAGTTTAATGGCCCAGTCAACACTATTTAGGTCATTTTTGAGCCGGTCAGGTTTACCTATCCACACTTTTTCTGGTTAACCAGTACAGTGCACATTCTTTCGCCAGAAAGTGACAACTGCACTTCTTGAATCAGTGGAAGGGAGAAAATGACCGTAGAAAAGATTTTATGGTCACTCTCCATGAAAGAATGTTGCCGACCCCGACAGGTATCGACCTCGTGTCCTCCTGATCACCAGTCAGACACACATCCGACTGTGCTACCGAGGCCGGCCCAGAGTATTAGATACTGTATGTGCTAGAATGGTTAACAGTTGACAACTTACAAGCTCGTAAAGCTATTAAAGGATGCTTTAAACTATTGGGCCCAGAAAAATGGGCCATGAAAACTATGGTATGACAAGTAAAAGAAAATGGTTGGATCAGACAGGCATAGTGCAATAGAACTTTCAGATTTTTGTTAGTGCAAATGAAAATGGTTGGATCAGACAGGCATAGTGCAATAGAACTTTCAGATTTTTGTTAGTGCAAAAATTCTGTCTTTAACCCTTGTCCTGCTAATCCCGGATATGCCTTAGCTTTGAAACAATGTAGATCCAAATCAGATGGCTTCTAACGAAGCCATCTGATCAGGATCTACATTATTTGCCATTCAGATTGTGAATTTGTTGCAATAATTTGCATCTAGTAATCTGATTGGTTGATAATCAGTGGTGGGTGTGGCATATTTAAATATTCAGCAGGACAAGGGTTAAAATTGGTAATGAGCCTCAGTGCAGCTAAAAAGATAAAGTGGCATGTTATGATCAGCCAAACAGAAGACACACATTCAAGTGGTTTACTGATTCTTTTACTCACTGAGTACACACTTAACCCCTATCCTGCTGAATAACTTAATTAAGCCACACCCATTGATGACCAGCAACCAGTCAAATTACTTAATAAGTATACTGCATTCGTTCAATTCACAAACTGCATGACAAACGGTGTAGAAGCCATCTGATCAGGATCTACACTGCAGGATAAGGGTTAAGATGGTCATGGTTTTCCATGACTGACTACTAACTACGGTTATTGTCGCTACATACACAAAAAGCACTTTTTATACTGTGGTTAGGATCCAGAGAAAATTGGTGTTCACTGCTGAACTTGTAATTATAGCCAATTCAAAATGTAGACTAAAGAATAGGCGACAAGATCTGCAACGTAAGGTCAGGTGGTTTTTATGCTCCCCGAAGGGGGAGCCATATAGTCGCCGCTTTGTTTGTCAGTCCGACCATCAGTCCAACCGTCCGTCACACTCTATAGCTCTAAAAGTATTAGAGGTGTTTAAGTGAAACTTGATATACTGATAGAGGGCGAGGAGGGGAATCGTAGAATACAAGAACCATAACCCTGTCACCAGTATTTATGGAGTTACTTCCCTTCTTCACTATTTCAATGAAAAGATTGTCCAGAGCATATCTCTGAAAGTATAGAACGGATTTAAGTGAAACTTGATACATTGATAGATGGCCATCAGAGGAAGTGCAGAGTGCAAGAACTGTAACTCTGTCACAAGTAATTACAGAGTTATTTCCCTTTTTAGTTTTTGCTATATTTAGCTTGTCCGGAGCATATCTCTAAAGGTTTTAAAGGTAATTTAGTGAAACTTGATACACTGATAGGGGGCTATGAGAGAAATCGCAGAATGCAAGAAGCATAACCCTGCCAACAGTATTTACAGAGTTACTTCCCTTCATAATTAGGGCCCCCACACAGTATTTTGGGTGCCCTATAGTAATCTCCTTGTTAGTCAGTTTCAAATTAAAACCAAAACATTTAACCTGTTATAACTTCAAAAGTATTATCCCTACTCCCATGAAACTTCACACTCATACTAACAATCACAAGACCTATATTCTGACAAACCATTTTGCTTTTGTCCGTGTGTTTGTCACCCCTTAACCAAAAAACTTAACCTCGGTCATAACTTCAAAAGTATTTGCCCTACTCTCATGAAACTGCACATACTTACTATCACAAGACCTACATTCTGACAAAGAGCCATAACTATATTGCTTTTCGGTGTGTGTTTGTCAGGCCATAACAAAACAACTTAAACTCGGTCAAAATTTTAAAAGTATTTATTAAGGATGCTCACTCATACAACAAAATATATATAGATACAACTACTTTTATTTATCTCCTTTTTCACATAGTTAATAAAACATTATTGGCAGTATATGGACACCGAGTAGATTCAGGTCGAAGGGGGGACGCAGTGACAGCATATAACCTTGCTCGCACGAAAACGGGCACCAAATTATTAATTTGTTTGCACTCAAAATATTGTGCAGTCCAATTTTGAATTTTGAGTATTCCAAAATATGCGCACACTCCAAATGTGTGCTCCAAGATTTTGTAACATTCCAAAAATTGCGCACTTCCTATAGTACGCTCCAAATTTTGTAACAGAGTATTCCAAATATTGCGTACATCCTGTTTGTACGCTCCACAATTTTTTAACATTCCAAATATTGCGCACATCCTGTTTGTACGCTCCAAATTTTGTAACAATCCAAATATTGCGCACATCCTATTTGTACGCTCCAAGTATTCCAAATATTGCATACATCTTGTTTGTATGCTTTACAATTTTTTAGCATTCTAAATATTGCGCACATCCTGACTGTACGCTCCAAATTATGTAAAAATCCAGATATTGCGCACATCCTATTTGTACGCTCCATTCTATCCCAACTCTTGTGCACTCCAATTTATGCACTCCAACTAATCTTGACAGTGAGCACTCCGTAATGTGCACTCCAAAATGCATTCCATGACACGCATTCCATACCATCTTCTGCATTATGCAATGCATACCATGTAATCCATCCCATATTACATATATTCAAATAGCCCCGGCTGCACGTGTGAACCTTACTTATGACTTGCAATTTAGAAATTTTTAGTATGACCCTGGGGGGAGCACATCCTCAGGCTATGGCGAACCATTTCCCTGAAGGAGACGCCACCCAGTTCAAGAAGTTCTGAAAGAAACAAGCCTCAGCTCTGCTCCCAGCAACCAGTACCCGGAATCTAGGCTCAAGAACAAATCTTCAGGTTATGGCGGACCACTTCCATGAAGGAGATGCCACCCAGTCCAAGTAGAAGTCCTGAAAGAAACAAACTTCAGCCTTGCTCCCAGCAACCAGTATTTGGAATCTAGGCTCAAGGCGTAAAGTTTCATTACAACCAAACAGCTGTCTAAGCAAAGTGTCCCCCCTATCGAATGCTGAATTCCGCATTGCAGCTCGAAGCTTAGCTGATCAAAAGTCAGCAGAATCTCTCGTTGAAGAAATTAAGTGGCCATAAACAACCGATCCGGAGTCTACATCATAGTGTAGATTATATTTTCTTGTCCTTTGGGATCATTGATTCCATTATGGAAATTTGAAAATATCTGAGGGTCACTGATGAGGCCTAATTGGCCGAAACTAGCTAGTCTGGCCCAGAAAACATGCACACTCCATATTTTGCAACAGCTGTCGCTGAATTTTGGGCTTTTAGTTTATGTTCAATGTCACATGCGTATATGTAGTTAAAACCATGGGCATTAAAAGTCACTAAGTAGCCAGTATTCATATATATAGTGTTAACACATCAATCCATTTTGTGGGCCAGTCGAAGATATACGTCGATAGGCAGCGTTGTCACATCCAACAGTCTCTCTACAGCAACGGGAGAATAATATCCAGCGTCGGGAGAATAATATAGATATCCAATTTAACACGTATTTACTTATTTGTTAATTATATATTGACTTATACGAGGGTCATCCAAAAATAACTGATCAATGCCTTATAACTATTAAAATAGGTTATAAATACAGCTTACTTCTTCACAGTCCTTCGAAGTAATCTCCCCTCGAACGGATGACAGAATTCCATCTGCTTGGTAACGCTTCTATACCGGTTGCTAAGCAACTGAAGTTGATGCGTCGGACCTCTGCGTTCACGGCCCACTCTAACACGTCCAAACTGTCATAACGGTTTCCCCGTAAAGGTTCTTTCAACTTTGGAAACAGGTCGAAGTCGGGAGGAGACAAATCTGGCGAATACGGGGGGTGATCGAGCACTTCCCAGCCATACCCTTCCAACAGCTCCTTGACAACGTTACTTTTGTGTGGTGACGCGTTGTCGTGCATAATTAACGGCGTGCAGTTAATAAGTTCTGAGCGCTTGCGGCGTAATGCTGGACGAAGTATTGTCCGTAGAGACTTTTCATAATATTCTTTATTGACTGTTCGACCTGTTGGTACCCGGTGTGAGGTAAGAACGCCACGGAAATCATACGCAAATATCATCAACATCTTGGGACAATTCTGACTTCGGCGAAATTTTAATGGCCTCGGTGAATCTTTTGTATGCCATTCACTACTTTGCCGCTTTAATTCAGGCTCAAAAGACCGTATCCACGTTTCGTCGATTGCTACAATTCTCTGCAGCATTTCATCTCCTTCTTCTCCAAACCTATGCAGGAGTGAGCGAGCGATTTTTACCCGATGGTGTTTTTCGGAATCTGACAGCATGTGAGGCACCCACCTGGCTGCAACTTTTCTCATTTTCAAACGTTCAGTCAGAATGGAATGTGCTGACCCATGGCTTATATCCAGTTCATGAGCTATCTCGGTGCATGTATATCTTCTATCATCATTCAATAGTTTCGCTACTTTTTCAACATTTTCACCATCCGTTGCAGACACAGGCCTTCCGCACAGGTGCTTGTTGCTTACATTGCTCCTCCCATTATTTAATTCACGTACCCACCTCCTGATTGTACTATACGCAAGTACTGACGTTGGTACAACTTCTTCAAGAGCGTTTAGAATCTCAGGTGCGCCTTTTCCTCGTCTTGATTCAATCTTAATATACGTAATCGGTTCTTCCCGCGTCAGCGTGAACGCGCAGTCCGCCATTACGTTGCGATAACTGATGTCACGTAAAGATGACGTCACGTAACGTCGTGTTTTGGCGCGCAATCTTTGACGGAGATATTGATCAGCAATCGTGCCAAATATTAGATACGTACGTCAATAAATAAAAAAAATTATAACCCACTGATCACTTATTTTTGGATGACCCTCGTAGAACTAAGTATTGTTGCTATATTTATACAAGTAGACTGTCGTATGTACAGCATCTTTAATTAGGACATGCCAGCCTCAGCACCAGGAGGCACCAAACAAGCCTGAAATGAAAAGAACTTAAGACAGTATCAGGTATTAAACTTTCTGGACTGCCAATAATATCACAACGACAGCGGCGGGTGGGTGGGTTTTAGATTCCTCTTAAAAAATACAACTTTCTTTTGCTGGATTTGAAAACGGAAAAGGAAGGTTTCCCTGAGCATGCGCAAGACGCCAAACCATAGTTTGGCCCTTAAGACGCTTGACTGCTGAATAACAAACACGGTGCAAGCGTCCAGTAACCTGGACCAACTGTCATGGTGGATGACGAGATCGAAATTGCGATCAGACATTGTTTAAACCTAAAATAATGAGAGGTCAAGCCACCCTGAAGCTGCAATCATGACACATTAATGACAGTCCATTCAATTTGTTCGCACCAAATAAATGGGATTATCATTTAGTTGATAATCCCTATTATTAAGGATGCTCACTCATACAACAAAATATATATAGATACAACTACTTTTATTTATCTCCTTTTTCACATAGTTAATAAAACATTATTGGCAGTATATGGACACCGAGTAGATTCAGGTCGAAGGGGGGACGCAGTGACAGCATATAACCTTGCTCGCACGAAAACGGGCACCAAATTATTAATTTGTTTGCACTCAAAATATTGTGCAGTCCAATTTTGAATTTTGAGTATTCCAAAATATGCGCACACTCCAAATGTGTGCTCCAAGATTTTGTAACATTCCAAAAATTGCGCACTTCCTATAGTACGCTCCAAATTTTGTAACAGAGTATTCCAAATATTGCGTACTGCCTGTTTGTACGCTCCACAATTTTTTAACATTCCAAATATTGCGCACATCCTGTTTGTACGCTCCAAATTTTGTAACAATCCAAATATTGCGCACATCCTATTTGTACGCTCCAAGTATTCCAAATATTGCATACATCTTGTTTGTATGCTTTACAATTTTTTAGCATTCTAAATATTGCGCACATCCTGACTGTACGCTCCAAATTATGTAAAAATCCAGATATTGCGCACATCCTATTTGTACGCTCCATTCTATCCCAACTCTTGTGCACTCCAATTTATGCACTCCAACTAATCTTGACAGTGAGCACTCCGTAATGTGCACTCCAAAATGCATTCCATGATACGCATTCCATACCATCTTCTGCATTATGCAATGCATACCATGTAATCCATCCCATATTACATATATTCAAATAGCCCCGGCTGCACGTGCGAACCTTACTTATGACTTGCAATTTAGAAATTTTTAGTATGACCCTGGGGGGAGCACATCCTCAGGCTATGGCGAACCATTTCCCTGAAGGAGACGCCACCCAGTTCAAGAAGTTCTGAAAGAAACAAGCCTCAGCTCTGCTCCCAGCAACCAGTACCCGGAATCTAGGCTCAAGAACAAATCTTCAGGTTATGGCGGACCACTTCCATGAAGGAGATGCCACCCAGTCCAAGTAGAAGTCCTGAAAGAAACAAACTTCAGCCTTGCTCCCAGCAACCAGTATTTGGAATCTAGGCTCAAGGCGTAAAGTTTCATTACAACCAAACAGCTGTCTAAGCAAAGCGTCCCCCCTATCGAATGCTGAATTCCGCCACAGCAAATTTATGATGCCCCACATAAATTTGTCCCCCAATTCAGCAAGTCAACATTTTTATGAATATAGCCTTTTTATCCTTGTCCTGTTATTCTAACTACATATTAGGATTTTACATTTGGGAAGAAGGGTCTGTAACAAATTGATTGCCTACTTCCTCAAATGTATTTAAAAATATGATATTGCCCACAGCAGTGAGATGAACCCTATCCGTCTTAAATAGCCCTGTTGTATTGAAATCGAGCACATGCTTGATTGTTCGGTCCCTACAATTAAAGCAGGCTGTCTACCCAATTGGTTTATACGCCTCCTTTGATCCAGCTTTTTAAGCCCTTCATGAGTGTTGTCCGCCCCCAGCCACGACTGACAATTAGGGAGGATGTCTGATCATACCGTTTGGGCTTCGGGATAGATAGAAGCCATGTATGCAAATTAGCTTTTAAAAGTCTTTAAGAAGTTTGCTTTGGGACCACTCAACAAGGTTGTTGCCCCCGAGGTGAATAATTATCATCACAAGGGTTCAATGAAACTGCAGCAACCATTGGAGCTCGGTGTCGTAGTGATCCCAGTGCACCGCTGAACCCTAATAAAAATTTTAACTAACAATCACTGCATTAGCTGGAGGTCTGAGAGCTGATACACTGTCAGCAAGGTGTGAAACCAGGGAATCACCGATAATCAATATATCTGTAACAGACAATTTAAAAAAGTATGTACTATGGTACCGCCCCAGTTTTCCATCAACCAAGTTCTTTTATGGCTATACTAGAATACCCTTAGCTGCCAAATTAATAGCCCTTCCAATTCCAAAGGAATGTGCAGCATAAAGTTGCTTTGGAAGTCCTAATTTATTTTCTACAGCTGTCACAAGAATGCCACTGAGCTGACAGTGCTTTAATGAATGGCCATTCCGGAGGCAAAAGAAGTCTAGACTACCATCAGGCTTCCACATCATATATTGTTTGACAACCAAGGCAACATATAGATGCATTGATTGCAAATGGGATGCACGATATTGTTGGAGGGCAGTTATGTCTCAACTAATTCTAAAGATGAATTAAATATTTATCTAGTTTATTTATCTGATTAGAACTATCTCATCCAACATTACCCTGCGTGAGTGGGTATGTGTGATTAGAATGTGGTGTACTGCAAGGTGCAGTGCTCAGTACTCTACATTTTAATAAATGCATAAATTAAAATAAATAAATAAATAAATAAATACATAAATGGAAATATCTCATTAAACATTACCCGTCGCCCCCGCCCATAGGGGCTTGAAGAAATATATGGGCTGCATGATGCTTCCACGCAGAGCTGAATCCGGCCCGCACACTAGTACTGGTTAACAGCTTAGGGGATCTAAGCCTGTCCAGGAACCGCGGTGCGAGGTGGACCGTCCATGCTAATAAACCCTATTGGTTTCATTGGGCGACAGGGCTTGAGCTGTCATTTCATCTCAGTGTCGGGTAAAAGTCCCACAAAATTGGAAGCAACGTCTCCAAAATGACCTTTACAGTGTTGACGGGGACGTTAAACCTCAAATCAAACAAACAATAAACATTACCCTCCGTGAGTGGTAAGGTTGATCCGTAGATTTGAAAAGAATGTTGTGTACTGCAAAGTTCAGTGCTCGGCACTCTACATTTTTAATATGTCATGGAAATATCTCAATTAACATTGCCTTCCGTGACTTGGTAAGGTTGGTCTATAATTTTGAATAGAATGTGGTGTACTGCAGGGTGCAGTTCCCAGTACACTACTTTTTTTTTTTTATAAATCAAAAATAAATAACAGAAGATGCTCTAAAGATGGAAAAATTATCCACTGGACCACTGGTCTTATCTCATTACCTACAAAGTAGGCACCAAAACCGAGTTCAAACCCCTTGCACGAATGGTGCAGTGCTGTAAGTCCTCATTTGACATCCAGAACCGGTCATGAGAAACGGAAATACCATAATTTTTTTTTTTTTTTTTTTTTTTTGAAAAATTGTACCCAAAGTTCAAATTCCTTCATATCTGCTGTGATGCGAAGGTGACAGTGTATCTTTGATAAACCACATGTAACATTTATAAATTGCCCACAAAATGGACTCCCTAGTACCAAGCAGGAAACTGTCAAGATAACATATGAATCGTCCCTCAGAAACATGTCTAGCTACCCAGAATTCCAAAAAAGTAGCGACAGTCTCGAAAGTCTGGCGTGCTATGCTGCGACCAAATGGCATTGCTTAAACAAAATAAAACTTCCCGTCAAGCTTGAATCTGAGCTGATCAGAGTCTAAAGGAGAGACGAGTAATAGCCCAAATTTTCCTTTTATATCGGAATTTACCAAAAGGCAACCACAGCCTTAAGCTTGTACCATTTGCACAAGACCTAATGGTGATATGTGCAGAGTTCATAGCGGACAAGAGTCAAAAGGTCCAGCCACTCTGTCATATCGAATCAGATGAGGTTTGTGGCTTCAAATATGTTTTGAAAGTCAATAAAATTACCTTTAGAAAATATATTGTTTGTGGTCATTGAATTCCCAATATATGTTTAATTGACAGGTTACTATCGATAATACCGGTATATCACACCTGTGATTCAAGCGGCTATGTCCGGCTCAAAAGTAGGTCGGGTGTTCATAAATAAAGTAACATTCGACAAACACATGGTCATTTGCATATTTAAAAATAACATAGCTGGTCAGCCGAGCCGTCAAGCTATCCCACAATGCCTGCGCTGTTTAACTCTGACAACCCAAACTGACGCTATTATACCCGAAAGTCGAGGCATAATCCCTTCAAAAATATAAAGAAAATTCTAAAAGCGTATTTACTTAAAATATGGTATTTTAAGTTAATTTAGCGTTACACAATGAGTGCCAAAGGTCATGACCCCTGTGGAAATTCCCCGGTCAGTTTGTAAATATCGGCCATCATCTTGTCTACAATCTATCTACAGATAAATTCCCAAGATTTGCACTCAAAATAAACAGATACCGGGCGTCCCTGTGGTACAAAATATATAAGGACGATCGGCGTGAAGTCACTTCCACTGAGGTCCGCCGTTTTCGGAGGTGCAAACAAAGGTATTCTGCTATATGACCTTACCAAATGTACACAAGAAATATTTTCAATCAGTCCCACACCTCTGGCAAAGATTTTGCTTTTAACTGTTCAAAAATGATCAAATTTTAGCAATAAAAACCGAAGCTTTCACCTCCACCAAATGAGAAACTGGCGGGAAAGATATCCGTTCTTTGTTTCTTTTTACTGAAGAGTTCCCGGCCGACCGTCCTTATATCAGAAATCATATTTAGCCCTTTAATTTCTTCGCTGCATACTATTTATCTTCCATAATAACATTTTTCCCCAAGCTTTATAAGGTACCAAAAACTCGCAGGGCCACCATTGTCACTCATGTATATTTTGCAATTAAAATGGCGATTTTTATGCCGCCGTAGTGTCGCTTTTCCTAATATTTTCGTAACGGTGAACTGTCTTAGTTGTCACTTTTCCCTATTTAGTTGTACCTCGTCACTAACGCATTTTATCATTTCCGGTTGCAAAACGAAAGTACCGATAATATTATTGTTGTTCGAGGTCAACCAATGGAAATTCTTATATTATAGCTAAAGGACACCCTCGTCTTCTTTTATTATGAAACATATCTCAACCGAGTCCCGACAACTTTCTCTTGCTGGATTTTTAGTTTTAGATTCCTCTTAAAAAATACAACTTTCTTTTGCTGGATTTGAAAACGGAAAAAGAAGGTTTCCCTGAGCATGCGCAAGACGCCAAACCATAGTTTGGCCCTTAAGACGCTTGACTGCTGAATAACAAACACGGTGCAAGCGTCCAGTAACCTGGACCAACTGTCATGGTGGATGACGAGATCGAAATTGCGATCAGACATTGTTTAAACCTAAATAATGAGAGGTCAAGCCACCCTGAAGCTGCAATCATGACACATTAATGACAGTCCATTCAATTTGTTCGCACCAAATAAATGGGATTATCATTTAGTTGATAATCCCTATTATCCTACTCTCATGAAACTTCACATGCATACTTACCATCACAAAACCTACATTCTGACAAAGGGCCATAATTATATTGCTTATTTTCACTGAATTATCTCCACTTTTTCAAAATATGTCTCCTGTTGTTTCATAACCATGGGTAACAGGGCTTTCATATTTCACATATGTATTTCTTGTGACATTCTTCATTGAAAATCACTTACTAGGGAACACAAAACTGAGTTTCTTTGTCTTATGGTTTAAGATTTACATGCCCTTGCACGGAAGGGGCCTTACATTTCTCCTTATTTTTGCAGTGATTGTTGAAAATCACTAACTAGGGAATAGGCCTACTCCGGAAAATGCTAAATTTGCAACCTTTATAAATTTGGTTTTCAGTCGTTTATCAATTAAAAGTATTTAACAAGTTTAGAAAACCCTGAAAGTTTGAATAAAATATCAATGCGGGTTTTGGAGATATGGCTATTTAAATTTCTGTAATTCCAAATATGGTCACTTGAGAGAAAAATGTTCCTGTTTTCATAAACAGCAGCAAAATTATAAATGTGACAGCATAATTTTATAGGTGTATTATCTAGGCACGAGTCTACCAAATATAAACATATTTGGATAAGAAATATAAATGTTATGCATTATTTAGTACAGAAACCCATTTGGATCAAGTATATTAAAATTGCTCATTTGTACCTACCTAGGTACAAACTCGACATTTTGCTATATATTCTTTATATTTTTGAGTGGCTGTAACTCTGGAACTATTCAATATATCAACTTCAAATTTTCAGCATTTCTTAGTTTTATCGAGATCAGAGCATATGTGTAATTTCAAAAGACAGGTGCACAAGTTTTAAAGTCGGCATTTTCCGGATAAGCCCTATTCTTAGACTTTTGGTTAAACCCTTTTGGTACCGGAAACCCCAAAAGGGGTAAGTGGCAAACAGTGCAGGCCCAGCTCAGACGCCATGGAAGGCGTGTTTGTCACGCCTTAACCAAAAAACTTAACCTTGGTCATAACTTCAAAAGAATTGGCCCTACTCTTATGAAACTTCACACACATACTTACCATCACAATACCTACATTCTGACAAAAGAGAATAACTTGTGTGTTTGTCACACCTAAACCAAAAACCTTAACCTTGGTGATAACTTCAAAAGTATTTTGTCTACTCTCATGAAACATCACACACATAATTACCAACACAAGACCTACATTCTGACAAGTTGCTTTTGGGTGTGTGTTTGTCAGGCCATACCCAAACAACTTTAACTCCAGTCAAAATTTTAAAAGTATTTGTCCTACTCTCATGAAACTTCACACACATACTTACATCACAAAAATCTACATTCTGACAAAGGGCCATAACTATATTGCTTATTTTCACTAATTATCTCCCCTTTTTCAAAAAAATATCTCTTGTTATTTCGTAACCATGGGTAATATGGCTTTCATGTTTCACATGTGTATTCCTTGTGACATTTTCCATTGAAAATCACTTACTAGGGAACACAAAACTGAGTTTCTTAGCCTTATGGTTTACGATTTACAGGTCCTTGCAGGGAAGGGGCCTTACATTTCTCCTTTTTGTTTTGCATTCTTTGTTGAAAGTCACTACCTAGTTTCTTTATTTGTACTTCAAACATCAGCTGAGGGCACTCATTAGAACATCCTCATTCAGAGGGTTGTAACGAGTACCTATAACCTTTGTCTTCAAACAAATCTTATCAAACTTCAAATGTATAGGATCATTTCACTAAAATAACCCTCCTACTACTGCACATCTTCTTATCATGCTGTTCACGACAACCCATATCTTTGGAAACAGTGTAGATCCAGATCAGATGGCTTCTGAAGAAGCCATCTGATCAGGATCTACACTGTTTGACATTCAGTTTACGAATTTGTAGGAACAAATTACATGAAGAAATCTGATTGGTTCAAAGTCAGAAAATGGTGTGGCTTAACTGAATATTCAGCTAGAGAAGGGTTAAAAGGGTTGTAAAACCAAAAAAAACAACAGCCAAAAGAAAATAGACTACAGATAAATGACCATTTATGTTTTGCCAACATGCTTCCAATACTGTTTTATCCAAATCCACTTAATAAAAAACACTAAATATGTTTCATTGATCAATATTTAATCAATCATGCGGCATTTGCATAAGCTGATGATTGACCCCAAATTTACAGCTGAGACCAACTACAGTCAACCCCGTATATACCGACATTATATATAACGATGAAACTTGTCATAACGACAGTTTCACTGGAAGGAATTCTTAGCTCAAGATGAGATGATGAATGGAGATATTTAATAATATTGTAATAATTTAATACTCCAAGAAACAAATTTTGTGGATATTTGTTAGAATCGCCTCGCCGAGGCGATTCTAACAAATTTCCACAACATTTGTTTCTTGGATTAATTAAGAGAAAATGTCCTTTATTTACCTATTATACTACTCCTTATTGAGATTCTCTATAGCGGCAAATTCTCTATAGCGGCAAATTCTCTATAGCGGCAAATTCTCTATTGCGGCAAATTCTCTATTGCGGCAAATTCTCTATAGTGGCAAATTCTCTATTGCGGCAAATTCTCTATAGCGGCAAATTCTCTATTGCGGCAAATTCTCTATTGCGGCAAATTCTCTATAGTGGCAAATTCTCTATTGCAGCAAATCGTTAGGGAACAAATACTGCCGTTATAGTGACAGTCCTCTGTACTTGCAAGTCTGACCAGAGTGGTTGCTGTTTGTGCTTGCTGTTTTGTTTATTTGTGTTGAGGTTTAATGTGCCCGTCAACACTATTTAGGGCATTTTTGAGATATTGTGAGACATTGCATATGATTTTGTGGGACTTTTACCCAACATTCAGATGAAATAACATCTAAAGGTCTATTGCTCAAACACACTGCTAAGGTTTATGGAAAGGTCCAACTTTTCCTGGGAAGGCTTAGAGACTAGGGCTGGCTAATCGGAGCTGAAAAGATAATCGATTATCAGTCCTGTCATTGCGATCGATTAGTAATCGCTAAGGTTTTTGTCTTAATTTTACCTGTCTGGCTTTCTTTCTGAGCATGACTCTTACCATATGTTGCACTTTACCATATGTACCGGTATATTTGAACAAACAGGCCTGAGCAAACAGTGTAGACCCAGATGAGACGCCGCAAAATGTGGTGTCTCATCAGGGACTGCACTGTTTGCCACTCATCCAGCTATTTTAGGTATAACTTTGGGTAGTAAATTGTACCTATCAAGTAATCGATTAAAAGCATATCAGAAATGATAATCATTTTTGTGGAATGTTTCGATCGGTTGATCGATTTATATGATTAATCGTGTCAGCCTTAGCTTAGACCCTCTCAGCGGTTACCAGTACTCAAAAGTTTGGTCGGTTTCAACTCGGCACAGAAGCACCATGCATCCCAGTCTTATTTCTTCAAGCCATTTGGCAGGGGAGGTGTGCATGCTGTTTTGTACTCTCTAATTGTTTGTTTGATTTGAGGTTTAACATCCCTGTCAACACTGTAAAGGTCATTTTGGAGACGTTGTTTCCAATTTTGTGGGACTTTTACCCGACATTGAGATGAAATGACATCTCAAGCCCTGTCGCCCAATGAAACTAATAGGGTTTATTAGCATGGACCGTCTGGCTCGCACCGCGGTTCCTGGACAGGCTTAGATCCTCTAAGCGGTTTACCAGTACTAGTTTGCGGGCCGGATTCAGCTCTGCATGGAAGCATCATGCAGCCCATATATTTTTTCAAGCCCCGATGGGCGGGGGCATTTGTACTCTCTAATGTTACATGGATTATACATACATTATACAGGCGGCTGTAAAAGTGAAAGAGGAGCCTATCTCACAGCGGGAGAGAGCAGCTGTTTCTAAGAAAAGGTAATTAATGCTTAAAACACCCACCTTATCCTGCTGAATAAATTAACTTCCCATGCCCACTTCTGACAATCAACCAGTCAAATTGCTTGAAATAATGTTTTCATTCACATTTTCAAACTAAATGACAAACAATGTAGATCCTGATCTGAGGCCAGTTGTTCAAAGAATTGTTAGCTTAAAGAGCTCATTAGTGTGCAAAATGTTAACTACTCTACCAAGTACACTATTGAGTACAAGGGCATTTTGAAGCTACTCACATCTTTTCAGCAAAAACATTTGCATATTTGCCACATTAAGTGATCAAACTTTTACACCATGCAACCAGCAGTTCAGCAATAAGACTTCTCCTCATCGCATGTTTGATTCTGTTTGTAATGAAAATAAAAGACATGCTGAAAGCTCTGTCGCACCGTGTTGAACTTTCTAACATGTACTTCTGAACATGTATTAGTGATGACTGATAAGGCGGCGGAACATTTTATAGCTAGTCCTTAGCAGTTGATTGGCAGAAACTTTCAGACCTGACGAAATGTTAAACATTTTTGAATATGCTGCGCAAATCTGAAGAAGGTGGGATTGCAGTGGTATAGATTTTTCTACAATTGCTAAACTCTGTCCCATTTCTGTGGGAAGTGGAATACCGTTATTCAATATGCTAGATATGGATTACAGTTTCCTTGTACTTTTGGCAAACACATCACTTGTGTCACAAATTCTTGTTCAGCAAGTCATTTTGTTTTGATGAATTTGCACTTTAATGAACCGTCGAGAGATGTCGTATTGCTGAACTGCTAATTGCTCAATTAACTTCTGACATTGTTAGTTTTGAGCAACTGCTGCGTGCACAGTAAAATGTCAAATAACATGAAGTTCTGATGTTCATGGGTTCATGGTTGGCATTACATAACGGAGAATCTGGAAATCTCTAGCCATTTGTCTGTCATTAGCTTTTCACATTTTCAACATCTCCTCCAGAACTTGATTGAGCTGATACTTGGTGGGTGGAATTGGGGCAACATTGAGATTAAGAATTGCTAGAATAATTGCATTCTGATATCCAATTTAAATTTTAAACAACATCTCCTCCCAAACCAAAAGTCTGATTGAGCTGAAACTTGGTTGGTGGCATCTAGGGCTGGCTAATCTGAGCTGAAATGATAATCGATTATCAGTCCTGTCATTGCGATCGATAATCGATTAGTAATCGCTAAGGTTTTTGTCATAATTTTACCTGTCTGTCTTTCTGTCTGAGCATGACTCTTACCATATGTTGCACTTTACCATATGTATATTTGAACAGACAGGCCTGAGCAAACATTGTAGACCCAGATGATACACCGCGAATGGGACGTCTTATCAGGGTCTGCACTGTTTGCCACTAATCCAGCTATTTTAGGAATAACTTTTGGTAGTAAATTGTACATATCAAGTAATCGATTAAAAGCAAATCCGAAATGATAATCATTTTTGTGGAATTTATTGATTGATTAATCGATTATGCGATTAATCGTGTCAGCCTTAGTGGCATCATGGAGAAATGAAAAAGCAGAATTGCACAAATTGTTCCGTTCCAACATCCAAGATGTCTGCCATGACGGCCACCTTGACATTTGGATTGAGCTGATGGGAGACATGGAGATTCAGAATTTCTGAAATAGTACTTTTCCAATATTTAAGGGAGGACCTGTATGCTGATGACCTTGTCATCATAGCTAAATCCCTTGAGGAATGTGTGAGGAGGCTCTTAACTTGGAAAGACGCAATGGAGGCGAAAGGGCTGAGAGTGAATGCAGGAAAGACAAAGATCATGATCTGTGGTACAGGTCTGGACCTCTTGCAGAGTACAGGCCAGTTCCCATGCGCTGTATGTCGCACTGGAGTGGGCAGCAATAGTATCTTTTGTAATGGCTGCAAGTTCTGGGTGCACAAGAAATGCAGTGGGCTCAAACGCCTGATAGAGGACCCTGATTACAGGTGTACACAGTGCCAATGAACTGCACGCCCCTCAGATGGCAGACCACAGAGGGAAGTTCAAGTCGGATCTGACAAGCTTGAAGTTGTAGCTTCCTTTTGCTACCTAGGTGATATGCTCTCTGCAGCCGGTGGTTGCAACCTTTCAACTACATCTCGTGTGAAAACAGCCTGGAAGAAATTCAAGGAGTTGCTACCAGTTCTCTCTTCCCGCCACCTCTCGTTCAAAACACGTGGCCGTGTGTATAGCTCTTGTGTGCGGAGCGCAATGCTCCATGCCAGTGAGACATGACCATTGACAAAGCCAAACCTCCAATGTCTACAGCGGAATGACAGGGCAATGATACGACAGATCTGCAATGTCAAGCCACAGTACACTGTCACCATCAGGTCCAGTGAGTTACTTGAGCGTCTTGGTATTGAGGATCTGGACCTCATCCTGAAAGAGAGAAGGCTTCACTGGTATGGACATGTGGAACGCTCCAACGGTGCAGTCAAGACTGCCTGTGACATACAGGTAGATGGAAAGCGGGGGCCTGGAAGGCCCAAGATGACCTGGAAGCAGCTAACAGAAAGAGATTGCAGAGAATGGAAGCTCTCTGCTATCGATCCTCATGATAGACAAACCTGGAGATCTGGTGTAAGATCTACCATGTGTGCAGCAAGCCAGCTACCTGGAAAAGGGCCCACTTATGTGGACGTTGCCCCTGTACCTGCACATTTATCAAAAATCCGTTGATGATGATGATGATTTAAGATGGCCACCTTGAAAGTCTTCAAATAACATCTCCCAAATCAAATGTCAGAATGAGCTGAAACCTGATGCAATGATTTTAGCAATTCTGAATGCGTGGCATCAGGGCGACATGGAAATTCAGAATTGCTAAAATCATTCTGTTCCATTCTGATGTTCAAGATGGCTGCCTTAGCCCCAATCTACAACTTCTTCAAACAACATCTCCTGAACTGAGAGTTGCATTGATCTGAAATTTATAGGAGCGATATGGGGATTCAGAATTGCGAAACAGGACATCTAAAGTCTCCACTCTGCACCTAAATCTCAACCTGAATCCTAAGTTAATTTGAGCTGTTCAGAAGCTTACCAGGGCCATCAAGGCAACAATATAGATTCTGAATTGCTATCGGCTAGTTGGATGGACAGCCACCATGGCACAAATTAACATATGATCAGCCTCATCCAGCTGAGCAATTTCTGGCCCACCTGAGTCTCTTGTATTGTCTAGTCCTTTGGGATCATTGATTCCATTCATGAAATTTTGAAAAATATTTGAGTGTCTTTGATGAGGCCTAACTGGCCGAAACTATCTAGCCTACCAGAAAAATTGGATTTTTCATAAGTTTCAGTTCTATGGGGTACTCCTTGCTTACAAAGGAGTACTTTTTATAGAATATATTTTGGCACAGAACTAACCCTAAAACTCAGTTTAAGGGGAATGGGAACCCCTGGCAGATTTTTCTGCCATTTTTAAAAGGGAGACAACTTTCGGGACTTCCTGTACTCTTTTCTACAGGCTCAGTCCCACTGAAAAAGAGGTCTACTCTTCAAGGAAAGAATTTGCTCCTCAGGAGCAAATTCTTTCCTTTAAGTGTTGACCCCTATTGGCAGGGGAGACAAAAATACTTTTGCAGGAGTTGCCCCCCCTGAAGGTGTTCCCATTCCCCTTAAATGTGAAATAGATATTTTTCATGTGATCTTTCACCAGTTCCCTATGAGAGCTGGCTTCAGAAGTTTAGTGGGATGCATGTACATGCAGTGATCAGGAAGTTGTCTGTTCGGTACCCAGGTCCAGTGACGTTCTTTGTGGATATTGATCATGAAATATTTTTACTCTTATTCTTCCCCTCTTATGATTCAAAAAGGACAGTTGTCAGTTTGCGATGAAAGAATATGCTCTGTACTTGTTAACCGCTTACCTATGAGCCTACCATCAAGTTAACAAGTCTGTGTAATGACCACCCTTCTAAACTCCACTTTATACAGAGAAAACTGTGGCTGTAGGGGTACCGTACTTACCCTTAGTATTCAGACACCTAAATTCCTTACCATACTTGCTCTAAAATTTGAACAAGTACAATTATTTACCCAATGTTGAGCCTAAAAGTAGCTAGATGAGTGACAAACAGTGTAGACCCTGATGAAATGTGTTCTGTGGGGTCTCATCTGGTTTTACACTGCTCAGATGTGAAAGAAGCCATTTATGAACACAGATATGTTATCGTAATGCCCGTTAAAAATGTGGTATGGTAAACTGGATGACCTTAATTCTGTTGACTAGGCCATTAAATGATGAAGATAGCACAGTGGTTAACGCGTTTGACTCATGATTGAGAGGTTGTGCGTTCGAATCCGGCACCCGGTATTGAGGTGTGTCCTTGGGCAAGACACGTAATGACACTGCCTCACTCCACCCAGGTGTAAATGGGTAGCAGTGGTGTAATAGTCACTGCCTTTCTCTCGCACGCGTGAAGACATCCGGAATGAGTGTTCGAGAGCGATTAAATAAGCTTGAAGCTTCAATCGCAATCGAACTAAAATAAATTAGTATAAACTAAATGACGAAGAATCAACCAGTCTTCCAATTGAACATTTCTTTTCTGTTTCTTGCTATTCAGTCCATGTTTGTGGACTTGATCAGTTAATCTATAAGATGCCAATCACAACAATTGTTGTCTGCTGGTTAGCTTAAAAGTCACTGTTGCAAACAGTGTGGACCCAGATCACACTGCTCCTGGTGTGGTGGAGCAGTCTGATCAGGATCCACACAGTTTGCTCGTATGCAAAAATATGTTTGAAAAGTTTGCAAGAAAATGCAGTAGAAAAACATACCAGACATTTTCGGATACAGTTTGGCTTTGCGTCTTTAACCCTTTTTGTACCAAATGGAATCTTCCACCTTATATATAGCAGGAGTCCATTTCAAAATTTAGGGGTGACAGGTTGTGTTTTCTTCAAAATTTATTTTGAAAATGACTATACTGTTAGCAAAAAGTGGAGGCCCTGATCAGACGCCGCGTTCTGCGGCGTCTGATCTGGGCCTGCACTGTTTGCCAGGGTACCTGTTTTGGGGGTTTCCCGTACAAAATGGGTTAAGGTTAAAGTCATAATCTTATACAATGGCAAGCAATTCATTTTGAGAACCTTCCTGTGCAGAAATGTTCAGCTTGGAATAATCATGTTAATGTAATAATTCTGAGATCCAAAGATCACCAAAACAGATGAGGTGCTGCATAGTGTATACTGACGCTATGGTGACGTTGGCTTGTACCACTGTACCATTTTGTTGAAATTTACATAATCTGTCTTACCCTTTCTAAGCAGGCACAGACCAGTGATAGAAGACGACAGTAGTGAGGATGAGGAAATCTCAGTTCCACACAGAAGCAAAAGGGTCAAGGTCGAACCAGAAACACCAAGGTCAAAAACTGGACCAGTTGCTAACAGGAAAACTGCCATGGGGTCACAGTATGCATTAGATAGTGATGAAAATCTAGATAATAATGAGGATGAATTTGATAAAATTGATGCCAGAATGAACTCTAGAAGAAGAAAGCCTTCTCCAAAACCTCAAGGTCATCGGTCACCAAGTGTCTCTCCACGAGTTTCACCAGCGAGACAAATTGAACAAAGTCAGAGAAGGTCACCTACTTCAAGAAAAGAAACTGTCTCTAAAACTAGTGCAAAGATAAAGACAGAGGTACCTGCTGAAAGGTCTCCTTGTAGTGACATTGAAAGTGGCAAATCAAGGGGAAGGTCAGATAAAGGTCAGTCAAGGTCAGTTGAGGGTGGTATTTGTGAACCTGTGGCTGGAGGGTCAAGGTCAGGGAGGAGAGGAGTTAGGAAGACTGAAGTAGAGGAAGATGATTATGAAATGTCTGCTGCTGTTCATATACAGGTACATTCACTGAAATTATTCTAGAGCAGACGAAATTTTTTTTTCACCATTTTTCAGCATAAGGCTTGACATTTCATTTGAATCATCTGCCCAGCAGATGATTCAAATGTAATGTCAAGTCTCTTTTTTGGCTGAACAAAATAAAAACAAAAAAACTTTGAAACTGTCGTTTGTTAAATATGCTTAGTGTTTGAAGGATTAAAAAGAATGAACACACTTGACATTTTCAGCCATTATTAGCTCACCTGAGCCAAAGGCTCATGTGAGGTATTAGTATGGCAATGCTCCTTCGTCTGTTGTCTGTTGTTGTCCATTCACTTTTTCAGATAAGTATATCTTTGATACCCCATGGCCAATCTTGGTCAAATTTCATATGAAGCATTACCGGGTAGGGGGAAAGGCTGCATAAAATTTTGGGGCTGATCGGATTAGAAAACTGGTTTCTATGGCAACATAAAGCTCCCATAGATTTATAATGAGAAAATCTTCAAATTTCTTCTCTGAAACCACAAGGCCCAGAGCTTAGATATTTAGTATGTAGCAACATCAAGTGGTCCCCTACATAAATCCTGCCAATCATGCCCCTGGGGTCCAAACTGACCACACCCCAGGGCTCATTAGCTCCCATAGACTTGTAATGGGAAAAAAAAAATACTTAAAAAAATCTCCTGTAACTGTAAGGCCCAGAGCTTAGATATTTAGTGTGTAACAACGTCTGAATTTGCCATGAACCTGGGGTTTAAATTTGCCATGCCCCGGGGCTTACTAGTTCCCATAGACTTATAATGGAAAAAATAACTTCAAAAATCTTCTTCTCTGAAACCATAAGGCCCAGAGCTTAGATATTTAGTGTGAAGCAACGTCAAGTGGTCACCTACATAAATCAAGCCTGTCCTGCCCATCCTGCCCCTGGGGTCCAAATTGGCTACACCCCGGGGCTCATTTTCTCCCCCAAAAATGCAAAAATTATCTTTTCTGAAACCACAAGCCCCAGAGCTTCATTCTTTTTATCATATTAAGATTTTGAATCTGATTTTATTGCCAATTTAGTTAATGTTAGGAGCCAGTAATCATGTTTGTGTTGAGGTTTTTCATCCCATCAACACTATTTAGGTCATTTTGGAGATGTTGTTTCAGATTTTGTGGGACTTTTACCCGAATTGAGATGAAATGACATCTTAAGCCACACCTCTCAGACCACTTGGGTATATATGCAGGGACAGTCCAACATGCTCCACTTTGCCTGGGTAGGCTTAGACATTCTCAGTGGTTGACCATAACTCATATGTTTGGCTGGTTTCAGCTCTGTACGGAAACACCATGCAATCCAATCCATTTCTCCAAGCCCCAATTGATGGGCTGTCAATTTTTCAAAGCCCCAATGGGCGGGCCATCTATTTCTCCAAGACCGGATGGGCGGGCCAGTAATCGTGTTATTACATGTGTTCATATCATTCCTAGAAGCCCCTGTGGCGCAGTGGTTATGCTACTCGCCTTGTAAACCAGGGATCGCAGGATCGATCCCGGGCTTCTCCAGACTTTCGGATGAGTCTTTAAACCGAGGTCCCGTCTCCATATGACCTTAGCTGTTGGTGGGACGTAAAACTAAAACTCACTCACTCACTCATATCATTCCTATGACATGCTGTCCACTAGATGATAGTGATTTCCTCTGATAGTACATGTACATTATATTCTGTTTTTGATTTCAGGATTCTGAGGATGTTAAACCTTCCATTGTGATCGGTGCAGTGCCGAGAGGCTTTCTCTCAACTGCAAGACCAATAGAGGTAAACTACCAGCTACAGTTGAACTTCAATGGCTCGAACACCTTTGTGACCTTGAAAATCTGTTGGAGATGAGGGCAGTTTGAGCCACTGAGGGTTACTGTCAGAAGGCATAACAAGATACTTTTAGACATCTTTCGGTGTTCTATAATGAAAAGCTATGCTGCGTGTACTCATTAGAATCGCCTCATCGAGGCCATTCTAATGAGTACACACAGCATACATTTGCAGATAAGAGAAGAAAATTTGCTAAATCACCCCCACTATTTCTTATGCAAAGGCTTTCCCAACGGGCTCAAGAACGGGTTTGACTCAGCTATAATAAGCTGTGTTCGAGCCATTGACGTTCTGCTGTATTATGTGTAACAGACATTTATTCTCCAGAAACAAAAATCCATGGAAACCTGTATACTATGGAATACCTGATAGCCCTTAAAGCACCATTCATGCCTGTAGTAGATGACATTTTCCAAAAAAATTGTTAACCTTTTCAATCCTTAACTCTTTTCCTTCTGAATATATTAACTGAGTCACACCCATTACCAGTTATCAGCAAATCAGATTACTTGATATATTCATTCAACTGACAAACTGTGTAGACATTGTGGATACTGATCGGATGGGTTGTCATGAACAGCAGGATAAGAGTTAAAGGTCCACAAAAACGCAAATCATATGTTTTTAGCTCACCTGTCACGTAGTGACAAGGTGAGCTTTTGTGATCACTTTTTGTCCGTCATCCATGCATGCGTGCATCCGTCAGTGCGAACAATATCTCCTCCTAAACCACGGATTGGATTTTGACCAAACTTCACAGGAATGATCCTTAGGTGGTCTTTTTTCAAAGTTGTTCAAATGGTTTTGGTCCGTTGCACATCTAGGTCACAGGAGCCAAAAATAGATGTTTTTCACTGAAAACTTAAAAAATCTTCTTCTCTGAAACCGCAAGGCCCAGGCCTTTGTTATTTGGTATGAAGCTTCATCTATTGGAACTCTACCAAGATTGTTCAAATTATAGCCCTGGGGCCAAAAATTAGGTTTTCAGTCGATTCAAATTTGTCAGTATTTGCATCAACCCATTGCGTCAACCGAAGTCCATTTCTCAAGAGCTACAATCAAAGGTGCAGTGCCAAACCCAAGTCCATTTTTCAAGAACTACCATCACAGGTGCAACGCAGTCTTCTGCAGAATTTTTGTTTTTGTTTAATTTTTAATAAAAATAAGGCATGCATCAGCTTTGAAATAGGTAATTCACATGAAGCTTCAAACCCAATTTTCACTGGAAAAAGAGAGAATAAAAACGAAAATGTCAGCTGCTTTGTGATTTTGCTTGGTACTTGAAGGGTTATAATATAAGAATCTTATATGGGTGTGAGGGGTGGATTGAAAAATCTGTCCCGAGGGACACTGTCCTTCATCACGAGGCTTGCCGAATGATGCCGGACAGTGATCCCGAGGGACGGATTTTTTTTATCCACCCCTCGCACCATACCTTCCATTTCTATTGCGAATTTTTAATGCTGCTGTCACTTCGGTTACCGACGTCCGCCATTTTGTGATGACACAGCAGGAATGTTTAGTGACGTCACGCATGCCGCCGCCGCGCATGAGGTTGTAATCAACCAGTGCATTTATCAAACACGCGATTATATTCGATTTGGGGTCGGAACACCAGGGTCAGAACATAACTTTCTATCCCAGATTAAAATCACTGATTTCCTTGTCTGGTGTGAAAGAATATAAGGACCTTACATGGGTGCAAGGGATGGATAGAAAAAATCCATCCAGAGGGTCACCATCTGGCTCCACGAGGCTTGCCAATATCAATGGAAGATAGCGACGTTATGATATCAATGAGGCTTTACGAATGTTAATAGAAAAATTGTGTGCAATAATTTTATTTTTCTTTTTCAGCCTTTTTCATCAAATAATCTATGGAAAACTCTATAACTATAAAAATAAAGGTAATTTATTTGACAGTCATTGAGGTATGAACATCGGGTCGCAAGTAAAGTAAGTAAACCCCAAAGAGCATTACTTTGCTTTTGACCAAATGTTGTTCATTCTTTAATGAACAGTAGCCTTTACCATTTGCTAGGCTAATTCAACAGATGACAAATTGTTGATATTTTTCTTATTTTTCCCAGCAAAAAGGACTTGAAATCTCATGCAAATTGTCTCCATAGGAGACAATTTGCATGAGAGTCTCCATAGGAGACAATTTGCATGAGATGTCAAATCCTATTTTCTGGGAAAAATTAGAAAAATATTTCAAAATGTCGTCTGCATGTCCCAGCATGCAGAGTGTTAAAGATTACCATCATTTCTTAATTAGCCTTGTGAATTGAGGGAATTCCATTTTTGTAGGACCAGGTGCCTGTATGCCGTGAATTTCAAGCAGAACCTGATCAACCATCTAACTGTGTCAAGGTCGAGTTTGCAAGTCTTGTTGCTAGGAAACCACCTGCCAAAGGAAGAGATAACAGAGATTGTCCTGATGGATTTTCAAGATGGAAAGGAAAGGTGGTGAAAAATTTCAAGAAATTCAGAAAGGTAAACATACTGTATTTTGATAAAACAAATAATGCATATTGTCTTTTAGAATCTTTGGTGATTTATTGATTAAGCTTCTGGCTTCATAAACCAGGGTCATGGGTTCAGTAGTGAGGTTCTCCAAGCCAAGGTTCCATCTCTGTATGAGAAGCCTCCGTGGTGTAGTGGTTATGCTACTCACCTTGTAAACAAGGGATCGCAGGATTTCTCCCGGGCTTCTCCAGACTTTCGGATGAGTCTTTAAATCGAGGTCCTGTCTCCGTATGACCTTAGCTGTTGGTGAGATGTAAAACTCAAACACTCACTCGCTCCATCTCTGTATGACCTTGGTTGTTGGTGTGACGTAAAGACACACAATGTCTGTTTAATTGGGATTGCCATTATGATAGCATACCCGTTCGACATTGTAGTTTCTTTCATATCTTCAAAATAATCAATTTTCTGATAAAAAAAAATCATGGTATTATATAATGTTATTAATCAAGCAATTTTGTATTGGCCCAGGTACAGGTCCGAGGTCTGCTGCTTTGGCCCGAGGCCAAAGGCCTCGGGCCAATGCAGCTGACGGAGGACCTGTAACTTGGTCAATGTGAAATTACTTGATTAATGACAATTTTATTAATTGACACAATTAAAAAACATGATTATAGATTTTTTGACCTCAATTGACCTCAATTAATATTGGTTGACCTGGGGTTAATACGGATGACCTCAGATCAATACAGGATAGTCAATTAATAATTAGGGCCCCGCACTGAAAGTGTGGGTGCCCTATAGTAATCACTCTGTCCGTCCGTCTGTCTGTCTGTCTGTCCGCCTGTCCGTCCACAAATTTTCCTACTCCTCTGATAGCGCTGCCGGGGCCCTAGTCAGTTTCACTGACAGCTCTAGTTCTTATTAATAATCAAAATATAGGCTGTATGTGCTCGTTAGAACTAAGTAAAGTCAAAATAAACCATAGTTCTCTCCAGTATGATTGAATGATGGCGACGTCATTACCATAACACACCCATACGACATAGTGATTTTTTCATATCTCCAAAATGGCTACTTTTCTTATTTATACTGCAAATATAGGCTGTGGGTGCACGTTAGAACCGCCTCATTGAGGCGGTTCTAATGAGTACCCACAACCTGTCTTGGAGCAGAAATAAGAAAAATAATGTTTACCCCAAAAACCCCAGATTTCTCTATATAAAGTGGGAATTAGAGGTGTTTTCATTTCACAGACTTGTTCACATGCTGTTATGCTTAAAGGCATTTATTCTTGATTATTGCGGACTATCATTTCATTACATAATATGATGTAGCCCTCAGAGCTGACTGAAGTGAAGTGCTCTGTCTTCAACAGGTAAGGGGCCTCCTTGGGGAAAATCAATAAATTACTTACTGTTGACTGCTGTACATTATTGATTTTCCTCTTAAGTGCCTCAGTCAGGGGATTCAACAAGAGCTACTAATCACCCAATTAAGGGCCGCCTTTGATCTGCTATAGTCAGTATATCACAGGGGGCAATAAAACAATTATGAACACACCGTGTGTTTTACTGTTACAGAATAAATGCCTTTAAGCTTAAGAAATCTCAGTTTAATAGACAATATCAACCCATTTCAAATGAATAAACATTCTTTGCTGAATAAACGGGGGACCATTATGAAATTAAGGGGTGCCAGGTTCATTTATTTAGAGAAATTTATTTGGAAAATGGCTGCACAGTGAAAGCATTGATCAGCTGCCTTTTCCTGCAGTATCTGATCTGGGTCTGCATTGTTTGCCAGTGTGCCATTTTGGGGTCGGTCTTTAGTTACCATATTTAGCATATAAATTCGGACAGACAGGTCTGAGCAGTCAGTGTAGTCCCAGATGAGGTATCGCAGAACATTCTGCAGCGTCTCATCAGGGTCTACACTGTTAGCCATTCATCCAGCTACTTTTAGACACAATATTGGGTAGTACACCACAACCTCATTATAACACGGTTCATTATAACACGGTTTTGGATATAACATGGTTTCAAGATGGATCCCAAAAATGTATAGATTATATAGAAAAATGACCATAAATGGTCATTTTTCTATATAATCTATACATTTTTGTTCGGATATAACATGGTTGTTTAACTAACACGGTTTCTGCTTTGGACCCCATTAATAGTGTTATAAAGAGGTTGTGGTGTAAATTGCATTTGATCAAATTCAGAACCAGTATGCTAAGGAGTAGAAATGCTGAAAATTCTGACTTCTTGAAGACTTGCTGTAATTCTCCTAAACTTTTAACAAGTTTGTTTCGCGATCCTAAAAGGAGTCCAAAAAGTGGTGACGGAATGGCAAACAGTGTAGACCCTGATCAGACTGCTCCTTCAGGAGCAGTCTGATCTGGGTCTGCACTTTTTGCTTAGGCCTGTTTGTCCCACTACTTAGGATCATGACGGTAGTTGAAAATATGGTACAGGAAAATCCTCCAGTTATCCCCCCTTGTTTGTTACATGACAGGTTCAACCATCAGGTCAGGTTGGGCTTCCAACAGTTATCGGCGGAAGTGACCTTGAAGTGTACATGCCTCACAGGTCGAAGGAGATGGATGACTGGTTCCGAGAAACCATGCAAGCTGAGAGCCAGCATGCCTCAGAAGAGAGAAGGGCACAAGAACTGTTTGAGTAAGTTACAATAAGAACCTTTCATACTTGAGTACAGTCAAGACTCTTTATACCAACTTGTGGAATCATTCCTTAGCTCCAGGCTTAGCCTCGGTTCCGATCAGCATCGGCAACCATCCCACAGGAAATGCCTACATCGAATCCATAATCATGAAAGATTCTTTTTGTCTAATACAGTCTAATATCCGTAGCGCAAAGATTAGCATCGGTTGCGATAGGGATTGGCTTCCTTCAGGTTGGAAGTGCCCATATTGAATCCATACTCATAAAAGATTCTTGCGATCTAATACTCCAAGAAAGAAATGTTATATATATTTATTAATACCGCCTCATCGAGGCGATTCTAAAAAATGTCTACAACATTTGTTTGTTGGAGTAATGAAGGGAAAAAAGGCCCTTTGTTGCCTATCATATTCTACTGGGATTCTTTACAAAGGAAAATTCTTTATAATGGCACAATATTAGAGAAAAAATACTGTTGTTATAACGAGGGCCCTCTGTATAACTAAAATAAAACGTTGAGGCCATCCTTAAAAAAAACTTGTTTGCTGTGCTCCTACCCATCATATGTGAGGTGGGTAGGAAGGTAGTTTTTTTTTTTTTTTTTTCATATCTGAAAAGATATTTGACCCTTAAAGCACCATACAACAACCGGAAACATCATTTCAAATATTTATTTTCTGATTTTTCAGAGAAAATCAGGCTTGACATTTCATTTGAATGGTCTGCTAGGCAACCATTCAAAAATCAGGCTTGACATTTCATTTGAATGGTCTGCTAGGCAGACCATTCAAATGAAATGTCAAGCCTGATTTTCTCTTGACATTTCATTTGAATGGTCTGCTAGGCAACCATTCAAATTTCATTTGAATGGTCTGCTAGGCAGACCATTCAAATGAATTGTCAAGCCTGATTTTCTCTGAAAAAAAATTAAAACAGTAAAAAAAAAACAAAAAAAACAAGAATGTCATCTTGAAATTTGGCTTAGTGTGTTAAATTTGAGTTTAATCAGGATAAAATCTTTTCCTCAGAATGGTAATAAAACTTTTTGGGTAGGGGCAATCAATGTGGGTAGGTAGGAGCACAGCAAACCAAGAAGTTTTTAAGGATGGCCCTATCACTCAATCCCTGATGGCTCTTTTACTACAGCTGTTCTAAACTTGTTCTTGAGTCCACAGGAAAAATTCTCATGACTGTGGCTGTGTGTATAGCTCTTGTGTGCGGAGCGCAATGCTCCAAGCCAGTGAGACATGGCCATTGACAAAGCCAAACCTCCAACGTCTACAGCGAAATGACAGGGCAATGATCAGACAGATCTGCAATGTCAAGCCACAGGACACTGTCACCATCAGGTCCAGTGAGTTACTTGAGCGTCTTGGCATTGAGGACCTGGACCTCATCCTGAAAGAGAGAAGACTTCGCTGGTATGGACATGTGGAACGCTCCAACGGTGCAGTCAAGACTGCCTGTGACATACAGGTAAGTGGAAAGCGGGGGCCAGGAAGGCCCAAGATGACCTGGAAGCAGCTAACAGAAAGAGATTGCAGAGAATGGAAGCTCTCTGCTATCGATCCTCATGATAGACAAGCCTGGAGATCTGGTGTAAGATCTGCCATGTGTGCAGCAAGCCAGCTACCTGGAAGGGGGCCCACTTATTTGGACATTGCCCCTGTACCTGCACGTTAATCAAAAATCCGTTGATGATGATGATGACTGTGGATAGTAATACAGTAGAACTTTGATGGCTCGAACACCGATGGCTCGTATACCATGGCTGAGTCAAACCCGTTCCTGAGGTCCATAAGGAAAACACGCCCATACAAATACATTGCAAACTTTACCGCCGAAAAAAGGAAAATTTTCAGAAGAAAAATTGTGATATTTTTCTTATTTCTGCTCAAATTATAGATTGTGGGTACTCATTAGAACCGCCTCAATGAGGCGGTTCTAACAAGTACCCACAATCTATATTTTAGAGCAAAAATAAGAAAAATGAGGTTTACCCCTGTAAACCCCAGTTTTTCTATATAAAAGTGGGGTTCAAGGGGGTCAAAATTATATAGGCGTGTTTTCGTGATGCTCGGGAATATCTCTTCATAAGAAATAGTGTCAAGGGATAATTAAGGAGATTTTTTGCCTTTTGTCTTGCCAATGTGCGTTCTCATTAGAATCACCTCAAGGCATACATAGTTATTATAGACTAGTGAAAAGATGTCCCAAATTAAACATGTTATGCCCCCTGGCAGTAACCCTCAGTGGCTCATACTACCCCTTTCAATTTTATGGGACTTTTACCTGACATTGAAATGAATTGACTAACGTAAAAATTTATCCTTAACCCTTCACCACTCAGGGATTTTGTGAATTTCACTGATTTTCACAGTGTTGCACCTGACAGCAACTTCAACTAGCCATTGTTTCATAATGGATGGTCTGTTTTACACCAAACTCGGTATGAATGTTCATTGGGCAGTAGCCTTTCAAATGCAACCTTTCATGACTTGATCATCGTTGTCATGGTAAAGAGGGGGCATCTCAAAGTTGGCAAAAAGTGTGTTTTCACATGAATTTTTGACCACATTTTAATCTTCACACAGCTGTCAAGGCAACAATTAAGGTGTTTGGCACTGGTCATTTTCACTGTTTGCAGCATGTTTTATCAGTGAGTGAGTGAGTGATTTTAGTTTTATGTTCCACCAACATTTAAGGTCATACGGAGACGGGACCTCGGTTTAAAGACTCATCCGAAAGTCTACATGTTTTATCAGCATCAATTTTCAGGCATTTTGTACCCCAGACATCCTCAGATATAAATTTTAGCGGCCAGTTGGACCATACACCCAAAATTTTTTGGATTGAGGGGGGGGGGGGGCGTTTGCGCGCGAAAAAACAGGTCTCTTTTTTGCCCAACAAATCCAATAGCAAACATAACTATCCAGGGGTAGAAATGCAGATTTTAGGTGCTTCTGGGGCTTAAAATGGGGGTGGGGGGGGGGGGGGGGGGGCGGGGGTGCAGACACGTAAAAACGTGTATCTGAGTGAGAAAGGGCGAAGGTAATACCTAGCCGGTTACATGTGACCAGTTTTGTTTGTTCGATTTGAGGTTTAACATCCCTGTCAACACTCTTTAGGTCAGTTTGGAGATGTTGCTTCCAATTTTGTGGGGGTTTTACCCAACATTGAGATGAAATGACATCTCAATCCCTGCCTTACGGAGGGAAGGCAACTCTTCATAAAATATTTTATTTCCCTTATCATTAGGGGTCTACTTTTGGAGGGAAGAACTGTTCTCATTAAATTAAAAAACAAACAGGAAGTCACAAAAGTTATCGTCCTTTATTTGCATTATCTGCTGGTTCCTAGTCTGAAGATTATCAGTGTTGGGAAAACAGGTAACCAGACCCTCCTGACCTTGAAAGGTGGGGGGGGGGGGGGAGGGGGGATCTGGTTACCTGTTTTTCCAATATTGATAATGTGTAAGCTGGGAGCCAGCAAATAATGCAAAAATTGTGGGAAAAATCATAGATATCCAGTCACTGTAAGATAATTGCTATGTTTGTGTCTTTTCTAGCTTTGATCCTGCAAGAAGAAGGGGAAGATGAAAGAAAGAGGTCTAGTTTTCTCTGGGGTTCAGTCATTGTTCGTACATTTCTTGATAAAACCACTGTTATCATTACGCTAATACACCCGTGTGACATCATGCATTTTTCATATCTCCAAAATGGCTGCTTTTCCGATGAAAAATTGTGATATTTTACTTATATTTATTTGAAACAAAGGTTGTGGGTGCTCGTTAGGCAGTTCTAACGAGTACCCACAACCTGTGTCGAGGAGCAGAAATAAAAAAAATAATGTACACCCCTGTAAAGCCCAGTTTTCTCTATATAATGTGGGGTTTAGTGGGGTGTTCATTTCACGGACTTGTTCATGTGATGATTAAGTAATTTTTGATAATTGTAATGTTACACAAAAAACTGAATAAAACGTTTGTTGAAGATCACGTATTTTGAGTGATCACTAACTAGCTCACCTGAGCCAAAGGGGGAAGCCTCTGTGGTGTTGTGGTTATGCTACTGGCCTTGTAAACCAGGGGTGGCACGATCGATCCCAGGCTTCTCCAGACTTTCGGATGAGTCTTTAAACCAAGGTCCCGTCTCAGTATGACCTTAGCTGTTGACGTAAAACTCAAACACTCACTCACCTGAGCCAAAGGCTCATATATGAGCTTATAGTATGGTAAGGCTCTGTTGTATGTTGTTTGTCAACATTTTCAAACATCTCTGAAACCACTGTGTCGAGATTGAAGTCAAATTCAATGTGGAACATGGGAAAGAAAGTTTGTTCACAGGGTCCATGTCACATGACCAAGATGAGTGACATGCCCGTAAAAGGTAAAAACGCTTTAAAAATCTTTTTCTCTGGAACCAGCGAGCTGTTTATCATGAAACTTGGTATGTAGCATTGGGGACTCGAACCAATTATAGTTTGTTAGAATGATGACCTTGACCTTTTTAAGGTCATGATCACATTTGGTCACAGAGGCTTTTGTCTGGGTAAAAGTCAAAACTGTGTATTTTTCGGAAATTATTGCAGCTTATGATCTGGGGCCAGTTGTTCAAAACTAACGACATCGTTAGCTAACGTATCGTTAAAACTTTGATCATTAAATATGGCAAATAAGCTGAAATTTTTGCTGAAAAAATGTGAGCAGCTTTTGCAGACGCAAAAGCTGCTCACATTTTTTCAGCAAAAATACCAAAATTAACGATATTGTACTTGGTAGAAGAGTTAACAATATGACCACTAACGAGCTCGTTAAGCTAACGATGCTTTGAACAACTGGGCCCTGATGATTGTAAGATGCAGTAAACTAAAGTAATATGAAACTAGATCAGCAGTCGATGGTATACCATCGCATATACCCGCTTTTTCTATGAGTAACTCTAATGACTATGTATTAGCTAGCCAAAACAACATGTAAGTTAAAACAAGTGGGCCCAATGGCCCTATATTGCTCACCTGTGTACCAGAAAATCATTAGTGTAGGAGACCACTTGACATTGCTACATACTAAATATCTAAGCTCAGGCAAAGCGGTGTCCATGCTTATAGACCCTACTGGTTTCATTGGGCGAAAGGGCTTAAGATGTAATTTCATCCAGACCTGGGGTCGAATACTTTCAAAAGTATTCGAATAAGAATACAAATACTTTGCAATTTCACGAATACAGAATACAAATACAAATACATTTTTTATGAATGTATTCAAATGAAAATACAAATACTTTGCAAATGTATTTGAATACTTCTTGAATACTTTTGAATACATTTTATATATATAAGAAAACAAGGAATTATACAAAACAAAAACCATGGCACCTATGACTGTAGTGATGTTTGTGTCATAGAAAAATTCAAATCTTGGTGTTTTCTCTAAAACAAGATGCATTGAATGAAGCAGTGCATGATTTTGCATGAAACCAGGCATTTGTAGTGTCTAAAGGGCTTATCAATCAAAAGATAATGATATATGAATTTGCATTTTTTTTCATTTATGTACTGCTGATAATAAAATAAGGGTTGTTATAATTGTGCTCTGCACCTTTTGAGAAACAGGTGTCAAATTTGCTAGCACATGTATAATAAACGGTATGTTACAAACGTATTCTATTCAACTCTTGGAGTTTCAGTTTTACTACCTCATTGGACATTTTTGTTTATGATACCAACAGGGGGAATGTTCTTATCAAACAAAGGGCATAAGTTTACCAGAAAAAGAAGTTCTTACTATGGCATGGTTCAATTGTCAAACAATGTCTTGTCCCTATCTCTCTACCCTGAGGCAATCTATTGAAAGATGACATGCAGGTAGTGTATTTCCTAACTTCATTGATTAAACATCTATGGCTACAGTCCCATAAAGATTTGCAAAAGATTTGCAAATAAGGTAGATAAAGATCATATATATGCCATAGAATACCGTGTCTGATCTGGGTCTACATTCTTTCTAAAGATTATGGTTTTTCTATAAATCTTTCTAAAGATTATAAATGTTTGCAAAAAGCACAGCATTCACCTCTAAATTGAAATGGACCTGTCTAATAATAGAGATTGAAGAGTTCATTGGACAAAAAAATGGGTTTAGCAGAAATTATTTTATGCAATCAGCACAAATCAGCCTAAAACATCATATTTTTACAAATGGGCAAATTTGTAAAAACAGACTAGAAATAGCCATGTGCCACACTGGTGGGCCATGATTGTGAGTTATTTATGATTGAATTGTCTCTGAATAAACAAAGATCTATCAAAGATGAATTAGAAGTAAGCTATAAATATATTCTTCTGTTTTTCAGTCAACAAATTATTCTAGCT
This sequence comes from Lucinisca nassula, assembly GCA_963580285.1. Taxonomy (NCBI): domain Eukaryota; kingdom Metazoa; phylum Mollusca; class Bivalvia; order Lucinida; family Lucinidae; genus Lucinisca; species Lucinisca nassula. Next base: position 21,196,389 of record OY757017.1, read on the forward strand.
ATCACCTTAAAAGTAATCAAATGAGGCATTAGTGTTCTTGTTCTCTATTATATTTTGTGTTTACCTTCTATTAGTAGTTTCTGGAGTTTCTATATTAGCATTCTAAGACATCATTCATATCAGTCAAAACATTTATGTACTTTTCATTGATTTTTCTTGAAAATGGCAAAAGTATTCATAATGTATTCTCAAAACTATTCATGAATACATGACTTTTGAAATTTATTCGAATAGAAATACAAATACTTTTATTCTCAAAAATCCACGAATACAGAATACTTCACGAATACCCAAATATGTATTCGAATAGTATTCGAATAAGAAATACAAAATACAATTACCCCAGGTCTGATTTCATCTCAATGTCTGGTAAAAGTCCCACAAAATTGGAAGAGACATCTCCAAAATGACCTATACAGTGTTGTTGGGGATGTAAAACCTCAAATCAAACAAAATCTGTGCCTTATGGTTTTGGAGAAAAAGATTTTTTTAAGTTTTTTCCAGTATAAGTCTATAGAAGCTAATGAGCCCTGGGGCTTGGCCAATTTTGACCCAAAGGGCACGGTTGGCAGGATTTATGTAGGCAACCATTTTGTGTTGCTATATACTAAATATCTAAGCTCTGTACTTCATGGTTTCAAAGAAGATGCTTGAAGCTTTTTTTCCATTATAAGTTTGTTGGAGTTAAGGGGCCACAGGATTTGGACCCCAGGGGCATGATTGGCAGGATTCATGTAGGCGAACACTCGACATTGCTACATGCTAAATACCTAAGTTCTGGGACTTATGGTTTCAGAGAAGAAGATTTTTGAAGATTTTTTTCCCCATTTTAAGTTGTTTTTTTCTTTTGTTTGCTTTTTTTTATTATCAGGGATCAGCCGAGGGGGCGATTCGGGCGACTTCTTCGCCAGAAGTTCAAGAACTTCGCCTAACCAGCCTGGAAAAGAGAAGTTGACTTCGCCCTGTTTTTCCGACTTTTTTTTTCTTTGTCTCCAGGATCGGCTTTTCAAATGCGAAGTAATATCCATCGATAAAGGCACAAAGTTGATAACAAAAACATCTATTGATAATCCGATAATTAATAATCCAACTCCATGTGTTAATTGCTCGAGTCAGAAACTGACCACCTGTAGCATTGAGCACAAGTTGTCAGATCAGTTAATTATGTAAATAGGTGAATCGGGTTAGTCCAGGTCGGCATCTTTGATCTTATTTCATGGCCACTTAGACTTTGAGTAATCAGACTTGTCCGCGCAGCATGAGACAATCGGTCTTTTTGATCTTGGCAATATGACTGACGCATGAAAAACGTGCGTCTCATTTTACATGTTTATATAAGATAGATAGATGGATAGAGGTGCGACTTTAACCCTTTTTTACCAAATGGAATCTTCCTCCTAAAATATAGCAGGAGTTCAATTCACAATTTATGGGTGTCAGGTTATGTTTTCATGAAAATTTATTTGGAAAAAAGTTACTAACTGAACTTTTAGTAAGCAGTGGAGGCCCTGATCAGACACCGCATTCTGCGGCGTCTGATCTGGGCCTGCACTGTTTGCCAGGGTACCCGTGTTGGGGTTTCTGGTACTAAAAGGGTTAACAGGATTACTTAAACAAATAAAAACCGTGATGTCAAGTCCCGATCAGGCGCTAAGACGGGAACTAGAAAAAAGGGAATATAGGATATGATAGATGAAAAGAACATATAAAAAAACTGGCCCATTGCACCTGCAGCAACTTGCCGGCATATCACGGTCGCACAGATCGAAACTCCCGTCCGACTGCACAACATGACTCGTAACCTCGAGGTGAGATTAAATCAGTTGTTTCCCTTGAGCGCCCTTCAGTGACTAAGTGAGCGGGACATCGAGAAAATGAAAGTAGATAAGTATCTGATGTCTGATTATTGCTGCTATAATCGAGATACCGATGTGCATAATCTTTCAGCAAGTGCAACAGCAACATTGGTATGTAATTCGCAACGATATCACACCCGCACACTGTATTTCTATATTGCAAATAAACAACGATATTTACGGAAATTACCGAAAATTCGGCTCGACAATTTCCGTAATTTCTCGAGCCCTACTTCTCCCTCTTGTCCCTCATTTCGCCCTGTCAGTGCTGGAGGGAGAAGTCACTTCTCCCTGCTTCCTGGGCCTAGGATGATCCCTGATTATAAGGGCCCTGTGGTTTCAGACAAGAAGATTTTTGAAGTTTCTCCAATTGTAAGTCTATGGAAGCTAAAGAACCCTGGGGTGGGGCCAATTTGGATCCCAGGGGCATAACTGGCAGGATTTATGTAGGTGGCCACTTGACGTTGCTACTAAAAATCTAAGCTCTGGGCCTTATGGTTTCATAGAAGAAGATTTTTTAATTTTTTTTCCATTATAAGTCTATTGGAGGTGGTGAGCTCGGGCATGGCCAATTTTGACCCCAGGGGCAGGGTTAGCAGGATTTATGTAGCTGGCTATTTTATGTTGCTAGATACTAAATATCTAAGTTCTGTGCTTCACAGTTTCTGAGAAGAAGATTTTTGAAGCTGTTTTCCATTATGAGTCTATGGGAGCTAAGGGGCCCCGGGGCGTGGCCCATTTGGACCCCAGGGGCATGATTAGCAGGAAATATGTCGGTGACCACTTGCTGTTGCTACATGCTAAATATCTAAGCTCTGGGCCCTGTGGTTTCAGAGAAGTAGATTTTTGAAGTTTTTTTTTTCCGTTATGAGTCTATGGGAGCTAAGGGGGTCCAAGGGTGTGGCCCATTTGGACCCCAGGGGCATGATTGGCAAGATTTATGTAGGTGAGTCATTGCAACATGGTAAATATCTAAGCTCTAGGCCCTGTGGTTTCAGAGAAGAAGATTTTTGAACCTTTTTTCCATTATGAGTCTATGGGAGCTAAGGGGCCCCGGGGCTTGGCCCATTTGGACCCCAGGGGCATGATTGGCAGGATTTATGTAGGTGACCACTTGCCATTGCTACATGCTTAATATCTAAGCTCTGGGCCCTGTGGTTTCAGGTAAGAAGATTTTTGAAGCTTTTTTCCATTATGAGTCTATAGGAGCTAAAGGGCCCCGGGGCGTGGCCGTTTGGACCCCAGGGGCATGATTGACAGGAATTATGTAGGTGACCACTTGTCGTTGCTACCTGCTAAATATTTAAGCTGTGGGCGCTGTGGTTTCAGAGAAGAAGATTTTTTAAGCTTTTTTCAATTATGAGTCTATGGGAGGAAAGGGGCCCCGGCGCGTGGCCTATTTGGAACCCAGGGGCATGATTGTTAGGAATTATGTAGGTCACCAATTGCCGTTGCTACATGCTACATATTTAAACTCTGGGCCCTGTGGTTTCAGAGAAGAAGATTTTTGAAGCTTTTTTAGCTCACCAGAGCCGAAGGCTCCGGGGGAGCTTATAGGATAGGCAGTTGTCCGTCTGCGTCTGCGTCAACATTTTCAAACGACATCTCCTCTGAAGCCACTGGGCCGATTCAGCCAAAATTTCATCTGTAGCATCCTTGGGCAGGGGGATTGAAAGTTTGTGTTTTTATGAAAATCGGCTCATTAGTTTGGTTGCTATGGCAACTTAGAGTTTCCATAGACTTATAATGGGGAAAATAGAAAAATGGCATTTAATGCCAAGCCTCTGCAGATATTTTGACAAAACTTTCATAGAAATATTCCATAGGTAAACTACTATCTGCCGTTTGATTTTAGGCCTTCTGCTCATTTTTATTGGTTACCATGGAAACCAAAATGCAAAAAATAGACAAAAAAATACTTTAAAAATCATCTCCTCAGAAACCATATGCTCTAGGAGGCTGAGACTTTATGAAAATATTCACCATATTTGCCTTCACAGGTTTTGTGTTTTTTATGAAATTTGGCCTTTTAGTTTTGTTGCTATGGCAACTTAGAGTTTCCATTGACTTATATTGGGGAAAATGAAAAATGGCAATTACTGCCAAGTCATTGCAGATATTTTGACAAAACTTACATAAACATGTTCCTTGTGTAAACTTCTCTCAGCCATATGCTTTTATGTCAACCTGGGGGTCCCCTAGGTTGTGCCGGAGCCATGCCCCGCCCCCTCCACTTCATAAAATGCCTTATATCTCAGAAACCTTACAGATCCCAACCCCTAAACCATATATATTCTTGTTCCTTATGATAGGATGCATTCAGTGACACCAACCTGGGGGTCTCCCGGGATGTGCTGGGACATGCCCTGCCCCCTCTATTTCATAAAATGCCATATATCTCAGAAACCATACAGATCCCCACCCCTAAACTATATATGTTCTTGTTCCTAATGCTAAAATGCATTAAGTGACACCAACCTGGGGGTCCCCGGGATGTGCCGGGACCATGCCCAACCCCCTCCACTTCATAAAAGGCCAAATATTCCAGAAACCTTTCAGATCCCCTGCCCTAAACCATATATATTCTTGTTCCTTATGATAAGACACATTCAGTGACACCAACCTAGGGGTCACCCAGGGTGGCCATGCTTCACCCCTTAACTTCACAAAAGACCATATATCTGAGAAACTATTCAGAGCCCCAACCCTAAACCATATATATTCTTGTTCCTTATGATAAGAAGCAATCAGTGACACCAGCATGCGGGTCCACCCAGGGTGCCATGGGCCATGCCCCACCCCTTTACTTCATTAAAATCTATATATCTCAGAAACCATACAGATCCCCAAGCCTAAACAATATATATATTCTTGTTCCTTATGATAAGATGCATTAAGTGACACCAACCTTGGGGTCCCCCGGGATATGCCGGGGATATGCCCTGACCCCTCCACTTCATAAAAGGCCATTTATCTCAGAAACCATTCAGATCCCAACCCCTTAACCATATATATTCTTGTTCCTTATGATAAGACGCATTAAGTCACACCAACCTGTGGGTCCCCCGGGATGTGCCGGGGACATGCCCCACCCCTTCCATGCCCCATCCCTTCCACTTCATAAAATGCCATTTATCTCAGAAACCATTGAGATCCCCACCCCTAAACCATATATATTCTCATTCCTTATGATAAGTTGCATTCAGTGACACCAAATTTGGGGTCCCCTGGGATGTGCCGGGACCATGCCCAACCCCCTCCTCTTCGTAAAAGGCCAAATATTCCAGAAACCTTACAGATACCCACCCCTAAACCATATACATTCTTGTTCCTTATGATAAGACACATTCAGTGACACCAACTTTAGGGTCAACCGGTGTACGCCCGGGCCATGCTCCACCCCTTGACTTCACAGAAGACCATATATCTGAGAAACTGTTCAGAGCCCCGCCCCTAAACCATATATATTCTTGTTCCTTATGATAACACGCAATCAGTGACACCAGCATGCAGGTCCCCTCGGGGTGCCACAGGCTATGCCCCACCCCTTTACTTCATTAAAATCCATATATCTCAGAAACCGTTCAGATCCCCACCCCTAAACCATATATATTCTTGTTCCTTATGATAAGACACAATCAGTGACACCAGCATGCAGGTCCCCCGGGTTTATGAACTTTGGCTCTTTGGTTTGTTTGCTATGCCAAGTTATGAGTTTCCATTGTCCTATAATGGGGAAAATTGAAAAATGACATTAATGCCTTTCAAGATATTTTGTCACACTTTCATAGAAATGTCCCTTTAATAATGTTCTTTTTGGCCTATTTGTTGCCACAGATGGGAAATTGTCAATTGTCATCTGTTGTCCTGCAACAACACATTCAAGCGACATCGAATCAAAAGCCACGAGGCTTATTGGGTCCAAATTTTATCTGTAGCATCCTAGGGCACAGGGCTTCCATGGTTAATTAAAATACATTGCTGCCAGTGGGCAGTGGCCCCCTGAGCTCTGGTGAGCATTGTGGCCCATGGGCCTCTTGTTTTCTTTTTCCATTATGAGTCTTTGTGAGCTAAGGGGCCCCGGGGTGTGGCCCATTTGGACCCTAGGGGCATGATTGGCAGGATTTATGTAGGTGACCACTTGCCGTTGCTACATGCCAAATACCTCAGCTCTGGGTCCTGTGGTTTCAGAGAAGATTTTTGAAGTTTTTCTCCATTTTGAGCCTATAGGAGCTAAAGGGCCCCAGGGCTTGGCCGTTTGGACCCCAGGGGCATGATTGACAGGAATTATGTAAGTGACCACTTGCCATTGCTACATGCTAAATATCTAAGCTCTGGGCCCTGTGGTTTCAAAGAAGAAGATTTTTGAAGCTTTTTTTTTCCATTTTGAGTCTATAGGAGCTAAGGGGCCCCGGGTCCTGGCCCTTTTGGACCCAAGGGACATGATCGGCAGGAATTATGTAGGTGACCACTTGCCGTTGCTACGTGCTAAATATCTAAGCTCTGGGCGCTGTGGTTTCAGAGAAGAAGATTTTTGAAGCTTTTTTCCATTATGAGTCTATGGGAGCAAAGGGGCCCCAGTGCGTGGCCCATTTGGAACCCAGGGGCCTGATTGGCAGGAATTATGTAGGTGACAAATTGTCATTGCTACATGCTAAATATCTAAGCTCTGGGCCCTGTGGTTTCAGGTAAGAAGATTTTTGAAGCTTTTTTCCATTATGAGTCTATAGGAGCTAAAGGGCCCCGAGGCGTGGCCGTTTGGACCCCAGGGCATGATTGACAGGAATTATGTAGGTGACCACTTGCCATTGCTACATGCTAAATATCTAAGCTCTGGGCCCTGTGGTTTCAGAGAAGAAGAGTTTTGAAGCTTTTTTTTCCATTTTGTGTCTATAGGAGCTAAGGGGCCCAGGGGCGTGGCCCTTTTGGACCCCAGGGGCATGATTGGCAGGAATTATGTAGGTGACCACTTGCCGTTGCTACGTGCTAAATATCTAAGCTCTGGGGGCTGTGGTTTCAGAGAAGAAGATTTTTGAAGCTTTTTTCCATTATGAGTCTATGGGAGCAAAGGGGCCCCAGTGTGTGGCCCATTTGGACCCCAGGGGCATGATTGGCAGGAATTATGTAGGTGACAAATTGCCATTGCTACATGCTAAATATCTAAGCTCTGGGCCCTGTGGTTTCAGGTAAGAAGATTTTTGAAGCTATTTTCCATTATGAGTCTATAGGAGCTAAAGGGCCCCGAGGCGTGGCCGTTAGGACCCCAGGGGCATGATTGACAGGAATTATGTAGGTGACCACTTGCCATTGCTACATGCTAAATATCTAAGCTCTGGGCCCTGTGGTTTCAGAGAAGAAGGGTTTTGAAGCTTTTTTTTCCATTTTGGGTCTATAGGAGCTAAGGGGCCCAGGGGCGTGGCCCTTTTGGACCCCAGGGGCATGATTGGCAGGAATTATGTAGGTGACCACTTGCCGTTGCTACGTGCTAAATATCTAAGCTCTGGGCGCTGTGGTCTCAGAGAATAATGATTTTTTAAGCTTTTTTCCATTTTGAGTCTATGGGAGCAAAGGGGCCCCGGCACGTGGCCCATTTGGAACCCAGGGGCATGATTGGCAGGAATTATGTAGGTGACAAATTGCTGTTGCTACATGATAAATATCTAAACTCTGGGCCCTTTGGTTTCAGAGAAGAAGATTTTTGAAGGTTTTTTTCCATTATGAGTCTATGGGAGCTAAGGGGCCCCGGGGCATGGCCCTTTGGACCCTAGGGGCATGATTGGCAGGATTTATGTAGGTGACCACTTGCAGTTGCTACATGCCAAATACCTCAGCACTGGGCCCTGTGGTTTCAGAGAAGAAGATTTTTGAAGCTTTTTTCCATTAAGAGTCTATAGGAGCTTAAGGGCCCGGGGCGTGGCCGTTTGGACCCCAGAGGCATGATTGACAGGAATTATGTAGGTGACCACTTGCCATTGCTACATGCTAAATATCTAAGCTCTGGGCCCTGTGGTTTCAGAGAAGAAGATTTTTGAAGCTTTTTTTCCATTTTGAGTCTATAGGATTGAAGGGGCCCCAGGGCGTCGCCAATTTGGAACCCAGGGGCATGATTGGCAGGAATTATGGAGGGGACCACTTGCCGTTGCTACATGCTAAATATCTAAGCTCTGGGCCCTGTGGTTTCTGAGAAGAAGATTTTTGAAGCTTTTTGTTCCATTATGAGTCTATCGGAGCGAAGGGGCCCCCGGGCGTGGCCAATTTGGACCCCAGGGGCATGATTGGCAGGAATTATGTAGGTGACCACTGGCCGTTATTACATGCTAAATATCTAAGCTGTGGGCCCTGTGGTTACAGAGAAGAAGATATTTTAATTTTTCCCATTGTAAGTCTATGGGAGCTATATGTTGCCATGGCAACCAGAATTCCAATCTGATCAGCCCAAAAACGTTATGCAGCCTTTCCCCCTACCTGATGATGCTTCTCATGAAATTTGATCAAGATTGACCATGGGATATTAGAGATATATTTTTTGAAATTGTTTACGGACGGACGCACGCACGCATGACGGACGACGGACAAAAAGTGATCACAAAAGCTCACCTTGTAACTAAGTATAGGTGAGCTAAAAAGTTGTAAAGAATATTCTAACTGATAAGCAAAGTTTCAGAAGTGTAACTCTTATAGTTTAGAAGATATGGCAAAGTCATACTTTTTTACCTTTAACCTTGGGGTTATGTTGAGGTCCAACCAAAGTATCGCAATTTATTCTATATTCCAACAGCCATCAAATAACCAAGTTTCAGAAGTGTAACTCTAATAGTTTAGAAGATATGGCAAAGTCATACTTTTTGACCTTTGACCTTGGGTTGAGGTCACACCAAAAGTAGCCAAACATATTCTATATTCCAAGGACCATCCGATAAGCAAAGTTTCAGAAGTGTAACTCCAATAGTTTAGAAGATATGGCAAATCATAATTTTTGACCTTGACCTTGGGGTCATGTGGAAGTCAAAGTCACAACAAAAGTCTCCAGATTTATTCTATATTCCAAGGGCCAGCCAATAACTCAAGTTTCAGAAGTGTAACTCAAATAGTTTAGAAGATATGGCAAAATCAAACTTTTTGACCTTTGACCTTGAAAAGTAACCCGACATATTCTATATTCCAAAGACCATCCAATAAGCACAGTTTCAGAAGTGTAACTCCAATAGTTTAGGAGATATGGCAAATCATAATTTTTGACCTTTTACCTTGGGGTCAAGTTGAGGTCAAGGTCACACCAAAAGTATCCAGATTTATTCTATATTCCAAGGGCCATCCAATAACCAAAGTTTCAGAAGTATAACTCTTATAGTTTAGAAGATATGGCAAAATCATACATTTTGACCTTTGACCTTGGGGTCAAGGTTACACCAAAATTAACCCGACATATTCTATATTCCAAAGACCATCCAATAAGCAAAGTTTCAGAAGTGTAACTCCAATAGTTAAGGAGATATGGCAAATCATAATTTTTGACCTTTGACCTTGGGGTCATGTTGAGGTCAAGGTCACACCAAAAGTATCCAGATTTATTCTACACTGTAGCGTCGTAATAACGCTGTCATCGGGATCCATCGATGTCGACCGCGTTATATGTGATCCAGCGCTATATTGATCCCGAAAATATAGCGTTATATTGTTACCCCACCCACTTTTTCTGCATGCATGGCTACTGTTTCTGCTAGTTTATTATGAATATTACATACTGCATGTATTTTATAAATTATATAGTTACTAGATTAAATAATAATCTGATTCTATACTTCTAGTGGTCATTTAGCTTTTCATTCAAACCATTGCTGAATTTATTTATTACTGTACTTTCGTTTCTGTATCTCTGGCCGCCATTTTTATTTACCTCCTCCGGTCTCAAGAAGGTATCACTAAATAGTGAAGTAAAATGCAACTTGACAATTCCGAAAGGTTAGCTTGAAAGAGGGGCTATTAATGTACCGGTAAGCGAACCAAGTTTCACATGGGGATTATGAATGTTTATTGTTGTACCTTGCTTGATTTCCGTTTCTTTGTTTTTATCTAGTGAATAATAAATAAATATAAAAAAAACAACCCGTCTGCTATGCTCTGTTTTGGCGGGAAAAATATTTAGCCTGTGCAAGTGACAATTACAAAGGGATTATTTGAGACAAACAGTTACAAATACCTTGATTACCTAGTTTTCACACCTTACCACACAGTTAATTGCCGTCTTATCAGTAAGCCATAGGCGAGTATTCACACTTTAATAGAGTTGACAACTTGAGTAAATAAGCGAGAATACAGGTATTGCCTTGGCTGATGGTATTTTGACTGCCGAGTTCGGCGGAAAAATGGGAAAAAATTGACCATTTTCAAAACTGGCGGACAAAAGCAAAAAAAATGGAGCGACAGACCAACAGCGTTATAACGATTTCCCTCCAACAAACGGCCCCACGGATTTTCCGCATGCAGATGCACAGGTGAAAACAGCGTCTGCATTGCTCTGTTTTGGCGGGAAAAATGTTTAGCATATACAGGTGTCAATTTAATTTCACACCTTGTCCAGCTTATTTTTAATGCCTTAGGCGAATATTCACAGTTTGATAAGTGTTGACAGCTTGAGTAAATAGGCGAGTATACACGTCCCATCATGGCCGACGATGTTTTGACTGCCGAGTTCCGCAAAAAAGGGCAAAATTTTCAACCAAACTTTCAAAACTGGAAAAAAAAAAACGTAAAAAAAAAAACGGGAGCCACAGACCAACAGCGATTATAACGATTTCCGCGTTATAAGCATCAGCGTTATAACGACTCTACAGTGTATATTCCAAGGGCAATCCAATAACCGAAGTTTCAGAAGTGTAACTCTAATAGTTTAGAAGATATGGCAAAATCATACATTTTGACCTTTGACCTTGGGGTCAAGGTCACACCAAAATTAACCCGACATATTCTATATTCCAAAGACCATCCAATAAGCAAAGTTTCAGAAGTGTAACTCCAATAGTTAAGGAGATATGGCAAATCATAATTTTTGACCTTTGACCTTGGGGTCATGTTGAGGTCAAGGTCACACCAAAAAGTTGCCCACTGCCATCTACATTCCATGTACTATCCACATGCAAAGTTTCAAAAGTGTAACTTCAGTGGTTGCAGAGGAGATCCATTAACAAGAAACATGACGGACGGACAGACAGACGGACTGACGCCGGACTCAACTGTGGTACGAAAACAATATACCCGATTTTTCTTCGAAAAAGCGGGTATAACTAGAGCCAGTGTTTATGAAACACTATGCCCCCAACTTCTTGACCCTAACACTGCTTTACCCTAACAATGCTTGTCCCTAACAGTAATTGAGATATCTTGTTTTTGCTTGAATGCTGAAATTTTCAAAGCACCATGACACAAGACAAGAAAAAAAATCAGATTTTTTAAAAGTTGATCAGTTCATCTTGTCATCATCCCCAATCAGACTGTAAAATTTCAGGGCAATAGCTGTAATGGTTTCTGAGATATCTTGCTTACAAGATTAGATATCTTGCTTACAAGCTTAAAATGCCCAAAGTTTCAAAGAGCCATAACTCAATTAAAAAAAATCAGATCTTTTTTCAAAAATTAATCAGTTCATCTTCTCATCATCTCGAATCAGTCTGTAAAGTTTCAGGACAAAAGCTCATATCGTTCTTGAGATATCTTGCTTACAAGCTTAAGCACGCAAAGTTTCAAAGGGCGATAATTCAATTAAAAAATTTCATTTTTTTTTTTTTTTTCAAAAATTAATCAATTCATCTTCTCATCATCCCCAATCAGTATGTAAAGTTTCAGGGCAATAGCTGTAATAGTTTCTGAGATATCTTGCTTTCAAGCTTAAAACGCCCACATTTGCAAAGGTCCATTACTCAAGAAAAAAATTTCGAATTTTTTCCAAAAGTTAATCAGTTCATCTGCCCATCCCGAATCGGTCTGTATAGTTTCAGGGCAATAGCTCAAATCGTTTTTGAGATATCTTGCTTACAAGCTTTAAATGCCCAAAATTGCAAAGGGCCATAACTCCAGTAAAAAAATTCAGATTTTTTTTTTCACAAGTTAATTAGTTCATCTTCTCATCGTCCCCAATCAGTATGTAAAGTTTCAGCACAATAGCTCTTTAATATGGTTTTTAGCTCACCGGAACGAAAGTTGCGGTAAGCTATTCTACTACCCCCGGCGTCGGCGTCCACAAATGTTACAGTTTTTGCGTTAAGTTTTTTGTTGCTCAAAACATTTTTATGTGAACATGGATTAAGTTCATATTTGATATTGTGAAAGATACTGGTCTAAAGTTTTATCTGCAGTATCAGCACCCATGATCGTGACCTTAAGGTCAAGGTCACACACTTAGAATTTTAATGTTTAAGTTTTTCTGTAAAAGTTTTTAGGAGCTCATTACTTCTTTATCTGTGGATGGATTTAGTTTATACTTGGTATGGCTATAGATAATGGTCTCAAATTTTAGCAGCAGCAGCAGCTCTCATGACCATAACCTTGGGGTCAAGGTCACTGACTTAGAATTCTTATGTTAAAGTTTTTGTGTTAAAGTTTTTTGGAGCTCATTACTTCTTTACCTTTTGATAGATTTAGTTCATACTGGGGCTGGTGATAGGTACTAGTCAAAAGTTTTTATCAGCAGCATCATCATACATGATTGTTACCTTGGGGTCAAGGTCACAGACTAAGGACTTACCTTTTTGCACTGAAGATTTAAGATCATTACTTGGTTTCCTTCAGACAAATTTACTTGAGACTTGGAATGGTGATAGATATTGCTTTAAATATCTCGAGTGAGATCGACATTCAAAGTCATGACCTCAAGGTCAAGGTCACTGTGGTTATTTTAAGAAAAACATAGTCATCACTCTAGGGCCTACATTTATTGAAGGATTTTACTATAACTTTACACAAATGTTGCTTATGATAATATCTCAAGCGAGTTCGACTTTCAAGGCCGTGAGCTCAAGGTCAAGGTCTCTGTGGCTATTTTTAGAAAAACTTTGTCATCACTCTAGCACCTACATTTATTAATAGATTTTAATAGAACTTCACACAAATCTTAAGAATGATAGTATCTTGAGCAGGTTTGTCTTTCAGGGTCCTGAGGTAGAGCATGGTCACTGGCTATTTTCAGAATAACTTTGTCATTGCTGTATGGGCTACATTTGTTGATGAATTTTGCCATAACTTTACACAAATGTTACTTATGATAATATCTTGAGCGAGTTCGACTTTCAAAGTCATGACCTCAAGGTTAAGGTCACTGTTGATATTTTTAGAAAACTTTGTCATCGCTCTAGTGCCTATATTTATTGGATTTGTAAATTTTCTCACAACTTTTGGAAATGATGATATCTGGAGCGAGTTCAGCTTTCAATGTCATGGCCTTAAGGTCAAGGTCACTGTGGCTATCTTTAGAAAAACTTTGTCATCACTCTATAACTTCACACAATGTTGGGTATGATAATATCTCAAGTGAGTGTGACTTTCAAGGTCCTCAGGTCAAGGTCAAGGTCACTGTTTAGACAAACTTTGTCTTTGCTCCAGCAGCTACATTTATTGATAGATTTTAATATTGATATGGCACCAGATTCTTTCTTTGTGACTTTGTTTCTGGTATGGGTCTGAAAATTTGCCTTTGCGCAACTGAGTCATAGCGCAACTTCTGGTGAGCTATCCTGTCAGGCGACAGGTCTTATTGAGATATCTTGCTTACAAGATTCCATAGCATTTTTTCGCAAAGGGGCATAATCCTGATGATAAAAAACGGGTGAATTATTAGCTCACCTCTCACGTAGTGACAAGTTGAGCTTTTGCTTTTTCATAAGGAATCCATATATAGAGGATCTTACATGAGTGCTCATGTATTATTGAATATATTAAACGAGTTGAGGAAAAGGGATAAAATGCGAGGCTTTGCCGAGCATTTTATCCCTTTTCTTCAACGAGTTTAATAAATTCAATAATACATGAGCACGAATGCAAGATTCTATTTATCATATGACATTTAAAACGCATGTTATTAACGATTGTTTAACAAAACTGTCAATATTCCGCCATTAAGAAACGCGACGTCTTTATGGACGTCATACATGTAACGTTACGGGACGTATCTAGCTAATTTGCATATTTAATCCACTAGTGGATTATCGAAAATAATACATGGCGTTATTACACTCTCAGACGCGACGTCATATGATAAATATAATTCTAACATGACGTTAACGTTTTTCCCATTGAACCCAGTGGAAACGTCAGCGTTTGCAAATATGCGATAATTCACGTCGTCAACGTGGTGCGTGCAATTTGGCGTCATCGTGACGTTGCATGTAAACATTTCCTTCTGTCGACATCCGCTGCAAAATAGTCCCCAAGATAACGCTTTGTTACTACTGTATTTCAGTTTAGCATCATGTTAGAATCGAAATAATTTCCATGCACCCGGTGTGTTATCGTGATTAACACACGGTGTTGTCGGGCAGATGCGAATATTAATTCACTCCGGCTTCGCCGTCGTGAATTGATATTTCGCAATCTGCCCTCCAACACCGTGTGTTAATCACGATAACACACGGTATGTGGAGATTATTTCTTAATTTCAAAAACCTAGCATGCAGGGTTCAAAAGTTATGCTAGGCAATAAAAAGTGGAATGGAAGGACAGAAGGAAGGACGGATGGAAGGACGGATGGATGAACATGGCAAAAGCAATATGCCCCCAAAACTGATTGAAGTTGGGGGCATAATGAGAATTCAAAGTTAAGGTCATTTCTTGATCTTGGCCTAAGGTCATTCAGATATGAAAATTTTCTCTGAAACTACTAGGTCATTTCTAACCAAATTTGATATGAAAGCTTTTATTTGTTTGTTTGGATTGGAGTTTAACGGCCCAGTCAACTCTATTTAGGTCATTTTTAGCTCGTCTGTTTTTTGAAAAAAAACTTTCGAGCTATTGTCATCACTCCGGCGTCTGCGTAGTCGTCCTGCGTCGTCCTGCGTCGTTCCAAAAAAACTTAACCTTGGCTATAACTTAAAAAGTATTAGACCTAGCCTCATGAAACTTCATACACACACTCATCATCACAAGAGCTACATTTTGACCAAGGACCATAACAACATTGTTGATTTTGGCTGAATTATCTCCCCTTTTCCAATTTTTTTCTGAAACACATTTTTTGCTCTCATTTTAATACTATTCACAACAGAGCCTTCAAACTTCACATGAATGTTCCTTGGGACAAGACCTTTTCAGTGATACCACACTTTTTGATCTGTGACCTTGACCTTTGAACTTTGACCTATTTTTCGAAAATTTAACCGAAAACCTTAACCTTGACCATATTTCCAAAAGTATTTGGCCTACCTTCATGAAACTTCATACACATACTCAACATCACAAGAGCTACATTCCCTACAAGTTTTATAACTCCATCTTGCAATTTGATTGAATTATCTCCCCTTTTCTCTCCGTTTTTTTTAAATTGTTTTTGTCTCTTATTTCAATACTATTCACAACAGAGCCTTCCAACTTCACATGAATGTTCCTTGGGACAAGACCTTTTCAGTCATACCACGCTTTTTGACCTGTGACCTTGACCTTTGAACTTTGACCTATTTTTCGAAAAATTAACCAAAAAACTTAACCTTGACCATATTTCCAAAAGTATTTGGCCTACCTTCATGAAACTTCATACACATACTCGCCATCACAAGAGCTACATTCCCTACAAGTTTTATAACTCCATCTTGCAATTTGATTGAATTATCTCCCCTTTTCTCTCCGTTTTTTTTAAATTGTTTTTGTCTCTTATTTCAATACTATTCACAACAGAGCCTTCCAACTTCACATGAATGTTCCTTGGGACAAGACCTTTTCAGTCATACCACGCTTTTTGACCTGTGACCTTGACCTTTGACCTATTTTTCGAAAAATTAACCAAAAAACTTAACCTTGACCATATTTCCAAAAGTATTTGGCCTACCTTCATGAAACTTCATACACATACTCACCATCACAAGAGCTACAATCCCTACAAGTTTTATAACTCCATCTTGCAATTTGATTTGACTTAGAACTTTTGTTTTCTAAAAGAAACTGCAGACGAGCGTTGGCACCCGCTTGCGGTGCTCTTGTTTAGCCAGTCAGTTTACCTATCAACACTTTTCCTCGGCAGACTTATACATGTACATAAGCGGTTAACCAGTACAGTGCACGTTCTTTCGCCAGAAACTGACAACCGCCCTTCTTGACTCAGCGGAAGGGAGAGAACGACGGAAGGTAAGATTTCATGATCAATCTCCAGGAAAGAATGCTGCCGACCCCAGCAGGTATCGAACCCACGTCCTGCTGATCAGCAGTCAGACACGCATCTGACTGAGCTTCGGAGGCTGACTGGTGAATGAAAGCTTTTAGGAATAAGGAATTGAAAATTAATTCTAGTTTGGTCACATTATCAATATAGCCTCCATGCACATTTATTGTGTGTGTTTGAGTTTTATGTACCACCAACATCTCAGGTCATATAGAAATGGGGCCTTGGTTTAAAGACTCATCCAAAAGTCTGGAGAAGCCTGGAATCTATCCCACAACTCCTGGTTGAGCACATTGATGGTAAAAAAAAGTTCAAAAATATTATTTTCCAAAACCAATTGGCAGATTGCCTTGAAACAATCTGCCTGTCTGCTAATTGACCCTGAAGTTGAACAAGCAGATGGCATTTTTAAATCTTTTTAATCCATAGGAATGGCCTTCGTCTGTCTGTCTGTAACACTTCCTTGTCCACTCCCTGTCTCCTGAACCCTTTGATAGATTTTCATTAAATTTTGGTCAATTATTCCTCTCAGTGAGCTGATGTGCGGAACCCATAAATGAACCATGCCAACTCAAGGTCAAGGTCACAGTTGAAGGTCAACTTTGAAACTTGGAATTTTGTGTCCGTTCCATATCTCCTTTACCCTTGGAAGGATTTTCATTAAACTTTGGTCAAATATTCTTTTCAGTGAGCTGATGTGCAGAACCCATAAATGAACTATGCCGACTCAAGGTCAAGGTCACATCTGAATGTCAAGAGTTTGAAACTTTGAATTTTGTGTCCATTCCATATCTCCTTTACCTCTGCAAGGATTCTCATTAAACTTTGGTCAATTATCCCCCTCAGTGAGCTGATGTGCAGAACCCTTAAATGAACCATGCCTAGTCAAGGTCAAGGTCACATTTGAAGGTCACAAGTTTAAAACTTTTGAATTCTGTGTCCGTTCCATATCTCCTTTACCCCCTCAAAGGATTTTCATTAAACTTGGTCATTTATCCCCCTCAGTGAGCTCATGTGCAGAGTTCATGAATGAATCTTGCGGACACCAGGTCAAGGTCACATTGGAAGATCACGAGTTTGAAACTTTGAATTTTGTGTCCGTTCCATATCTCCTTTATCCCTGGAAGGATTTTCATTAAACTTTCACCAGATATCCCCCTCAGTGAGCTGATGTGCAGAACCCATAAATAAATCATGCCAGCTCAAGGTCACAGGTGAAGGTCACGAGTTTGAAACTAGGAATTTTGTGTCCGTTTCATATCTCCTTTACTCCTGGAAGGATTTTCATTAAACTTTTGAGAAATATACCCACTCAGTGAGCTGATGTGCAGTATTCATAAATAAACCATGCCAACTCAAGGTGAAGGTCACAAGGTTGAGCAGCGGAGGGATTTGGCTGTCCCTCAGACTGCTTTCTTGTTTCCCTTATCTTTTTCAGCAAAAATAAGGCTGTGCATTACCTGTCTCTCCTTGGCAGATGATTCACATGAAATGCCAAGTATTACTTTTGCTGAAAAATAATGAAAAACAGTCATCTGCTCCAAAATTTTCAACAGCTTGAAGGTTTAATTGGGGGCAATCAAGTGAGCTGAGTAGTGTTATACCATAATAATAATACATGTAGTTTGTCTGTCATTACTGGCAATGACCTCAATTCAAATACAGTAAAATTATGCTTTTAAAACCACCTAAAATTAAGACTTAATCTGTTTTTAAAAGCTTATTGAGAAAGTTTCAGTTAATCTTTCTTCGCGTTTTCTACACCCAGTGTCTCCTTATAAGAGACCACCTTTGGGATTGTTCAAAAGTGGTCTTAAAGACCACTTTTGAACAGTCCTAAAGATGGTCTTAATACAGGAATTTTACAGTACTTGAAATGCTCCTGTTTGTGTGCTCTATGATGACTGATGACACAAATCTTTTTCCTGTATCAAATGGGTAAATGAGTTTTATTTTGGTTTTACCGGCCTTTCAAGATTATTTCACTGGTATCAAGCTGATAATTAATCAAAGGTTTGGCTAAAACAGGCCTCATACTGACCAAGCTTTTCCACACCCGATTTTGCAGCCTTAACCCTTGTTCTGCTGAGCCCGGATAGGCCTTATTTTCCAAACAAGATCCAGATCAGATGGCTTCTGACGAAGCCATCTGATCAGGATCTACATTGTTTGCCTTTCAGAATGTGAATTTCTTGCAATAATTTGCATCAAGTAATCTGATTGGTTGATAATCGATAGTAGGTGTGGCAGATTAAAATATTCAGCAGGACAAGGGTTAAGATGCCTGTTACAACAATTTTTGTCTGCTTTGTCTTCTGACGGTTACTTTAAAAGCCATAGTTACAAAAAAGTGTGAACCCAGATCAGACTTCTCCTTGATCTTGGTCCACACTCCTTGATGAGCAGTCTGATCTGGGTCCACACTTTTTGCCTGCATGCGAAAATATTTTAAAGAAGTTCGCAAGAAGCGCAGCAGATGACATACAAAAAAGATTTCATTTTAAGATGTATTTTTTCTGGGCGTCTTGAGGGTTAAATAATCATTTTAAACAGAATATAGGAGAAAAAATCGAAATGTGTGAAATCGAAGAAAAAATCAAGCTCTGAAATCCTGCAAATGCCTGAAAAATATGAGGCCTGCTAAAACAAAAGTGCCTAGAGAAAAAACACACCCGACTTTCCATTGCAGAACTTTACCTAAGTAAGGCTCAAGCACAAGACAGTTAGATTGCATTATCTGCTGGTTCCTAGTCTGAAGGTTATCAGTGTTGGAAAAACAGGTAACCAGACACCCCTGACCTTGAAAGGTCAGGGGGGTCTGGTTACCTGTTTTTCCAATATTGACAATGTGCGAGCCAGCAAATAATGCAAACATGGTCAGCACTGCACTCTTTCCAACTAGGCCACGTTAAGGGTGTCATAAATAAACGAGACGGACTTACTACTAATATTTTATTACATATTTCTTCATAAAAAATCTTAATATATACCCAACAGTTAACTCCTGTCAGGATTGCTCAGTTTAGCATCCACAAACAACAACAGGCAAAACTCTGCATGCTGTCCTTACCTTTAACCCTTATCTTGCTGAATATTCATTTAAGCCACACCCATTTCCGTCTATCAACCAATCAAATTACTTGATGTAATTTATTGCTACAAATTTATAAACTGAATGCCAAACAGTGTAGATCCTGATCAGATGGCTTCTGAAGAAGCCATCTGATCTGGATCTGCACTGTTTGCAAAGACAGGGGTTGTCGTGAACAGCAAGATAAGGGTTAAACTGCTAAATTTAAATAAAAGGCTGTCCTAACCTTTAATTAACCTGTCAAATTTAAATAAAATCTAGTGACAGACAAGATTCTTAAAATGTTAATATTTTCCCTTGAAAGCATGACTTGATGTTCACTCCAAAGAACAAGAGCCATTGGCCATTACATTTACTTACACCAATATCATACTATGGAAAAAAGGGTGAATGGATATTCCTTCAAGATGATTCAAGGGACAGAACTTGTCTGGCTTCCTGCTGCAGACAGCCAAATCTGAGAAGTGGCCTACTCTAAAATCCAGGAATGTGTTCCATAAGAGCCAAGTCTATCCTTTTACAGCAGTCGGTTTACATGGTTATACAAGAAACCCCCAAAATGGGGTCATTGGCAAACAGTACAGATCCAGATCAGACGTCTGATCATGGCCTTCACTGTTTGCAGGAAGTTCAACCATTTTCTAAATGAATTTCTAAAAATAACTGAACCCAAGACCCCTAAATTATGGAAATATGAAGCGGAAGATTCCATTCACTACAAAATTAGAGTTGCTTCCCTTGATGGTATATCCATTCGCCTTATTCTTCTTTTCTTTCTCGGTCTTTCCAAGGGAATGAACTGTTAATAATTCAGCAAGAAGAAAAGCAGAGTTGTCCCAAACCTTGAACAGTACAATTCTGACAAAAAATAGCACAATGAGAAAGTACACAATGTGTAGTTTCTACAATATCACATGAAAGATCAGGGGCCAGTTGTTCAAAACTAACGACGTCATTAGTTAACGAATCGTTAAAACTTTGATCATTTAATATGGCAAATATACTAATATTTTTTATGCAAAAATGTGAGTAGCTTTTGCAAAAGCTACTCACATTTTTTCAGCAAAAAATACCAAAATTTTAGATATTGTACTTGCTAGAACAGTTAACAATATGACCAGTAACAAACTCGTTAAGCTAACAAGGCTTGAACAACTGGCCCCAGTTTTAGGCATACATGTTTATATGATACACAAACGCGAGCTATATAACACAAAAAGACAATCGTGTAACAAGTACATTTACACCATCAGACAAAATTCCTTAACGTGTAAAATTTAAATATGAGCAGATGGAAAATAAAATTGACATAAACCTGCTACTGTTAAAATAGGTGAAAGTTTGTCATTCACTCAGTTGTTTACTCATGTCAAAGATTTAAGTGACATTGTATATCTGGAAATATCAGGGCCCATGTTAGCTTAACATGCTTGTTAGTGCTTATAATCTGGTCTTTCTGTTGGAATAATGTGAGCAAAATCTACTTTTTTTTTTATTTTATCAGCAAAAATTTTACCATATTTTCCATACTGACTGATCAAAGTTTCAATTTATTAACTAATGACATTGTTAGTTAAAGTTTGAGCAAATGAACATAGAAGTTTTATTTTCATGAACTAGGGTTTACAACAATGCCACCCTATGGCAACAGCAAAACCTAACGAGAACCGCAAAGCGGGGCCATATAATATGCCTGTTAAATTTCACAAGGGTACCAAAGCTATATAGCTGGTCAAAAGGACAATATGACAATGCCAAAACTATATCCGTTTTTCAAAATGGGCATATAAAAACTTCTAGGAGTTAAAAGCATGAGAACACAGTTAAACTCTGTGTCTTGCAAACCTTTGGAACTGTGGGAATTTTTTCTAGACAGCAACAGTGTATGGTTATTTTTGTTGCTCCGGTTTAACCCATTGTATGCTAGTGGATTCTTCCATTGCTATCGGCCCACGCCCATCAGGGCTTGAAGAAATAGATGGGCTGCATGAGCTGAAACCGACCCGCACACAAGTTCTGGTAAACTGCTTAAAGGATCTAAGCCTGCCCAGGCAAAGCGGTGCGATTCGGCCTGTCCATGCTTATAAACCATATTGGTTTCATTGGGTCGCAGGGCTCGAGATGATATTTCATCTCAATGTCGGGTAAAAGTCCCACAAATTTGGAAGCAACGTCTCCAAAATTACCTTTAGAGTGTTGACAGGGATGTTAAACCTCAAATCAAACAAACAAAACTTCCATTGCTGTATGTTGGGCAAGTCCATTTGTCATAATAAGGGGTGTCGGGCTTTTATTTTTTCATTTTTATTCTATTTTTGCCGGAAAATTATGTTAGCAAATAGTGTTGGGTCTGATCAGACGCAGATTTCTGCGGCATGTGATTTGGGTCAGCACTGTTTGCCACGTACCCGTTTTGGGGTTTCCGGTACCAAAATGGTTAAAGCATGGTTTTGCACCCATCCGTTCATTTGTCAAACTCAATATTTTCGACCACCCTAACTTTCAGCCTAATGTTCAAGTCCATATAAGTGTGACACAATCTTTGGCGAAATCTATATAATATACAAGTTTTGGGGATCCATCTTTAACCAGCGTTATATCCAAAACCATGTCATGATGAACCATGTTATAAAGAGATTGATGTGTACTGCAAAGTTACAAGAACTATTAACAGAACACTGTATTTAATTTTGCCTTTGCTTGAAGGCAACATTTACAAATTCATTTTACCATCATGAAAACACATATAGAATTTTGACCCCACTTTTACAAAGTAAAGTGAGTGAGTTTTAGTTTTACGTCCCACCAACAGCTAAGGTCATACGGAGACGGGACCTCCGTTTAAAGACTCATCCGAAAGTCTGGAGAAGCCCGGGATCGATCCTGCCATCCCTGGTTTACAAGGCGAGTAGCGTAACCACTGCACCACGGAGGCTTCTATTTACAAAGTTAAACTGTGGTTTGCTGGGCCAACTCCTACTTTTCTAATTTTTGCTCTAAAAAATATATTGTGGGTACTTGTTAGAACCGCCTCGATGAGGCGGTTCTAACGAGTACCAACAATCTATATATTGAGCTGAAATAAGAAAAATATCACAATTTTGCGCCGTAAAAGTTTCGTATTTTTGGCGGTGAGGTTTACAATGCATTTGTAAAGGCGTGTTTTTACAATGAATCTCCAATTAACCCTTGTACTGCTGAATAAAATGATTTAGCACCACCCATTTCTAACTATCAACCAGTCATATTACTTAATATATGGAGTGCAGTTGTAAAGTACCGGACTCTGGATAAATCTCTCAAGGCATCTCATTGAACTTGGCAATTTTTTAAGGGAAGATTTCAAACTTAAACATGGTATTTTGTCCCTTCTGTCGGGAGATATTTTGTTCACCACAAAATCATATTTCCTGATGCTCTAAAATGTATGTCTTAGCCCTTATCTTGCTGAATATTCATTTAAGCCACACCCATTTCCGTCTATCAACCAATCAAATTACTTGATGTAATTTATTGCTACAAATTCATAAACTAAATGCCAAACAGTGTAGATCCTGATCAGATGGCTTCTTCAGAAGCCATCTGATCTGGATCTACACTGTTTGCAAAGATAGGGGTTGTCATGAACAGCAAGATAAGGGTTAATAAAATTTGAAATGAATTGAATTGTATAGTTCACCACATAATTGTATTTTCTGTACTTGCATGTGAGATGCGCTCAAATGTATTTGGCAATCTTAATAAAATTTGAATTGAATTGTATTAGTAAAACATTCAGCATGTTTTTACTGCTGAAAGCAGTAAACTCACGTTCTTACCCTAAAGATGCCAATAAATACTGCATCTGAAAGTATCCTCTGTTTATGTCGTCTGCTGCAAACCTTTCAAACATATTTTTGCATACAGGCAAACAGTCTTGACCCTGATCAGACTGCTAAAGTAACCAGGCGACAAGAAAGCAGACGACAATTGTCATGATTGGCATCTGAAGGGCTAAGACGTTCTAGCAACTGACCACTGATGGTGTAAATGTGTGTTTGGACAATAACAGACAACTATATAAATAATAAATACACAACTCGGAATTAATATCAGCAACAATGAATGACGTCCATGACTATGAATTGTACTATTGAAGGTCACATGACAAGAAACTTATGACATGCGGTAGAACAAGAAACTGACCCTTTAACACCAAAGACAAAGAACTTAACTCTGAAAGCATCAAATACGACAGTAGCAGACGTCATTTACAGAAACTGATTTTCTTTTCAGAGAAAATCAGGCTTGACATTTTGAAATGTCAAGCCCAATTTTCTCTCTAAAAAAAAAAAGATCTTAGACTGTCATCTGCCGCTCAATTCTGTCTGATGCTTTCAAAACATGAAAACTTAATTCCTGTACATATCCTAGAATCTGAACTAGAGGACTCAGCCATCAGACTGCGTGCTTGACAGTGAATACCAACCTTTAGGGGAGGCACTCAGCCGTCCAACTATGTGCTTGACAGTGAATACCAACCTTTAGGGAAGGCAACTCTTTCAAAATACTTTGACTTAGCAACTGAAGTTGACTCTTTACCCTTAAGCTGCCGAGAAAACTGCATCTTAAAATGTGGTCCATTTATGACGTCTGCTCCATCTTCTTGCAAACTTTTCAATCATTTTTGCATAAAGTAAAACAGTGTGGACCTTGATCAGACTGCTCCTAGCAGTCTGATCTGGGTCCACAATATTTGCAACAAGATGTGTTTGTGAAACACTGATGCCCCCGGACAGCGCCAATGTTAATGTTTTTAAAAATTTTGAAAAAAATAGGTCAAAGGTCAAGTTCAAGGTCACGAGATCAAAAATTATGGTACCACTGGAAAGGTCTTGTGATAAGGTATACACATGTGAAATATGAAAGCTCTATCTACTACCATTCAAAAGTTATGCCCAATGTTTAAGTTTTTGCAGACGGACAAACGGACAAACAGACGGACAGACCAAAAACTATATGCCCCCGAATCTCTTAGATTCCGGGGGCATAAAAATTACTTTTAAAGTAACCAGCAGATGGTAAAGCAGATGACAATTGTTGTGATTGGCATCTTATTGGTTATGTTTTTTGTTTGTTTGATTTGAGGTTTAAAGGTGCATTATTGAGCTATCTGGAAAAAAGGCTTCCAAAAATATAATACATATAGCCGGTATTTTTCTTTAAAACAAAACAAATGAATGCATTTTATGCAAAAATGCGAACAATTATGATGACAGGTAAACCAGTTTGAGAGGGATTCCCTAACTAGGTTTCGAACACTAGTTAGATCTACTTTTAGTTCGTGACAAAAATAGAATCCCCATATATGATGTTATGCGACGTTCATTTTTGGCCTTGTTTGCTTAGGCCATGCCTGAATCGGAAAAAATATGACGCTGAATTCCATGCCATAAGTAACGACACTCAGAGACGATACTGTCGCCATGTATGTGTAAAGTGACAGATTTATTTTTAGAACAGAAATTCCAAACACATGTTCAGAGCGAAGGGTAAACACGAATGAAAACGACCATTTTCACAAAATTCTGAAGCTGTGTTTGGCTCCAAAAGTGTACACATGACAAAGGAATATGCATTGAAGATAAAAACCAGAACAAAAATTTTGAGACCCGGTAGCTCAATAATGCACCTTTAACATCCCATCAACACGGTAAAGGTCATTTTGGAGACGTTGCTTCCAATTTTGTGGGACTTTTACCCGACATTGAGATGAAATGACATCTCAAGCCCTGTCGCCCAATGAAACCAATAGGGTTTATTAGCATGGACGGTCCGCCTCGCACCGCGGTTCCTGGACAGGCGTAGATCCTCTAAACGGTTTACCAGTACTGGTGTGCAGGCCAGATTCAGCTCTGCGTGGAAGCATCATGCAGCCCATATATTTCTTCAAGCCCCTATGGGCGGGGTGAAATCTTATTGGTTAAAATAAGAATCTGCTACTGAGGAAAGCTAAAGCTGGCTGCCTAAGACGAAGTACTTACCACACACATGCTGAGTTATTTCCCTTTGAAGGAATCAGGAAAATAACATAGTGATGCAGTGACATAAGAGGAAGAAAAGTTTTGTAAAGAACCACTGAGAAAATTCCAGAAAAAAAGTAGTTCCTCTTAGAGGGAACAATTTTCTCCCATTTAGAGCAGCCCCTATGATGTAGCCTGAAAATTATTTGTATTTATACGCCAAAAAAAGCACCAAAAAATATCTGCTATTGCTGCACCTGAAATCAATTTTTTAACATATTTTTGCATACAGGCAAACAGTGTGGGCCCTGATAAGTCCAAAATAGCAATCTCTGGGTCCAATCTGTTTGCATTAATGACTTTAAAATCCATCAGCAAACGACACGGCAGACGACTTTTGTTGTTATTGGTGGGCCAAGGTTAAGTAATTTCCCTTTATTACAAATAATTTTTATAACTTGTGTAACATTTTGAAAGTTGGAAAACTTGTGTAAATTATGAATCACAACAGTTGTAGGCATCATTGTTAAATTTTTGCATTATTTTTCAGAAAAAATAAATACCAGAAATTCAACTTCGGTGAAGTTGATGTCGCACCTGCTCCCCACCTGCCCCACACAAAAAAATAAAAGTTTATTTAAGGCAGAAGAAATGAATATAGGGCTTTGAGAAGAATCCATAGCCTATATATGTGAGGTAAAAAACTGACTAAGTTCACAATGTGGAAAAAGTGATAAAAATTGATCCCAAGATAAAGTCAAAACCACATGCACATCCTCATACCATAGGTAGAAACACACTCAAAGTTTTAAAATGATCAATATAAAACTGTAAGAGAAGTTGCAATGACAAGAGGTACCTATTGTATATCAACTAAAGCTTAAAATTGGCTAAGTTCACAATGTGCAAAAGTGAAAAAAAAATATTCTGAGAATTATGTCGAAATCACATGCACAACCTCATACCATGGCGAAAGCACACGCAAAGTTTCAAAATGATCGGTATAAAACTGCAAGAGGAGTTGCGATGACAAGAGGTACCTATCATATATCAATTGAAGGTTAAAAATGACTAAGTTCACAATGTGGAAAAAGTGAAAAAAAATGATCCGACGATAAAGTCCAAACCACATGCGCATCCTCATACCATAGCGAAAGCACACGCAAAGTTTCAAAATGATCGGTATAAAACTGCAAGAGGAGTTGCGATGACAAGAGGTACCTATCATATATCAATCAAAGGTTAAAAATTACTAAGTTCACAATGTGGAAAAAGTGACAAAAATTTATCCGAAGATAAAGTCCAAACCACATGCACATCCTCATAGCATGGCAAAATCACACACAAAGTTTCAAAATAATTGGTATGAAACTGTAGGAGGAGTTGCGATGACAAGAGGTACCTATCGTATATCAAATGAAGCTTAAAAATGGCTAAGTTCATAATGTGCAAAAAGCGGAAAAAAATATTCTGAAAATTATGTCGAAACCACATGCACATCCTCATACCATGGTGAAAGCACATGCAAAGTTTCAAAATGATCGGTATAAAACTGCAAGAGGAGTTGCGATGACAAGAGGTACGTATCGCATACCTAAAAATGACTAAGTTCACAATATGGAAAAAGTGACAAAAATTGATTCGAAGATTAAGTCCAAACCACATGCGCATCCTCATACCATGGCGAAAGCACATGCAAAGTTTCCAAATGATCGGTCTAAAAGTGTAGGAGGAGTTGCGATGACAAGACATCCAGTGTAAAATGTTGACGGACGGACGGACGAACGGACGAACGGACGGACGAACGGACGGACGGACGGACGGACGGACGGAAACTTGCACGCCTATGTCTTCCTGCTAAAGCAGGTGCGACAAAAACAGGCTTGGTATTTCATGTGAATCATCTGCTTGGGGTTGATTCACATGAATTTTCAAGTCTGAATTTCTCCGAAAAATAAGGCAAAAATTTTGAATGCCATCTGCAATGCAATTTTGCATTTTTCTTTTGCTTTGAGGGTTAAATCTACCATTGATAGTCAAAAAAATAATTGATACTATGACTAAACCAATCAAAAATAAACTGGTATTCATCAGTCAACATCAGTTGGAGGCTGCTGATGACATCACATTAAGAGTTACCGTCCTTGCTGGAGACACCAGGCTGATTTTCAACAGAAACTTAAGGGGAATGTGAACACCTGGCAGATTTATCTGCCATTTTTCAAGGAAAGACAACTATTGGGACTGCCTGTTTGCTTTTCTATAAATTTTGTCCCATGAAAAATGGGGTCTACTCTTAAAGGAAAGAATTTGCTCCTGAGGAGCAAATTCTTAAAGGAAAGAATTTGCTCCTGAGGAGCAAATTCTTTCCTTTAAGAGTTGATCCCTATTTACATGGGAGATAAAATTACTTTTGCAGGAGCTGCCTCCCCTTAATGAGTATCCATTCCCCTTAATGTTCTTGAGTGTTTATAATATGCTTGACTAAAGGAGAATTACGTTGAAACAATGATTATTTCATTCTTTGATCCCTAGAGATTAATCATGACCAAAAATATTCGATCCCCTAATTTGTTCATCATTCAGATATAAAGTAATGAAACGGATCAAAATCATGCACAAAAACATGTCTGTTGTCTCCAACATGGTGGATCAAGGTAGAATAATCTTACAATCTTATGGTGGGCAACACATCAATACATGTAGTCAGGGTCAGTGTTACTAACTTGCAAGGTGTCCATATTTTACAAGGACAATGGACTTCTTGGGCAGATGCAACCAAAACTATGCTTCCCTTGAAAAGGAGAATAAATTTTCTCCTAAGAAGTGAATTCTTTTCTGAAAAACAAACAAAATGCTTTTCTTTAAAAGCAGAACCCTTTTTCTGAGAAGTTCAGTTTGCAGGCAAGGTAAACCGGTCTTTGAAGTCGACTGCCTTGCAAGAAAGAATGGGTAAAACACAGTACCAGACAAGCAGGAGTAATGTTAAAGGAGTAATCTCCCTTCTCTTCAGAAACCTACGCTGTAGTACTTGTTTGATTCCAACAAGTATCCAAAACATGGGATTTTATGGAGAAATAAAACTTTATTATCCCTTATTATTATCATTCTTGTCGGAAACCTATGTTTTGACTACTTATTAGAATTGCCTCTTTGAGGGAATTCCAACAAGTATGATTAATTTTCTTGCGAAAATTTGTGATATTCTTATTTATACTGGAAGCATAGGTTTTAGCTGCTCGTTAGAACCACCTCAATGAGGCGGTTCCAACGAGTACCCAAAACCCATGTCTTGAAACAGAAATAAGAAAAATAACATATGTATACCCCTATAAACCGCAGTTTTCTCTGCATAATGTTGGGTTTAACGGGGTGTTAAATACACGGACAAGGTAACGTGATGATAAAAAAGCTTTTAAATTAATATCCTTTTCTTACTCCCCCTTCTCTGGCACTATGGCATAAAGCACACCAGGTGTTACCATTCCCCTTAACAAAAATGAGCCTTTCAAAATATTTCCTATTATAATATAACTACAATAACAGAGGTCCGGTCCCGAGGTTCTTTAACTTTTATCATGCTCAGGTCGCTCAAGCATAAACAGTAAAATTCCGCTATTAAGACCATCGAAAATTAAGACTTTAAAAGCTTATTGAGAAGGTTTCAGTTATTCTTTCTTTGTGTTTTCAACACCCGGTGTCTCCAAATAAAGACCACCATTGGGACTGTTCAAAAGTGGTCTTTAAGACCTTTTGAACAGTCCCAAAGGTGGGTCTTAATATAGGAATTTTACTGTAATTTGTCCTGCTCGTAAACTTTAAAATGCCAACAAACTTGGCATTTCAGAATTTATTAGCAGGACAAAACTTTCTCGGCTGATCTGAGCAGGAAAAAATGCCTCGATTATTTACATTTTAATCTGAGCAATACAGTTTTCATGCTGCAGCTGTGCTGAGCAAAACAGCTGTAAGACCTCAGGGACCTGGTAATAGTGGAGTGGTAAATGACAATTCTATCAATTTTTTCCACAAAACGAGTTGTAGGGAGGTTTTTGCTAAATATTTGTGGAAAAATGCTGAAATTATCAGTTAACACTCCATCCTGTGAAACCCTCTGAATAAGGCAATCTGTCGAGTACCCGCAGAAATCCAGATAAAAGCAAAAGTCTGCCTGTGCACAAAATATATTCATATCAGTATCTGAGTCTACGGCACAAAACAGCCTTTGCCTAAACTTGCATACAGTCAGTCACGCATCAGTCACTCACTGTGGCCAAAATGATTTTTTTTTGTCTGAAGCATCAGGTCCATTAAATTAATAGCATGCACATTCATAAAAGGCTAGAGATGGCGTTGGCTGGTTTGGAGTTTAGCGGTCAAAGTCATCAATACTAAGGTCATATTTAGCCAATCAGTTTACCTAACCATGTTTCTTGGACAGGCTTATACCTAGCGGAAAGTGGCTGATAGGGCACATTCTTTTTCAGAAACTTTAACCTTTACCACTCTCTAGGCTAATTCAGCAGATGACAAATTGTTGATATTTTTTCTTATTTTTCCCAGAAAACAGGATTTGACAGGTCATGCAAATTGTCTCCTCAGAAAACAAGACTTGACATCTCATGCAAATTGTCTCCATTGGAGACAATTTGGACAATTTGCATGAGATGTCAAATCCTGTTTCACCAGAAAACAAGACTTGACAGCTCTTTCAAACTGTCTCCATAGGAGACAATTTGCATGAGATGTCAAATCCTGTTTTCTGGGAAAATTAGAAAAATACTTCAAAATGTCGTCTGCTGCTGAAAAAAATACCCAGCGTGCAGAGCATTAAACAACCCTTCTTGAACCTGCAGAAGAGAGAGGACTACAAACTATTTCACGATCAAGAGTGAGACTGTAGTATTACCCGAAACTTTGCTGTTTTTTTTTTTTTTTGTTGTTGTTTTTTTTTTTCTCTCTTTTTTATTGTGTGGGTGTTTTATTTGGGTTTTACAGCCTTTTCAATATAATCGTTTACCGTATATCAAGCTGGTTGTTAATCAGGTGGGAAAAAATCTGAATACCAAGGGAAAAACCACCTAACCTTCCGTTGCAGAACTTGGCATCTCACATTCTTGGGCCCACAGCGACACCAGTCTTAATCAATTTGCTACATTTCCCGACGTCTGATTGGATAACGTTGAAATTTGCGACAGTATATCATGAGATGTACTGTTGGAAACAGGACGTCATCACACACAACCTCGCTTTTCATTGGCTGGCATTTGGTTTAACGCAGCTCAACGCACTTGCTGCCTTGTGGAAAATAGTACAATTTTTAACTAAACCAAATAAGTGCATTAGAATGGGGATAACTGTATTGAAAATTGTCATTTGGGGAGGTAAATCGTCGGTTTTACTTCGGCAAATTAGGTTTTACGGCTCCGCTAACGCGTCGCCGCAAAACGAAATTTCTGACCATTAAACCTCCAATTTACCTCCCCAAATCACAATTTTCAGTACAGTTATCCCCTTATTTTATGCAATATGCAGGAACAAGTGTATTACCCCCATTGTATACTGGTGGACTCTTACAAGTCCATTTGCCATTGGCCTTTATTTTAGTTCTATTTTTGACAGAAAATTCTGTTAGCAAATAGTGTAGGCCCTGATCAGACGCCGCATTCTGTGGCGTCTGATCTGGGCCTGCACTGTTTGGCAAGGTAGCCCTTTAAGGATTTCCCACATACAATGGGTTAATACACATAGCATTATGCATTTTTACATTTTTTTCTTTTTTTTTTGAGGGGGGGGGGGGTTGGTTTTATGGCCCCTTCAAGATTATTTGAGCCAATTGATAATCAGAGGTGGGCAAATCAGACGATTCATTTGCAATATCAAGCCATTTTCCTTTGAAAAATAAGGAATAAAAAATGGTTTCCCAGTGATTAAAGGTTTAAAACAAAGAAGCCAAGTCCCCATGGTAAGATTTTAGAATACTTACAACAAACGCCTGAACTGTCAGAATTATTAGGGTAATTTAGGAACCATATTTTACCATAAAAGAATTCGTGCATTTTTTTTTTTTTACACAAACCAATAATTTTAGGAAGTTTTTTTGCAAAGGGGTGCATAAAATTGTCCCCCCTTTGAAAAAAAAAATGTCATTTTTTTATCTCTAGACTTGTTGAAGCAAAAACATATAATCAAGTATCCAGTTTTCTGAGGTGTGTCTGACGAAATTTTTTATTGAATTTGTGTCACTTACATCTAGGTCTTAACCCTTAAAACGCCGAGAAAATCTACATCTGAAAATGTCGTCTGCTGAATCTTCTTGCAAACTTTTTTAAAAATATTTTTGCATACAGGCAAACAGTGTGGGCCCTGATCAGACTGCTCCTACAGGAGCAGTCTGATCTGGGTCCACACATTTTGTAACAATGACTTTTAAAGTAACCGGCAGACGACAAAGCAGATGACAATTGTCGTGATTCACATTTTATTGGTTAACACCTAATTCATCTAATCATGATACAAAACTATACACACATAAAATAGAACAACTGCCTGTGTCAATGTCAAACAAAAAATCTGTTTTGGCTTTCTGAGTGAACAAAATTTTATCAAACCCTCCAAAGTTAATACATTAGTTCTGAACTAGCAGAACGATGTTCGTGTATTAAATGGAAATGAACAAACAAATACACATCGCAAATGCACTCAAAAACATACAGAATTAACCATTTTAACGCAATTTCATCATGTACATGTTTTCACAGCAATTCAATAAATGTCACAGAAAACAGGGCAACAGTCAGAAAATTGATAGTTCATGCTTATTGTTATAAACCAGTCTGGCCATTTCTCCTAAAAAAAGAAATGCTGTGCGTACTCAATAGCATCTCATGAACGAATAATTGTAATTTGTTTCGCATCCCTCCAACAGCCACTCAGCTATCGTACAAAGATGGGACCTCGGTTTATTTGTAGAAGTGGCAAAAGTTTTCTAAAATTATTAACCCATTAAGTACCAAGCACAAATAAAGCATGCTTCAGCTCAATGTGGTTTTCGAAGAAATTAAGTCTTAACATTTCATGTCAACCACCTGCTTCATGTCAACAAGTCGGTAAAATGAGTACCCTCTAAAACCCCACATTATATAGAGAAAACTGGGGGTTTACATGGGTACACAATATTTTGCTTATTTCTGCTCCTAGACGAAGGCTGTGGGCACTCGTTAGAACCGCCTCAATGAGGTGGTTCTAACGAGCACCCACAACCTATGTTTGGAGTATAAATAAGACAAATATCACAAATTTTCATCAGAAAAGTAGTTTTTTTGAAGATATGAAAGAATGCACTATATCGCACGGATGTGTTATGAAAAACTTTTTTTTCTTGAATTCCACTGAAAACTATGTCACGGCCTGTGACTATGTTGAAGTATTAATAAAACAGACAAACAAACTGATGAATGGATGGAAAACTGAACTCCTGTATTTCGCCTTGTGTCAAGCAGTGTAGCAAAGAAAACATTGGGAAAAGTCTGCTTCGGCTGTGTATGGTATTTTCTGGGTTAAATATGCCCCGGTAATTTTAAGATGACAACAGAAAGTTTTAACAGGTATTTAAAAAGAGCACATACATTGGGGCATGTGCTGTACAACAATAGAAATCTTCAACAGTTATATATAAATAAGAGCACATGCGAGGGCAATGTACCACGAAACAACAATGATGTTTTAACAGTTAAGAAACAAAGCACAAGCATGGGCAATGTGCACAAAACAACAGTGATTTTATCAGAACACATGCATGGGCAATGTGCAACAAACAACAGTGACTTTAATTATTAGAGCACATGCATGGGCAATGTGCACAAAACAACAGTGATTTTATTAGAGCACATGCATGGAGCAATGTGCACAAAACAAATTTATTTGATCACATGCACGGGCAATGTGCCAAATCAGCTTATTTTATTAGAGCACATGCATGACAAATGTGCCAAAACAAGTAATGCACATACATGGACAATGTGCTAAAAAACAACTGGTGACGGGTTACAAAGAGCACAAGCATGGGCAATGTGCTAAAACAACTGATGATGGGTTACAAGTTCAGAGCACATGCATGGGCAATGTGCTAAACAACTGGTGATGGGTTACAAAGTTTGAGCACATGCATGGGCAATGTGCTAAAACAACTGATTCAGAGCACATGCATGGGCAATGTGCTAAAACAACTGATGATGGGTTACAAGTTCAGAGCACAAGCATGTGCAATGTGCTAAAACAACTGATGATTGGTTACAAGTTCAGAGCACATTCATGGGCAATATGCTAAAACAACTGGTGATGGGTTACAAAGTTGGAGCACATGCATGGGCAATGTGCTAAAACAACTGATGATTGGTTATGAATTCAGAGCACATGCATGGGCAATGTGCTAAAACAACTGGTGATGGGTTACAACGTTACAGCACATGCATGGGCAATGTGCTAAAACAACTGGTGATGGGTTACAAAGTTAGAGCACATGCATGGGCAATGTGCCTAAAAACAAGAGTGATGTATATAAATGGGAGCACATGCACAACAAATATGAAAATATGGTTATGACAAAGAGCATACAAAAGGGCAATATGCTCCAAAATGAAGATGTTCCTTAACCCATTTTGTACCAGAAATCCCAAAACGGGTACCCTGGCAAACAGTGCAGACCCAGATCAGATGCGACAGAATGTGGCGTCTGATCAGGGCCTACACTGTTTGCTAAAAGTTAATTCATTTTCCAAACAAATTTTGATGAAAACACAACCTGAGACCCCTAAATTTTGAAATAGAGTCCTGCTTTATATAAAGAGGAAGATTCCATTTGGTACAAAAAAAGGTTAAAGAGTTAATCATGATTAGCAGATGGCATTTCCAAAGTTTGTTGTTTTTTTTTCTCTCATTTTTCAGGCTTAACATTGCATGTAGATCATCTGCAGACGGATGTTTCACATTAAATGCCAACACTTTGAAAAATAAGGGATAAAAATATTGTTGTCTGGTGTAGCAGAACTTAGGATGCCATGAAAAACAGTATCTGAAAATTTTGTTGGTTTATGCCGTCTGCTGAATCTCCCACAAACTTTTCAAACATAATTTTAAATACAGGCAAACAGTGTGGACCCAGATCAGACTGCTCCTGCAGGAGCAGTCTGATCTGAGTCCACACTTTTTGCAAAAATGACTTTTTAAGTTACCAGCAGACGACAATTGTTGTGATTGCTATCTTAATGGTTCAGTAAATGAACGCACATAAAGGTCATTAACATTGCAAGAAGTATTCGATAGTAATTCTGAGATTCCCTTACGGCTTTTTCAAGGTTACATCGCTTATATTAAACTGACAGTTAATGAATTGGGTGAAAACAAAAAAAGAATACCCAGGGGGAAAACCAGAGCAAGGCTCGAATCCACAGCTATGGGAGACCTAATGTTTCAGACACAATGTTCTTTACCACAATCGGACAAGGCCCAACTGCGATTTTTTTTCTTATTTCTCAACAAAAATGATTTTTGAGGGTACATGTTAGAATCATCTCAAGGAGTTGATTCTAACAAGGACCAATAGCACGTACATGTATGTCCCCTGATAACT
Source organism: Lucinisca nassula (assembly GCA_963580285.1). Lineage (NCBI taxonomy): Eukaryota > Metazoa > Mollusca > Bivalvia > Lucinida > Lucinidae > Lucinisca > Lucinisca nassula. The sequence goes on from OY757017.1 coordinate 21,231,328, forward strand.
GACTGAAAAATTATCACAGAATTATCACTAAATACTTCTCTTTAACCCTTAATACACCGAGAAAAACTATGTCTGAAAATGTAGTCTGCTTATGTCGTCTGTTGAATTTATTTTGAAAACTTTTTAAAAATATTTTTGCATACAGGCAAACAGTGTGGGCCCAGATCAGACTGCTCCTTTAGGAGCAGTCTGATCTGGGTCCACACTGTTTGCAAAAATTACTTTTAAGGTAACCAGCAGACAGCAAAGCAGACGACAATGGTTGTGATTGGCATTTAATGATTAACAGCTGCTCTACAACTGACCATTGTTTCTTTTCTGAAACCAAATTCAGACAAGTGATATGTTTCAAGGGGCGAAGGGCTAAATTCTTCATAGCAAAGGTTCTAAAGAAAACTACAGACGTAAAGCAATCAGAGGATTTGTTGAAGGGAGTTCTTTTGATGATTTATTGAGGAACCAGTATCTCCATGGCAACAGGAATATATTTATCACCAAGGCCCCACAATACAAGATTTATGTCTGAACTATCATTAAAAGTCTCCCCTGAACAGGTTCCCTTGAAAATAGATTTAAAAATCTCATTTAAAACCAGGTTAGTTGAAGCGGTTCAAATGATGACCTAAACATGCCTGAAAACTAAAAATAGTTTTGCACCCAAAATCTAAAAATAGCTTTGCACCAGAATCATAGCTCCAGATCAGGAGGAAACTTTTGGGATAATTTTCCTCATTTCATGTTAGAAACATATCTCATGGATACTTGTTAGAATCACCTCAGTGAGGCTATTCTAACAAGGATTCTAAAAAGTACCCACAACGTATGTTTTTATTGAAAAATAAGAAAATATCCCCAAATTATCCTCAGTACTTCTGCTTATAAGATGCTGGGAAAAACTACGTCTGAAAATGTCGTCTGCTTATGTCATCTGCTATTTTTTTTTTTTTTTTTTTTTGCAAACTTTTTAAAAATATTTTTGCATACAGGCAAACAGTATGGACCCAAATCAGACTGCTCCTAGAGGAGCAGTCTGATTTGGGTCCACACTGTTTGCAAAAATGACTTTTAAAGTAACAAGCAGACGACAAAGCAGACGAAAATTGTCCCGATTGGCATTTTATGGGTTAAACACGAGCTATCTAGAATACTGATATTTAAATTTACAATCCATTGGTCAATTATTGCTACAGAAAGGTGGAATGAATTAAGACACTAAAATCGACCCCCCCCCAAAAAAAAAATGTTAGAAATCAATCTGTGCTATAATGTTGTAATCCAGAAATATAAACCAAATATAAATTCCAAAATTATTCTGGTTATTCCTCCTATATGGAGCTATGAATTCAGCAATATTTATGATAACTTTGGGATATTTAGGTTCCCAACAAAATATAATGGCAATTATGAGCTATCATTCCCTAAAATTACCATGATAAGAAAAACTAACAAGTACTTGAAACATAAGCTTTTCTGGAAAAGAAGCAAAAGTATCCTTGAATTTATCCCCCAGCACATACAAGCTTCCTCTTTTTAACAAGAGGGCCATGATGGCCCTGGATCGCTCACCTGATCCATAGAGTAATAAGTGGGCCCTGGGGAGGGGGATTATTGACACCAGGGCTATAATGTGCATAATGTTGAGGGAGGTCTAAAAAGGTGAAGGTAAACCAAATATCAACAAAGGCTATAAATTGAACAATCTTGGCAAAGGTCCAATAGATGAAGCTACACACCAAATATCAAAGACCTGGGCCTTGTGGTTTCAGAGAAGAAGATTTTCCCTACATAAGCCTATTTAAAACCAAATGGCCCAGGGGCGGGGGTATTTTTGGCCTCAGGGCTATAATTTAAACAATCTTGATAGAGGTCCACTAGATGAAGCTCCATACCAAAATATCAAAGACCTGGGCCTAGTGGTTTCAGAGAAGATTTTTAAATATTTCCCTATGTAAGTCTATGTAAAACCAAAGAGTCTCGGGGCAGGTGCATTTTTGGCCCCAGGGCTATAATTTGAAAAATCTTGATAGAGGTCCACTAGATGAAATTTCACACCAAATAACAAAGACTTGGGCCTTGTGGTTTCACAGAAGAAGATTTTTATAGATTTTCCCTATATAAATCTATGTAAAATCAAAGGGTCCCGAGGCGGGGCCATTTTTGGTCTCAGGGCTATAATTTGAACAATCTTTGTAGAGGTCCTTTAGATGAAGCTTCATACCAAATATCAAAGACCAAGGCCTTGTGGTTTCAGAGAAGAAGATTTTTCAAGATTTTCCCTATAGAAGTCTATGTAAAACCAAAGGGCCCCGGAACGAGGACATTTTTGGCCCCAGGGCTATAATTTGAACAATCTTTGTTGGGGTCCACAAGATGAAGCTTCATACCAAATATCAAAGACCTGGGAATTGCGGTTTCAGAGAAGAAGATTTTTAAAGATTATCCCTATATAAGCCTATGTAAAACCAAATGGTCCTGGGGCGGGGGCATTTTTGGCCCCAGCACTATAATTTGAACAATCTTGGTAGGGGTTCACTAGATGAAGCTTCATTCCAAATATCAAAGACCTGGGCCTTGGGGTTTCAGAGAACAAGATTTTTAAAGATTTTCCCTATATAAGCCCATATAAAACCAAAGGGCCCTGGGGCGGGGGCATTTTTGGCCCCAGCACTATAATTCGAACAATCTTGGTAGGGGTCCACTAGATGAAGCTTCTTACCAAATATAGAAGACCTGGGCCTTGCGGTTTCAGAGAAGAAGATTTTTAAAGATTTTCCCTATATAAGCCCATGTAAAACCAAAGGGCCCCGGGCGGGGGCATTTTTAGCCCCAGCATTATAATTTGAACAATCTTGGTAGGGGTCCACTAGATGAAGCTTCATACCAAATATCAAAGACCTGGGCCTTGCTGTTTCAGAGAAGAAGATTTTTCAAGATTTTCCCTATATAAGCCCATGTAAAACCAAAGGGCCCCGGGGTGGGGGCATTTTTGGCCCCAGCACTATAATTTGAACAATCTTGGTAGGGGTCCAATAGATGAAGCTTCATACCAAATATCAAAGACCTGGGCCCAGTGGTTTCAGAGAAGATGATTTTTTAAGTTTTCGGTGAAAAAAAATCTATTTTTGGCTCCTGTGACCTAGATGTGCAATGGACTGGAACCATTTGAACAACTTTGAAAGGGGTCCACCTAAGGATCATTCCTGTGAAGTTTGGTCAACTTCCGATCATTGGTTTAGGAGGAGATGTCGTTTGAAAAAATTGTTTACGCACGGATGACAGACAAAAAGTGATCCTAATATAAAACACAAGAGGGCCATGATGGCCCTGGATCGCTCACCTGATCCGTAGAGTAATAAGTGGGCCCCGGGGAGGGCCATTATTGACACCAGGGCTATAATGTGTATAATGTTGAGGGAGGTCTAAAAAGGTGAAGGTTCATACCAAATATCAACAAAGGCTATAATTTGAACAATCTTGACAAAGGTCCACTAGATGAAGCTATACACCAAATATCAAAGACCTGGGCCTTGCTGTTTCAGAGAAGAAGATTTTCAAAAATTCTCTCTATATAAGTCTATGTAAAACCAAAGGGCCCCAGGGCGGGGGCATTTGTGGCCCGAGGGCTATAATTTGAATAATCTTGGTGGAGGTCCACTAGATGAAGCTCCATACCAAATATCAAAGACATGGGCCTTGCAGTTGTAGATAAGAAGATTTTTAAAGATTTCCCTATATAAGTCTATGTAGAACCAAAGGGTCTCGGGGCGGGGGCATTTTTGGCCCCAGCGCTATAACTTGAACAATCTTGATAGAGGTCCACTAGATGAAATTATACATCAAATATCAAAGACCTAGACCTTGTGGTTTCACAGAAGAAGAATTTTAAAGATTTTCTCTATAAACGTCTATGTAAAACCAAAGGGCTCCGAGGCAGGGGCATTTTTGGTCTCAGGGCTATAATTTGGACAATCTTGGTAGAGGTCCACTAGATGAAGCTTCATACCAAATATCAAAGACCTAGGCCTTGTGGTTTCAGAGAAGAAGAGTTTTCAAGATTTTCCCTATATAAGTCTATGTAAAACCAAAGGGCCCCGGTGCGGGGGGGGGGGGGGGAGCGTTTTTGGCCCCAGGGCTATAATTTGAACAATTTTGGCAGAGGTCCACAAGATGAAGCTTCATACCAAATATCAAAGACCTGGGCCTTGCGGTTTCAGAGAAGAAGATTTTTAAAGATTTTCCCTATATAAGCCTATGTAAAACCAAAGGGCCCTGGGGCGGGGGCATTTTTGGCCCCAGCAGAATAATTTGAACAATCTTGGCAGGGGTCCAGTAGATGAAGCTTCATACCAAATTTCAAAGACCTGGGCCTTGCGGTTTCAGAGAAGAAGATTTTTTTAAGATTTTCCCAATATAAGCCCATGTAAAACCAAAGGGCGCGGGGCGGGGGCATTTTTGGCCCCAGCACTATAATTTGAACAATCTTGGTAGGGGTCCACTAGATAAAGCTTCATACCAAATAGCAAAGACCTGGGCCTTGTGGTTTCAGAGAAGAAGATTTTTAAAGATTTTCCCTATATAAGCCTATGTAAAACCAAATTGCCCCGGGGCGGGAGCATTTTTGGCCCCAGCACTATAATTTGAACAACATTGGTAGGGGTCCACTAGATGAAGCTTCATACCAAATATCAAAGACCTAGGCCTTGCGGTTTCAGAGAAGAAGATTTTTAAAGATTTTCCCTATATAATCCTATGTAAAACCAAAGGGCCCCGGTGCAGGGGGCATTTTTGGCCCCAGCAATATAGTTTGAACAATCTTTGTAGGGGTCCACTAGATGAAGCTTCATACCAAATATCAAAGACCTGGGCCTTGTGGTTTCAGAGAAGAAGATTTTTTAAGTATTCTGTGAAAAAAATCTATTTTTCGCTCCTGTGACCTAGATGTGCAACGGACCGGAACCGTTTGAACAACTTTGAAAGGGGTCCACCTAAGGATCATTCCTGTGAAGTTTGGTCAACTTCCGATCAGTGGTTTAGGAGGAGATGTCGTTTGAAGAAATTGTTTACGCACGGATGACAGACAAAAAGTGATCCTAATATAAAACACAAGAGGGCCATGATGGCCCTGGATCGCTCACCTGATCCATAGTGTAACAAGTGGGCCCCAGAGAGGGCCATTATTGGCCCCAGGGCTTTAATGTGCATAATGTTGAGGGAGGACTTAAAGGTGAAGCTTCATACCAAACATCAACAAAGGCTATAATTTGAACAATCTTGGCAAAGGTCCACTAGATGAAGCTACACATCAAATATCAAAGACCTGGGCCTTGCGGTTTCAGAGAAGAAGATTTTTTTTTAAAGATATTCCCTACATAAACCTATGCAAAACCAAATGGCCCCGGGGCTATATAAATCTATGTAAAAACGAAAGGGCCTTGGGGTGGGGGCATTTTTGGCCCAAGGGCTATAATTTGAACAATCTTGGTAGAGGTCCATTAGATGAAGCTTCATACCAAATTTCAAAATCCTGGGCCTTGTGGTTTCAGAGAAGAAGATTTTTAAAGATTATCCCCAAATAAGCCTATGTAAAACCAAAGGGCCCCGGGGCGGGGCCACTTTTGGCCCCAGCACTATAATTTGAATCATCTTGGTAGGGGTCCTTTAGAAGAAGCTTCATACCAAATATAAAAGACCTAGGACTTGTGGTTTCAGAGAAGAAGATTTTTAAAGATTTTCCCTATATAAGTCTATGTAAAACCAAAACGCCCCAGAGCAGGGGCATTTTTGGCCCAAGGGCTATAATTTGATAATTTGAATCATCTTGGTAGGGGTCCTTTAGAAGAAGCTTCATACCAAATATCAAAGTCCTGGGCCTTGTGGTTTCAGAGAAGAAGATTTTTAAAGATTTTCCCTAAATAAGCCTATGTAAAACCAAAGGGCCCCGGGGCGGGGGCATTTTTTGCCCCAGCACTATAATTTGAACAATCTTGGTAGGGGTCAACTAGATGAAGCTTCATACCAAATATAAAAGACCTAGGCCTTGTGGTTTCAGAGAAAAAGATTTTTAAAGATTTTCCCTATATAAGTCTACGTAAAACCAAAGGGCCCCGTGGCGGGGGCATTTTTGGCCCAAGGGCTATAAATTGAACATTCTTGGTAGAGGTCCATTGGATGAAGCTTCATTCTAAATATCAAAGTCCTGGGCCTTGCGGTTTCAGAGAAGAAGATTTTTAACGATTTTGGCCTATATAAGCCTATGTAAAACCAATGGGCCCCGGGACAGGGGCATTTTTTGCCCCAGCACTATAATTTGAACAATCTTGGTAGATGTCAACTAGATGAAGCTTCATACCAAATATCAAAGTCCTGGGCCTTGTGGTTTCAGAGAAGAAGATTTTTAAAGATTTTCCCTATTTAAGCCTATGTAAAACCAAAGGGCCCAGGGGCGGGGGCATTTTTGGCCCCAGCACTATAATTTGAACAATCTTGGTAGGGGTCAACTAGATGAAGCTTCATATCAAATATCAAAGACCTGGGCCTTGCGGTTTCAGAGAAGAAGATTTTTAAAAGATTTTCCCTATATAAGCCAATGTAAAACCAAAGGGCCCCGTGGCGGGGGCATTTTTTGTCCTAGCACTATAATTTGAACAATCTTGGTAGGGGTCCACTAGATGAAGCTTCATACCAAATATCAAAGTCCTGGGCCTTGTGGTTTCAGAGAAGAAGATTTTTAAAGATTTTCCCTATATAAGCCTATGTAAAACCAAAGGGCCCCGGGGCGGGGGCATTTTTGGCCCCGGCACTATAATTTGAACAATCTTGGTAGGGGTCCACTAGATGAAGCTTCATACCAAATATCAAAGACCTGGGCCTTGTGGTTTCAGAGAAGAAGATTTTTAAAGATTTTCCCTATATAAGCCAATGTAAAACCAAAGGGCCCCGTGGCGGTGGCATTTTTTGTCCCAGCACTATCATTTGAACAATCTTGGTAGGGGTCCACTAGATGAAGCTTCATACCAAATATCAAAGTCCTGGGCCTTGTGGTTTCAGAGAAGAAGATTTTTAAAGATTTTCCCTATATAAGCCTATGTAAAACCAAAGGGCCCCGGGGCGGGGGCATTTTTGGCCCACGGCACTATAATTTGAACAATCTTGGTAGGGGTCCACTAGATGAAGCTTCATACCAAATATCAAAGTCCTGGGCCTTGTGGTTTCAGAGAAGAAGATTTTTAAAGATTTTCCCTATATAAGCCTATGTAAAACCAAAGGGCCCCGGGGCGGGGGCATTTTTGGCCCCGGCACTATAATTTGAACAATCTTGGTAGGGGTCCACTAGATGAAGCTTCATACCAAATATCAAAGACCTGGGCCTTGTGGTTTCAGAGAAGAAGATTTTTAAAGATTTTCCCTATATAAGCCAATGTAAAACCAAAGGGCCCCGTGGCGGGGGCATTTTTTGTCCCAGCACTATACATGTAGTTTGAACAATCTTGGTAGGGGTCCACTAGATGAAGCTTCAGACCAAATATCAAAGTCCTGGGCCTTGTGGTTTCAGAGAAGAAGATTTTTAAAGATTTTCCCTATATAAGCCTATGTAAAACCAAAGGGCCCCGGGGCGGGGGCATTTTTGGCCCCAGCACAATAATTTGAACAATCTTGGTAGGGGTCCACTAGATGAAGCTTCATACCAAATATCAAAGACCTGGGCCTTGTGGTTTCAGAGAAGAAGATTTTTTAAGTTTTTGGTGAAAAAAGTCTATTTTTGGCCCCAAAAACCTACATGTGCAACGGACCAGAACCATTTGAACAACTTTGAAAGGGGACCACCTAAGGATCATTCCTGTGAAGTTTGGTCAAAATCCGATCAGTGGTTTAGGAGGAGATGTCGTTTAAAGAAATTGTTTACGCACGCACGGACGCACGCACGCACGGACGGACGCACGACGGACGACGGACAAAAAGTGATCCCAAAAGCTCACCTCGTCACTACGTGACGGTGAGCTAAAAATGGTTATATAGGTTTTGAAACCAAGAGGCCTCTTAACCCTTGTCCTGCTAAATATTCATACATGCCACACCCACTACCGATTATCAACCAATCAGATTACTTGATGCAAATTATTACAACAAATTCACAACCTGAATGACAAACATTGTAGATCCTGATCAGATGGCTTCTTCAGAAGCCATCTGATCTGGATCTACATTGTTTCAAAGAAAAGGCATATCCGGGTTCAGCAGGACAAGGGTTAAGGCAGTGTATTAAACTCCAAGTATAACGAATTTAGATGTCAGTGCTTGATTTAACTTTCTGGTGAACATCTGAACTGTCTAAAACCTTTCTGTACTGTTTAGATCTAGCACACATCGAAAGTTGCATCTTTTAATAGAAACTAGAGCTATCACTAAAGGTGATGAATACCCCCACAAAAACTGCCTTGATAGTACAACAGCAGCATTTTGCAATTTTTTCACTTGAAAGGGGCCATAACTATGTCGAAAATTGACGAATTGTAGTGGAAATCGAACTTGACCTGTATTTTATGATGTTACATCAGTGTACCAAAAATTATAAAAATTGGTGAAGCGCTTTTTGAGTTATCGTCCGGAAACCAAGTCAACAGACCGACCGACCGACAGACCGACAAGCTCACTCCTATATACCCTCCAAATTTCATTTGTGGGGGTATAAAAACTAAAAGGGGGCTGGCAAAAGTGATACCTCCGGTGTGTGTGTGTGTGTGTGTGGGGGGGGGTTCTTTGCAAATTCTTTACATCCATAGCAACAGGTGTGGGTAGCTAGTGATAACTAAGGATAATTACCTACATAGGAACAGTTAAGGTGGGTATTTCGTGATAATTGAAGGATAGTTTTTATCAATTCTCCATAAAAACCTATGTTGTGGGTATTCATTAGGTGAATACCCACAACATAGGTTTTTATGGAGAAATAAGGAAAACTATCCTTCAATTATCACAAAATACCCACCTTACATGTTCCTATGACCTAATTTCTCAACAAAAATCAATGTTGTGGGTATTCATTTGAACTGCAGAGGTGCTTTTGGTCCTTCAAAAATATGCATGCGTACTGAAATGTTAATCCATATGATGCAAGAAAACAACAACAAAAAAAAATCAAAATGAAAATCAATTTTGTTCATAATACATCTTAGCTTTTATGTCTGAGAAATGAAATGGAACTTCTCTTAAAAGGCATAGCAAGTGATTTTTTTATAATCTTGACAAGGTAGAATCCACCATTACAATAATATTCCAGCTTTTTAATACATAATGGCCAACTTTATTTATCTAAATTGAGTAAACAGTACCATTTACAGTAAAACTTCGATGGCTCAAACTCCGATGGCTCGTTTACTATGGATGAGTCGAACCCGTTCTCGAGTCCGCAGGGAGTTCCTCCCAATACTTTATAGGGGTAATTTAGGAAGATTTTCTTCATTTATCTTGCAAATGTATGCTGTGTGTACTCATTAGAATTGCCTCAATGAGGCGATTCTAATGAGTACACACAACGTACATTTGTAAGACAGAACACCGAAAAGATATTCACAATTATCTCCATTATGCCTCCTGGTATGGCACTAATAGTATCCCTCTGTGGCTCGAACTACCGCTGTCTCGAACAAATTTTCATGGCCCAAAGTGGTTCGAGCCATCGAAGTTCGACTGTTTAAAGAACAAAATGTGATGTCTACAGTAGACAATTCACATGAAACAATAAACCTGATGTCCCTAAAAATAAATAAAATAAATAACAAGAGCTGTCACTATAAGTGAGCAATGCCCCCGTGGGAGCCAATTTGAGGAAAGGGCCCTAACTCCTTTGAAAATGACAGGGACCAACGTGAAAACTGTGTTAGGCATCCCTTCACCTCACAAGGAATGCATGTGCAAAGTTTCAGCTCAAACGTTGAAGAAATGTGGAAGTAGTCCGCATCACAAGAAAGTGCGGACTTACAAACTCACAAATGGACAGTGCAAAAACTATATGCCCTCCTACTGGGGTATAGAAGTTAAGTAAAATAAACTGAAACTGTCATCTGCTACTGATTTGATTAGCGATTTAAGGATTAAAATGCCCCTTTTGTACTCCTGTTTGTTTGCTGTTGTTTTTTTCTGTACAGAAATATAGAATAATTTCTACCTATATTGTTGAAGAAAAAAAGCACCCAGCTGCTACAAACTCAAGTATGCTACTATTTAAGTTCTATACTATTTTCAGTATCATACTGCCGGCCTCAGTAGCTCAGTCGGATGCGCGTCTGACTGGTGATCAGGAGGACACGGGTTCGATACCTTCCGGGGTCGGCAACATTCTTTCGTGGAGACTGATCATGAAATCTTTTCTACGGTCATTCTCTCCCTTCCACTGATTCAAGAATGGCAGTTGTCAGTTTCTAGCGAAAGAATGTGCACTGTACTGGTTAACCGTTTACGTATAAGCCTGCCCAGGAAAAGTATGGATAGGTAAACTGACCGGCTCAAAAATGACCTAAATAGTGTTGACTGGGCCATTAAACTCCAATACATATAAACAAATCAGTATTACACTGCAGTAAAATTCCGCTATTAAGACCACCTAAAATTAAAACTAATTCTGCATTAAAAAGCTCATTTTGAAGGCTTCAATTAATTTTCCTTCACGCTTTCTGCCCAAAGTGTCCTCTGGCCATGGACCACCTTTGGGACTGTTTAAAAGTGGTCTTGAAGACCACTTTTGAACAGTCCCAAAGGTGGTCTTAATATAGGAATTTTACTATATTTTCGGTATTACCATTAGTTAGTTTTTCTTCATCCTAATAATAAAAGATATGCAATACAGGCTCGCATGCTACCAAAACTCGAGAATATTCAAGTAAATTTGTTACATTACGGTAAGACACCGGTGATAAATAGTTCATTTTTCACATCTCCAAAATGGCTTCTTTTCGGATGAAAATCCATGAAATTTTTCTTATCTATACTCCAAACATAGGTTGTGGGTACTAGTTAAAACTGCCTCATTGAGGCGGTTCTAGCGAGTACCCACAACCTATGTCTTGGAGTAAAAATAAGAAAAATAATGTTTACCCCAGTAAACAAGAGTTTTCTCCATACAAAGTCGGGTGTAAGGGGGGTGTTCATTTCACGGACATGTTCACGTGATGATTAAATTTGCATAAACTTCTTATTAAAATAAATATTTCAAGAACAATTTGTTACTCTAATTTGTATCAAGTTAACATGTTTGTGTAATGAACACCCTGTAAACCCCACTTTATACACAGAAAACTGGTTTTAAAGGAGCATACCGTATTCGCCCTAATTACCGCACCGTGCGCTTAGTTTTTTCAAAATTGTGTCATAAAATCATGGTGAAAAATCTACCTAATTAGCGCACACTTGATACAAACAGCTTCCAAGATGATGCATACTGATAATTAATGGGACGGAAAAAGATACATAAGCGTTGCCTTCACTGTGGGAAGAAATAATGGTAAGTTTTTATAGATTTACTATGAGAGCTTCAAGGGGAGATTACTATAAAGTGTGCCCTTATGCATTTCTTTTTCAAAAACAGCTTTGGCGTGCACTTATAGGAGCATGTGCGGTAATTAGGGCGAATACGGTACATTATTTTAATCATTTCTGCTCCACTATATAGGTTGTTGGTACTCGTTAGAACCGCCTCAATGAGGCGGTTCTAACGAGCACCCACAATTGAGGCGGTTCTAACGAGCACCCACAACCTATATTTAAAGTGCAAACAAGAAAAATATCACAAATTTTCGTCAGAAAAATTACTGTTTTGGAGAAATGAAAGAGTCCACGATGCCAAGGATGTGTTCCTGTAATAAGCCAACACATGACAAAATCTACAATACAACCTATGCCACCAGTGAAGACTCGGACCAGTCCAGAGACAGCAGAAGGCTTACCCTATTTACCCTAAGTATTCAGACAATAGATGGGCTGCATGATGCTTCCACGCAGAGCTGAAACCGGCCGCACACGAGTACTGGTAAACCCCTTAGAGGATCTAAACAGAAGTGCAGGCAATGATCAGGAATAGATACAATCAACCCACAGCTCCCATCAGAGACACCAAAAGGAAAGAAACACAAACATGAAACAACAGACCTAACGGAAACATCAATAGCGGAAAGCCAAAAGGACAGTCACTTTCCCACAAAATGGCCAATTGGCTATCCAAAACAAAATAATATAAGCGACACAAACACCCAAAGACAAACCATAACAAAAATAAACAGTGAAAGAAGAACCGCCTTGGAATGGTCAGCGGAAACGAATTCCACAGGGGGACTTAAATCGATTTTACGTGGCCACAATCCTCGTCCTTACTTCCGTCGCGATTTAGACAAATAATTTGTTCAGTCAGCATGAAGGCCTCCTAACTCATCAGTGCAACACCTCCATAAAACACAAATAACCAAACAACCACAGAGATGAAACAATGGTGAGGACTCGACAGCAAGAAACCGCTGAAATTCTGGAGCAAAAGAAAACCAACAGCTAGACTCCGAAGGGCCCGACCAGTCCAGTGATAGAGCAACAGGCAAAGCGGTGTGAGTCGGACCATCCATGCTTACAAACCATATTGGTTTCATTGGGCAACAGGGCTTGGGATGTCATTTCATCTCAATGTTGGGTAAAAGTCCCACAAATTGGAAGCAACATCTCCAAAATGACCTGTACAGTGTTGACAGGGATGTTAAACCTCAAATCAAACAAACAAACAAACCACACAAAAATTTGAACAAGTACAATTTACTACCCGATTTTGTGTCTAAGAATAGCGGGATGAGTGGAAATCAGTGCAGACCCTGATGAGATGCTGCTGAACACAACGCTGCATTCTGTGGCACCTCATCTGCGTCGACACTGTTTCCTCAGGCCTGTCCTTCTGAATACATATGGTAAATGGGGAATGTGACCAGCAAAGGTTCTGATCAGACTCCATGTCTGCACAGGATGTTCTAAGTCTTTGCTGGTAAAACAAGTCTTGTAGATTTGCTGTACTCTGGCTCAATTTTAGAATTTCTGCATAACGGTCAGAAGTCTTTCAGAAAGATTCCAAGATGCAAACATCGTAAGGTAAGATTTCCAAGGCATCATTATACCACAGCCTCTTTACAACGCTGTTTATTATAACACGGTTTCAATATAAGGTTTCTGATGAAGCAGACGGCTACTGTTTTGGTTGACATCTTCAGGGTTAATACCTGTATGCTTCCTTAACCCTTTTTGTACCAATGGAATCTTCCTCCTCATATATAGCAGGAGTCCATTTCTAAATTTAGGGGTGACAGGTTGTGGTATTTGGAAAATGGCTGAACGCTCTGCAAATAGTGTAGGCCCAGATGAGACGCCGCATTCTGCGGCGTCTCATCTGGGCCTGCACTTTTTGCCAACTACCCGTATTGGGGTTTCCGGTACTAAATGGGTTAAACCTCCTATATTGTATTGTCAGAACAAAATGTACAAATATAGTGAGCAATGGCCAGCATTCAAGACAAGTGCCTAAACTTCTTACTTATTAAAATAAATATTTCATTGAAATATTACTTTATTAGAAAATATTTATCATTAGAAACTACAAAAACAAAGAAACTCTAGGATAAATAGACTGGTTACTCCAGTTGAAAAAAAAATCATAGAGAGAAAAAAAAAGGCAAAAAGCCAGATCAATGATGGAACCAGTCATATACTGAAATATAACAGCTAACATAAACAGGGAAAGGGGGATCCATTTTTTTTAAGGGAAATGCAAACAACTTTAGGGGAGGCAACTCTTTCAGAAACATATGTCTCCCGAATCAATGAGAGTGTACTCTTAAAGGGAAAGAATCTGTTCTCAATCATTTAAGAGTAGGCCCCTTTCTCTGAGAGGCTTAGTTTACAGATTGGCAAATGGGAAATGCAGAAACTTTTCTCCCCTTTAGATGCCAATTATAGCGACTAATGTCTGCATTGCTGTCTGCTAGTTACTGGACCCAGATCAGAAAATGAAAGAATCAGCCACCAGCCTCAATAAAATTCAGGAAATAATCAGTCATGGGCTGGAACTGAACCCTAGCACTTGGATTACCTTGAGATTTGAAAATGTTCTAGTTTGGCATGCAGAAGAGACAGGACAACAGTACTGCAGATAGGAACCAGTTATTCACAGCACTGGCAGTTGACTGGTACTCTGGCAGATGACTGGTACTCTAGCAGATGAGTGGTATTCTGCAACTGACTGGTAATCTGCCAGTTGACTGGTACTCTAATGCTTAAATTAATCTCGCATTAACCCTTAGACCACCAAGGAAAGATTTGTTTGTTTCGTTTGAGGTTTAAAGTCGCCGTCAACTCAATAGCACCAAGGAAGGAAAATTGAGCAAACAATATTCCATGCATGTGTTTTTGTGGGGTTTTTTTCCAAAGAAAATAAGGTTTGACATTTCATGTGACTCGTCTGCTTAGCAAATCTTGTTCATCTGAAAAAAAAAAATGTCACCTGCTCAAGTTGTGATCACTCCTTTGAGGGCTTAAGTAATCAAAATGAGGCTGAAGTTATCAAAATGAGGCTGAAGTTATCAAAATGAGGCTGAAGTTATCAAAATGAGGCTTCATAACAGCTGGATATGAACTTAGCAAAGTGAGGGATGATTTTCCATTTCTTTAAATGCAAAATGTATTGTGGGTTACACAGTCTAGTTAGAACTGCGACATAAGGGATTCTAACAAGTACATGTACTAATAAAGTACGTTTTAAAGCAAACATATTCAAAAAGAAAAACAGAATCCCTTAATTATCCCATTTAGTGAAAAAATCCTTTAATTATACCAATTAGTCAAGTCTTTTTTTCCTTCTTATCTGTAGCTATGTCGCACATTTGTTTGAATCGAGGTTAAACATTTCCGTCAACACTATCAAGTTCATTTTGGAGATGCCGTTTCCCATTCTGTGGGACTTTTACTCGACATTGAGATGAAATGACATCTCAAGCCCTTTTTTGCCCAAAGAGACCACTAGGGTTTAAGGACCGGCTGAACTTGCACCACCTTTCCTGGGCAGGCCTAAAGCTAACTGGTTTACCAGTACTGAAGAGCGGATGGCAATATTTTTCAATTTAGTTTTGAAAAAAAAAAACAAGGCTTGCTATGTGATGTGAAGCATCTACCCAGCAGACAATTCAAATGTAATATCTAGCCATATTTTCACTCATTACGAAAACAGGTCTATACAAATACATTGTAAACTTTGCCCACAAGAAAATTAAAATTTTACGATGAAAAACTGTGAGAAAAATAAAGTTTACCCCTGTAAACCGCAGTTTTACTATATAAAATAGGGGTTCAAGGGGGTCAAAATTATATAGGCATGTTGGTTTCTTTGATTTTAGGTTTAACGTCTCGTCAACACTATAAAGGTAATTTTGGAGACCTTGCTTCCAATTTTGTGGGACTTTCACCCGACACTGAGATGAAATGACATCTCAAGTCCTGTCACCCAATGAAACCAATAGGGTTTATAAGCATGGACGGGCCGACTCACACCGCTTTGCCTGGGCAGGCTTAGATCCTCTAAGCTGTTTACCAGTACTCATGTGCGGGTCCGCTTCAGCTCTGCGTGGAAGCAACATGCAGCCCATATATTTCTTCAAGCCCCGATGGACACATAGGCAGGTTTTCATGATGGAAAATAAGAAAAAATACTTTGAAAATGTTATCTGCTAAACATGCTTATTGCTTTAAGGGTTAAGAGAAACAAGGCTAATATGACAATATTTTCCTTTGTCTATAAATAAACAGTTTATAGAATTGATACAATTATTTCAAAAGGCAGAGGTTTCAGTATTCCCGATTTAACAACCATTCTAACACAGCACACCCCTTTATTTGTTTTGTTTGTTTGATTTGAGGTTTTAACGTCCCCATCAACACTGTATAGGCCATTTTGGAGACATTGCTTCCAATTTTGTGGGACTTTTATCTGACATTGAGATGAAATGTCATCTCAAGCCCTGTCGCCCAATGAAACCAATATGGTTTATAAGCACGGACGGTCCGACTTGCACCGCTTTGCCCGGGCAGGCCTAGATCCTCTAAGTGGTTTGCCAGTAATCGTGTGCGGTTGGATTTCAGCTCTGCGTGGAAGCATCATGCAGCCCATCTATTTTCTTCAAGCCAGATGGGCGGGGGCTGACACACCCCTTTAAAGGCTGTGAATTATTCTGCAATAAATCAAAGGGAAGAAGAGCGTGACGCGAATAGCCGCCGTTTTATGACGTCACTCCTAGATCTTTTGACATTAGACAGTGTAATGTCATTTTCTTGCATCAAAAATGTTGGAAAGGGACTTGAATGCATGTGTTACAGTCGGTAAATTTGGCGGGATTTCATCTAACCATGGCAAAAGTATGAAGCTGTGTAATAAAGATGTCACGAAAAACGGCATCTGAAAATGTTGTGTTTATGCTGTCTGCTGCATCGTCTTGCAAACTTTTCAAGCTTAATTTTGCATACAGGCAAACAATGTGGACCCTGATCAGACTGCTCCTACAGGAGCAGTCTGATCTGGGTCCACACTGTTTGCAACAATGACTCATGAAGTAACCAGCAGTCAACAAAGCAGAAGACAATTGTTGTAATTGGCATTTTAAAGGTTACTCGAAATACTGAAACTGACCATTATTCATAGCGACAATCTAAGAATGCGAGAAGTTGTTGGATAAATACAAATCATTTAAAAGGAGCGACATTTGTTTGTTTGTTTTGGAGTTTAACGGCCCAGTCAACACTATTTTAGGTCATTTTTGAGCCGGTCATTTTACCTATCCACACTTTTCCTGGGCAGGCTTATAGGTAAGAAATTAACCAGTACAGTGC
The DNA here is from genome assembly GCA_963580285.1 of Lucinisca nassula. Classification (NCBI taxonomy): domain Eukaryota; kingdom Metazoa; phylum Mollusca; class Bivalvia; order Lucinida; family Lucinidae; genus Lucinisca; species Lucinisca nassula. The sequence goes on from OY757017.1 coordinate 21,248,224, forward strand.
ACATTCTTTCAGAGAAACTGACAACTGCCCTTCTTGAATCAGTGGAAGGGAGAGAATGACCGTAAAGAAAAGATTTCATGATCAATCTCCAGGAAAGAATGCTGCCGTCCCCGGCGGGAATCAAACCTGCATCCTCCTGTTCACCAGTCAGACGCGCATCAGACTGAGGCACCGAGGCCGTCTAAAAGGAGCGACATTAAATTTTTTACGGAAAATTATCTCTAATAAGCTAACTATTACTTGTTATCTTTGGCCAAATAATATGAGATCAGCAAAAACTCAAGTCAGCTTGCATTGCCACTATAGCAAGAGCTGGGTGTACATCTCCACTTGGGTACCTAAAGGCTATAGAAAGTGCTTTAACCTTTACCACTCTCTAGGCTAATTCAGCAGATGACAAATTGTTGATATTTTCCTTATTTTTCCCAGAAAACAGAACTTGATATCTCATGCAAATTGTCTCCATAGAGACAATTTGCATGAGATGTCAAATCCTGTTTTCTCGGAAAATTAGAAAAAAAAATTCAAACTGTCGTCTGCTGCAAAAAAATACCCAGCATGCAGAGCGTTAAAAATCCTAAAATTCCGACACCTTAAGGACTTGCTGTAATGTTCCTCAACTAATTTGTTTCACAGTCCAGCAAGGTCCAAAAAGTGCAGGTCGAACAGCAAACATTGTAGATCCTGATCAGACTGCTCCTACACTGATCGCACAAGCCTTACTGTAAGTTTCGGACTGTGCTGGCTAATTTAAGACAATATTCTTTCCTCAAGTACCAGAAGTAGATTTCTATTGATTCATGTGACACTATGGCCCCCGCCCATAGGGGCTTGAAGAAATATATGGGCTGCATGATGCTTCCACGCAGAGCTGAATCCGGCCCGCACACTAGTACTGGTAAACCGCTTAGAAGATCTAAGCCTGTCCAGGAACCGCGGTGCGAGGCGGACCGTCCATGCTAATAAACCCTATTGGTTTCATTGGGCGTCAGGGGTTGAGATGTCATTTCATCTCAATGTCGGGTAAAAGTCCCACAAAATTGGAAGCAACGTCTCCAAAATGACCTTTACAGTGTTGACGGGGACGTTAAACCTCAAATCAAACAAACAAATCATGTGACACTATTGTTTTGTGAGTTCGCTCCCCTGAAAGTGTAACAACTGCCCATGATTCATGCCTGGTTCCCTGATCAACTGGTTCCAAGTCTCTCAGCTGTTAATGATACTCCTCAATATAAACTTTGTTTCACTAAAAATTACCAAAAAATTATAAATAAATAAATACTTCAATAAAAATCAGTATGCTTACATTTAAAAACCTACCTTGTGCAATTCATTCTCTCAAAACACACAAACAATATTCACCTTTTCTGCATTATCTGCTGGTTCCTTGTCTGAAGATTATGTGTTGAAAAAACAGGTGGCCAGACCCCACTGACCTTGAAAGGTCAGGGGAATCTGGTTACCTGTTTTTCCAATATTGACAATGTGCAAGCTGGGAGCCAGCAAATAATGCAAATATGGTGAATGCCCAAGGAACAGATCAGTGAGTATTTGAATATAATTCTGATTCGTTTAGCCGAGTCTTACACCCCTGTCAAGAACTGTTCACCTAAAACATCTATTTGTTCAGCTAAGATTGATAAAAAAAACCTAAGTATCTGGCCGAGGATCAGCAGAACTTAAGTTTTCACACTTTTGCTCAGCTTTGGAACTTCATCAATAAGAAACCTTGACTTGAGAAAAATGTCTAATGACAGTATGAACCGAATTTCAGTGATTAAACCTGTAGGACGACACCCATCCACCAACCTCTACATTGCTACAACGCTATTTTAAAGGCCAGAAATTTTCCCTGAAAACCTATCCAAAAACGTCTATAGCTCCAAATAAGGAGTAATGACGATACTTTTGTGATAATTTTTCCTAATTCTCCATAAAAACAAATACTGATTCTTGTTAGAATTGCATTATTTAACCCTTTTTGTACCAAATGGAATCTTCCTCCATATACATGGCATGAGTCCATCACAAAATTCAGGGGTGTGTTTTCTTCAAAATTTATTTGGAAATTGGCTGAACTTTTTGCAAACAGTGTAGGCCCTGATCAGACGCCGCATTCTGCGATGTCTGATCTGGGCCTGCACTGTTTGCCACTTACCCGTTTCGGGGTGATTCTGACAAATACCCACAAAATAGCTCCAAATAAAGGGCTTTTTTTTTTCAACCAAAAAGAACTGATATTTTTCTTATCTCTGTACGAAAACATGTTGTGGGTACTCATTAGAAGTGCCTAAGTGGGGTGCTTCTAATGAGTACCCACAACACACGTTTCATGAAAGCATATGTTGTCGTAACTCATTAGAAGCCCCTTGGTGAGGCGCTTCTAATGAATACCCACAACATATGTTTTCGTGCAGAAATAAGGAAAATAATATCTGGATACCCCCTCTTATCTGGGGCTATGCCACAACATATGTTTCCAACAAGAAGTAAGGAAAATTATCCCTCTGTTACCCTCGTTAATCCTCCTTACCCGAAGCTACGCTGAGCGGAGACCGACCATCAAATACTCGCTAAATCTGCTCTTCTGTAAATGAGGACAATTTTTTTTTATTAAAAGGCAATTCGGTGTTATGCCAAAATCCGTGTTACTTAATTACACGGATTTTGGCATAATACTGAATTGTCACTTTTTTCAAAGTTGAAGGGTATTGGGTCTGATGTTAACAGGGATGAAAATGCTCTTTAGAGGGAACACTTATAACCCTTGTCCTGCTGAATATTTTAATCTGCCACACCCACTACTGATTATCAACCAATCAGATTACCTGATTCAAATTATTGCACCAAATACACTATCTGAATGACAAACAACGTAGATCCTGATCAGATGGCTTCTTCAGAAGCCATCTGATCTGGATCTACATTGTTTCAAAGATAAGGTATATTCGGGCTCAGGATGGCAAGGGTTAACCCTTTATGCTAAGCTCCTGTTCAGAAGGAGATTTTGGGGGAAAAAAAAAACATTTTCAGTCCCTAAATGTTGTCCCCTCCCTTTGAAAAACAACAAAAAACAGCTGTATTCGTTAACCTTAACCCTTAAGATGCCCTGGCACTGGCAAACAGTGCAAGCCCAGATCAGACGCCATAGAATGCGGCGTCTGATCAGGGCCTACTCTGCTTGTAAAAACTTCAGCCCAAATAAATTTTAAGGAGAACACAACCCGACAATCCTAAATTTTGAAATGGCCTCCAGCTGTATACATGGGGGAAGATTCTATTTAGTACAGAATGGGTTAACTCTTATCATGCTGTTCACGACAACCCTATGTTTGGAAACAGTGTAGATCCAGATCAGATGGCTTCTGAAGAAGCCATCTGATCAGGATCTACACTGTTTGGCATTCAGTTTATGAATTTGTAGCAATAAATAACATCAAATAATTTGATTGACGGATAGACAGAAATGGGTGTGGCTTAAATGAATATTCAGCAAGATAAGGGTTAATCTTTTACTCAGTGAACACCCAAGAAACAAACTTTTAACATGTTATACAAATATATGTAACACTTTACCACACAGCTAATGTAGATATAATCACAAATTCTTCTTTTACAGTTCAAACATACCAGAATGACTATCACATAGATCCATTTTGTGTGATAAAACATCACTTTAAAACACCTTTTCGCTTGCAAAGCCCAACCTTTTATTAATATAGCATCTTTACGACATGTGAACATGTCTCTAGACCTATAACATCTCCTTGTGATATGTAGAATGATGAGACACGCAAAGTTGACTCCCCTTAAAATAGGGCCATATCCTCTCAACCAATCCGATTACAAATCACAACAGAAGAATATACCAGCTCACTACAGTTTCCTTTTATCCATGATATAAGCAGCTCTTTTATTATCCACAACACAAGTGGCTTTTTCAACCACCAGCCTCTATTGTTGCCCACTGGTTTTGTTTCAAAACTGTGTCTGTGTCTATGATCAAAATAACATCCGTACGTACAATATAGCGTGACTGTTGTATTAAAGCAGAAATGTGTCTCTGTTTCATTTCAAGAAATAATGACAATGGATATCTTCATTATGACTGGATGTTGTGTTCGTGCCTAACTGCTGATGCCTCTAAACCCTACCCCCATGATCTACACATGAGTGTGGCTTAGGAACACTTCTTTTACCATCCATAGCACTCGTAACGTGTTACACCATCCTTAACTATACAATTACACAGTGGTTTATACGAAGCAAAATGCATCACGCTGAATGGCTAAATGTTCGTCATGCAGCCCCGAACTTTACAAATGTTGCAAAGTGACGTTTAATGACGACATTGATCACAGAAGCTCATACTGTCGCAAGTGCATCCTCTGAATGATATCTCGGCAGTCATTGAACACTCTTCGTATGTTCTCTGTATCTACCGCACAAGTGAAATGTGGATAACAATAATGGCGCCCGTCCCCACTTGCTGTGCTTATCCGCTGAAATACACACATAAATGGTTACACTCACAGGAGGCAACTTTATCAAACATATCACCATAAAACGTGTGTGGCAGAGTGTAATCTTTCATATCTCAAAATGTTCTTTGTTTGTTTATATTGGAGTTTAACGGCCCAGTCTACACCATTTAGGTCAATTTTGAGCCTGTCAGTTAACCTATCCACACTTTTCCTGGGCAGGCTTATATGTAAGCAGTTAATCAGTACAAAGCACATTCTTTCGCCAGAAACTGACAACTGTCCTTCTTCAATCAGTGGAAGGGAGAGAATGACCGTAGAAAAGATTTTATGATCAATCTCCACGAAAGAATCTTGCTGACTCTGGCAGGTTCAAAATGTTCTCTTTTTTTTTTTTTTAAGAAAATTGGTGATACTTTCCTCATTAATGTCCAGAACATAGAATGTGGGTACTCATTAGAACCGCCTCTTTGAGGCAACACTGCCTAATGGGTACTCACAATCTACATTAGAAAAATAATGTATACCACTATACCCCAGTTTTCTCTCTATAAAGTGGGGTTTACAGGGGTACTCATTTCACAGACTTGTTAACTTGAATTTTTTTGTCTCCTTTACCAATGGGGTCTACTCTAAAAAGGAAAGACTTCGCTTATCAGCAAATTATTTTTTTAAGTGTAGACCCCATTACGGTACTACAGTCCACTTCTTTTCGTCAGAAACTGACACTGCTCTTCTTGAACCAACCGAAAGGAGAGAATGACTGTAGAAATAATTTATGACAGAGTGTGTGTGTGAATTCGGGTTTAATGTCGCTTTCAACAATTTTTCAGTCATATCACGACGGTGTCTGGTTGCAACAGGGAGCTCATTGCTCACTTTTATAGTGTTGCATCACTGAAGTATCATGTCCCAGACACATTACATGATACCACACCCAGTCACATTATCCTGACACTGGGTCGACCAGTCCTAGCTCTACCCCGTAAATCTGAGTGCCAAGCGAGGAGCAGCTAGTACCATTTTTAACGACTTTGGTATGTCGCAGCCCCGGATCAAACCCGTGACCTCCCGTTCCCCGGAGCGGACACTCTACCAACTGAGCCATCGGGGCCGGTTTCCTGAAAGAAAGAATCTGTTCCACCTTGGAGCAAATGCGAGTTATTTTCTGGGCCAATTTCATCTTTGGAATCCTAGTTCTCTTTCCTCTAAAAGAATCCTCAACGTAAGAAATGCATATATCATATGAGCCCCGCCAAGCGCATTTGTGTCTTCGAGCATTCCGTCATGACAAATTTTACCTGCGCATGCCCAGCCATTCAGAGGCGCCAGGGATATGGCTTTCTGTCTGAAGGTTCCTCTTGATTCACCGCTTGTATGAGCGAGCAGCGAAGGTTCTGGCGAGACTGCACGGATGCGCAGGCTCGCCTGAACCTTCGCTGCTCGCATAGGCGATAAGTACCAAAATCGCTTGACTGGGCCCATATGACGCTGCATCTGAGAAGGTAAAAATGCTATATATTAAATTTGGTAATCCACTTGTTGATTAAATATGCAAATAAGTTAGATATGCCCTGTAACATTACACATACGACGTCCTTAACAATGTCGCCTTCACTAATGGCGGAATATTAACAAAGGCGTTTTAAATGTCATATGATAGAATCATGTATTATTAAATCTATTAAACTTGTTGAGGAAAAGGGATAAAATGCTTGGCAAAGCCTTGTATTTTATCCCTTTTCCTCAACTCATTGAAGAAACTCAATAATACAAGGACTGTTCAAATATGAATGCAAGTAGAACGTTTTCTCATGCACTAATGCGAAAATCACCTGGAAATAAATATCACAGCGTAGAAAAACATTTTACCTATACATTGATACTAAATCTGTTAAAATCCGTTGACTTTAGCCATGTATATCGTTCGATAAACACTGTCTACTCTTGTATACTAATACAAAACATGGTTAGAAGAAGGTCAGAGTACGCCGTTGAAATACGGTCCTATATTAAGAATCGTTGTATTCTTGGTATACGGTGCAAAGACATTTTTGATGAAATATGTTCGGTTTATGGGCATAATGAAATGTCTTTTCTGACAGTTTTTCGTTGGTGTAAGAAATTCAGCTGTGGGCTAGGCTCAACAGAAGATGCACCACATGATCGTCGGCCGAAAAGAGCAACATCTGCCAAGATGGTTGCTAGAGTGAAAGAAATAGTTGCTACCGATGCACGATACACCACTAGGCAAATAGCCTAGTATGGTTGGCATCTCATTTGGAGCAGCTCATACATTTCTGAAACGGGATTTGAAAATGAGAAAGATCTGTGCTAGATGGATTCCCCATCTGTTGACAGATGAGCAGAAAAAGACACGCGTTCAGTGCGCCAAGAAGCTGCTTAAAAAGTTTCCAAATTACAACGCACGGTCTTTCGCATGGGTTCACTTTTTTGAGCCAAAACGAAAGATTCAGAACAAAATATGGGCAACAAAGGATTGCAAAAGACAATGCATTGCAAAGCGGATCATGAGCGTCAAGAAGGTTATGTATGCCATATTCTTTTCAAATCAGGGCCCTGCTGTTCAGGTTGCTGTGCCTAAAGGCAAATCTGTAAATGCGAAGTTTTACAAGAATAAAGTTCAGCGAAAATTGAAGAAATATTTCAAATAACGAAGACCCGCAACTGGTTTGGCCAATGTCAGATTGCTACATGACAATGCGTCATCGCACAAGGCATTCATTGTGCAAGACTATTTGAAGCAGGAAAAAGTTGAACTCCCTCACCCCCCGTATTTCCTCTGACCTTGCCCCGTGTGCCTTTTTTTTGTTCCCGCGGCTGAAAAAATAACTTTCTGGTCGAAAATTTGTACAGCGCAAACACCTGGGTTCTGCAATATTCCAGTGTCTTCATAGTATACATCGAAAAGACTACCAAAATGCATTCAATGATTGGATCAGAAGACTGAAAGTTTGTGTATCTGTTAAAGGGGACTACTTTGAGGGGACACAATAAATTTTTCATCGAAATCTATCACGGAATCATTTTTATGTGCTTAGTTGCATTCATATTTGAACAGTCCTCGTATATCCTCACTGCAATGTTCCACTCACCAAAAATTCATCTCTGATGAAATATTTTGCTCTAACAACTTCAGGGTCATCTCCAGAATCCACTTGCACTGAAATATAAAAGGACAAAACTTAGTCCTTAACCCTTTTTGTACCAAATGGAATCTTCCTCCTTATATATAGCAGGAGTCCATTTCAAAATTTAGGGGTGTCAGATTGTGTTTTCTTCAAAATTTATTTGGAAAATGGCTGAACTTCTAGCAAACAGTGGAGGCCGTGATCAGACGCCGCGTTCTGCGGCGTCTGATCTGGGCCTGCACGGTTTGCCAGGGTACCCGTTTTGGGGTATCTGGTACGAAATGGGTTAATGCACCAAGAAACATTCTAGTGCAGATGACAATCTTATTTTTCACATTATTTCAGAGGAAACAGGGCTTGATATTACATTTTGCCTGGCATAGGGTTCACATGTAACATTCCGCCTAATTTCACTCTGAAAAATTAGAGAAAAATATGTTGAAAACGCCGTCAGCTGACTGGTACCCTGAATGACCAACTTGATTATCGGTATGCAGAAAAATGTTTGATACCTTAACCCTTCAAGGGCTAATCATTCCTAGCAGATGACATTTCAAAGTATTTCACTTAAAAGTCTTAAAAGTTTGGACACTTTGAGGACTTGCTGTAATTCTCCTAAAATTTTAACAAATTTGTTTCATGATCCAGCAAGGTGTCCAAAAAGTGCAGACCGAAGACCCTGATCAGACTGCTCCTTCAGGATCTGGATCTTCACTGTTTGTTTAGGCCTATCTATCCCAATACTTAGGATCCATGAGTCCATAAAGTGCAGACGGAATAGCAAACAGTGTAGACCCTGATCAGACTGCTCCTTCAGGCTCTAGGTTTGCACTGCTTGCTTAGGCCTATCTGTCCCAATACTTAGGATCATTATGGTAGCTTATTTTTCTGAGATTATAAGGCTTGACATTACATATGAATCATCTACTGACATGAAAAGTCAAGTCCTTTTCTCTGAAAAATGAGGAAAAAAGATAACTTGTTGTCTGCTTAACCCTTGTCCTGCTGAGCCCAGATATCCCTTACCTTTCAAACAATGAAGATCCAGATCAGATGGCTTCTGAAAAAGCCATCTGATCAGATGGCTTCTGAAGAAGCCATCTGATCAGGATCTACATTGTTTGTCATTCAGATTGTGAATTTTTTGCAATAGTTTGCATCAAGTAATCTGATTGGTTGATAATCAGTAGTGGGTGTGGCATATATGAATATTCAGCAGGACAAGGGTTAACAATTCTCTGTAGTACTTGACAGGTTAACCCTTTTGATGCAGAGAAAAACTACATTTGAAAATGTCCTCTGCTTATGTCGTCTGCTGAATCTTCTTGTAAACTTTTTAGAAATAATTTTTCATACAGGCAAACAGTGTGGACCAAGATCAGACTGCTCCTACAGGAGCAGTCTGATCTGGGTCCACATTGTTTGCAAAAATGACTTTTAAAGTAAGCGGCAGGTAACAAAGCAGACGACAGTTGTCGTGATTGGTATTTTATGGGTTAATAAATGTCTGTACTGATCATACATTACAACAGGACTCTAACATGCGGTGATGTGTCAAAAATGTGTTATTTTTTAAAAGGATCGTAACTTGGCCAAATTGGGGACTACCAGTTTGCTTTCCTCAACACACAGCCTCTTCAAAAATGAGTCTGAGGGTACCGTAGTTCATTGAGGGGAAGAAGTCATGTATCATATGTCACCAGGGCATCCAACTGATATTGCCTTACAGTTGGGCAAGGCTTGCTGCCCTTGAAGCAGGTAAGGGAAGGGTGGGGAGGAGGGGGGGGGGGGGAGGGGCAAGGGAAGGGAGGAAGCTATTATTTCTTCTGTTTCTTCACTTTTATTTCATTTTCCTCTTTCAGCTCTTCTGCTGTCCATTCGATGTGATACTGAGTGGCAGATCAAGTTACTGTAGTTATAATGGTTATTTATCAGTTACCCCCTATATTAATTGCATTGTAACACCATGACCTGATAAAAATATGCTATCTCAGGACAAGTGAGCTTTGTCAGGTCAACATGACATTGTCCTTCTATGAACTGGACTGCTGAAAAAATGGGCAAAAATGTAAGAGTGTACAATGGGATTAACTGATAAATAGAGTACCAGATTCGTGTCATTTGATATCGAGTTTATTAGGCTCGGCTTCGAGAACACGTAGAATCGCTCGGCAAGCCTCGCGATTCTACAAGCATTCTTGAAGGCTTGCCTGATTAACTTGATATCAAAAGACACGAACCCAGTATTCTCTGTTTCTTGATCAGAAGCCAGGGGGAGTGTGACCACAAATTATTTCATGGTCAGTCTCCATAAAACAAAGTTGAAGGAACTGGGAATCATGTCCTTCTGCTCTAGTCAGACATTGCATCCTGTATCCATCAATATGTGTTCCCAAAATATCTTACAAGGAATGAAAGAAAATATCCCCATTTCTTTTGATTACAGGAACTTGGAATAAATGCAAAAAGTTGCTGAAAAGTACATCAGGACACATGTCCAATACCTATTTAAAACATTAATGTAGGTCAATAACCTATTAAGCAACATTAAGCAACATGAAAATATTGCATGCTAGAAAAAAAAATCAATCGGTATTACAGGATTTGGTATTCCAAAAACTCAACATTTAACATTTACCCATTGAAGCAACAAAGACAATTCTAAAGCAGACCACAATCTTTTTTTTTTTTTTTTAATATTTTTCAGACAAAACAATGTGAACTGTCTGCCGTTTCAAAGATAATGGCTTGACATTTCATGTGAATTGTCTGTCTCTTCAGAGATAATGGCTTGACATTTCTATGAATTGTCTGTCTCTTCAGAGATAATGGCTTGACATTTCTATGAATTGTCTGTCTCTTCAGAGATAATGGCTTGACATTTCATGTGAATTGTCTGTCTCTTCAAAGATAATGGCTTGACATTTCTATGAATTGTCTGTCTCTTCAGAGATAATGGCTTGACATGTCTATGAATTGTCTGTCTCTTCAGAGATAATGGCTTGACATTTCATGTGAATTGTCTGTCTCTTCAGAGATAATGGCTTGACATTTCTATGAATTGTCTGTCTCTTCAGAGATAATGGCTTGACATTTCTATGAATTGTCTGTCTCTTCAGAGATAATGGCTTGACATTTCTATGAATTGTCTGTCTCTTCAGAGATAATGGCTTGACATTTCATGTGAATTGTCTGCCTGACAGACAATTGACACAAAATGTCAGGCCTTATTTTCTCTCAAAAATGTAGATAGAAAATTCACATGAACTTTCAAGCCTTATTTCCTCTGAAAAATAAGGGAAAAAAATACTTTTCAAAGAAATTCTGTCTTCTAGTAAAGACAGGTGCTTTTAGAGGTTAATCACAGGTCAACAATATTTCATTCAATTTGTTTGATTTGAGGTTTAACGTCCCTGTCAACACTGTATAGGTCATTTTGGAGATGTTGCTTCCAATTTTGTGGGACTTTTACCTGACATTGAGATGAAATGATTTCTCAAGCCCTGTCACGCAATGAAACCAATAGGGTTTGTAAGCATGGACAGTCCGACACTCGCCCCGCTTTGCCTGGGCAGGCTTAGATCCTCTAAGCGGTTTACCAGTACTCGTGAGCGGTCAGCTTCAGCTCTGCGTGGAAGCATCATGCAGCCCATCTATTTCTTCAAGCCCCGATGGGTGGGGGCCAATTAGTATTTCAATCAAGTGATTCAGTCAAATCACTGATTTTCCTGAAATGAATCATGTGCCCCATCCACAATCAGGTAAAGGTTTGAGTCAATACCTCATGCTCGACTCAACAACCCAAAAGACTTGGTACTAAAGGGAATACTGTAATGGTAACCACCTGACCACAGGGCCTCTCTCTTCCCTGCCAGATTATACAAAGCAACCAACACACATAATACACCATGTAAAAACCAAACAAAAACTCTAGAAGCCCCAGTTAGTTAATAGTAACATAAAAAGCCACCAGAAAAACACCATTTCAAAATTGCACCATTTCAAAATTATTTTGTTTGTTTGATTTGAGATTTAACATCCCTGTCAACACTATTTAGGCCATTTCGGACATTTTGCTTCCAAGTTTGTGGGACTTTTACCCGACATTGAGATGAAATCTCAAGCCTTGTCGCCCAATGAAACCAATAGGGTTTGTAAGCATGAACGGACCGACTCGCACCACTTTGCCTGAGCAGGCTTAGACCTTCTAAGCGGTTTATCAGGGCTCACATGACGTCGGTTTCAGCTCTGCGTGGAAGGATCATGCACCCCAATCTATTTCTCCAAGCCCCGATCTGTGGGAAAACCATTTCAAAATTAAGTTCACATTATTTTGCAAGACAATCTCATTATAACACTATTGTTGGGGTTCGTGAAAAATTTCAAGAGTTGTTGAACATTTAATATCTTTGGCTAAACTGTTCTTTATGGAATATCAAGAATAATGCATACTTTCTTAAATCATTCCTTTTAGGTTGGGGAGGCAAGAAACAGCAATATGCTGATGATCCTAAATTAACCCTTCTCTTGCTGAATATTCATTTAAGCCACACCCATTTCGGTCTCTCAACCAATCAAATTACTGGATGTAATTTATTGCTACAAATTCAAAAACTGAATGCCAAACAGTGTAGATCCTGATCAGATGGCTTCTTCAGAAGCCATCTGATCTGGATCTACACTGTTTGCAAAGATAGGGGTTGTCGTGAACAGCATGATAAGGGTTAACAGACATTTCATTTCTCAATTACTTTTTCAGAAATATATGTAAGGGTCAGCTCATTATAACTTTGCTTTTCTAACAAACAGTGGACATTTTCTTTAATTCAGTACAGTTTCCCCAAGCCCCGATGGGCGGACGCCACCTTTGGGACTGTTCAAAAGTGGTCTTTAGACCACTTTGGCGGACGCCACCTTTGGGACTGTTCAAAAGTGGTCTTTAGACCACTTTTGAACGTGAACGTGGTCTTTAGACAACTTTTGAACAGTCCCATAGGTGGTCTCTTACCAAAGGACACTGGATGTAAAAAAAAATAAACACAAAGGAAGAAAAAACTAAAACCTTTTCATTTATGTTTAAAAAGAAGAATTAGTCATGATTTTGGCTGGTCTTAACCCTTGTCCTGCTGAATATTTAAATATGTCAAACCCACTGCTGATTATCAGCCAATCAGATTGCTTGATGCAAATTATTGCAACAAATTCAAAAACTGGATGGCAAACAATGAAGATCCTGATCAGATGGCTTCTTCAGAAGCCATCTGATCTGGATCTACTTTGTTTCAAAGATAAGGCATATCAGGGCTCAGCAGGACAAGGGTTAATAATGGAATATCACTGTAGTTTCTCGGAAATCGGGCTAGAAATAGCCAATTCTAGAAATGGAGAATACTGTTAACAAAACAATGCAAAACACGCCATAAAAAAATGTAGTTTTACTATCACCCCTTGTGGTTATAACTAATATCACAGCAACAAACGCACTTACATATTTCTTCATAATTAATATGAAATAACAACAAAATGTGAAAATATAGCTTGGCGTGACATTACTTTAACACTATCGGCCCCACCCCATTGAGATGTAAATTAGCTGACAGGAGGGAAAAAGACACGTTTTTGAATATAGTTCCAAGGCACCTTTCCTTCTCTATAAAAGCATACCGTATTTAACTATGTTGGACAGATAGGCCGTAGCAAACAGTGTAAACCCAGATGAGATGCCTCTGTAATATTTGCCATTCATTTAGCTAAGAGACTATATTGGTTTTAAGACACTATATTGGTTTGTATCTTGTACTTGTTCCAATTTTAGAACAAGTATGGAAAAAAGTTGAGGTGTCCGAATATTTAAGATAAATATTGTAATTATGTTGCCTTGATAAGGTGATGTTACAGAAAACAAAATGAAGCAAAATCTTCTTGTTACACATTTAGATCAGAATATAACCCGATATCCAACTGTAAAAATTTAGTTTTTGTCAAGTTTATGTTAAAGTACCTAACACATACCCTTGTTATAGTAGTTGCAGATAAGATTGACTAGGCGGAGCTATCGTTTGTACCTGCCTTAGGAATATCCCATTAACAAAAAGGTAAACCAAGTCACCCGATTGTAAGAATTCAACTGTAACACAAGCATAGCTGTGGCGTATATACCATTTCATCGGCTTGTAGAAAGCATGCTAAAGGCACTCTACCGAATCTTCTGGTGGACTCAGCGAATTTGACATATATTGACAACACCCAAATAGATCCGCCTAGTCAATCTTATCTGCGACTACTATAATAACTGAAGTTTACGAAAAAAAAAAAAAAAAAAAATGGCGGTACCACAGGTATGCAAAGGGCCAACACTATAGAATGATGACAAAATTTGTTGCCTAACTTTTGCCGTGATAAATCATTTGCCGCTATAACGAATTCCAATGAGTAGTATAATAGGTAATGGATCTTTTTCCCTTACTAACTCCAAGAAATGAATGTTGTGGTCATTTGTTAAAATTGCCTGGCAGAGAAACGAATGATGTGGATATTTGTTAGAATTGCCTCACCGTATGTTTCTCGGAGTACTAAAATTATTCTTGCATATCTCATCTTAAGCGCAGCGCAGCTTTCAATCCATTGAAATTATTGTTAATAAAAACAGTTTTGTCATTGCATTGAATGTAGTTTTTTTTTTTTGTTTTTTTTCTGTTTTACAGCCCTTTCAAGATTATTTCATTAATCAGGTGAGAAAAACCATCTGACCTTCCGTTGCAGAACTTGGCATCTCACATGTGACCTGAGCAAGGCGTGAACCACAGAGGTGAGAGACTCAACTATTAACCCTTATCTTGCTGTTCATGACAACCCCTATCTTTGCAAACAGTGTAGATCCAGATCAGATGGCTTCTGAAGAAGTGATCTGATCAGGATCTACACTGTTTGGCATTCAGTTTATGAATTTGTAGCAATATATTACATCAAGTAATTTGATTGGTTGATAGACAGAAATGGGTGTGGCTTAAATGAATATTCAGCAAGAGAAGGGTTAAGGATTTTTAAAGTATGTGCAGGCTCGTATGTGCTTTGCTCGTCACCTTAGACTTAAGCATCCTTTTTTTTTTCAGAAGCTGGCTCATTTTCAATCCGTAATCCATTTTGTATAGGAAACCCAAAAACGGGTAATTGGAAAACAGTGCATACCCAGATCAGACGCCACAGAATGTGGCATCTGATCAGGGCCTGCACTGTTTGAAAAACGTTCAGCCATTTTCCAAATAAATTTTGAAGAAAACACTACCTGACACCCATAAATTTTTAAATGGACTCCGGCTACACACTGGTCAATACATACGCACAGGCTGCGTAGCGGTCGCATAGGCTTCGTATTTTGGACGCATAGGGTTCGATGAAAAATGGCGGATGACAGTTCGTCGCTGCAGGTAAGAAACTGTTTTTACGTTATTCTAACTGTTGTATTGCGTTGTTCAATACTGACATCTGTCTTACGGACCACTTTATTAATGTGCGGCTTCGTCTGTTGCAAGAAAAAGTTTGAAAAACGGAATATGGAAAAATAGACCCCAAAAGAAATTTGGCATCCAACACAGATTCACCTGTATTTTTACTTTGGTCCAGTCTTCCTATGCAACTACACGTTTTTGGCTGGTGTTCTGGCCGATAAATTGTGAATAACGATAATAAAATCCAAAAGCTAATATGCAACTTTCGTCACGTCTTTTGCGAAAAAGAAAAATATTGATATTTCGAGACAACGCACATAGCTTCGTTACCGATTACAACGCAGAGGCTGCGAACTAAATTTGAAAGCCCTGTATTATGTAGAATAATAGCGAATGATATTAAATAAATATCGAGAAATCAGTCAACCAGCGTTAGTTGGCGATGCTAAAGACATTCTGTATCATTTATACCGAACACATTTTCAGTCTCAGCTATGCAAATACTACATTTAGATTCAAATGCACAAAATCTGTCAAGTTACAATTATTTAAAAATGTACACTACCGTAAATAAACTGGGTCAGTCATCGTCAAATCTGTTAAGTATTTAGCCAAATAATATTTGCACTGTATGAATTTCTGTCGTGTTTTTTATTACAACGCACGTGGCTCAAGTCCCAGTGTTAGAAGTTTGCGATCAGAAAGTCTTTAAAAATGGCCATCTCACCAACTGAAGCCAGTATGAATTTAATACATAGGAAGTTGAAGCGTTATATATCAAGATAGCTAGCAGTGATAACACGAATTGGCCAAAGAAATCAAAGTGTAGCCGGGTTTTGGCTAAGTTTTCAAATGCTCCTATGTTATGATACAGAATGTTTTGTCATTATGATAACACACCCGTGCGACATAGTGCATTTTTACAAATGGCTACTTTTCAGATTAAAATCCGTGATTTTTTTTTTATACCGCAAACATATGTTGTGGGTGCACGTTAGAACCGCCTCATTGAGGCGATTCTAACGAGTACCCACAACCTATTTTTTGGAGAAGTAATAAGAAAATAATGTATACCCCCGTTAACCCCAGTTTTCTCTATATAAAGTCGGGTTTAAGGGGGTGGGGGTGTTCATTTCACGGACTTGTTCACGTGATGCCGATTTTTGCCTTGTCTTATACATCTTCTGTACTCCATAAATCCATTTTCTACTTCTACTTACGAGTCAGTGTTGTCAGATATAACATAATACCAAGAAATCGAGAATTTTTTTATTTTTATTTTTTTTAATTAATTCCTTTTTTTCGTGACTTTCAAGGTCACCACGTTTTTTGCTATGAACAGAGCAGAATTTACTCTACCTTACGGCAGATAACCAAAAAAAAAAAAAAAAAAAAAAATAGTAATAATAACTACGTCACTGTCATGTATATGTTGGTGGGTTGTACATGTATAAATAATGCCCACAGAACAAAAAAAAATGTAGAGGGTAACCAAAGCAGGCGAGGCATACACATCTAGCGTCCATTTGTGAGCTCGTCAGCCATTTTGCGGTGAGTGGTACTTCATAATATATTTTTCGTTTTGGCTGGTTTGTTTCGCAAATTTGGAAATGTCTGGTTTTCACATCGAGACTGATAAATCAGAACATTCAACCCTTTTATTCGCGGGTGTCACTGTTTTGCGTCGCTTTACCTAATTCTGCATACACCACCTGCATATTGTCATAGAGTTATGAGCAGACTGCACTGACAGTAGTATTGTCTCCCTGGACTCTGTATACGTAGGTTGTTGCTCTGATGAAAACAAGAAGAAGAACAGCATAGAGTGGATCATGACCATGTAAAATCGATTCACCCCCCCCCCCCCCACCACGAAATGCATTTTGCTGATCGTTCCAAGACAGTTCTTCTGTCGTTGTTTATTATTATTGTTATAGTGCGTCTCCCCGTAAAACAGAAGTGAAGGCAATGATCAGGAGTCGATACAGTTAACCCACAGCTCCCATCAGAGACAC
The DNA here is from genome assembly GCA_963580285.1 of Lucinisca nassula. Taxonomy (NCBI): domain Eukaryota; kingdom Metazoa; phylum Mollusca; class Bivalvia; order Lucinida; family Lucinidae; genus Lucinisca; species Lucinisca nassula. Next base: position 21,265,323 of record OY757017.1, read on the forward strand.
CAAAGGGAAAGAAACACAAACATGAAATCACCAGACCCTTATGGAAACATCAATAGCGGAAAGCCAAAAGGACAGTTACTTTCCCATTGGCTATCCAAAACAAAATAATATAAGCGATACAAACACTCAAAAACAAACCATAACAAAAATAAACCGCGGCAGAAGAACCGCATTGGAACGGTCAGTGAAACGAATTCCACCGGGGGTCTTAAATCGAGAGACAATACTACTGTCAGTGCAGTCTGCTCATAACTCTATGACAATATGCAGATGATGTATGCAGAATAAGGTAAAGCGGCGTAAAACAGTGACACCCGTGAATAAAATGTTTGAGTGTTCTGACTTATCAGTTTCGATGTGGAAACCAGACATTTCGAAATTTGCGACACAAACCAGCCAAAAAGAAGAAAATATGATAAAGTACCACTCACCGCAAAATGGCTGACGTAGCTCACAAACTGACGCTAGATGCATATGCCTCGCCTGCTTTGGTTGCCCTCTACCATTTTTTTTGTTCTGTGGGCATTATTTTATACATATACAACCCACCAACATATACATGGCAGTGACGTAGCTATTTTTTTTTTGTTTATTTGCCGTTAGATAGAGTAAATTCTGCTCTGTTCATAGGAAAAAACGTGGTGGCATTGAAAGTCACGAAAAAAAAGAAACAATGAAAAAAAAACCTGAATTCTCGATTTCTTCGTATTATGTTATATCTGACGACATTGGCTCGTAAGTAGAAGTAGAAAATGGCTTTATGGAATACAGAAGATGTATAAGACAAGGCAAAAATCGGCATCACGTGAACAAGTCCGTGAAATGAACACCCCAACCCTCTTAAACCCGACTTTATATTGAGAAAACTGGGGTTAACTGGGGTTTACATTATTTTTCTTATTACTTCTCCAAAACATAGGTTGTGAGTACTCGTTAGAAGCGCCTCAATGAGGCGGTTCTAACGAACACCCACAACATATGTTTGCGGTATAAATAAGAAAAAAAATCACGGATTTTAATCTGAAAAGTAGCCATTTGTAAAAATGCACTATGTCGCACGGGTGTGTTATCATTCAAAACATTCTGTATCATAACATAGGAGCATTTGAAAACTTAGCCAAAACCCGGCTACACTTTGATTTCTTTGGTCAATTCGTGTTATCACTGCTCGCTATCTTGATATCTTTATCAACGGTAGTGCAAATAATTGTAACTTGACAGATTTTGTTCATTTGAATCAAAATGTAGAATTTGTATTGCTGAGACTGAAAATGTGTTCGGTATAAATGATACAGAATGTCTTTAGCATCACCAACTAACGCTGGTTGACTGATTTCTCGATATTAATTTAGTTCACAGCCTCTGCGTTGTAATCGGTAACGAAGCTACGTGCGTTGTATCGAAATATTAATATTTTTCTTTTTCGCAAAAGATGTGACGAAAGTTGCATAATAGCTTTTGGATTTCATTATCGTTATTCACAATTTATCGGCCAGAACACCAGCCAAAAATGTGTAGTTACATAGGAAGACCGGACCAAAGTAAAAATACAGGTGAATTTGTGTTGGATGCCAAATTTCTTTTGGGGTCTATTTTTCCATATTCCGTTTTTTCAAACTTTTTCTTGCAACAGACGAAGCCGCACATTAATAAAGTGGTCCGTAAGACAGATGTCAGTATTGGGCAACACAATACAACAGTTAGATTAACGTAAAAACAGTTTCTTACCTGCAGCGACGAACTGTCAGCCGCCATTTTTCATCGAAGCCTATGCGTCCAAAATACGAAGCCTATGCGACCGCTACGCAGCCTGTGCGTATGTATTGACCAGTGTGGGCTAAAGAGAAAGATTCCATTTGTTACAAAAAGGGTTAGAGCATTATGCAAATTCTGCAGAAGACATTCTATTTTTGTTTCCTATTATTTTCAGAGAAAATCACGCAAGATATATTTAGGCTTATTTTCTCTGAAACTACTGATCGGTCCAACGGACACAGATACCCCGGCCTGGTAACACAATTCAGAAAACTTAAAAGCAAAACTGCTAAGATCATCTCTGACAGACACAGACATGGACTTGGACGGAGATCCGACGGTCCGTGTGCCCTTCCCACTTGGGGGCATAAAAATGAAATGTCATTTGCTTCAATTGTCTTTTTTGGTTGGTAACCCTTGTCCTGTTGACCACAACAATTTACCCTTACCTTTGCAAACAGTGTAGATCCAGATCAGATGGCTTCTGGGATCTTCACTATCTGTCAATCTGTTTATGAACAGAATGAGAATATTATATCAAGTAATTTGATTGGTCGATAGTCAGACATGGGCGTGGCAAAATTAATCTATTCATCAGGGCAAGGGTTAAGGGTTGACATGTACTTACCATCATTTGGTGTTTGGTATCGTTTAAAATCTGGAAAATAATCTTCTATTTTCGACTTGCCCATTTTTACTTTTTCTGACAGTAGATCTTGTTTATTTAAAAATAAAATAACAGAGATTGTTCGCAGCCACCTGTAAGGGAAAAAGAAATACCATTTTCACCATATACTACAACCTTGTTATAACACAGTTCATTATAACACAGATTGGATATAACACCATTTCAAGATGGATACCAAAAATGTGTAAATTATGCAGGAAATGACCATTTACTATATAATCTACACATTTTTTTGGATATAACACGGTTGTTTAACTAACAAGGTTTCTGCTTTGGACCTCATTAATAGTGTTATAAAGAGGTTGTTTGTTTGATTTGATTTGAGGTTTAATGTCCCTGTCAACACTGTAAAGGTCATTTTGGAGACGTTGCTTCCAATTTTGTGGGACCCGACATTGAGATGAAATAACATCTCAAGCCCTGCCGCCCAATGAAAAATAATAGCATTTATTAGCATGGATGGTCCACCTCACATCGCGGTTCCTGGACAGGCTTAGATCCTCTAAGCGGTTTACCAGTACTAGTGTGCGGGCCAGATTCAGCTCTGCGTGGAAGCATCATGCAGCTCATATATTTCTTCAAGCCCCTATGGGCGGGGCCCATATAAAGAGGTTGTCGTGTATTTGTTTGGATAGATAGGCTTGAGCAAACAATATACATTGCAGGTTCTACACTGTTTGCCATTCATAATATTACAGTCGAACTTCAATGGCTCGAACACCTTTGGGACCTCGAAAATCTGTTTGAGACAGGGGTAGTTCGAGCCACTGAGGTTAATATCAGGAGACTTAACAACATCTTTTTGGTGTTCTATAATGTATATGTATGCTGTCTGTACTCATTAGAATCGCCTCATCGAGGCGATTCTAATGAGTACACACAGCATACATTTGCAAGATAAAAGACTAAAATCTCCTTAATTATCTCCCACTATTTCTTACGTAGCGGATTTCGCTAGGGGCTGAAGAATGTGTTCGACTCATCCATGGTAAACGAGTCATCGGTGTTCGAGCCATCAGGGTAGTAAATTGGACTTGTTTAACCCACTGTATACTGGTGGACTCTTCCATTGCTATATGTTGGTGTGTGTGAATTCGGTTTTAACGTCGCTTTCAACAATTTTTCAGTCATATCACGACCGTGTCTGGTTGCGACAGGGAGCTCAATGTTCACTTTTATAGTGCTGCCTCACTGAAGTATCATGTCCCAGACACATTACATGATACTACACCCAGTCACATTATCCTGACACTGGATCGACCAGTCCTAGCTCTACCCCGTAAATCTGAGTGCCAAACGAGGAGCAGCTAGTACCATTTTTAACGACTTTGGTATGTCGCGGCCCGGGGTCGAACCACAGACCTCCCGTTCCCCGGAGCGGACACTCTACCAACTGAGCTATCGGGGCCGGTTGCTATATGTTGGACCAGTCCATTTGTCATATAAGGGGTGTCAGGTCTATTTTGTGTTTCCATTCTATTTTTGACGGAAAATTCTGTTTGCAAATAGTGCAGGCCCTGATCAGAGTGTCTGACCTGCGCCTGCAGTTTACCAAGGTACCCTTTGAAACAAATTTTCATTTTTTTCTGCATTTTAAATACATATAAATGTATTTCCATCCCAAATTCTTTTTTACGGCTCCACTAATGCGTCATAAAACAAAATTTATGGCCGTAAAACTGCCGGATTATCTCCTAAAATGACAAGTTTGAATATTTGTTTGTTTGATTTGAGGTTTAACGTCCCCAACAACACTGTATAGGTCATTTTGGAGACGTTGCTTCCAATTTTGTGGGACTTTTACCCGACATTGAGATGAAATGACATCTCAAGCCCTGTCGCCGAATGAAACCAATAGGGTTTATTAGCATGGACGGTCCGCCTCGCACTGCGGTTCCTGGACAGGCTTAGATCCTCTAAGCAGTTTACCAGTACTAGTGTGCGGGCCGAATTCAGCTCTGCGTGGAAGCATCATGCAGCCCATATAGTTCTTCAAGCCCCTATGGGCGGGGGCCGACAAGTTTGAATATAGTTATCCCCAAAATCAACCCAAAGTTACTGTATGAATCTGAGTTTTGTTACTAATGTCCATGTGACTACCACTGACCCCACAAATAGCGTTTAAACCAAATCCAGGTAAAAGTTATTTATAGCCACACTTTTCTTGCACACCAGATAAGGAAATCCGTGGTTCTGTTCTTACCTGGTGTTTGTATCCAGGGACAGAGTAAAAATCCAATATTCTCACGTGTTTTGATATGCACTGGTTGAACATGACCTCATATGCACCCTCGTTAAGGTTGATGTCCAACATAATACATGACGTCACTAAAGATCACAGCATTGTCATCACAATATGGCAGACAACGGCAACTAAAGTGACTGCATTATTAAACTATTAAACTCCAGAAATGCAAAGTACACAAGAAAAAGAATCTACCATCATGTGAGGGGTGGGTAGAAAATCTGTCCCTCGGGATCGCAGCCCCGCATCACTCGGCAAGCCTCGTGATGCCAGACTGTGACCCTCTGAACGGAATTTTATATCCAACCCTCACACCTATGTAAGATTTTTATATTCTTATCCCTCTGACATCAGAATGCTGTTTAAAAAGGATTGGTTTTCTGAAAAATCTGGACCAGACTCGCCTACTTGGACATTGGCAAACAGTGTAGACCCTGATCAGATGCCACTGTTTGCTTAAAATACTGGAATTTAAGGCTTACAGAAATGGTTAAGGTGTCAGTTCAGAACTATTTTCCCAGCCTGTCCTTGGAGACAATCACCCCACCAGTGTTGTCAATGCTTTGATTTCTGAAATGCCTGACATGTTTTTCCGCTTTACTGACAAAACTGAAAAGTTACCCGATCAGACATGTCACATCTTTTCAATAAGATCAGTCAAGACACCTGTGTTGACCCATTTAGTACCAGAAACTCTCAACGGGTAGCCTGGCAAACAGTGCAGGCCCAGATCAGACGCCGCAGAACGCGGCGTCTGATCAGGGCCTACACTGTTTGCAAAAAGTTCAGTCATTTTCCAAACAAATTTTGACGAAAACACAACCTGACACCCCTAAATCTCGAAATGGACTCCTGCCATATACAAGGAGGAAGATTCCATTTGGTACAAAAAGGGTTAAGCATAATTATGAAGCCTGATCCAGAGCTTGAGATCATGTAACAATAGGTAAAGTTATCATGTGTTATGTACTTTCATAATGTATTTACACAAAGTATTGGGACACCTCTAAAACTAACCATACTTGTTCTAACATTTGATGATGATGATGATGATGATTTGAGGTTTAACGTCCCTGTCAACACTGTAAAGGTCATTTTGGAGACGTTGCTTCCAATTTTGTGGGACTTTTGTTTGTTTGATTTGAGGTTTAACGTCCCCGTCAACACTGTAAAGGTCATTTTGGAGACGTTGCTTCCAATTTTGTGGGACTTTTACCCGACTATGAGATGAAATGACATCTCAAGCCCTGTCGCCCAATGAAACCAATAGGGTTTATTAGCATGGACGGTCCGCCTCGCACCGCGGTTCCTGGACAGACTAAGATCCTCTAAGCGGTTTACCAGTACTAGTGTGCAGGCCGGATTCAGCTCTGCGTGGAAGAATCATGCAGCCCATATATTTCTTCAAGCCCCTATGGGCAGGGGCCTTCTAACATTTGAATGAGCACAATTTACTAGCCAATGTTGTGTCTTAAAATAGCTGGATGAGTGGCAAACAGTGCAGGCCCTGATGAGACGCCGCATTCTGCGGCGTCTCATCTGTGTCTACACTGTTTGCTCAGGCGTGTCGGTCCAAATACAAATGGTAAATATGATAACAGCGTATCATGAAAAATATATTGTAAACACTGCACCAGATAATGGGGAGCTACCAGGATAGAGATATGACCAATGTTGTGGGTACTTGTAAGAACTGCCACACTCCTTTGCAATACAGAGACCCGCGTTATAACCACAGAACAGGTATTTGTTTCCCAACATTTTACCGTTATAAAGAATTTGCCGCTATAAAGAATCCCACTATGCAGTATTTGTTTGTTTGATTTGAGGTTTAACGTCCCTGTCCACACTGTAAAGGTCATTTTGGAGACATTGCTTCCAATTTTGTTGGACTTTTACCCGATATTGAGATGAAATGACATCTCAAGCCCTGCCGCCCAATGAAACCAATAGAGTTTATAAGCATGGACGGGCTGACTCGCACCAATTTGCCTGGGAAGCTTAGATCCTCTAAGCGGTTTACCAGTACTTGTGTGGGGGTTGGTTTCAGCTCCGTGTGGAAGCATCATGCAGCCCATATATTTCTTCAAGCCCCGATGGGCGGAGGCCGCCTGTAATATCTTGCTAGAGCAGTTATATGAGAATGTGTGGTATACACCCCTGTAGGTCCTAACTTTAATTAAACTTGACATTGTTATAATTGTATGTATGTTGTTGCATGCTTGGTCTTTAGAATAGATTAAACTGTAGAACTAACAAGACGTGTTTTCACTGTCTCTACAATAGCTGCTAGTATTAAAGAACATTACACCGCCCAATATGCAGTAGTGTAACAGGTAATAAGAAGGGCCCTTTTCCCTTGATTACTCCATGAAACAAATGTGGGTATTTGTTTGAATCGCCTTAAGAACAAATATCCACAACATCCGTTTCTTGAAGTATTTAATACTGAAACAATATTTTTGAACATCTCCATCAGATACAAGAATTCTGCCGACACTGTGTCGGGCCTATGGGGGCACAGTCCCAAAACCACGAAATGTAGGTCAAGGTCAAGCTTGGATGCTTGTATAAAAGTAGCCATCCTTAGACGTGAGATTGTACCAAGTATCATTAATGAAGCTCTTATAGTTTTTGAGAAATTGAGTCTTATATACTGTTCACAAAAAGTAGGGGATATTCGGGTTGCATTGAGCCCATTAGCCTAAACATTTAGGAATAATCAAATATCGGGTATAACATGTCAATTGACTATCATGTGTGTATATTCTTTCATTGAGCAGTATATTTTTGCTCGAGTGGTGTAACAACAGGGCATTAATTGTGCATGGGGTAGCATGTGAATTTTAACATTACTGACAAACCGGTTTATTGATGCGGGATTTCGATAAAACTTTCTGTATCGACTGTTGAAGTGTTGTATGAAACGATTTCATAAACAAATTTGTGATAAGAACCATGATTCGGCTAATGGCGGTTCAATGTTGGAGAGACATTGGCATGCTCAAGACCCAAAAGTACGCCGTTACAGATGGCAAATGTTATGAATACATCACAGTCAGTTGTCAGTCGACTATTGGCATGCTATCATAGGACAGGAGCCGTAGTGGATTTGCAGAATAGTGGACCCCCAAAGAGTACTAACAGTTCTATGACCGCCTTGTTATCAATCAAGAGTTACGCAACCGGAGACTAACGTCAACAGATCTTCAGCAATACCTGCGATGAGTAAGAGGGGTTAATGTCTCTAGACGGATGATCCGAAATCGCCTCCACTCGAGTCACCTTACTGCACGGCATCCGCAAGTTGTACTGCCATTGCAAGCTAGGCACCGTAGAGGGTTTTGCGTGGTGTACACAGTGCAGACATTGGAACATTAATCAATGGTCTCACAGTATTTTCAATGATATATCCGAGTTTATCATATCTGAGAGTGTAATAACGCCATGTAATATTTTAGATAATCCACAAGTGGATTAAATATGCAAATTAGGTAGATACGTTCCGTAACGTAACATGTACGACGTCCTCAACGACGTCGTGTTTACTAAAGTCGGAATATTGATATTTTTGTAAACAAATGTGAATAAAATGCGTTATAAATGTCATATGATAAATAGAATCTTGCATTCGTGCTCATGTATTATTGAATTTATTAAACTTGTTGAGGAAAAGGGATAAAATGCTTGGCAAAGCCTCGCATTTTATCCCTTTTCCTCAACTTGTTTAATAAATTCAATAATACATGAGCACTCATGTAAGATCCTCTATTTAACTTGGACTTTCGTGATGGCCATAGAGGAGTCTGTCGTCGTACTGGTGAACGTTATACAGACCTGGCAAGAGTTGACCGATATGGAGCAGGGTCTGTATGGTATGGGCTGGGATCACCATGACTGGATAAACAGACTTACATGTGTGTCAAGGCAGAGTTACAGGACCGTACTATTGTCATAACGTGTTGGCTCCTCACGTAATACCGTTCAACTGCAAAATGTTTGGACAATACCACGGCTGCGATGAGTCCAGACTTATCTCCCTCCGAACAGGAATGGGACATCCTTGGGAAACGAGTCTGAAGCCGCGATTCGCCTCAAATTACCCTGGCTGAGCTTGGTGCAGCACTTCAAGAAGAGTTGCGAAGGATCCCTCAGTTCACGATTTGTACACTAATTGGAAGTACGTGACGATGATGCATTGCCTGCTGTGACAATCGAGGCGGTCCAACACATTATTGAGGGCTTGTGAAAATGACGTTGATGCTTAGAAGATTGGTCGCCGTGTCGCTGTATAATGACCAGGGGCGAGTTGTTCAAAGCATCGTTAGCTTAACGAGCTTGTTAGTGGTCAAATTGTTAACTCTTCTAGCAAGTACAATATCGTAAATTTTGGTATTTTTGCTGAAAAAATGTGAGCTGCCATATTTAATGATCAAAGTTTTAACAATACGTTAACTAACGACGTCATTAGTTTTGAACAACTGGCCCCAGAACAGTGGAATTTTTGTGTGGTTCAATTTGTATATTTGATAGTCCTTAGAATTAAATGAATCTTGGCCAGGTAACATTTTATTTATTTCCTAATATTCAGCCTGAAAGTAAAATATCCCCTACTTTTTGTGAACAGTATATTAGGGTTCATGCCAAAAATTACCAAGACAGTGAACCATGAAATGTAGGTCAATGTTAAATATGGATGCAGGCATTAAAGTTGCCACCCCTTGATGCAAGCTTGTACCAAGTATCATTAATGATGTTCTTATAGTTCTTGAAATATGGACTCTCTCACAAGGGTAAAAGCTATGGTTAACACAATACTTCACAAAGTCAGTGAACCATGAAATGAAGGTCAAGGTCATATATGGATGCCTGCATTAAAGTTGCCATCCCTAGATGTAAGTTTGTACCAATCATCGTTAATGAATCTTCTGTAGTTCTTGAGAAAATGACTTACACATCAGGGTGAACGCTTAGGGCGGTCAAAAATGTGGAAGGCTTGACATAGAGGATATTTGATTTTTTCAGTGTAAGATCGAATTTTATTTCATCGAATGAACACCAAAACTGTTATTTTCACGAGTGGCGTAGCCACGAGTGAAAATAGCAGTTTTGGTGTTCATGAGTGAAATAAAATTTGATCTTGCACTGAAAAAATCAAATTTTCTGTTTCTTACATGCTTCAAAAGGCAATATTTAGCGTCTTTAATGGTGTCGCTCAAATTCGGAGAAAATTATCTTTGTTCCTGTTCGTTACGCGTCAATTTAGTGGTGTCCATCGTGTTTAGTGGGTATACCATTGGGTGTAAACTGAAAGTTTGCACCTGAGAAATGGCCTGGGATGGTATTATTATGAATGATTAATGAAATAATTGAGCGAGTAGTTTTCCAAAGAAGTTGCTGGCAAGTCTAACGTCGCGCGACAAAAGACGTGACGTCAGCGTCATAAATGACGTCAGTAACGTCCCCGTCACACATGAACGGGCTATGCGTCAATTAGAACACATTTCAGTATTGTTCAGTTATCTGACAAAGATAAAATTGAAATTAGAGTTAGATTTGAAGAAAAAAGTAGTCCCAAACAGTGAAAAATAAAAAATCGTATTTTCACTGTTTGAAACAGTGAAAATATCGATTTATATTTCACTGATAAATCTCTATCATTCATTGAATAGCATGTAAGAAAAAGGTATGGACAAACAGACAAATTCAGAATACTATATGGCGCCATGCTTAAAGCGGGCACAATTAACCTTTAACCTGCTGAATATTCAATTAAGCCACATCCATTTCTGACTTTGAACCAATCAGATTACTTGATGCAATTTATTTCTACATATTCATAAACTGAATGTCAAACAGTGTAGACCCTGATCAGATGGCTTCTTCAGAAGCCATCTGATCTGGATCTATACTGTTTGCAAAGAAAGGGCTTGTCGCCAACAGCAGGCTAAAGGTTAAAGCAAGAGGGCGAGGAAAATAATCAATGACGGGGTTTGAGACCTTGACAAGGAACTCTCAAGCATGTTTTCCTTTTGATTATGTCTCATACTCAGCATAGCCTTGCATGATATATTAACCCTTATCTTGCTGTTCACGACAACCCCTATCTTTGCAAACAGTGTAGATCCAGATCAGATGGCTTCTGAAGAAGAAGCCATCTGATCAGGATCTACACTGTTTGGCATTCAGTTTATGAATTTGTAGCAATAAATTACATCAAGTAATTTGATTGGTTGATAAACAGAAATGGGCGTGGCTTAAATGAATATTCAGCAAGAGAAGGGTTAATAAACTGAAAACTTGCCAGAGATTTCATTGTCTCTGTCTATACCCCATCATACTTTATTAATCCCAAACCTTTTTTTATACAGGCCTTACACTGACCCAGCTTTTCAAAGCCTGAAAGACCTAATTTTGCAGCCTTAACCCTCATCCTGCTGTACATGTCAAAAATTACCTTTGCAAACAGTGTAGATCCAGATCAGATGGCTTCTGAAGAAGCCATCTGATCAGGATCTACACTGTTTGTAATGCAGTTTGTGACTTGAATACATTATATCAAATAATTTGGTTGGTGAATAGGCAGAAATAGGTGTAGCAAAATAATTTTATTCAAAGGATAAGTGTTCAATAGTCATTTTAAACAGAATATAGGAGGAAAAAATCAAAATCTAAAAAGGTAAAAATCAAGAAAAAAATCAAGAAACAATCAAGCCTTAAAAGCCTGAAATCATGCATATGCCTGAAAAATATGAGGCCTGTTTATATGAGAAGTGTTACGAGTCTACACTGTACCCGCTTGTTTTGGTTTTTGAAACTTACCGGTTGTTCCAAATACTTCTAAAGAGCTCCAAAGATTCTTTAAGTCTATTCTGAGTGGCATCTTCTCGTAATACAAGGTTGTAACTACTACACGCCGTCACAAAAATGATAGCTGTGACGTCATTAAAGCACTGTATCCATTTGCGTCTTTCGTCCCTCTGCCCCCCTACATCAAACATACTGAAAAGAAGCAATGACAGTTAATCAAGAACCAGGGATAATTTTGGATGAGACTTTGCAAGATTTGCTCATCTTTTTTTGCCCAAAATCTCATTGAAAAGGGCTAAATGGGCGAAAAATCTCATGGTGAGATGAACGTAAGTGAAGATTTTTCTCTAATTTCTCACTAGTTTTGGATGAATGAGATATTTTCTCCCATGTTATTCTGAGCCAGATTCCAGAAGGGCAGTTGTCAGTTTCTGGCCAAAGAATACGGAATGTACTGGTTAACCACTTCTGTATAAGCTTGCCCTGGAAAAGTGTGGTTAGGTTAACTGACTGGCTCAATATAACCTAAATAGTGTTGAATGGGCCATTAACCCTAGTCTTGCTGAATATTTATTTAAGCCACACCCATTTCTGTCTATCAACCAATCAAATTACTTGATGTAATTTATTGCTACAAATTCATAAACTGAATGCCAAACAGTGTAGATCCTGATCAGATGGCTTCTTCAGAAGCCATCTGATCTGGATCTATACTGTTTGTAAAGATAGGGGTTGTCGTGATCAGCAGGATAAGGGTTAAATTCCAAACAAACATCAAACTTGGAAATTTTCCCCTTGAAAACATTACCACTGGGAGATAAGATTCAAATACAAAGGAAACAACAATTGCTTACTTTACTGCTAGGGCAGAACTTTCAGCCAAGTTGTCTCTTTTCAAGTTTCACTGAGAACTTTTGTGTGTGTGTGTGTGTGGGGGGGGGGGGGGGGGGGGTTGTTTTGTAAGCCCTTCCAAGTTAATTTCACTTATTTCGTGCCGATCTTTAAACAAAGGTGGGCGAAAACCCAACTACCAAGACCTTTGCGGCAGAACATAGTGTCTCACATATGACCTAAGCAAGGCAAGAGTGAGTGTGAGTATTTTAGTTTTACATCCCACCAACAGCTAAGGTCATACGGAGGCGGAACCTAGGTTTAAAGACTCATCCGAAAGTCTGGAGAAGCTGGGATCGATCCTGCGATCCCTGGTTTACAAGTTGAGTAGCGTAACCACTACACCAATGAGGCTTCTTAGCAAGGCAAGAACCACAGCCGTGAAACACCGAATGATTAAGAGTCAGCACTCTTAAGCATTAGGCCACCGAGGCCGGTTTAACAGAGAACATGCCACAAAGCAACAAAACAACACCTAAATTCATGTCTCATTTGTTATCATTGCAATATTCATAATTTGTCTCTAAAAGCACCAGGTAACGCTCGACAGCAGACAGCAATTTTATTTTCTAAATTATTTTTCAGGTAAAAATTAGGCTTGCCATTTCATGTGAATCGTCTGCCCCAGCAGACGATTCACATGTAATGTCAAGCATTACTCTCTTTGACAAATGCGAGGAAAATATTTGAAAACGACGTCTGCAAATGTCGTGTTCGGCAGTTTTAAGGGTTAAACATTTAATACTAAATATAACATGGAATAAAAACATCATTACTGACAAGTAAAATCTGACAGGTAATTGCACCTGCCATTTAAATAATCAAATGAGCAAACGCTCGGAAATTCTAACAAACTCCCATATGCAATCCGTGTAGACACACGGTTACCCTGTGTTACCAAACAGATTGATGGTAAGTCCAGATGCTCACTTCTGGATAACCCAGAACCTCTGTACCCCTTATTCTAACAGTAGGCCGGAATCACGCTGAAAAGAGGGGCAGGTTGATCGAAGTTAATTCTGACAGAACATATAATTTTCTTGATCACATGTGAGCTGACTAATTTCACGTGTATTATTATAAACCAATTAAAAATGTAGACTTAATAATCTTGCATAATCACAAAAAGCCATACCACGAAAAAAAATCATCAGACATGCTTGTGGTTTATTATTGTGGTTTATTAACCCTTAACACCCCCCCCCCCCCCCACCCCGCACATTTGAAAACAGTGTAGATCCAGATCAGATGGCTTCTGTAGAAGCCATCTGATCAGGATCTACACTGTTTGTCATGCAGTTTGTACAATGAACAAATACACTATCTTAAGTAAGTTCATTGGTGGATAGCCAGGAATGGGTGTGGCTAAATTAATTCATTCAGCAGGATAAGGGTTGAGGTGAATGTTGTTGGTACATCTCAACCTCGATTTTGGATATAACATGGTTCAAAGACAGATCCCAAAAATGTATTGAATATTACCTAATACAGCCTCAATAAGTATGCTTGTCTCCAAGTCATAGCAGGCCTCGGATGCGCGTCTGACAGGTGATCAGGAGGACGTTGTTTCGATACCTGCCGGGATCGGCAACACTCTTTCGTGGAGATTGATCATGAAATCTTTTTTCTATGGTCCTTCTGATTCAAGAAGGGTAGTTGTAAGTTTCTGGCGAAAGAATGTGCACTGTACTGGTTAACCGCTTACGTATAAGCCTGCCCAGGAAAAGTGTGGATAGGTAAATTGACCAGCTCAAAATGACCAAAAGTGTTGACTGGGCCATAAAACTCCAAAACAAACGACATTCTCCAAATCATGGTGTCAATATTTACTAAGTTTCAGCTTGATAGGATGTAAACAATAGGAATGAAAATTATACAGAAATTTTCTAAGGGGCATAACTCAGTATTGGGTGGCCTGTAACCTCAAAACAATATGCACTGCTCCACATCACAAACATTTTACAAAGCTTCAGATGGATTGGATGTTAAGTATAGGAATTGGCTAGAAACGAAACCTATACAGAAATTTCAAAGTCACATAACTCCGCTTATATTTGGTGGAATGTAACCTCGAATCAATATATGATGTTCCATATCATGGTCTAAAGTTTAACCCTTATCATGCTGTTCATGACAACCTTTATCTTTGCAAACAGTGTAGATCCAGATCAGATGGCTTCTGAAGAAGCCATCTGATTAAGATCTACACTGTTTTGCATTCAGTTTATGAATTTGTAGCAATAAATTACATTAAGTAATTTGATTGGTTGATAGACAGAAATGGGTGTGGCTTGAATGAATATTCAGCAAGAGAAGGGTTAAGCTTGATCGGCTGCAAAATGCAGAAGTTAGCCCGAAACAATAAAGTTTTGTGAACAAACAGACGTGTGGAGGGAAAGATGGATGCCAGACCCCGTTGCAAATATGTCATATTTTAACAGTGTGTAAAATGTACTTCACAAAAGTCATCTGTTACTGGTGCTTTAACCCTTAAAACGCCGCTAAAAACTGCAACTGAAAATGCCGTCTGTTTATGCCATCGGCTGAATTTTTTTAAGTTTTCAAACAAATTTATGCATTCAGGCAAACAGTGTGGACCCAGATCAGACTGCTCCTCTAACCAAGATCAGACTGCTCCTTTAGGATCTGGGTCCACACTATTTGCAACAATGAGCTTTTAAAGTAACTGGCAGACGACAAAGCAGATGACAATTGTTGTGATTGGCATCGTAAGGTTTAACAGTTAAAATTTAATATTATTATTAGTATGCGGACACATGTCTACACCCACTTTCTAAAGCTGATAATCATGATGTATATATGATCACCACCTACATCTAGTAACCAACAGAAACAACAATTAAACACCTTTACTATGCTGATAGTACATAAACAGATACAGATATAAACAGGCCTTAAATGTCAAAGTACATAAAAGGCACATCGTGAGAGATGCTGAAATCCAAGCAAACAACAAAGATGTGCCCAAGCCCATCGGGCTGCATGTTGCTTCTGCGCTCAGTCAAAACTGACCTAACTTCAGTACTGGTAAACCACTTAAGAGTGTCTTAGCCTGCCCAGGAAAAGTGATGCGAGTCTGATAGCTCCTAAAACCTTAGTGGTTTCTTTGGGCAGTAGGGCCTGAGATGTCATTTCATCTCAATGACAGGTACGGGTCCCAGCAAATGGAAAGCAACTTCACCAAGATGACCAAAATAGTGTTGAAGGGGACGTAAAACCTCAAGAAGCAAGCAATCAACAAAGGTACCATACTGATCCTAAGTATTGGGACATACAGGCTTAAGCAAACAGTGCAGATCCAGATCAGACTGCTCCTGAAGGAGCAGTCTGATCAGGGTCTACACTGTTTGCCATTCCGTCTGAACCTTTTGGACTTCTTGCTGGATCATGAAACAAGTTTGTTAATTTTTTGGGATAATTACAGCAATTCGTCAAGTTGTCCGAACTTTTAGGATTTTTACGATATGTTTCTGCACAGTCTGTTTTTGTTTCTGCACAGTCTGATCAGCACCTTTGCATTCACTGCTTAGATGGTACATAGAGGATCTTACATGTATGTTCATTTATCATATGACGTCGCGTCTGAGAGTGTAATAACGTCATGTAATATTTTCGATAATCCACTAGTGGATTAAATATGCAAATTAGTTAGATACGTTCCGTAACGTTACATGTACGACGTCCGTAACGACGGCGCGTTTACTAATGGCGGAAAATTGACATTTTAGTAAACAATCGGGAATAAAATGCGTTTTAAATGTCATATGATAAATAGAATCTTGCATTCGTGCACATGTATTATTGAATTTATTTATTAAACTCTTTGAAGAAAAGGGATGAAATGCTCGGCAAAGCCTTGCATTTTATCCCTTTTCCTCAACTCGTTTAATAAATCCAATAATACATGGGCACTCATGTAAGATCCTCTATGTATCATTGAATTTATTAAACAAGTTGAGGAAAAGGAACAAAATGGAAGGCTTTGCCGAGCATTTCATCCCTTTTCTTCAAAGAGTTTAATAAATTTAATGATACATGAACACGAATGCAAGGTTCTTACATGAGAGTTCATGCATTATTGAATTTATTAAATAAGTTGAGGAAAGGGATAAAATGCGAGGCTTTACCGAGCATTTTATCCCCTTTTCTTTTATGAGTTTAATAAATTTTTAATAATATATGAACACGAATGCAAAATTCTGTTATCATATAACATTTAAAGTTGATTTTATTAACAATTTTTTGACAAACTTTAGTAAATATGACATTGTACATGTAACGTTATGGGACATATCTAACTGATTTGCAAATTTAATCCACTAGTGGATTATCAAATTTATTACATGGCGTTATTATTGTGAGATGCGAAGTCATATGATAAAGACTCATCCCAAAGTCTGGAGAAGCCCTGAATGGAACCTTGTTTGCAAACAACTTTTCAGCCAATTTCCAGTTTTTAAGAAAATACAACCTGACACCCCTAAATTTTGAAATGGACTCCTGCAATAAGGTGGAAGATTCCATTTGGTACAGAACTGTCTGAACAGGTTAATTAACCCATAAGATGCCAATCACGACAATTATTGTCTATTTTGTCATCTGCTGGTAACTCTGCTGGTAATTTCTGCAAACAATGTGGACCCTGATCAGACTGCACTAGGAGCAGTCTGATCAGGGTCCATACTGTTTGTCTGTATGCAAAGCCATGTTTGAAAAGTTTGAAAGAAGATGCAGCAGACAACATAAACAGGAGACATTTTCAGATGTTTTTTTTTTGTTTTTTTGGTACATGTATCTTTAGGGTTTAAGCACCATCAAAAACAGAATAGCAGATGATAATCTTTTTTTTCTTACTTCTCAGAGATAAATCAGACTATGAAATGCCAAGCTGGATTTTACCTCAAAAGCAAGAAAAAGATATTTGAAAATGACGTCTGTTACACCTGTAATTGGTGGTTTCAGGGTTTAACTCTTTGTGTACCCAATGGAATCTTCCATATTATAAACAGCAGGAGTCCATTTCAAAATTAAGGGGTGGCAGGTTGTGTTTTCGTCAACATTAATTAGGAAAATGGCTTAACTTTTCGAAAACAGTGTAGGCCCTGATCAGATGCCACATTCTGCGGTATCCAATCTTGGCCTGCACTGTTTGCCCTGGTACCCGTTTTGGGGTTTCCGGTACTAAATGGGTTAAGAGTGTAGTTCCTGTTTCTATTTGTGGGTGTCTCCAGAGAGAAATAGCTTGCAATGCGATCTTTTTAACCTTAAATCGCTAAGCAGCACACCAAGAAAAACTGCATATGAAAATGTCGTCTGTTGCTGTCATCTGAAAGCTTTTTTTGGCAAACTTTTTAAAAGTAGTTTGAATACAGGAATGCAGTTGGAACCTGATCAGACTGCTCCTCTAGACTGCTCCTTTTTTGTATTGACTTTGAAGTAAACAGCAGACAACAAAAGCAGACACAAATTGTTCTGATTAACTTCTTGAGGGCAGACGACATTCCAGATTTTTTTTTTCAAGGAAACAAAGCTTGACAATTCAGGTAAAGCATCTGCTAGGCAGACAAGTCACATGAAATGCCAAGCTTTATTTTCTGTAGCACTTTTAACCCTTATACCACTGAATAATTAATTTAGCCACACCCATTTCTGACTTTAAACCAATCAGATTACTTGATGTAATTTATTCCTACAAATTCACAAACTGAATGTCAAACAGTGTAGATCCAGATCAGATGGCTTCTTCAGAAGCCATCTAATCTGGATCTGCACTGTTTACAAGATCAATTGGCTTCTTCAGAAGCCATCCGATCTGGATCTACACGGTTTGCAAAGGTAGGGGCTGTCGTGTTTGTTTGTTTGATTGGAGGTTTAACGACCCCATCAACACTGAATAGGTCATTTTGTAGACTTAACTTCCAATTTTGTAAGACTTTTTCCCTGACATTTAGATGAAATGACATCTCAAGCCCTGCTGCCCAATGAAACTTTAGGATTTATATGCATGGACATTCCAACTCGAACCACTTCCTCGGCAGGCTTGGAACCTCCAAGTGGTTTACTAGTACTCACATGCGGTTGGTTTCAGCTCTGCGTGGAAGCATCATGCAGCCCAATCTATTTCTTCAAGCCCCGATGGGCGGGGGCCGGGTTGTTGTGTTCAGTGGGATAAGGATTGTCATGTTCAGCGGGATAGGGTTAAGGAGGTAACATCAAGAAGGAAAGACTTGATCATAATGAAAACATCTATACTTACTGAAAATTTACTTTATCGACAGAAAACTTAGTTTCAAAGATTCCTGATGTTAAAACTCTACATCGTAATATATCCTGAAACAAAAAAGAAGATAAAATACATACATGTATATAAAAGCAAAAGAATACAAAATTTACATAAAAACATATCAAAATTCCTAAATTTTATGTTTGTATTTTGACCGGACCAATAATTTCACACTCAAGGAGTTGAGCATGAAAAAAAGTTTCATAACCTCATGCCAGGCCTCCAGCAGCAGACAATTCAAATGTAATGTCAAGCCTTATTTTCTCTGAAATTTAACACAGAAAGATTTGACAAGTCAGGCGTCTGAAAATGTCCTAACTGCCAACAAATTAAAGCACTCAGAGTGCTGGTGAGTTGATCCTCTGAGTATAAGGCTGGGAAAATAGTCTAAAGTCCTGGACTGAAGCTTAAACTTTCGTTTAACCCTTAAATTCCAGTCTTTAAAGCAAAAAGTGTTGACCCTGATCAGACTGTGTTTTTGTGTTTTGCAGTGTCTGGCCCTTTTAAATTCCTGTACTGTAAGCAAACAGTGTGGACCCTGATCAGACACCGCATTCTGCGGCGTCTGATCTGGGTCTACACTTTTTGCCAAGTCCAGCCCAGATTCTATGGATAACGCTAGTATGCAACTCTGACCTCACCACGATAAAATTAACGCTGCTATTTTCTATAAATAATTTACCTGGATTTCCGACAAGTCAGTAATTGCCACGTGGACATAAGCACTGAAGAGCTTTTATGCTTAGAAACTTTGGGTCGACTGACAAACAATCTACCCAAAAACAGATTTAATTACAAGGGAAGCCAAGACTGTCTTGTCTGCCAAAATGGTCTTCCTATTATTTTGTTTGATTTGAGGTTTAACGTCCCCGTCAACACTGTATAGGTCATTTTGGAGACGTTGCTTCCAATTTTGTGGGAATTTTACCCGACATTATGATGAAATGACATCTCAAGCCCTGTCTCCCAATGAAACCAATAGGGTTTATAAGCATGGATGGTCTGACTCGCATCGCTTTACCTGGGCAGGCTTAGATCCTCTAGGCGGTTTACCAGTTCTCGTCTGCGGTCGGTTTCAGCTCTGCGTGGAAGCATCATGCAGCCCATTTATTTCTTCTAGCCCCAATGGGAGGGGGCCTAAGGTATTCCCATTAAACTTCAGGTGTATCCATTCACCTGAAAGCTGTAACCAGTGCCATCAGCAGATGACTCGGCAATGTCTTAATCTGCAGATCATGTGACACCCATGTGACACCTGATACTGCTCGGATGCATGCTCAAATACTCCGGAGTATGCATGATGACTGACAAACTATCAGAAACCATATAATTTTACACTAAGAATGTAACAAATGTTCAGCATAGTATCTCAAAAATTTGTGTGCGAATCTGTCTGCGCTCCATCTCTCTCTCTCTCTCCCTCCCTCTCTCTCTCTCTCTCTCTCTCTCTCTCTCTCTCTCTCTCTCTCTCTCTCAACTCTTATCCTGCTGAATGCATTAATTTAGCCGCACACATTTCTTATTATCCAACAATCAGATTACTTGATATAAAGCATCCGTTCTTGACAAACAGTGAAAATCTGAAGAAGCCATCTGATCTGGATCTACAATGTTTGCAAGGGTAAGGGTTGTAGAGTTCAGCAAGATAAGGGATAAAAACGGCTTACTGAAAAAAGAATTCCGTCAAAGTCACTGAACCATGGACTATAGGTCAAGATCAAACTGCATTAAAGTTGTCATCCCTAGATGCAACTTTGGACCAAGTACCATTAATGAAGCTCTTACAGTCCTTAAGAAATGGACTTGACCATTAGGGTGAACGCTATGGTTGACACAATAGTTCACAAAGTCAGTAAACCATGAGAAATAGGTCAAGGTCTACTATGAATCCTTACATTAAAATTGCCATCCCTAGATGTTAATCTGTACCAAGAATCATAAATGAAGGTCTAATAGTTCTTGAGAAAGAATCTGGGACAAAAAGGTGAACACTAGGATGATGGCAATATTTCACAAAGTCAGTGAACCTTGAAATGATGGTCAACCTCAAATATGGATGCTTGCGTTAAAGTTGCCACCCCTGGATGCAAGTCTGTACCAAGTGTCATTAACCCTTGTCCTGCTAATCCCGGATATGCCTTATCTTTGAAACAATGTAGATCCAGATCAGATGGCTTCTGACGAAGCCATCTGATCAGGATCTACATTGTTTGTCATTCAGTTTATGAATTTGTTGCAATAATTTGCATCAAGTAATCTGATTGGTTGATAATCGGTAGTGGGTGTGGCATATATGAATATTCAGCAGGACAAGGGTTAATGATGCTCTTAAAGTTCATGAGAATGGACTTGAACATAGGGTGAACGCTAGGTTGGTCGCAAATGTGGATGGTTTGATGGACGAATGGACAAATGGATGAATCGACGGAAATTTCGACTTTTATATCGCCCCATGCTTATAGCAGGTGTGACAAAAATGGAATGAACAGTCAAGCCCAATTTTCAGGATAATATGACATCAAAAGATAAGGAGTAACGAGAATTTCCTTTTTAATTTTTCGAAACCTATTTTGTGGGTACTTGTTTGAATCATGACCTCACCCATCGCGGCTAGGAGAAATAGACTGGGCTGCATGGTGCTTCCACGCAGAGCTGAAACTGCCCACACATGAGTACTGGTGAACTGCTCTTCACATAATATAGCCTATGGGTTTCATTAGGCAGGGCTCGAGATTTCATTTCATCTCAATGTCGGGTAAAAATCCCACAAAAATGGAAGCAACATCTCCAAAATGATCATTAAACCTCAATTCAAACAAACAAAAATTATTAGAATTGCCTCATTGAGGCAATTCTAACAAGCACCCACAATACAGGTTTTCAAGAAGGCATAAGAAAAAGGATCCTTTAACCCATTTAGTACTGGAAACCCCAAAACGGGTACCCTGGCAAACAGTGCAGGCCAAGAGCAGACGCCGCAGAACGCGGCATCAGACGCCACATCTCCTTATTTCCAAACACGACATTTGTGGCTTTATTCCAGTGTTTCTAACTTTATACAGATGACACAATACGACGGGGGTTGCCCTTTTGTCATTTTCTCATCAAACTGTCTTTATCCTTGTCAAATGACAGGTAACAGCTAAATTTAGGCTTGTTTGTTGTTCATTTTTCATCGTTGAATCAAAATGATACTTGGCTGTCGACTTTTACGGCCTTTAATTAAGCTCGTTAACTGTGTTTGTGAGTGTGTTTTGAGTTTTACAGCCCACCAATATTACTAACTCTTAAGCTGCCGAGAAAAAAAATGTGTCTGAAAATGTTGTCTGTTTATGTCTTCTGCTGCATCTTCTGACAAACTTTTTAAAAATATTTATGCATACAGGCAAGCAGTATGGACCCAGATCAGACTGCTCCTAGAGGAGCAGTCTGATCAGACTGCTCCTAGAGGAGCAGTCTGATCTGGGTCCACATTGTTTGTAACAAGAGGGCCCAGAGGGCCCTGGTTCGCTCACCTGATCCAATGTATAACAAGTGGGCCCCGGGCAGGGTCAATTTTGGCCCCAGGGCTATAATTTGAACAATCTTAGTAGAGGTCCACAAGATGAAGCTTCATATCGAATATGAAAGACCTGGGCTTTGTGGTTTCAGAGAAGAAGATTTGAAAGATCTGCATACAGAAGTCTATGTAAAACAAGATTTTCCCTATATAAGTCTATGTAAAACCAAAGGGCCCCGGAGCGGGGGCATTTTTGGCCCCAGGGCTATAATTTGAACAATCTTGGTAGAGGTCCACTAGCTGAAGCTTCATAACAAATATCAAAGACCTAAGCCTTGTGTTTCAGAGAAGATGATTTTTAAAGATTTTCCCTATATAAGTCTATGTAAAACCGATAGGCCACATGGCGGGGGCATTTTTGGTCTCAGGGCTATAATTTGAACAATCTTGGTAGAGGTCCACTAGCTGAAGCTTCATAACAAATATCGAAGACCTAAGCCTTGTGGTTTCAGAAGATTTTTCAAGATTTTCCCTATATAAGTCTATGTAAAACCAAAGGGCCCTGGAGCAGGGGCATTTTTGGCCCCAGGGCTATAATTTGAACAATCTTGGTAGAGGTCCACAAGATGAAGCTTCATACCAAATATCAAAGACCTGGGCCTTGAAGTTTCAGGGAAGAAGATTTTTAAAGAGTTTCCCGATATAAGCCTATGTAAAACAAAAGGGCCCCGGTGCGGGGGCATTTTTGGCCCCAGCACTATAATTTGAACAATCTTGGTAGGGGTCCACTAGATGAAGCTTCATACCAAATATCAAAAACCTGGGCCTTGTGGTTTCAGAGAAGAAGATTTTTCAAGATTTTCCCTATATAAGCCCATGTAAAACCAAAGGGCCCCCGTGCGGGGGCATTTTTAGCTGCTGCACTATAATTTGAACAATCTTGGTAGGGGTCCACTAGATGAAGCTTCATACCAAATATCAAAGACCTGGGCCTTGCGGTTTCAGAGAAGAAGATTTTTAAAGATTTTCCCTATATAAGCCCATGTAAAACCAAAGGGCCCCAGGGCGGGGGCATTTTTGGCCCCAGCAGTATAATTTGAACAATCTTGGTAGGGGTCCACTAGATGAAGCTTCATACCAAATATCAAAGACCTGGGCCTTGCGGTTTCAGAGAAGAAGATTTTTAAGTTTTCGGTGAAAAATATCTATTTTGGGCTGCTGTGACCTATATGTGCAACAGACCGGAACCATTTGAACTACTTTGAAAGGGGACCACCTAAGGATCATTCCTGTGAAGTTTGGTCAAAATCCGATCAGTGGTTTAGGAGGAGATGTCGTTTGAAGAAAAAGTTTACGGACGGACGCACGGACGAACGCACGCACGCACGGACGCACGACGGACAAAAAGTGATCCCAAAAGCTCACCTTGTCACTACGTGACAGGTGAGCTAAAAATGACTTCTTAAAGTAGCGGCAGATGTCAAAGCAGACGACAATTGTCGTGAATGGCATGTTATGGGCTAAGGTAGATCTCAGTTTAGCCCTTATCCGGCTGTTCACGACAACCCAAACCTTTGCAAACAGTGTAGATCCAGATCAGATCACTTCTGAAGGAGCCATCTGATCAGGATCTATACTGTTTGTCATTCAGTTTACGAATTTGAAAGAATAAATTACATCAAGTATTTGATTGGTTGTAACATAAATGGGTGTGGCTAAATTAATTTATGCAGCAGGATAAGGTTAAAGACTCATCTGAAATCTGGAGAAGCCTTAACCTTTCTCTTGCTGAGTATTCAGTTCAGCCGCACCCATTTCTGACTTTGAACCAATAAGATTACTTCCTACAAATTCATAAACTGAATGTCAAACAGTGTAGATCCTGATCAGATGGCTTCTTCAGAAGCCATCTGATCTGGATCTACACTGTTTCCAAAGATAGGGGTTGTCGTGAACAGCATGATAAGAGTTAATAGGCCATTTAACCTTAATTGTGCTGGGCACATGAAATGTCAAATGCTCTGAAATAAGATGCCATCTGCTCTAAAACTTTCTATGGGGCTTTAAGGGTTGACAGGTGCTTGCTCAATACAGGTTCAGTTATAAAGCATAGCTCCATATAATTTTTCTAATTTCTGCACGAAAACCTGTTGTGAGTACTCATTAGAGTGCCGTTGTCATCATCAAAATCCATCTGTCTGTCCGTCTTCGATGTTTGTTTGATTTGAGGTTAAAGTCCCTGTCAACACTGTAAAGGTCATTTTGGAGATGTTGCTTCCAATTTTGTGGGACTTTTACCTGACACTGAGATGAAATGACATCTCAAGCCCTGACACCCAATGAAACCAATAAGGTTTATAAGCATGGACGGTCCGACACTTGCACCGCTTTGCCTGGGCAGGCTTACATCCTCTAAGCGGTTTACCAGTACTCGTGTGCGGATCGGTTTCAAATCTGTGTGGAAGCATCATGCAGCCCATTTATTTCTTCAAGCCCCGGGCCACCTGTCTGTCCGTCAATTCACAATGTCTTTTAACATCTAATAAAGAGAATTTGTTCACAAACTGGCAAACAATAGTACAAACTGAGATCTGACTGCTCTTCAATGAGAATTCTGAACAGAGTCCACATTACTCTTTTCTCAGGCATGTTGGGCCAAACACACAATGTAAGTCATAGTACTTTTTATTAATCGAAAATATTAGAAAATCTTAATCATTTTTCAATGAAAATAATGCCCACCAGACATTTAACATGCAATGTCAAGCCTTATTTTCCCTGAAAAATAAGGAAAATAATTTGTAAATGTCATCTGTAAAATTTGATCGGTGCCAGAAGGATTAAGAATTCAGAATATCTCAATTATGCTTGTCAACAACCTTGTTTTGGGTTGTTGTTTTTTTTTTCATATAAATATTTTTTGCATGCTCTAAATACAACAAATTATTTTTTACATTTCTTACAAGAAACATCACATCATGAAAATATTTAGCTACAGGGATTCAGGTGTATTCACCATATTTGCATTATTTGCTGGCTCCCAGCTTGCCCATTGTCAATATTGGAAAAACAGGTAACCAGACCCCCCTGACCTTTCAAGGTCAGGGGGGTCTGGTTACCTGCTTTTCCAACACTGATAACCTTCAGACTAGGAACCAGCAGATAATGCAAATAAGGTGTATTCAGCTGCCTGTATTTCATGGAGTGCTACAGGGTTTGTTTTTGTCACCTGCCCTCTTTGTCATATTTCAGTCATGGCCAACATCCCAGAGGAACTTCAATCATTCGGAAGGCCCTTGGGACCTGACAAAAAGTACTGATATTTTTTCTTATTTCTGCACGAAAACATACATTGTAGGTATTCATTAGAAGCGCCTCTGCACGAAAACATATGTTGTAGGTATTCATTAGAAGTGCCTCACTGTGCACGAAAACATATGTTGTAGGTATTCATTAGAAGTGCCTCACTGTGCACGAAAACATATGTTGTAGGTATTCATTAGAAGCGCCTCACTGTGCACGAAAACGTATGTTGTAGGTATTCATTAGAAGCCCCTCACTGTGCACGAAAACATATGTTGTAGGTATTCATTAGAAGCGCCTCACTGTGCATGAAAACATATGTTGTAGGTATTCATTAGAAGCCCCTCACAGTGCACGAAAACATATGTTGTAGGTATTCATTAGAAGCCCCTCACTGTGCACGAAAACATATGTTGTAGGTATTCATTAGAAGCCCCTCACTGTACACAAAAACATATGTTGTAGGTATTCATTAGAAGCGCCTCACTGTACACGAAAACATATGTTGTAGGTATTGATTAGAAGCGCCTCACTGTGCACGAAAACGTATGTTGTAGGTATTCATTAGAAGCGCCTCACTGTGCACGAAAACATATGTTGTAGGCATTCATTAGAAGCGCCTCACTGTGCACGAAAACATATGTTGTAGGTATTCATTAGAAGCCCCTCACTGTGCACGAAAACGTATGTTGTAGGTATTCATTAGAAGCGCCTCACTGTGCACGAAAACATATGTTGAAGGTATTCATTAGAAGCGCCTCACTGTGCACGAAAACGTATGTTGTAGGTATTCATTAGAAGCGCCTCACTGTGCACGAAAGCGTATGTTGTAGGTATTCATTAGAAGCCCCTCACTGTGCACGAAAACGTATGTTGTAGGTATTCATTAGAAGCGCCTCACTGTGCACGAAAACATATGTTGTAGGTATTCATTAGAAGTGCCTCACTGTGCACGAAAACGTATGTTGTAGGTATTCATTAGAAGCACCTCACTGTGCACGAAAACATATGTTGTAGGTATTCATTAGAAGCGCCTCACTTTGCACGAAAACATATGTTGTAGGTATTCATTAGAAGCGCCTCGGTGAGGCGCTTCTAATGAATACCTACAACGTATGTTTTGGTGAGGTGCTTCTAATGAATACCTAAAACGATGTTTTCATGCAGAAATAAGAAAAAAAAAAAACGAGGCGCTTCTAATGAGTACCCTCAACGTTTGTTTTCGTGCAGAAATAAGAGAAATAATGTAGATACCCCCTCTTGTATTGGGCTATTGGACCATGATGCTTTGTTCTAGACAGGGGTTGCTCCAGCCACTGAGGATCAATCCTAAGATCTATACGTGTACTCATTAGAATTGCCTCATTGATGCAATTCTAATGATTACATACATTAAAATTCTGCTATTATGACCACTAAAATTAAAAAGTGTTGACGGGGATGTTAAACCTCAAATCAAACTTTTAGAAGTTTATTAACAATGTTTCAGTGTTTCTACACCCAATGTCTCCTAAATAGAGACCACCGTTGAGACTGTTCAAAACTGGTCTTTAAGACCATGTTTGAACAGTCCAAAAGGTGGTCTTAATATAGGAATTTTACTGTATTTTTAAAGACAAAAAAAAGGAATTCTCCCCAAATTATCACTATTTCTTACCTGTAACTAATTGGTAAGAATTAAATTTCTCCATTTTTAGCTCATATGAAAATGAGGTAGCTCCACCAAAAATACACAGACACAAATTCAAGGCAACATCTTGTTCAGTCAAAAGGTAACTTACCTGCTCTGTAGGCGTGTAGTCTGGCCGCTTCACTATATGTACTCGATCTAAAAAACTGAAATGAAAAAAGCAAAATGTTATCAGATTTTTAACTGACTAGGAAACCCCTATGCGAGCCCAACAGCCAACTAAATTGTATAAACCTTGGTGGAATAGGAGGGTGAAGGTTGGCATCTAAATCCCCCCCACCCCTGTAAAACACTAGTATACAATGGGTTAATGAAGCTCTTACAGTTCTTGACTAATGGACTGTTACAACGCCCCAGCCCATCTGGGCTTGAAGGAATAGATGGGCTGCATTATGCTTCCACGCAGAGCTGAACCAGTACTGGTAAACCGCTTAGAGGATCTAAGCCTGCCCAGGAAAAGCGTTGGGAGTCGGAACGTCCATGCTTATAAACCCTATGGGTTTCATTGGGTGGCAGGGCTTGAGATATCATTTCATCTCAGTGTGGGGTAAAAGTCCCACAAAATTGGAAGCAACATCTCCAAAATGACCTATACAGTGTTGACAGGGACGTTAAATCGAGAATCAAACAAACATTAGTGTGAAAGTTAGGATTGTTGCAAATGTTGACCACTTGATGACTGGACGGACTCGGACACTCCTGTATCGCACCTTGCTTGAAGCAGGCAATCAGACTGTCCTCTGCTCCAAGACTTTATTCCACTGTATACTAGTGGACTCTTCCATTGCTAGTGGACTCTTCCACTGCAATATGTTGGACAAGTCCATTTTTCATATAAAGGGTGTCAGGCCTATTTTTTCGTTTTTGTTCTTTTTTTTTTTACGGAAAATTTTTAGCAAATAGTGCTGGCCCTGATCAGACGCCACATTCTGTGGCATCAGAACGTGGCGTCTGATGTGGGCCTGCACTGTTTGCCAAGGCAGCCCTTCAAGGGTTTGCCTGCATGCAATGGGTTATGTAGCCGTTAAAAAGTGCCTCTGAGTGGTGATCCATTCTGCCTACAATGTTACAGGAAACTGACAGATCAACTGCCCAGCTGCAAAGGACAAATCCAAAAACAGTGAAATTCTGCTATTAAGACCACCTAAATTTAAGACTTATTCTGTTTCAAAAAAGCTTACATAACCCATTTTGTACCGGAAAACCCCAAACAGGTACCCTAGCAAACATGCAGTATCAGATCAGACGACATTCTGAAATGGTCTCCTGCTATATTAACAGGGGAAGATTCCATTTTAATCGGCTGCAGTTATTCTTTTTTTGTGTTTTCTGCATACAGTGTCTTCTGGTTAGAGACCACTTTTGGGACTGTTCAAAAGTGGTCTTTAGACCACTTTTGAACTGTCCCAAAAGTTTGAACAGTCCCAAAAGTGGTCTTAATAGTGGAATTTTAACGTATTTGGTGGTGTTCTAAAATGTACCCACAGAATATGGCTGAATGTATGAAGAAATAGGAAGAGTTCTCCTAAATTATCTTTTCATCTGGTCAGCTATGTAATCCTTGAGTGACAGGTCTGTGGTACCCAAGCCTTTGGTTTCCTGGTGCTTATATTTTTTTATTGATTGATTGTCACATCAACCCTTGTGGCATCTCCCAGAGAAAGGGAGAATTTGTTTGATTTGAAGTTTAACGTCCCCATCAACACCGTAAAGGTCATTTTGGAGACGTTGGTTCCAATTTTGTGGAACTTTTACCCAACATTGAGATGAAATGACATCTCAAGCCCTGTCGCCCAATGAAACCAATAGGGTTTATAAGCATGGACGGGCCGACTTGCACCGCACTGCCTGGGCAGGCTTAGATCCTCTAAGCGGTTTACCAGTACTGTATGCGGGTCGGTTTCAGCTCTGTGTGGAAGCATCATGCAGCCCATCTATTTCTTCAAGCCACAATGGGCGGGAGCTATGACAAAGGGAGAAAAGAGATAGAAGAGATAGACTAGAGTGGATGAAAATGAGGGACAGAAGAGAAAGAAGAAAAAGAATGGAAGTGTAGAAACAGAAGAAATAACAACATCCCCCCTCTAAGAAGAAATAACAACATCCCCCCTCTAAGAAGAAATAACAACATCCCCCTCTAAGAAGAAATAACAACATTCAGCCTTTACCCTTACTTGCTGCAAGAACAGCAGGCCTTGCCCAAATGTAAGCCAATATCAGTTGGACACCCCAGTGACGCAAGTTAGACGTCACCTTTGCCTCACCCAACCATCCCCTTTTTATTTTTAGAAACCGCTGAATCGTGAGGGGGAACCTACGATTCAGGCGCGGCTGCACTAAACGGCATAAAACAGGATTTCATGTTACATGTCTAATACTGTTTTCTGTCTAATTGCGGAATATGACACCTTGTTTTACAGAGTTTTGCCGTGTTTTAGCAGAAACAGACAATAGTAAACACTTTAAAGGACAAAAATAGTTTTCCTTCTTTTCCCAACATTTCTGCTCCTATGACTGTTTTATGAATATTTGGAAATAAATACACAATTCAGTGACGGCTGATCCTGGGATTTTAATATAAGAGCAGAACAGAAGTGGACCACCGTAGTAATGATCCTAAGTACTAGGACAGACAGGCCTAAGCAAACAGTGCAGACCCAGATCAGACTGCTCCTGCAGTCTGATCTGGGTCTACAGTGTTTGCCATTCCCTCTGCATCTTTTTGGCTCCTTGCTTGATCATCAAACAAATTTTGTTAAAATTTTAGGAGAATTACAGCAAGTCCTCAACAGGATTTTCACGGTATTTGGGCAGCATCAGTGTCCAGGGTTCCGTTGTTTAAAAGTAACGATGTCATTAGTTAACGTATCGTTAAAACTTTGATCAGTTAATATAGCATGTATGCTAACATTTAAACTGAAAGAACACCCAATCAAAAACAAGTTGAATGGTAACAAAGCTCAATTTAACCCTTATCTTGCTGAATATTCATTTAAGCCCCACCCATTTCGGTCTATTAGCCAATCAAATTACTTGATGTAATTTATTGCTACAAATTCATAAACTGAATGACAAACATTGTAGATCCTGATCAGATGGCTTCTTCAGAAGCCATCTGATCTGGATCTACACTGTTTCCAAAGATATGGTTTGTCGCGAACAGCAAGATAAGGGTTAAAACTCATACTGACATCTTGTTTATAATTCTTAGAGATTCAAAACTTTCTGTTCCTTATAGAAACCTGCGCAGTGTTGTCATTCATAAGTCTCACCTTTGAGGTGCTTATTTTTTAGAAATGCACAAGGGCTGTAGAGAACTGTTTAAGCACAATTAAAACTGTTTGTTTTTTGTTTGAGATGAAGTTTTACGTCCCCATCAACACTCAAGCCCTGCCGCCCAAAGAAACTGCTAGGGTTTATAACATGGGACGGTCTAGACTTGAATCACTTTGCCTGGGCAGGATTAGACCTTGTGAAGATACATTAAATTGTAAGGTAAGCCACCTTACAATTTAATGTAAGGTAAGCTTAAATAGAAGTACAAATGTATAATATTGACCAATTTAAGTTCCATTATTCTAAATGAATAAGTCCAACTCCATACAAAAGTTTATCATGTATCCACCCATCGGAGCTTGGAGAAATAGATTCTGCTGCAATGTTGCTTCCAAGTAACAGTAAGAGCTGTAACAGAGTGGTGCGAGTCAGACCATCCTTGTATATAAACCCTAGCAGTTTCTTTGGGCAGCCCGGCCCCCGCCCATAGGGGCTTGAAGAAATATATGGGCTGCATGATGCTTCCATGCGGAGCTGAATCCCGCCCGCACACTAGTACTGGTAAACTGCTTAGAGGATCTAAGCCGGTCCAGGAACCGCAGTGCGAGTCGGACCGTCCATGCTAATAAACCTATTGGTTTCATTGGGCAACAGGGCTTGCGATGTCATTTCATCTCAATGTCGGGTAAAAGTCCCACGAAGTTGGAAGCAACCTCTCAAAATGACCTTTACAGTGTTGACGGGGACGTTAAACCTCAAATCAAACAAAAAATTCTTTGGGCAGCAGGGCTTGAGATGTCACTTCATCTCAATGTCATGTAAAAGTCACACAAAATTAATACAAATCAAAATTGGAAGTTACCCTGGTTCAGCAGGGTTGGAGTTAAATGGAAGAGTGTGCGCTCCTTAGGAGCAAATTTTTTCCATTTAAACAGGAAAACTACATCTGAAAATGTCGTCTGCTTACGTCTTCTGCTGAATCTTCTTGCAAACTTTTCAGAAATATTTTTTCATCAAGCAAACATCATGGACCCATATCAGAGAGGAGCAGTCTGATCTGGGTCCACACGGTTTGCAAAAATGACTTTTAACCCTTGTCCTGCTACTCCCGGATATGACTTATCTTTGAAACAATGTAGATCCAGATCAGATGGCTTCTGACGAAGCCATCTGATCAGGATCTACATTGTTTGCCATTCAGATTGTGAATTTGTTGCAATAATTTGCATCAAGTAATCTGATTGGTTGATAATCGGTAGTGGGTGTGGCATATATGAATATCCAGCAGAACAAGGGTTAAAGTAACTGGCAGACGACAAAGCAGACGACAATTGTCGTGATTGATGTCTTATGGGTTTAAGAGAATATCCCTGCTGATAGTGGTGACAAGAACACCTTTGAATGAGTTGCCTCCCCTGCAGGTGTATCCATTCACCTCCACAACACCAAAGTATTATTTCACACATCTACTGGAGGCAAACTACACACTCATGATTGTTCTACACATGTAGGATCTATATTGGTCTTTGCGATACTATTTTTAGACTACTTGTTATAAATAATTAAATTTTGCTGAGGAGAGAAACACATCTCTGCTGATCGCAGCACACGTCCCTAGCAACCACTTAGATATTAGCAGACGACCAGCCCTCGGATCAATGAGCGCTGTGACACAGATTGTCTGTATTTTTTAGTGATAGCTTATTCATTGAGAAACTGGCTGCAACGAATGTCAATATCTAAACTGCTGACGGAGATACACATTAATTCAAAGTTACGACTAACCAGCCTGGCTCCCACGGCCCAGGGAGACCGGTTTAACCCTAACTTTGTCCCAATTACCATAATATCACTGAAATATCAAACCATATATTTTTCTAACTGCAGGGAGACCTTAACCCTTGTCCTGCTAATCCCGGATATGCCTTATCTTTGAAACAATGTAGATCCAGATCAGATGGCTTCTGACGAAGCCATCTGATCAGGATCTACATTGTTTGCCATTCAGATTGTGAATTTGTTGCAATAATTTGCATCAAGTAATCTGATTGGTTGATAATCGGTAGTGGGTGTGGCATATATAAATATTCAGCAGGACAAGGGTTAAAAATGGCAGCTAACAAAGTACAGTAAAATTCCTGTATTAAGACCACCTTTGGGTCTGTTCAAAAGTGGTCTTAAAGACCACTTTTGAACAGTTCAAAAGGTGGTCTCTGACAAGAGGACACTGAACGCAGAAAACACAAAGAAAGAATAACTGAAACCTACTAAATAAGGTTTTTGAAGCAGAATTAGTATTATTTTAGGTGGTCTCAATAGCAGAATTTCACTGTAACATATTGTGGAAAAACATCCAATTCCTCCCTATATTCTCTCGCCCTATGGGGATACCAGTGAAGTATGCCCAAACCATACCAAAGCAAAATCTTCTGGCCCCATACGACCATATTCCCCAAACCTACCAAAGTCTGAAGAAGCCTCCGTGGCGTAGTGGTTACGCCACTCGCCTTGTAAACCAGGGATCGCAGGATCGATCCCGGGCTTCTCCAGACTTTCGGATGAGTCTTTAAACCGAGGTCCCGTCTCCGTATGACCTTAGCTGTTGGTGGGACGTAAAACTCAAACACTCTCACTCACCAAAGTCTGAACATATTTTAGCCCTATATAGCCAATTAACCGCCCCGTTAAACAGTGCAGAGCTGCATCAAATGCCGCATACCATATGGCATCTGATCAGGGTCTACCAGTCTCCTGAATCACAGGAATATTTGTAAAGCTTATATACAATAATCAAAATAAATCAGACACCCCTGAAATTGATTTTTTTTTTTTTGTGGTTTTACAGCCTTTTCAAGATTATTTCAATTATAATTCAAGCCAAACAAAAATCAGGTGGGCAAAAACCATTCTTACATGCTTTTCAATGAAATATAGAGATTTCTCAGTGAAATTGAAAACGATATTGTCACTGTTTCAAACAGTGACTGATATCAGTTTTATTTTTCACTGTTTGGGACTACTTTTTTCTAGAAATCTAATTCTGTGGTGAGTTTTTCCATTGTCAAATGATTGAAAATTAACAAACTGTATTAGAATTCCTGACGCTAAGCCGGTTCACACGTAACGAGGACGTTAATGACGTCATTTTCGCCGCTGATGTCACGTATTTTGTTGCGCGACATTAGATCTGTCCGCACCTTCTTTGGGAAAGTTATCTCTCAATTATTTCAGTAACCTTTAAGAAATGCCATCCCAGGCTATTTCTCAGGGGCAAACTTTCAGTTTACACCCAATATTATACCCAGTTAATACGTTGAACACCACTAAACTAACGTGAAACAACCAGGAACAAAGTTGGTTTTCTCAGAGGGTAAGTGATGCCATAAGTGAAGCTAAATATTGCCATTTTGAAGCATGTAAGAAACAGAAAATTTGAGATCAAATTTTATTTCACTCATGAACACCAAAACTGGTATTTTCACTTGTGGCTAAGCCACTCGTAAAAATACTGGTTTTGGTGTTCTTTCGGTGAAAACAAATTTGATCTTACACTGAAAAAATCAAATATCCTCTATGGATTATACCCAGAGAAAAAAACCACAAACTGACCTTCCGTTTCATAACTTGGTGTGTCGCAATCGACCCAAACGAGGTTCGAACCACAGGGGTTAAAGAGACCTAATGATTAAGAACCAACACTCTTAGAGACTAAGGCCACATACTATAATGATCCAAAGTATTCGGATAGATAGGCCTTAGCCGTCTGATCAGGGTCTACACTGTTTGCCTGCACCTTTTGTAGTTCTTGCTGGATCATGCAAGTAAATTCTTAAAAATTTTAGAACTACAGCAAGTCCTCAAGGTGTCCAAATTTTTAGGATTTTTATGCTAGGCCCATCTGAAATTCCATGGGTGACTAAATGGAAGATTCCATGTATCACAAATGGGTTTTGGGGGCAATTATTTGTTAACTCTTATCCTGCTGTTCACGACACCCCCTGTCATTGCAAACAGTGTAGCTCCAGATCAGATAAAGAAGCCATCTGATCAGGATCTGCACTGTTAGACATTCAGTTTCTGAATTTGTAGAAATAAAATACATCAAGTAATCTGATTGGCTCAAAGTCAGAGATGGGTGTGGCTAACATGAATATTCAGCAGGATAAGGGTTAATCGACCCAAAACAACTCTTCAGTGCTGAAGTCCATGTAACTATCATTGACTTGTAGGAAATCCAGGTTTTTGTTTATTTCAGTTGAGGTTTTACTTCCCCATCAACACTATTAAGGTAATTTTGGAGACATTGCTACCAATTTTGTGGGACTTTTACCCGACATTGAGATGAAATGACATCTCAATCCCTGCCGCCCAGACAAACCAAAAGGGTTAATATGTAGTGACGGTCCGACTCGCACAACTTTACCTGGGCAGGCTTAGAACCGCTAAGCAGTTTACCAGTATTTATGTGCAGTTGGTTTCAGCTCTGCGTGGAAGGCCGTCATGCAGCCCATCTATTTCTTCAAGCCCAGATGGGCGGGAGCTAAATGAGTTGAGGTGTCCAAGTACTTAGTGTAAATATGGTTGAACACTTAAGCACACCGTCTTCAAACACAATCCATTAACATTTTTATAGCTGACCAATTTTATTTTTTAATTTTCAGAAAAACAAGAGCTGTCACTATAGGTGACCAATGCCCCCCGTGGGAGCCAATTTCTGAGTTTTTGCAATATTTGAAGGGGGGATAATTCAGCCAAAAATGACAACAGAGTTATGGCCCTTGGTCAGAATGTAACCCTTGTGATGGTGAATAAGTGTGTGAAGTTTAATGGGGCTAGGTCAAATACTTTTGGAGTTTTGATCAAGGTTAAAGTTTTTGTGATGGACAGACAGACAAACAAACAGACAGACAGGGCAAATACTATATGCCCCCCCCCCTCCGTTCTTTGAAAATGATGTTTGCTATGTTGTCAGTTAAACCCATTTTGTACCAGAAACCCCAAAACGGGTACCTTGGCAAACAGTGCAGGCCCAGATCAGACACCGCAGAATGTGGCGTCTGATCTGATCAGGACCTACAGTGTTCGCAAAACGTTATGCCATTTCCCGAACTAAATTTTGAAGAAAACACAACTTAACGCCCCAAAGATTTTTTATTTTTTTTTGGTTTTGGTTTTACCGCCCTTTCAAGATTATTTCACTCATATCAAGCTGATCGTTAATCAGAGGTGGGTGAAAACCGGATTGCCCGGAGAAAAACCACCTGACCTTCCGTTGCAGAACATGGCGTCTCACATGTGACCCGAGCGAGGCTCGAACCACAGCGGTGAGAGACCTAATGATCAAGAGTCAGCGCTCTTAACGACTAGGCCACGGAGGCCTGTCCCCAAAGATTTGAAATGGACTCCTGCTATATAGGAGGAAGATTCCATTTGGTACTAAACGGGTTAAACCCTCACAGAATGCTCTGGAACTTGATTTGTGACCAAGACCAAGCTGTCCAAAGCATGTTGCTTTGGCATGATTAGTGACCAGGGTCCAGCTGTCCAAGGTATCAGGTGCTTTGGAATGATTTGTGACTATTGCAGTTCCCAGCTGTACAAGTCATTGTTTGTTTACCCCATAAGATGCCAATCACAACAATTGTCATCTGCTGGTTACTTTAAAAATAAGTTTTGCAAACTGAGTGGACCCAGATCAGACTGCCCCTATAGAGGGGCAGTCTGATCAGGGTTCACACTGTTTGCCAGCTGTACACAACAAAAATATGTTTGAAAAGTTTGCAAGAATATGCAGTCGGCAGCATTTACAGACAGCATAAACAGACATTTTCAGATGCATTTTTTGTGACATCTTATGGGTAAAAATAGAAATGGGGTTGAAATATTCAAAGTCAATACACTAGATTTGCCCATGTAAAGGATATTTTTTTTATTTTTTTTATTTCTTGTATTAGATTTTAATGGCCCAGGCAACACTATTAAGGTCATTTTAGCAGGGCAGTTTACCTATAGTATCCACATATTTCCTGGGCAGGCTTATACATTTATGCAGTTTAAGCGGTTAACCAGTACTGTGTGCACTTTCTCTCGCCAAAAACTGACAACTGCCCTTCTTGAATCAGTGGAAGGGAGAGAATGACAGTAGAAATGATTTCATTATCAATCACCATGAAAGAATGTTGTCGACCCCGGCAGGTATTGAACCCACGTCCTCCTGATCACCAGTCAGATGCGTATCCGACTGAGCTACCGAGGCCGGCTAGTAATGGATATTTAACTTCTGACGTCATGACGTTCCAAATTATCGGATAACGTTGGCTTTTTACAAAAGCGATGTAAGCTGATGAAACAGGAATCAAGTCAGAAGTTCAAACATCTATAACTTTGTTATTTTCTGAATAAAAACCCTAAATTATATGTTTCTTAATAGCAATGGATCGCGCCTATGTCATAAAACTGGAAAACCGTTAAAGCACGTGCCATCATGTGGTATTTTTTCAGACAAACATTGCAATTAACTGATCTGCACTGTTTGACATTCAGTTTCTGGATTTGTAAGAATAAATTACATCAAGTAATCTGATTGGTTCAAAGTCAGAAATGTGTGTGTCTAAACTGAATATTCAGCATGATAAGAGTTAAGGCATTTTCTACAGGCCCATATCAGACAACACAGGGCCCAAATATTGCGATAATAAATATGTTTAATTGTTAGGGTTTCATGCTATACACTCTACACTGGCACAAGATTGATTGTCCAAAATTAACCCTTGTTCTGCTGAGCCCGGATATGCATTATTTTCCAAACAATGAAGATCCAGATCAGATGGCTTCTGACGAAGCCATCTGATCAGGATCTACATTGTTTGCCATTCAGATTGTGAATTTGTTGCAATAATTTGCATCAAATAATCTGATTGGTTGAAAATCGGTAGTGGGTGTGGCATATATGAATATTCAGCAGGACAAGGGTTAATGTTGCCTCTGAGTGCTAAGAACAGCCCAGCGATAAATAGCCCAAACCTGCCAGAAAATTGATCCCTAGTAAATCAAAAGAAATATTATGGTACCAAAAGTTCCCGACTTTGTTACAACTTTTGGTTAAACTCTTTCGCCACATTCCCTGAAGAACCTATCCATATGTGCAACCGATTCCGTGCATGTGATAGTCAAAATCAACATCACACTTAGGCCTTAATAATGGGAGTCACACGAGGTGTTGCGGAGGCCTGAGTTTATCTTAAAAAAAGTTATGTTATGTTCTGTTCCGTTCTAGCCCTAGCCCATCGGGGCTTGAAGAAATAGATGGGCTGCATGATGCTTCCATGCAGAGCTGAAACCGACCCGCACACAAGTACTGGTAAACCGCTTAAAGGATCTAAGCCTGCCCAGGCAATGCGGTGCAAGCCGGCCTGTCCATGCTTATAAACCCTATTGGTTTCATTGAGCGGCAGGGCTTGAAATGTCATTTCATCTCAATATCAGGTAAAAGTCCCACAAAATGACCTTTACAGTGTTGACGGAGACGTTAAACTTCAAATCAAACAAAAACTGTTGTTCTATACTAATAATTAAGACTTGAAAGGTTTAACCCTTGTCCTGCTGAGCCCGGATATGCCTTACCTTTCAAACAATGTAGATCCAGATCAGATGGCTTCTGAAGAAGCCATCTGATCAGGATCTACATTGTTTGTCGTTCAGATTGTGAATTTGTTGCAATAATTTGCATCAAGTAATCTGAATGGTTGATAATCAGTAGTGGGTGTGGCATATTTGGATATTCAGCAGGACAAGGGTTAAAATTGC
The DNA here is from genome assembly GCA_963580285.1 of Lucinisca nassula. Lineage (NCBI taxonomy): Eukaryota > Metazoa > Mollusca > Bivalvia > Lucinida > Lucinidae > Lucinisca > Lucinisca nassula. The sequence goes on from OY757017.1 coordinate 21,303,590, forward strand.
TGTAACTATTAACCCATTGTATACTAGTGGACTCTTCCATTGCTATATGTGACGGGCCTCCGTGGCCTAGTGGATAAGAGCACTGACTCTTAAACATTAGGTCTCTCACCGCTATGGGCTCGAGCCTTGCTCGGGTCACATGAGAGACGCCAAGTTCTGCAACGGAAGGTCAGGTGGTTTTTCTCCGGGTACTCCGGTTTTTGCCCACCTCAGATTAACAATCGGCACAATATGAGTGAAATAATCTTAAAAGGGCCATAAAACAACAAAACATTGCTTTATGTTGGACAATTCCATTTGTCACAAAAGGGGTCTAAGGTCTATTTTTTCATTTTTATTCTATTTTGGATGGAAAATTCTGCTAGCAAATAGTGCAGGCCTTGATCAGACACATTATTCTGCAGCGTCTGATCTGGCCCTACACTTTTTGCCAAGGTACCCCTTAAACCCTCCCCGCATGCAATGTCTCAGGTAAAGTTGAATTACCACAGAGCAATTAAATAGTGCATCTCAGTGCAAGCGACCAAACTATTGTACTGCATGGTACAGTTAATATCCTAAATATTTAGACTCCTTGAGGACTTGCTTTAATGCTCCCAAAATATGAACAAATTCGATTCACAGTCCAAAATGTGCAGACGAATGGCAAACAGTGTAGACCCAGATCAGACTGCTCCTTCAGGAGCAGTCTGATCTGGGTCTACACTTTTTGCTCAGGCCTAGCTATCTGTCCCAGTACTTAGGAGCAATACTGTACATAGAGATAGCAGCCTTTTTCTGCTACACAGCTTGACTGTAGACTAGTATAGGTGTATGACTCATTCTGTTACTAAGAATAACTTGACCTAGTATTATTAATGATGCTGTGTACCTCATACACAGATCAAAGTAAACTGATGCTAAAAATACCAGCAAACAATTTGTAGCTTTCCTGAGGTCAAGAGGGGAAAACTTGAAACATCTCCAAGTGTACTTGTCCATCCACTTTAACCCATTGTATGCTAGTACGTTGGACAAGTCCATTTGTCATATAAGGGGTGGATGCCTATTTTTCGTTTTCGTTCTATTTATGAAGGAAAATTTTGTTAGCGAATAGTGAAGGCCCTGATCAGACGCCACATTTGTGTGTGTGTGTGTGTGTGCGGCATCTAATCTGGGCCTAAACTGTTTGCTAAGGTACATAATATGTTAAGCCCCCACCCATCAGGGCTTGAAGAAATAGTGTGTGTGTGTGTGTGTGTGAATTCAGGTTTAACGCTGTTTCAACAATTTTTCAGTCATATCAAGACGGTGTCTGGTTGCGACAGCTAGGAGCTCAATGTTCACTTTTATAGTGCTGCCTCAATGAAGTATCATGTCCCAGACACACTACATGATACCACACCCAGTCACATTATCCTGACACTGGGTCGACCAGTCCTAGCTCTACCCCATAAATCTGAGTGCCAAGCGAGGAGCAGCTAGTACCATTCTTAACCACTTTGGTATGTCACGGCCCGAGATCGAACCCGTGACCTCCCGATCCCCGGAGCGGACACTCTACCAAGTGAGCTATCGGGGCCGGTCTTTGAAGAAATAGATTGGATGCTTCCATGCAGAGCTGAAATCGGCCCCCACACGAGTACTGGTAAACCGCTGAGATCCTCTGCCCAGGCAATGCGGTGCAAGTCGGCCTGTTCATGCTTATAAACCCTATTGGTTTCATTTGGCGGCAGGGCTTTAGATATCATTTCATTTCTTTATATATGTTGGGTAAAAGTCCCATAAAAAAACAAACAAAACATATGTTTAGCACCCCCCTCCCCCACCCACCCACCCACATAAAATGGGTCAATTACTTCAAATCAGTCAAAACTAATGAATATTATTCTAAATGCATCACAGAAATTTTTAGAGCAGACAATTTATTTTCTTAATCAGTTTTTAGAGAAAATAAGGCTTGACATTTTATGTGAATCGCCTGTGTGGCTGACACGAATAATCATATAATCGACTAATCAATCGATAAATTCCACAAAAATGATTATCATTTCTGATTTGCTTTTAATCAATTACTTGATGGGTACAATTTATTACTCAAAGTTATACCTAAAATAGCTGGATGAGTGGCAAACAGTGCACCTGCTTATATGCATGGACGGTCCGACTCGCACCACTTTTCCTGGGCAGGCTTAGAACCTCTAAGCAGTTAACCAATACTTGTGTGCGGTTGGTTTCAGCTCTGTGTGGAAGCATTATGCAGCCCAATCTATAACCCATAAAATGCCAATCATGACAATTGTCATCTGCTTTGTCATCTGACGGTTGCTTTAAAAAGTCATTTTGACACAGTAAGAGCAGTCTGATCTGTGTTCACACTGTTTGTCTGTTTGCAAAAATATTTCTTAAGTTTGCAAGAAGATTCAGCAGACAGCATAAGCAGACGACATTTTCAGATGTAGCTTTTCTCAGCATCTTAACCCTTGACCTGCTGAGCCCGGATATGCCTTATTTTCCAAACAATGAAGATCCAGATCAGATGGCTTCTGACGAAGCCATCTGATCAGGATCTACATTGTTTGCCATTCAGATTGTGAATTTGTTGCAATAATTTGCATCAAGTAATCTGATTGGTTGATAATCGGTAGTGGGTGTGGCATATATGAATATTCAGCAGGACAAGGGTTAAGGGTTAACAGTGGCACAGCAAACATGACGTTTTTCCTGCTGACATAAAATTAGGAAAATATTTTTATCATATGACGTCGCGTCTGAGAGTGTAATGACGCCATGTATTATTTTCGATAATCCACTAGTGGATTAAATATGCAAATTAGTTAGATACGCTCCATAACGTTACATGTACGACGTCCTTAACGACTTCTCGTTTACTAATGGCGGAATATTGACATTTTTGTTAAACAATCATGAATAAAATGCGTTTTAAATGTCATATGATAAATAGAATCTTGCATTCGTGCTCATGTATTATTGAATTTATTAAACTCGTTGAAGAAAAGGGATAAAATGCTCGGCAAAGCCTCGCATTTTATCCCTTTTCCTCAACTCGTTTAATAAATTCAATAATACATGACCACTCATGTAAGATCCTCTATTAAATCCATCAACCTTTAACATTAACACACTGATATAAAGAAAAATATAATCTGCTTCCCAATGATTTTTCTTTGTATGACTAAACTATCTAATTTTCATTTAAGTGCATAAAAATAAACTATGTAAAGCCTTCAATTCAAGCAAAATAATTATATGTACTTTTGAGATATTCCATAATATGAAGAGTTGAGCCATGAGAAATAATATCTTAACACATAAAATGCCAATCAGGACAATTGTCGTCTGCTTTGTCGTCTGCTGGTTACTTTAAAAGTAATTTTTGCAAACAGTGTGGAACCAAAATCAGACTGATTTGCAGTCTGATTTGGGTCCACACTGTTTGCCTGTAGGTACCCAAAAATATTTTTAACAAGTTTGCAAAAACAAGAGGGCCCAATGGCCCTATATCGCTCACCTGTGTACGAGAAAATCATTAGTGTAGGAGACCACTTGACATTGCTACATACTAAATATCTAAGCTCAGGCAAAGCGGTGTCCATGCTTACAAACCCTACTGGTTTCATTGGGCGACAGGGCTTGAGATGTAATTTCATCTCAATGTCTGGTAAAAGTCCCACAAAATTGGAAGAGACATCTCCAAAATGACCAATACAGTGTTGTCGGGGATGTAAAACCTCAAATCAAACAAAATCTGTGCCTTATGGTTTTGGAGAAAAAGATTTTTTTAAGTTTTTTCAAGTATAAGTCTATAGAAGCTAATGAACTAAAGGGCACGGTTGGCAGGTGTATGTAGGCGACCATTTTGTGTTGCTATATACTAAATATCTAAGGTCTGTACTTCATGGTTTCAAAGAAGATGTTTGAAGCTTTTTCCATTATAAGTTTGTTGGAGTTAAGGGGCCACAGGATTTGGACCCCAGGGGCATGATTGGCAGGATTCATGTAGGCGACCACTCGACATTGCTACATGCTAAATACCTAAGCTCTGGGACTTATGGTTTCAGAGAAGAAGAATTTTGAAGCTTTTTTCCATTATGAGTCTATGGGAGCTAAGGGGCCCCGGGGCGTGGCCCATTTGTACCCCACGGACATGATTGGCAGGATTTTTGTAGGTGACCACTTGCCGTTGCTACATGCCACATATCTCAGCTCTGGGCCCTGTGGTTTCAGAGAAGAAGATTTTTGGAGTTTTTTTTTTTCCATTATGAGCCTATAGGAGCTAAGGGGCCCCGGGGCGTGGCCCCTTTTGGACCCCAGGGGCTATGACTGGCAGGAATTATGTAGGTGACCACTTGCCATTGCTACATGCTAAATATCTAAGCTCTGGGTGCTGTGGTTTCAGAGAAGAAGATTTTTTAAGCTTTTTTTAAATATGAGTCTATGGGAGCAAAGGGGCCCCTGCGCGTGGCCCATTTGGACCCCAGGGGCATGATTGGCAGGAATTATGTAGGTGACCACTTGCTGTTGGTACATGCTAAATATCTAAACTCTGGGCCCTGTGGTTTCAGAGAAGAAGATTTATGAAGCTTTTAATTTTTCAATTATTAGTCTATGTGAACAAAGGGGCCCCGGGGCGTGGCCCATTTGGACCCTAGGGGCATGATTGGCAGGATTTATGTAGGTGACCACTTGCCGTTGCTACATGCCAAATACCTCAGCTCTGGGCCCTGTGGTTTCAGAGAAGAAGATTTTTGAAGCATTTTTGCATTATGAGTCTATATGAGCTAAAGGGCCCGGGGGGGGGGGGGGGGGGGGGGGGGGGGGGGGGGGGTTGGCCGGTTTGGACCCCAGGGGCATGATTGCCAGGAATTATGTAGGTGATCACTTGCCATTGCTACATGCTAAATATCTAAGCTCTGGGCCCTGTGATTGCCGAGGAGAAGATTTTTGAAGCTTTTTGTTCCATTATGAGTCTATGGGAGCGAAGGGGCCCCGGGGCGTCGCCCATTTGGAACCCAGGGGCATGATTGGCAGGAATTATGAAGGTGACCACTGGCCGTTGCTTCATGCTAAATATCTAAGCTCTGGGCCCTGTGGTTTCAGAGAAGAAGATTTTTGAAGCTTTTTTTCCATTATGCGTCTTTGGGAGCTAAGGGGCCCCAGGGCGTGGCCAATTTTTACCCCAGGGGCATGATTGACAGGAATAATGTAGGTGACCACTTGCTGTTGCTACATGCCAAATATCTCAGCTCTGGGCCCTGTGCTTTCAGAGAAGAGATTTTTGAAGCTTTTTCCCATTATGAGTCTATAGGAGCTAAAGGGCCCTGGGGGGTGGCCCGTTTGGACTCCAGGGGCATGATTGGCAGGAATTATGTAGGTGACCACTTGCCGTTGCTACATGCTAAATATCTAAGCTCTGGGCCCTGTGGTTTCTGAGTAGAAGATTTTTGAAGCTTTTTTTTTTCCATTAAGAGTCTATGTGAGCTAAGGGGCCCCGGGGCGTGGTCCATTTGGACCCCAGGGGCATGATTGGCAGGAATTATGTAGATGACCACTTTCCATTGCTACATGCCAAATATCTCAGCTCTGGGCCCTGTGGTTTCAGAGAAGAAGATTTTTGAAGCTTTTTTTTCCATTATGAGTCTATAGGAGCTAAAGGGCCCGGGGCGTGGCCCCTTTGGACCCCAGGGGCATGATTGGCAGGAATTATGTAGGTGACCACTTGCCATTGCTACATGCTAAATATCTAAGCTCTGGGCCCTGTGGTTTCCGAGGAGAAGATTTTTGGAGCTTTTTTCCATTATGAGTCTATAGGAGCTAAAGGGCCCCGGGGCGTGGCCCGTTTCGACCCCATGGGCAAGATTGGCAGGAATTATATAGGTGACCATTTGCCGTTGCTACCTGCTAAATATCTAAGCTCTGGGCCCTGTGGTTTCCAAGAAGAAGATTTTTGAAGCTTTTTGTTCCATTATGAGTCTATGGGAGCGAAGGGGCCCCGGGGCGTCACCCATTTGGAACCCAGGGGCGTCACCCATTTGGAACCCAGGGGCATGATTGGCAGGACTTATGTAGGTGACCACTGGCCGTTGCTACATGCTACATATCTAAGCTCTGGGCCCTGTGGTTTCAGAGAAGAAGATTTTTGAAACTTTTTTTTCATTATGAGTCTTTGGGAGCTAAGGGGCCCCGGGGTGTGGCCCATTTGGACCCCAGGGGCATGATTGGCAGGAATTATGTAGGTGACCACTTTCCGTTGCTACATGCTAAATATCTCAGCTCTGGGCCCTGTGGTTTCAGAGAAGAAGATTTTTGAAGCTTTTTTTCCATTATGAGTCTAAAGGAGCTAAAGGGCCCGGGGCATGGCCCGTTTGGACCCCAGGGGCATGATTGGCAGGAATTATGTAGGTGACCACTTGCCATTGCTACATGCTAAATATCTAAGCTCTGGGCCCTGTGGTTTCCGAGAAAAAGATTTTTGAAGCTTTTTATTCCATTATGAGTCTATTGGAGCGAAGGGGCCCCGGGGCATGGCCAATTTGGACCCCAGGGGCATGAATGGCAGGAATTATGTAGGTGACCACTGGCCGTTAATACATGCTAAATATCTAAGCTCTGGGCCCTGTGGTTTCAGAGAAGAAGATTTTTGAAGCTTTTTTTCCATTATGAGTCTTTAGGAGCTAAAGGGCCCTGGGGCGTGGCCCGTTTGGACCCCAGGGGCATGATTGGCAGGAATTATGTAGATGACCACTTGCCATTGCTTCATGCTAAATATCTAAGCTCTGGGCCTTGTGGTTTCCGAGAAGAAGATTTTTGAAGCTTTTTGTTCAATTATGAGTCTACGGGAGCGAAGGGGCCCCGGGGCGTTGCCAATTTGGACCCCAGGGGCATGAATGGCAGGAATTATGTAGGTGACCACTTGCCATTCATACATGCTAAATATCTAAGCTCTGGGCCCAGTGGTTTCAGAGAAGAAGATTTTTGAAGCTTTTTTTCCATTATGAGTCTATAGGAGCTAAAGGGCCCGGGGCGTGGCCCGTTTGGACCCCAGGGGCATGATTGGCAGGATTTATGTAGGTGACCACTTGCCATTGCTACATGCTAAATATCTAAGCTCTGGGCCCTGTGGTTTCAGAGAAGAAGATTTTTGAAGCTTTTTGTTCCATTTTGAGTCTATGGGAGCGAAGGGGCCCCGGGGTGTGGCCAATTTGGACCCCAGGGGCATGAATGGCAGGAATTATGTAGGTGACCACTGGCCGTTAATACATGCTAAATATCTAAGCTCTGGGCCCTGTGGTTTCAGAGACGAAGATATTTTAATTTTTTCCCATTGTAAGTCTATGGGAGCTATATGTTGCCATGGCAACCAGAATTCCAATCTGATCAGCCCAAAAACCTTATGCAGCCTTTCCCCCTACCTGATGATGCTTCTCATGAAATTTGATCAAGATTGACCATGGGGTATTAGAGATATACTTATTTGAAATTGTTTACGGACGCACGGACGCACGCACGGACGCACACACGACGGACGACGGACAAAAAGTGATCACAAAAGCTCACCTTGTCACTATGTGACAGGTGAGCTAAAAAAAGATGTCTTGCCTATAATGTGTCAAAGTATGAGCAGAATCGGTTCAGGTTTAAGGAAATTATGGCTGCCGAAATAAGGGTACCCCTCCAAAGAGCAAGTATTGAAAAAAATTCGGCATGCTAAGATTAACATCCCCGTCCACACTGTATAGGTCATTTTGGAGAAGTTACTTCCAATTTTATGGGACTTTTACCCCACAGAGATGAAATTAACATCTCAAGCCCTGCCACCCAATGAAACAAATAGGGTTTATATACATGGATGGTCAGACTCGCTCCTTTTTGCCTGAGCAAGCTTAGACCCTCTAAGCAGTTTACCAGTACTCATGTGCGGTGGGTTTCAGCTCTGCGTGGAAGCATCATGCAGTCCAATCTATTTCTCCAAGGTCCCATGGGCAGGAGGCCTACATCATATGGTTTAAAGGGGATATGAAAAGTGTCCCAAAAGTATCCTTTTTACTACAACACCACAACCTAGTCATAACACGGTTTTGAATATAACACGGTTTCAAGATGGATCCCAAAAATGAATAGATTATATAGAAAAATGACCATAAATGGTCATTTTTCTATAAAATCTATACATTTTTGTTTTGATATAACATGGTTGTTAAACTAACATTTACAGTTGACTCTCGTTATCTCGACCCCGCTTATCTCGACTCTATCGCTTATGTCGAACCGATTTCTAAGTCCCGTGCATTTCCCCTATATATTTATTGTATTTCAACTTCGCATGTGTCGAACTACTTTTAAGTCGACACTTCGGCTATCTCGCCCATCATTTTCAGTCCCTGAATGTATTTTTCACTGTTTTTACTACTGCGTATCTCGAACCGGGATTCTTGACGTAACCCGGTCTTGTACCCGGTCAAGCGTCAAACTGTACATTGTCCTTATTATAATCCAATAATCACCTGTGTGTCAGTGGGAGACAACGGCTGCTTGTCGCCAGATAAAGGCAATAAAATTACAGCCGAATCGTGATTTGGCGGTCGTGATTTGGCGGTAGCCTGCAGGTATACTGTGTTTATGCATTCTATTTTGTTAAACATTATCCACTTAACACCCGATGTCGGTATAAGGTCAGACCGCCGAATATTCCTTCCTTGAACTAGTAAATTTACAACTTTCTGAAGCATATGTCAACAGCACTTTGATGTTAATTAATTTCGAAATAATTGACACGGACGACCACGCATGTTTTGATTACGCTAATCAGAAAGCTGTCTGTAAGCCAGTGATAAGGAAAGCGATAATTAATGCGTGTTTACACAGTGGTATTTATTATCAAAGGGTGCCGCCCGCATTAATTAGCACATGAAGCGTAGAAAGTCCGCACTTGTCACTACCGCTTCAAAAGATGCAAAAAAAAAAAAAAAAAAAACCGTTCTGGTTGATGTTTTAGGATTCTTATTTTGTGAATAACAGACATCAAAGGAAATGAAATACGTGTCGTCATGCAAAGAACGTCTATTATTTTGGAATTAATTTTGAATCTTGGACACCGTGTAAAGGAAATACCGAACTAGAAAACAATTAAAGAAAATAACAAGAGGGCCATGATGGCCCTGGATCGCTCACCTGATCCATAGTGTAACAAGTGGGCCCCAGGGAGGGCCATTATTGGCGGAAGGGCTTTAATGTGCATAATGTTGAGGGAGGTCTTAAAGGTGAAGCTTCATACCAAACAAAAACAAAGGCTATAATTTGAACAATCTTGGCAAAGGTCCACTAGATGACGCTACACACCAAATATCAAAGACCTGGGCCTTGCTGTTTCAGAAAAGAAGATTTTTATAAAGATATTCCCTACATAAGCCTATGCACCAGGCTATATAAGTCTCTGCAAAACCAAAGGGCCCTGGGTGGGGGGCATTTGTGGCCCCAGGGCTATAATTTTGACAAACTTGGTAGAGGTCCACTAGATGAAGCTCCATACCAAATATCAAAGACCTGGGCCTTGCAGTTTCAGAGAAGAAGATTTTTAAAAATTTCCCTTTATAAGTCTATGTAAAACCAATCGGTCTCTGGGCGGCGACATTTTTGGCCCAAGGGCTATAATTTCAACGATCTTGGTAGAGGTCCACTAGATGACGCTTCATACCAAATATCAAAGACCTGGGCCTTCTGGTTTCAGACGAGAAGATTTTTAAAGGTTTTCCCTATAAAAGCCTATGTAAAACCAGTGGGCCCTGGCGCGGGGGCATTTTTTGGCCCAAGGGCTATAATTTGAACAATCTTGGTAACGGTCCACTTGACGAAGCTACTTACCAAATATCAAAGACCTGGGCCTTCTGGTTTCAGACAAGAAGATTTTTAAAGGTTTTCCCAATATAAGCCTATGTAAAACCAGTGGGCCCCGGGGCGGGGCCGGTTTTGGCCCCAGGGCTATAATTTGAACAATCTTGGTAGAGGTCCACTAGATGAAGCTTCATACCAAATATCAAAGACCTTGGTCTTCTGGTTTCAGACAAGAAGATTTTTAAAGGTTTTCCATATAAGCCTATGTAAAACCAGTGGGCCCCGGGGTGGGGCTGTTTTTGGCACCAGGGCTATAATTTGAACAATCTTGGTAGCGATCCACTAGACAAAGCTACATACCAAATATCAAAGACCTGGGCCTTCTGGTTTCAGACAAGAAGATTTTTAAAGGTTTTCCCTATATAAGCATAGATGTAAAACCAGTGGGCCCCGGGGCAGGCCGTTTTTGGCTCCAGGGCTAATAATCCATCCACTGGTTAAGCAGGAGAAGCTCTGGTGGCCATTTTGTTCGCCCTAGCTGAACAGTATGAGCAATTTTGGTAGAGGGACACCAAACGAACATTCCTGTGAAATAATTTCAAAATTCATCCACTGGTTAAGGAGAAGAAATCGTTTAAAAGTTTTTCTATTTTTGCTCTGGCAGCCATTTTGTTCACCCAAGGGGAACGGTATGAGCATTTTTTGATGAGATTCACCAAAGGAACATTCCTGTGAAATAATTTCAAAATCCATCCACTGGTTAAGGAGAAGAAGTCGTTTAAAGGTTTTTCTATTTTTAGCTCTGGTGGCCATTTTGTTCACCCGAGCGGAATGGTTTGAGCAATTCTGGTAGAGGGTCACACAAGGAACACTCCTTTGAAATAATTTCAAAATCCATCCACTGGTTAAGGAGAAAAAGCCGTTTAAACGTTATTCTATTTTTAGCTCTGGTGGCCATCTTGTTCACCCGAGCGGAACGGTTTGAGCAATTTTGGTAGAGGGTCACCCAAGGAACCTTCCTGTGAAGTAATTTCAAAATCCATCCACTAGTTAAGGAGTAGAAGTCGTTTAAAGGTTTTTCTATTTTGTAGCTCTGGCGGCCATCTTGTTCACTGGAGGGAAATGGTTAGAGCAATTTTGGCAGAGGGTCACCCAAGGAACATTCCTGTGAAGTAATTTCGAAATCCATCCACTGGTTAAGGAGAAGAAGTCCTTTAAAGGTTTTTCTATTTTTAGCTCTGGCGGCCATTTTGTTCACCCGAGCGGAACAGTTTGAGCAATTTTGGTAGAGGGTCACCCAAGGAACATTCCTGTGAATTAATTTCGAAATCCATCCACTGATTAAGGAGAAGAAGTCCTTTAAAGGTTTTTCTATTTTTAGCTCTGGCGGCCATTTTGTTCACCCGAGCGGAACGGTTTGAGCAATTTTAGTAGAGGGGCTCCCAAGGAACATTCCTGTTCAATAATTTCAAAATCCATCCACTGGTTAAGGAGAAGAAGTCGTTTAAAGGTTTTTCTATTTTTAGCTCTGGCGGCCATTTGGTTCACCCGAGCGGAACGATTTGAGCAATTCTGGTAGAGGGTCACACAAGGAACACTCCTTTGAAATAATTTCAAAATCCATCCACTGGTTAAGGAGAAAAAGCCGTTTAAACGTTATTCTATTTTTAGCTCTGGCGGCCATCTTGTTCACCCGAGCGGAACGGTTTGAGCAATTTTGGTAGAGGGTCACCCAAGGAACCTTCCTGTGAAGTAATTTCAAAATCCATCCACTAGTTAAGGAGTAGAAGTCGTTTAAAGGTTTTTCTATTTTTAGCTCTGGCGGCCATCTTGTTCACTGGAGCAAAATGGTTAGAGCAATTTTGGCACAGGGTCACCCAAGGAACATTCCTGTGAAGTAATTTCGAAATCCATCCACTGGTTAAGGAGAAGAAGTCCTTTAAAGGTTTTTCTATTTTTAGCTCTGGCGGCCATTTTGTTCACATGAGCGGAACAGTTTGAGCAATTTTGGTAGAGGGTCACCCAAGGAACATTCCTGTGAAGTAATTTCGAAATCCATCCACTGATTAAGGAGAAGAAGTCCTTTAAAGGTTTTTCTATTTTTAGCTCTGGCGGCCATTTTGTTCACCCGAGCAGAACGGTTTGAGCAATTTTAGTAGAGGGGCTCCCAAGGAACATTCCTGTTCAATAATTTCAAAATCCATCCACTGGTTAAGGAGAAGAAGTCGTTTAAAGGTTTTTCTATTTTTAGCTCTGGCGGCCATTTTGTTCACCCGAGCGGAACGGTTTGAGCAATTTTAGTAGAGGGGCACCCAAGAAACATTCCTGTGCAATGATTTCAAAATCCATCCACTGGTTAAGGAGAAGAAGTCCTTTAAAGGTTTTTCTATTTTTAGCTCTGGCGGCCATTTTGTTCACCCGAGCGGAACTGTTTGAGCAATTTTGGTAGAAGGTCATCCAAGGAACATTCCTGTGAAATAAATTCAAAATCCATCCACTGGTTAAGCAGGAGAAGTCGTTTAAAGGTTTTTCTATTTTTAGCTCTGGCGGCCATCTTGTTCACCCGAGCAGAATAGTTTGAGCAATTTTGGTAGAGGATCACCCAAGGAGCATTCCTGTGAAATTAGATCAAAATCTGTCCAGCAGTTTTGGAGAAGAAGTTGTTTAAAGCAAAAGTTGACGACGGACGCACGGACGACGGACGACGGACGACGGACAAAGACCGATCCCAAAAGCTCACCTTGAGCACTTCGTGCTCAGGTGAGCTAAAAACGTGGTGCGATTTTCTGTTTATTTGTATTGCTAAAATATTTTAAAAGATTTTACCAAACAACGAAAGAAAAATATAAATGCTGTTTGGAAAAAACCCATTACACAATGAAAATGATGGAAAATTAGATAAGCTGGCAGATGCAAGAATGTCGGGATGACATTGTAAGGCATGTTCGGCACGTTACTGATGACGTCATCGGTCGACCGGGGCCGATTTTGATATAATTCTTTAGCCCTGATCTCAAAGGTGTTCCGTTTAACAAACTCATGCGATCGATTGTGTACCGAAACACTGATTTTCGGTCTTAAGATTCAAATCTGACTTCCCAAAACACAGGTTCTGGTGTATGGATTCGTTTGACGTGTCATCGGTAACAATTCTGATTCTGAATCGTATGCATTCCTGACATAGGTTTTCAGCTATCTACTATTTATGTTAATGAAGCGTATTTCTTTCGTAACCGGTAAAACATATTTTCTCAATAGCTAAACGGTTGTGGATAGGGGTGGATAGAAAACAAGTTTTCATATTCTCACTTGTCACATTACTCACAGGTGTACATTACATACACTCCATTTTACAGTAATCATGTAATTACTGTAGGGGTCTTAAACCTGCACAGGGCATGACTCTCCCTGCAAAGGGGACCTCCAGTTAACGTCCTGATCCGAAGGACGGTGCACTTTATGGCATTCATCCCTGCAAATTATGCCAATGGTCCGCGTGTTGGAACACTGAAATTTTATTGCTGCTGCCGGGGATCAAACCCAGGATCTCTAGCATCAGAGGCAAGTGCACTAACCACCGAACCCGGGACCTCTAGCATCAAAGGCAAGTGCACTAACCACTGAGCTATCACGCTCAAGGTCAACAGGGTAATGCCAATTTTCCAATTTTCCGTATCAAGATCAACAGGGTAATGCCAATTTCCCAGTGACACAGCTCAAATGATACCTGAGAATATTCATAAAGTAAATGTTTGACACTAGATCAAGCTATTATAGAAAGTAGTCCAAGTGTAAACATTATGATTGATAAAAGGCTAAAAATAGCCAAAATATGCTAAAAATAGAATTAATTTGATATCAGATGATACACTTCACTGGGAGGTGTAAATTTAGACTTAAATTTTGTTATAAGGCGATTATAAAATTCAAGCTCAAAGTAACTACATTTTATGGTGCAAGTCAAACCTTTCCACTGGCTTGTTTGATCAGGAGACATCAAGCCCAATCACAGGCAATAATAATGCAAGTCATCTAAGCTTTTTGGGGTGATTTAGGTTTTATGGTTTCGTTTGTTTTTAAGTCCCCATCAACACTATATAGATCATTGTGGAGACGTTGCTTCTAATTTTGTGGGACTTTTACCCGTCATGGAGATGAAATGACATCTCAAGCCCTGTCGCCCAATGAAACCAACCGGGCGGTCCGACTCGCACCGCTGTGCCTGGGTAGGCTTAGATCCTCTAAGCGGTTTACCAGTACTTGTGTGCTTTCGGATTCAGCTCTGCGTGGAAGCATCATGCAGCCCATGTGGACCGTTGGGTTTTATTGCCCTTTGAAAAGTGAAGAAAACCCAAGTACCCAGAGAAAAATCCATTGCAGAACTGTGACCAAAGTGAGGCTCCAACCCACAGCAGTTGAAGGTCCTATAGTGTCCCTTTTTGTACCAAATGGAATCTTCCTCCTTATATATGGCAGGAGTCCATTTCAAAATTTAGGGGTGTCAGGTTGTGTTTTCTTCAAAATCTATTTGGAAACAGGCTGAACATTTTGCAAACAGTGGAGGCCCTGATCAGACGCCGCATTTTGCGGCGTCTGATCTGGGCCTGCACTGTTTGCCCAGGTACCCGTTTTGGGGTTTCCAGTACAAAATAGGCAAGGACAACAAACAAATAAAACCAGTGTGCACGTATACAAAATTAATATGCACGAGAAACTGCAAAAAAATAATATCTAATAAATAGGATTTGAGCAAAGCTGTGCCAAAAACTGACAAGTCGGACATTATGTTTTTGCGTGTACTCTTAGTTCTGTGGTACTGAGCGTAAGCCGGAAGCAGCTTGAAAACTCGTATGCTAGCTAAGAATGACAGACAGAATCTGTCGCTGTCTGTTGCACTGTCAGTGTGCTGTGTGGTGCTTAAACCCATTGTATGATAGTGGACTCTTCCATTGCTAAATGTTGGACAAGTCCATTTGTCATATAAGGGGTGTCAGGTCTTTCTTCACATTTTTATTCTATTTTTGACAGAAAATTCTGTTAGCAAATAGTGCAGGCCCTGATCAGACTCGGTGTTCTGCGTCGTCTGATCTGGGCCTGCACTGTTTGCCAAGGTACTCACATGCAATGGGTTAAGGGTAAGTGATTCTTGGAATGTTTTGTTTGTTTGATTTGAGGTTTAACAACCCCGTCAACACTGTAAAGGTCATTTTGGAGGCCTTGCTTCCAATTTTGTGGGACTGTAGATGAAATGACATCTCAAGCCCTGTCGCCCAATGAAACCAAAAGGGTTTATAAGAATGGAGTGAGTGAGTGAGTTTTAGTTTTACGTCACACCAACAGCTAAGGTCATACAGAGACGGGACCTCGGTTTAAAGACTCATCCGAAAGTCTGCTATAAGAATGGAAAGGCCGACTCGCACCGCTTTGCCTGGGCAAGCTTAGATCCTCTAAGCTGTGTGCAGGTCGGTTTCAGCTCTGCGTGGAAGCATCATGCAGCGATTCTTGGAATGTATCTGATAGAAGGACAAATCAAAAGTTATTTAACACTTCAACAAATGCCATCGGCTTTATTGTATGCTGATTACCTAGAAAGTCAATGTTGCAAACACATCACATGAACAAGTCCGTGAAATGAATACCCGCTGAACCCCACTTTATATAGAGAAAACTTGGGTTTATGGGGGTATGCATAATTTTTCTTATTTTTGCTCCAAGACATAGGTTGTTGGTACTCGTTAGAACAGCCTCATTGAGGTGGTTCTAACGAGTACCCACAACCTCTGTTTGCAGTACAAATTAGAAAAATATCACAACTTTTCTTCACAAAAGTAGCCAGTTTGGAGATATGAAAAAGTGCACTATGTCGCACGGGTGTGTTATCGTAATGAGTGTGGATACAGAGCTGTCTGATCAGGGTCCACACTGTTTGCTTGAAACCACATTTTTTGATGCCGCGTGAGTGAGTGTTTCTTTGCATCTTAAGGGATAAAGGATCTCACAAACTTTCAAATCCAAAGTCCAAAATTAATCAACTACCAGTACATGTATTTTGAAAGCTATAAGGAAATTAAAATGAATTTTAAACCACCAATCATAATACATGTACAAATAAAGAACCCTCATTTTTAAAATGTCAAATCGTAAGTTAATCACGAAATAACAGCAAAACCTTTAGATCTGACATTTTAAGATTTTCAGTTTTAACAAAGTTCATCTAGTTGAAATGAAAGATCCTAAACAAAACTTTCCTGGGCAGGCTAATACATTAGCCCATTTTGTACCCGAAACCCCAAAACAGGTACCCTGGCAAACAGTGTAGGCCCAGATGGGACGCCGCAGAATGCAGCCTCTGATCAGGGCACACAGTTTGCAAAAAGTTAAGCCATTTTCCAAATAATTTTTGAAGAAAATACAACCCAGGAAGATTCCATTTCGTACAAAAAGGGTTAATGGTTAACCAGAACACTGCATCCTTTTGCCAGAAACTGACAAATAACTGTGCGCCCTTCTTGAACCAGCAGAAGGGACAGAACTTAAAATATTTCAAGTTGCATTTCCATGAAAGAATGTTGCGGACCCAGTGAAAATCAAACCCCAAGCCTCCTTGCTTAATAATTAGAAGCCTCCATGGTGTAGTGGTTACGCTAATCGCCTTGTAAACCAGGGATCCCAGGATCGATCCCGATCCCGGGCTTCTCCAGACTTTCGGATGAGTCTTTAAACCGAGGTCCCTTCTCCATATGACCTTAGCTGTTGGTGGGACGTAAAACTCAAACACTCACTCACTCCTTGCTATAATAATCACTCCCGTACAAAATGGATTAGAGTCTGCAGTCCAAATCTAATGTAATCGCAATTGTGATAATAATGAGACCGAACTTGAGTCCTGGAAAACCGCTTAGAACTGGTCTAAGCCTGCTCAGGTAAAATGGTGTGAGCTGGACCGCCCCTTAACCTGGTTTCCTAGCAGTTAAATATTATTACAAGTACAATATTTTATAAACTGAAATATTTGCTGAAAAAATGTGAGTAGCTTTTGCAAATGCAAAAGCTACTCACATTTTTTTTCAGCAGAAATATTTGTAAATTTGCTATATCAAATCATCATAGTTTTTACAATACGTTAACTAACGACAATGTTAGTTATGAACATTAGTGGTCTCAGGTTATTTTTTGTGGTGCAGCTGAGACCCAAAACCGGCGTTCAATATCATAATCCATGAGCAAATATACACAATACTTTAGACTATAGATATTGCCAGACAATCTTTGGGTTAAAAAGTGCAAATTGTTCGTCTGGTTTCATCTGCCTTCTTCGGGGTTCAAGTTTACAAGTTTAGATCTCTACCCTATACCTACAGAGACTGGGATGGGGGGATGGGGGGGGGGGGGGGGAGCTGGGCAATGGGTGTGGTGCAGTGTACATGTGTACATGCAGAAAGACACGGATATTCTGCTTATATCCAGGCAGCCCCCCATGAAATGCCTGGTGACAATGAAATTACCGTAATGGAATGCAGGTTGATACCGAGTCTTAGCCGATAACCATTTGAGCCACTATAAGCGAAAAGGTGTCTGTTCATGTTCTAAGGCCCAACAAAAGCTCAGATCTGCGTCTTTGTTGTACATTGCCGAGTGACTAAAAGCTTTGGGCAAGATTTGTGGGTACACAGGCTGATCTGGGTGCACTGTGCACATGTCTGAATACTCATTTTCACTTCTCATGGCCAAGCTCAAACTTTAACCCACTGTATACTACTGGACTCTTCCATAATGCTATTATGTTGGACAAGTCCATTTGTCATGTAAGGGATGGTAGGCCTTTTTTCCGTTCTCATTCTAACTTTGGCAAAACTTCTGTTAGCAAATAGTTTTGTTTGTTGTTTGATTTGAGGTTTAACGTCCCCGTCAAAACTGTATAGGTCAGTTTGGAGACGTTGCATCCAATTTTGTGGGACTTTTACCCGACACTGAGATGAAATGACATCTCAAGCCCTGTCACCCAATGAAACCAATAGGGTTTATAAGCATGGACATGCCAACTCGCACCGCTTTGCCTGGACAGGCTTAGATCCTCTAAGCGGTTTACCAGTGCTCGTGTGCAGTCGGTTTCAGCTCTGCGTGGAAGCATCATGTAGCCCATCTATTTCTTCAAGCCCCGATGGGCGGGGGCCATTTAGCAAATAGTGCAGAGCCTGATCAGACACCCCTGATCAGACACTGCCAACTGTCTGATCTGGGCCTGCACTTTTGCCCCTTTAGGGGTTTCCCGCCTACAATGGGTAAATATTTGCATATTATTTAATTCAAAATCACTCTCTTATTCAAATCAACAAGGAATCTTTAGAAAATTTCAAAGGAAAACTGGGTTATAAACTGAAAGAAAAAATATAATTCCTTACAAGAAAATCTAATAGATTAATAGTTTAAGCACATATTTACAAGTCATCTATAGAAATAAATGCTCTTCCTTTTGGGAAAATTTTACTTCAAACCATGACAAGTTAGGACAGAAATTTTTAAAAGTAAAATATCTGGTGATAAATTTACAAAATCAAACAACCAAGAAACGGAAGAGATCCCATTCAATAAAATAATGATAAAGCCTTCACCCTTAGATTTGAGACCCTTAGATTTGAGACTCTAAGAAGGTGATAAATTTTTAAACCAATAAAAAAATAACCCCCCCCCCCCCCCCCCCAAAAAAAAATGATCAGACTTTTATGATCAGACTAGTAGCTAGTCTACCTTAACCCTTATCTTGCTGGTCATGTCAACCCTATCTTTGCAAACAGTGTAGATCCAGATCAGATGGCTTCTGATCAGGATCTACACTGTTTGAAATTCAGTTTATGAATTTGTAACAATAAATTACATCAAGTAATCTGATTGGTTGATAGACAGAAATGGGTGTGGCTAAAATGAATATTCCGCAAGATAAGGGTTAACCCTTAAGACATAGGGAAAAAATACATCTGAGAATGTCGTCTGCTTATGTTGTCTGCTGAATCTTTTTGCAAACTTTTTAAAAATATTTTTGCATACAGGCAAACAGTGTGGACCCAGATCAGACTGCACCAAGATGAGCAGTCTGATCTGGGTCCACACTGTTTGCAAAAATCACTTTTTAAAGTAAACGGCAGCCGACAAAGCAGACGACATTGTCGTGATTGGCATTTTATGGGTTAACCCATTTAGTACCAGAAACCCCAAAACGGGTACCCTGGCAAACAGTGCAGGCCCAGATCAGATGCCGCAGAATGCGGCATCTGATCAGGGCCTCCACTGTTTGCTAAAAGTTCAGTCATTTTCTAAATAAATTTTGATGAAAACACAACCTGTCACCCCTAAATTTTGGAATGGACTCCTGCTATATATAAGGAGGAAGATTCCATTTGGTACAAAAAAAGGGTTAAAGCACTGACAAAAACTCTTATTATTTTTCAGAGAAAATAAAGTTAGATATTACATGTGAATTGTCTGAATGTACAGTAGTCTGATTCACACAAAATGTCAAGCCTTATTTACTCTGAAAAGTAAGACAGGAATATTTAAAAATGTCATCATGTCTGCAAATATCATGATTGGCAGTTTATGGGTTATCTGAAACTGTCGTCTGCTTATGTCGTCTGCTGAATCTTCTTGCAAACTTTTTTTAAAATATCTTTACATACATAGTCTGGCAAACAGTGTGAGATCTGGGTCCACACTTTTTTTCCAAAAATGAGTTTTAAAATAACTGGCAGACAACAAAGCAGATGACGATTGTCACGATTGGCATTTTATGGGTTAATTCAAATCTTCTTTCAGCTGAATACCTTTGTCACCTGGCCCCCAGATATTAGGGCTTGGAGAATAAATCGGGCTGCATGGTGCTTCAAGACAGAGCTGAAACCGACAGCATGTGAGTACCGGTAAACCGCTTAGAGGGTTTAAGCCTGCCCAGGCAAAGAGGTGTGAGTCAGCCTACCCATGCATTTAAACCCTGTTTCATTGGGCTTGAGATGTCATTTCATCTCAATGTCGGATAAAAATCCAAAAAATATGATTACAGACAGTAGTCAGAAATGGGTGTGGCCATTGAAGCAACATCGTACATTATAACATTTCAAATTACATGTTATTTACATACAGTCCATAAGGCTTGAATTACATGTAAATCATCTGTGGGACAGACGATGTAAAGGAAAAGGTTTAACCCATAAATTGCCAATCACAACATTTTTAAAACGTTAGTTCAGCAGATGACATAAGCAGTGGACATTGTCATATGTAGTTTTTCTCGGAATTTAAGGGTTAAAGCGTCAATCATCATGACGGTTGTAGATAACATTTCAAATTACCGTACATGTAGTAATATAACATAACATGCCATACCTTATTTTCTATGAAAAAAAAGCATGCTTTTGTTTAATTCGAGGTTTAACGTCCCCGTCAACACTGTATAGGTCATTTTGGAGAGGTTGCTTCCAATTTTGTGGGACTTTTACCCGACACTGAGATGAAATGACATCTCAAGCCCTGCCGTCCAATGAAACCAATAGGGTTTATAAGCATGGACGGGCCGACTGGCACCGCATTGCCTGAGCAGGCTTAGATCCTCTAAGCAGTTTACCAGTACTCGTGTGCAGGTTGGTTTCAGCTCTGCGTGGAAGCATCATGCAGCCCATCTATTTCTTCAAGCCCCGATAGGCAGGGGCCGAAAAAAATTAGCATGAAAAGTCAAGCCCATTTTTCGGTAAAAATGTATATATGGACGTCAATTATATGCATAATTTTCTATTGCTCTTGAAGGGTTAAAATTTTTATTTTATATTTCTTTATTTGTTTTGTTTGAGGTTTAACATCCCCGTCAACACTGTAAAGGTCATTTTGGAGACGTTGCTTCCAATTTTGTGGGACTTTTACCCGACATTGAGATGAAATGACATCTCAAGCCCTGCCGCCCAATGAAACCAAGAGGGTTTATAAGCATAGACGGGCCGACCTCGCACCGCTTTGCCTGGGCAGGCTTAGATCCTCTAAGCGGTTTACCAGTACTCTTGTGGGCCCCCGGGTTGGTTTCAGCTCTGCGTGGAAGCATCATGCAGCCCATATATTTCTTCAAGCCCCGATGGGCGGGGGCCATTATATTTCTTTAGCAGAGAAAATCAGACTGGACAATGAAAAACGGAAATCTCCGATATGCCTGCTGCAAGATAGGCGAGGTGTATGATATAACTTACCAATACACCACAACCTCTTTATAACACTATTAATGGGTCCAAAGCAGAAACCATGTTAGTTAAACAACTGTGTTACATCCAAACAAAAATGTATAGATTATATAGAAAAATGACCATTTATATGGTCATTTTTCTATATAATCTATACATTTTTGGGATCCATCTTGAAACCGTGTTATATCCAAAACTGTGTTATAATGAACCGTGTTATAATGAGGTTGTGGTGTACAAGCAATGCATGGATTTCACCTCTGATTAACTATTGCCTCTGTATGAGTGAAATAATCTTGAAAGGGCCGAAAAACCAAAATGAAAAAAAAAAAAACAGGCATTGAATTCATGGTGTCATAAATTTAGGACATTGGTCTCAAAAGAACAATTACTGTCTCAATATACCGGCCCAGATAGCTCAGTTGGTAGAGTGTTCGCTCCGGGGAACGGGAGGTCTCGGGTTAGATCCCGGGCCGCGACCTACCAAAGTCGTTAACAATGGTACTAGCTGCTCCTCGCTTGGCACTCAGATTTACGGGGTAGAGCTAGGACTGGTAGACCCAGTGTCAGGATAATGTGACTGGGTGTGGTATCGTGTAATGTGTCTGGGTTTGTTTGATTTGAGGTTTAACGTCCCCGTCAACACTGTAAAGGTCATTTGAACCAATAGGGTTTATTAGCATGGACGGTCCGCCTCGCACCCCGGTTCCTGGACAGACTTAGATCCTCTAAGCGGTTTACCAGTACTAGTGTGCGGGCCTGATTCAGCTCTGCGTGGAAGCATCATGCAGCCCATGTAATGTGTCTGGGACATGATACTTCAGTGAGGCAGCACTATAAAAAAGTGTGCATTGAGCTCCCTGTCGCAACCAGACACCGTCGTGATATGACTGAAAAATTGTTGAAAGCGACGTTAAACCTGAACACACACACACAGTCTCAATATAAAACAGAGATATAAAAGTCATGCTACCGTAAATATGTATTCGACAGATATTAGCCTGAGCAAACAAACCTAGATGAGAAGAAACAAACCTAGAGGAGACGACGCATACCGCTGCCTTAGTAACTATAGCCAGCTAGCTTACTCACCCATCAACCAACCAACATCCAAACCAGCAGTACAGATAAACACAAGTAAAAGCATTTTGAGTCCCCTTTTGTGGGAAATTCGCCACTCCCCTATTCTTCAGCCGGCCTCGGTGGCTCCGTCGGATGCGCGTCTGACTGGTGATCAGGAGGACACGGGTTTGATTCCCGTCGGGGTCGGCAACATTCTTTCGTGGAGACTGATTATGAAATCTTTTCTACGGTCATTCTCTCCCTTCCACTGATTCAAGAAGCGCAGTTGTCAGTTTCTGGCTAAAGAATGTGCACTGTACTGGTTAACTGCTTACGTATAAGCCTGCCCTGGAAAAGTGTGGACAGGTAAACTGACCGGCTCAAAAATGACCTAAAATAGTGTTGACTAGGCCATTAAACTCCAAAACAAACTAGAGCTGCCGCCTAACGGGCGCCAATTATACCCCAGCATGCGTTGTCAGACAAATTTTTACAAGTATTTGACCTTGAGGAAGGTCAACGTAAAGGTCAAGGTCAGGTTTGTGTATATCAATCTTAAGTACTAGTGGCAAGGTGTGTGGTGTGTGAATATTAAAGAAATCGGTCAAAGAATAAGGAAGTTATGAGCAATGTTTAAGTTTTTTGTAACGGACCGACGACAAATTTTTACAAGTATATGACCTTGAGGAAGGTCAATGTAAAGGTCAAGGTCAGGTTTGTGTATATCAATCTTAAGTACTAGTGGCAAGGTGTGTGGTGTGTGAATATTAAAGAAATCGGTCAAAGAATAAGGAAGTTATGAGCAATGTTAAAGATTTTTGTAACGGACCGACATCAACATAAAGGTCAAGGTCAGAATAGTGTATATCAATCTTAAGTACTAGTGGCAAGGTGTGTGGTGTGTGAATATTAAAGAAATCGGTCAAAGAATAAGGAAGTTATGAGCACTGTTAAAGTTTTTTGTAACGGACCGACGACAAATTTTTACAAGTATTTGACCTTGAGGAAGGTCAATGTAAAGGTCAAGGTCAGGTTTGTGTATATCAATCTTAAGTACTAGTGGCAAGGTGTGTGGTGTGTGAATATTAAAGAAATCGGTCAAAGAATAAGGAAGTTATGAGCAATGTTAAAGTTTTTTGTAACGGACCGACGTCAACGTAAAGGTCAAGGTCAGGTTTGTGTATATCAATCTTAAGTACTAGTGGCAAGGTGTGTGGTGTGTGAATATTAAAGAAATCGGTCAAAGAATAAGGAAGTTATGAGCAATGTTAAAGTTTTTTGTAACGGACCGACGACAAATTTTTACAAGTATTTGACCTTGAGGAAGGTCAACGTAAAGGTCAAGGTCAGGTTTGTGTATATCAATCTTAAGTACTAGTGGCAAGGTGTGTGGTGTGTGAATATTAAAGAAATCGGTCAAAGAATAAGGAAGTTATGAGCAATGTTAAAGTTTTTTGTAACGGACAGACGACAGATGACAGACGACAAGCTGACTCCTATATACCCCCTTCAAACTTCGTTTGCGGGGGTATAACAAATCCCCTATTCTTCAGAGAAAATCGGGGTAGATAGCTCATGTGAAATGTATGTCTAGTACACAACTCACATGAAATGTCAAGCCACATTTTCTTTAAGCCTTAAATGCCAAGTCTTTTATGCAAACAGTGTAGACCCTGATCGGACAACTTGTTCTGCAGAATCTGATCTGGATCTACACGCTTTGCCAATGCCCAGGTACGAGAGCCCATCCAGATTTTACTTTTTTACACAGCACTCTGACGTCACAGGGAGAAGACTAGCGCTGCAGTTTTTATAACCTGGATTTTGAACATGGTTACCGAGCCAAAAGAACAATAGCAGTTGGGAAGCTTCTGTATTTGGTAACTTAGGGTCAATGATCAATAACTGATAAACAATCAACTAAAAAGACAATTGCTTTTACCCTTTTTGTACAACAAACTCCCAAGGCACTTGGCCGCCCCCGCCCATAGGGGCTTGAAGAAATATATGGGCTGCACAATGCTTCCACGCAGAGCTGAATCCGGCCCGCACACTAGTACTGGTAAACCGTTTAGAGGATCTAAGCCTGCCCTGGAACTGCGGTGCGAGGCGAAACGTCCATGCTAATAAACCCTATTGGTTTCATTGGGCGACAGGGCTTGAGATGTCATTTCATCTCAATGTCGGGTAAAAGTCCCACAAAATTGGAAGCAACGTCTCCAAAATGACCTTTTGCAGTGTTGACGGGGACGTTAAACCTCAAATCAAACAAACAAAACCAAGGCACTTGAAGAAATAGATGGGCTGCATGATGCTTCCACACAGAGCTGAAACCGACCGCCCACGAGTACTGATAAATAGCTTAGAGGAGTGTGTGAATTCGGGTTTAACGTCGCTTTCAACAATTTTTCAGTCATATCACGACGGTGTCTGGTTACGACAGGGAGCTCAATGCTCACTTTTATAGTGAACAGCTTAGAGGATCTAAGCCTGTCCAGACAAAGCAGTGGGAGTCGGACCGTCCATGCTTATAAACCCTATTGGTTTCATTGGGTGACAGCGCTTGGAATGTCATTTCATCTCAATGTCGGGTAAAAGTTCCACATAATTGGAAGCAATGTTTACAAAATGACCTATACAGTGTTGACGGGGACGTTAAACCTCAAATCAAACAAAACCTTAAACCTCCAAAACAGGATACTGGCAAACAGTGCAGGCTCAGATCAGATGCAGCAGAATGCAGCATCTGATCAAGAGCCTACACCGTTTGCAAAAAGTTCAGCTATTTTCTAAATAAATTTTAAAGACAACACAACCTGCCACCCCTAAATTTTGAAATGGACTCCTGCTATATACATAGAAGCAGGAAGATTCCATTTTGGTACAAAAAGAGTTAATCACACTTGCTTGCATTAACCCTTATCTTGCTGAATATTCATTTAAGCCACACCCATTTCTGTCTATCAACCAATCAAATCACTTGATGTAATTTATTGCTACAAATTCATAAACTGAATGCCAAACAGTGAAGATCCTGATCAGATGGCTTCTTCAGAAGCCATCTGATCTGGATCTACACTGTTTCCAAATATAGGGGTTGTCGTGAACACCAAGATAAGGGTTAAAAGAGTAACCCTAGAAGCTTCAGTGGTGTTGTAAAGGATCGATCCCGGGCTTCTCCAGACTTTCAGATGAGTCTTTAAACCGAGGTCCTGTCTCCGTATGACCTTAGCTATTGATGAGACCTAAAACTCAAACACTCAAAAGAGTAACCCACAAAGCCCACAAGCTTACAAAGTTATAGGTCTACAGTACATTTTGAGATGCCCCCTTGTGCAGTATCTATATACACACTGAATCTCTAGTTGTAATTCAATAGTGATCTAAAAATAGTAACTATTAGCCTGTGTGTTACTAAATCTGACTGAGCAAGTGTAATATTGTCCCAGTACAACACAGGAAAGAAATAAAATGTCACATGTACCTTGCATAACCATATATTATCTAACAATATCTGATTTGGAGACAAATTGTTTTAATAGACAGAAGAAACGGTCTGTCAATGGATTATCTCACCTGCAGATGAAGAAATATAACTGACATGCGAACTATGACAAATGTGTCTTCAGAATGTGCACAGTCTCCATGCAGTCTGATTAGAATCTGCAGTCGCACTAAATTCACAGCTTCTTTATGCAGACAGGAAAGACTATGCCCTTGACGACCCTGCCTTTGCAAACAGTAAAGATCCAGATCAGATGGCTTCTGAACCATCTGATCCGGTCATGCAGTTTGTGAAATGAACAAATACCGTATTCGACCTATTTACCGCACCGTGCGCTTAGTTTTTTCAAAATTGTATGAAAATATTGTGGTGAAAAATCTACCTAATAAGCGCACACTCAATACGAAAAAAATACGAAAAAAAAACTTCCAATATGATTATTTTATAGTGTTGAATTTCAGCAGAGGGGTTCACCACATAGACATATGATTGTCTGGGTCAAAGACATTACGCAAACACGCCTATACAAATACATTGCCACCTTTATCGCCGAAAAAAAATAAAATTTTATGATGAAAAATTGTGATTTTTTCTTATTTCTGCTCCAAATATAGATTGTGGGCACTCGTTAGAACCGCCTCATCGAGGCGGTTCTAACGAATACCCACAATCTATATTTTAGAGCAGAAATAAGAAAAATAAGGTGTACCCCCGGAAACCCCAGTTTTACTATATAAATGTGGGGTTCAAGGGGGTCAAAATTATATAGGCGTGTTTTCGTGATGTGCAGCAAAACTCAATATGAATGTGTTGGGAGGCTACTGTAAAGTGTGCGCTTGTGTATTTTTTCCAGAAAAAAGCTTGGGTGTGCACTTATAGGAGCATGTGCGGTAAATAGGTCGAATACGGTACATTATATCCCTAGGACTAATAGAACGGGAATTTTTGGAATTGCGACTATTAAAATTGGGGTACAGGGAAGAACATTTCACCCTACAACCCGATCATTTGTCTAGCCCATTTTCAATTCACCTTATTTGCATTATCTGCTGGTTCCTTGTATGAAGCTTATCAGTTTTGGAAAAACAGGTAACCAGACCCCCCTGACCTTAAAACGTCAGGGGGGTCTGATTACCTGTTTTTCCAATATTGACAATGTGAAAGCTGGGAGCCAGCAAATAATGCAAATATGGTGAATACTGTTCGGTGTGTGAAAACAATCTTTCTGATGATGTCAAGGGTCACGCTAAACTAAACATGCACAAAGACTTTTTTTTTTCTCTACTTAATTTTTCTCTCTTTTTCCCTTATGTACTTTTCACTCTTTTGTACCTATCCTCACCAAGTCTTTATAGTGGCCGCACTTGTTTCGTACAGACAGCACGCCATCTCAAAGAACATGGCGCATAATGGCAATATCAGAGGCTATTTTTTTTTCGACTTTTTGCCAGGGTCCTGTTCCAGTATCTTTCAGAGGATTGATATGCATGCTGTGAACAGTTGTGGGTATACCGTATTCAAAACAGACTACATCCAAGGTAAACCGCTTAGAGGACCTAAGACTGCCCAGGCAAAGCAGTGCATATAAGCCCTAATTGCTTCATTGGGTGTCAGGGCTTGAGATGTTATTTCATAAAATTGGAGGCAACGTCTCCAAAATGACCTATTCAGAGGTGACGGGGATGTTAAACCTCAAATCAAACAAACAAACAAAACCATTTTCAAAAACACCCTTGTCAAATGTGTGAAAGAATGAGGGTCATTTGAAAAGTTGTTGGCAGCAATTACGCACTGATACGCTATCATGGTAGTGGAAAGGATGTGATGAAGTTATTTAGAACAGTGGAAGAAGTAGTAGCAGTTTTAAACATGAAATCGTATTATAACCCTTATCTTGCTGTTCACAACAACCCCTATCTTTGGAAACAGTGTAGATCCAGATCAGATGGCTTCTGAAGAAGCCATCTGATCAGGATCTACACTGTTTGGCATTCAGTTTAAGAATTTGTAGCAATAAATTACATCAAGTAATTTGATTGGTTGATAGACAGAAATGGGTGTGGCTCAACTGAATATTCAGCAAGAGAAGGGTTAAATGGTCACGATGAGCTAGTCAATTTACCGTCACGTTGAGCTAATCAATTTACCTAACCACACTTTTTCAGGGCAGGCTTATGCATCATAGAGTGGTGAGCCACTGTTAAGTGACATTCTTTTGGCAGCAACTGATAACCAGCGGAAGGGGCAGAATGACATCGCTTTAACAAGTCTGTGTGATGCGTACCCCTCTAAACCCCAATTTATATAGGGAAAACTGAAGTTTACAGG
Organism: Lucinisca nassula; assembly: GCA_963580285.1. Taxonomy (NCBI): domain Eukaryota; kingdom Metazoa; phylum Mollusca; class Bivalvia; order Lucinida; family Lucinidae; genus Lucinisca; species Lucinisca nassula. The sequence goes on from OY757017.1 coordinate 21,331,532, forward strand.
GGATACATTATTTTCTTATTTCTGCGCCAAGACATATGTTGTGGGTACTCATTTACTCAGAACCATCTCAACAAGCACTCATAACCTTTGTTTGGAGTATAAATAGGAAAAATATTACAAAATATCATCTGAAAAATATCAGTTTTGGCGATACAAAAAAATGCACTATGTCACACGGGTGTGTTGTAATGCCACAGATACAGTGCACGATAATGTGTGTGTGTGTGTGTGTGAATTCGGGTTAAACGTCGCTTTCAACAATTTTTCAGTCATATCACGACGGTGTCTGGTTGTGACAGGGAGCTCAATGCTCACTTTTATAGTGGTGCCTCACTGAAGTATCATGTCCCAGACACATTACATGATACCACACCCAGTCACGTTATCCTGACACTGGGTCGACCAGTCCTAGTTCTACCCCGTAAATCTGAGTGCCAAGCGAGGAGCAGCTAGTACCATTTTTAACTACTTTGGTATGCTGCGGCCCCGGGAGCGGACACTCTACCAACTGAGCTATCAGGGCCGGTACAGTGCACGATAAAATCTACAATAAGGCCTGTGCGACCAGCCAAGACTCCAGATCAATCTGCACATTCTCACAGTCTGATCAGAGTCTTCGCTGTTCGCATGAGCCTTCTATAGCCTTTGGGCTATTCATAGGGCAACAAGAGAATACTCCGACCAGGCTAACCTGAAGCCCGGGCTAACCTGAAGCCCGGGCTGACTGAACTGAGTCTTCGACCATAGCATGGGTCTTAACCCTTCTCTTGCTGAATATTCAGTTTAGCCACACCCATTTCTGACTTTGAACCAATCAGATTACTTGATGTAGTTTATTCCTACAAAGTCATAAATTTAATGTCAAACAGTGTAGATCCTGATCAGATGGCTTCTTCAGAAGCCATCTGATCTGGATCTACACTGTTTCCAAAGATAGGGGTTGTCGTGAACAGCATGATAAGAGTAAATGTAGATTTTGTCATACGCCGGCCAATCTCCGTGAAGGAAATAGTATTATACCCATGATCACCTGATCACTAGTCACACAAATGTCTGACTGAGCATGTTCGCACGACTGTGCCTAGCATTCACGTCCTTGTCTGCTTTTAGTACCAAATGGAATCTTCCAACTTATATATAGCAGGAGTCCATTTCAAAATTTAGGGGTGTCAGGTTGTGTTTTCTTCAAAATCTAATTAGAAATTGGCTGAAATTTTGCAAACAGTGTAGGCCCTGATCAGACGCCACAGAATGCGGCGTCTGATCTGGGCCTGCACTGTTTGCCAGGATACCCGCTTTGGTACTTCTTGTACAAAATGGGTTAATTATTCTGCTGGCCACAATAACTCCTACCCTTGCAAACAGTGAAGATCCAGATCAGATGGCTTCTGGAAGTTTGTGAACTGAATGAATCCATTATATCAAGTAATTTGATTGGTGGATAGTTATCAAGGGGTGTGGCTAAATTAATTTATTCAGCAGGACAAGGGTTAGTTTTACATCCATGGCCATGATGACCATAAAGTGTCCAGGGATGATTTTTGCTGGAATAATGTTCGCTAGTTTTCACATCCCAAACAAAATCTGCTGAGCAAATCAACTAACAAACACCCACTTCAAGCTGAGAAATGACAGACTCTTTTAAAAATAGACACAACTATGTGTAGATTAATGACTTTTCCACCTCAAGAATTGGATTAATATGTAACACAAATCAACCTTTCCTGGTGAAAAAACAACTTCGGTGTTTACATGGCTCAAAGACTGACGGCTCTTTCATGGCTGTTTTGAACTGGTTCAGAGTTTCTAAGGATTTGTTTGAATTGAGGTTTAGCGTTCCCGTCAACACTATTTGGGTCATTTTGTAGGCATTGCTTCCAATTTTGTGGGACTTTTACCCGACACTGAGAAGAAATGACACCTCAAGACCTGCCACCTAATGAAACCAAAAGGCTTATATGCACCGGGAAGTTTGACTCACAACAATTTGCCTGGGCAGGTTTAGTCCTAAGCAGTGTGTAGTCAGTTTCAGCTCTGCCTGAAAGCACCATGCAGCCAAATCTATTTCTCCAAGCCCCGATGGCCAGGGGCAACAGAGTCCCTAGGAACTGCATTCAGAATAATTATTAAAGAAAGAATTTTCTTCTTTTTTCTTGAAAGTATATGTTGTGTGGTCTTATTAGAATCATCTCATTGTTCGTTTTTTGTTTTGATGAGGTTTTACATCCCTGTCAACACAATCTGGGTCATTTTGGAAATGTTGCTTCCAATTTTGTTGGACTTTTACCCAACATTCAGATGAAATGACATCTCAACTGGCAGCAACCACACAAAGAAATCGGCAGGATTTATATGCGGGGACTTTGCAAACAGTGTAGATTCACTGAAGAAGCCATCTGATCTGGATCTACACTGTTTGTCATTCAGTTTGTAAATTTGAAAGGAAACATTGTATCATATAATCTGATTGGCTGATAATCAGAAATGGGTGTGGCTAATAGAAATATTCAGCAGGATAAGGGTTAAATGATACTGACTTAGTACTGTCCTTCTGTCCTTGCAGCAGGTAAGGGTAGAGGGAAAATCTGTTTTTTCACTTTCATTCATTTTCCTCTTTCTCCCCAGGTGTATCGGTTCCCCCCCCCCCCCCCCCCCCCCCCCCCCCCCCCCCCCCCCCAATCTGAGCTTGAAGAAATAGATGGGCTGCATGAGGCTTCCACGCAGAGCTGAAACCGACCGCGTACAAGTACTGGTAAACCGCTTAGAGGATCTAAGCCTGACCAGGCAAAGCGGTGCAAGTCAGACCGTCCATGCTTATAAACCCTATTGGTTTCATTGGGCAACAGGGCTTGCAATGTCATTTCATCATCTCAGTGTTGGGTAAAAGTCCCACAAAATTGGAAGCAACTTCTCCAAAATGACTTATACAATGTTGACCGGGACGTTAAACCTCAAATCAAACAAACAATACACCCCATGTGTCCCTTCTCTATCATCTCTTACTACTTCATCTTACTATCTCTTATATCTCTTAGCCCCTGCCCATCGGGGCTTGGAGAAATAGATTGGGCAGCATGATACAGTGCTGAAACCAACCTCACATGACCAACCACTTAGACAGCCTAAGCCTGCCGAGGTAAAATGGTGCGAGTCGGACCACCTACATATAAACGCTTTTGGTTTGAGTGGCAGGGCTTGAGGTGTCATTTGAACTCAATGTTGTGTAAAAGTCCCACAGAATTGGAAGCAACGTCTCAAAATGACCTAAATAGTGTTGACTGGGATGTAAAACCTCAATTCAAACAAACAAAACAAATCTTATATCGCTTTTCTCCCTGTATCTTTGGGGGACAACAAGGTCACAAGATGACCCACAAAGTTTGATGTGTTGTTAAATAACAAGACAATCAATCAAATCCATATGCCACCTTTGGACATGGTTTGTGAACAGCACAACAACATGGTGTGTGACTATTTCCATAAAGCCTGATTTTGATCCTACTCAAAGGACCTAAGTTCTTGAGTTTGATTCATTGACTTCACCCTTATCCTGCTGCACAATTACTGCACCAGTGATTTGTAACCACGCCCATCCCCCCTCACCTACGGGGAATAGCGGGGACAATGACTTTTCATAGCCCTGCTAGAAGCCCTGCACTGCGGGGACCTCCTGAATGTCATTGCCCTGCTGTTTATAATAGTTAATTCCACTGGGGTATGTTTGCATAATATCAAAACCCCTGCATTAACCCGGCACTGCGGAGGACCATAGAGGGTAACTACCCTGCACATTAGCCCCACTATCCCCCACCCATCCCCATAGGTGAGGGGGCCGGGGTTACAAATGAATTAGTGCATAAGTTAGCAACACCCATTTCTGACTTTGAACCAATCAGATAGCTTGATGTAATTCATACCTACAAATTCACAAACTGAATGTCAAACACACTGTAGATCCTGATCAGATGGCTTCTTCAGAAGCCATCTGATCTGGATCTACACTGTTTTCAAAGGTAGGGGTTGTCGTAACAGCAGGGTAGGATTAACCCTTATCCCGTTGTTCACAATTATCCATAGCTTTGCAGTGTAGATCCAGATCAGAATCCTAATCCTGCTGTTCATGACAACCCCTACCTTTGAAAACAGTGTAGATCCAGATCAGATGGCTTCTGAAGAAGCCATCTGATCTGGATCTACACTGTTTGTCATTCAGTTTGAGAATTTTAATGAATAAATTACATCAAGTAATTTGATTGGTTGAAATGTAAATGGGACCGTGGCTAAATTAGCTTATGCAGCGGTATAAGGGTTAAATGCAATTTCTAAGCACTGTTCCCTTTTTGGGTTGATTGTTTATCTGAAAACCCAATGTTACTAACTACAGAAGCTTCCGATTTGCTATTGTTCATGTGACTATCTTGGACAATGCATACAAAATCCTGCTGAATCAATTAGTTTATCAGCGCCCATTTCTGACTATCCACCAATCAATAAATGGGCTGCATGTTGCTTCCACGCAGAGCTGAATCCACGAGTACTGGTAAACCGATTAGAGGATCTAAGCCTGCCCAGGCAAAGCGGTGTGCATGCTTATAAATCCTATTGGTTTCATTGGGCGACAGGGGCTGGAGATGTCATTTTGTTTCAATGTCTGAAAAAAGTCCCACAACATTGGAAGCAACATCTCCAAAATGACCTTTACAGTGTTGACAGGGACGTAAAACCTCAAATCAAACAAACAAACCACCAATCAAATTACTTGCTATAATGTAGCCATTCAATTCACAAACTGCATGACAGACAGTGTAGAGCCTGATCAGATGGCTTCTTCAAAGGTAGGGGTTGTCATGTTCAGTCAGAAATGAAGGTTAACCCTTCAAATGCTGCTAAAAATACTAGAGCAGATGATAGAAAACAGAAGAGATAGTAGAGGAACTAAAAGAGATAGAATAGACAGAAGAAATAACAGCTCCCCCCTTATTATTTGGATTTGATTATTACCTGTTGCAATGACAACATTAGCCTTTCCCAACAGTATATGTAAGATACACACCTGCTTTAACACATAAGACACAAATCACGACAATTGTCGTCTGCTTTGTCGTCTGCCCGCTACTTCAAATCTCATTTTTTGCAAACAATGTGGACCCAGATCAGACTGCTCCTCCTCTAGGACCAGTCTGATCTGGGGCCACACTGTTTGCCTGTATGCAAAAATATTTTTAAAAAGTTTGCAAAAATATTCGGCAGACAACAAAAGCAGACGACATTTTCAGGTGTTTTTTTTTTCTTGGCGTCTTAAGGGTTAACTTCAATAGCATAAATTCTGTAAGAACTGAAAACAGCCTGAGAATCGACCAAAACTTAATAATACTGCTGGACTTTTAATGCTATTGTCCATGTGGTTATCAGTGACCAATGAAATCTAACCACTCACGAATTTAACCCTGCTGCAATGACAACATTAGCCTTGCCCAACTGTATAATTATGCCAATATCAGTTTGGTAAGATATACAACACCTTTAACCCTTCTCTTGCTGAATATTCAGTTAAGCCACACCCATTTCTGACTTTGAACCAATCAGATTACTTGATGTAATTTATTACTACAAATTCATAAACTGAATGTCAAACGGTGTAGATCCTGATCAGAAGCCATCTGATCTGGATCTACACTGTTTTCAAAGATAGGGGTTGTCGTGAACAGCAAGATAAGGGTTAACTTCAATAGCATAAATTCTGTAAGAACTGAAAACAGCCTGAGAATCGACCAAAACTTAATAATACTGCTGGACTTTTATTGTCATTTTCGATGTGATTATCACTGACCAATAAAATCTAACCACTCAAGAATTTATCACTTATCCCACTGAACGTGACAACCCCTACCTTCGCAAACAGTGTAAATCCAGATCAGATGGCTTCTGAAAAAGCCATCTGTATTTCAGAAGCCATCTGTACAGGGTCTACACTGTTTGTTATGCAGTTCGTGAATTGAATGACTACATTATATCAAGTAATTTGATTGGTTAATAGTCAGAAATGAGTGTGGTTAAATTGATTTATTCAGCAGGATAAGGGTTAAAGGACACAGTCTAGGTACACATTCTGACCATCTCTCCAACCTATGACCATCTCTCCAGCCTTCACTCAGAGACTTTGCGCCTACCCATCCAATTTTAGTATAATTATGGTTGTCATTCGAGTTTCCATGGTTTTCTAATAGAAAGCTTTCATTATTATACAGCAAGCCATCTAATTTCCTGTATTTTTACAGCAAAACAATGCCTTCTAAAAATAGATGCCACCCAACTGCAAAACATTTCTGTTCTGACTACCATAAATGGCAAAATAATGATCATCAGTGAACTGGAATAGCCTGCGCATCTGTAACATTTGACATGTGCCATCAGGGTTATAAATATGTTCTGTCCATCACAGGCAATTCAAAGAGTAAATAGGATAGACTATATGAATCCGCACTAGTTGCGGTCTTTGATGCTGACATTTTGTAATTTTCGTGAGCTGGCTAATTTGTTCAGACAAGAGAATTGGGTATTGTTTAAGTATTTATAAAGAACAAGAGACACATACTGTAATGATCCTAAGTATTGGGACAGAAAGGCCTAAGCAAACAGTGCAGACTCAAGGAGCAGTCTGATCAGGTCTACACTGTTTGCCATTCCATCTGTACTTTTTGGACTACTGCATCTACACATTTTCAGATAACATGGTTCAATATTTTCTGAAAAAAATGCATGGTTTTGGCCTTTATTCCTTACAAAAGCCTATATGATCAAAGTTGACCTTGGCCTAAAATAGGTCAAGGTCATCCAGGTATTATCATTTTTGAATAAATTATGACTGGCTCGAGTCCCTGATGCATCAGATCAAGTTTCAAGGCAATCGCCCTTTTGGTTTCATACAGGAAGTTTTTGAAGTGATTTTACCATATATGGGCAGGGTGACCATATTGGTCATGGGACTGAATTCCTATAAATCAATTTTCATTTCCTTGTTCTCAAAAGCTTTTGTATGAAATTAGGTTAACAATGGCCAGGCTGTTTTTGAGAAAGACCAGTTTTAATTTTCATATCTGAATGACCTTGGAAGACCTTGACTTGCAATACTCATATAGTTAGCTAACTGCATCTACAAATTTTCAGATCACTAGCTGGAATAGTTTCTTAACAAGAGCTGTCGCCAGACAGCATAGCTCGCCTGTTTCGCGCCTTCAAGATATAAGGTAAACTTACTGAACCATGAAATATAGGTCACACACACCTAGATACCTTTTGAGGTTAGTGATCAGGTCACATGGAACATATATGCCAGATATTACATTTCAGAATCACAATGTGTATGAATTATAAGGCAAAATCAATGAACCATGAAAATAGGTCACACTGACCTAGATATATTTCTATGTCAATCATCTGGTCACATGGAACTTATATATCAGGACTGAAGTTTCTAAAAAAAAATAGTATTCAATTTGGCAGAGTCACTGAATCATGAAATTTAGGTCTGCTGACCAAGATATAATTTCGAGGTCAATCATGGGTCACATGGAATAAATAATCCAGGCATGATATTTCTTCATGAAAAAGTATTCAAGATAAGCAAATCACTGAACCATGAAATATAGGTCACATTGACCTAGATATATTTTGAGGTAAATCATGGGGTCACATGGAAGTAATAACCCAGGTATGACATTTCTCCATCAAAAAGTATTCGAGACAATAGGGAAAATCACTGAACCATGAAATAAAGGTCACAATCACCTGGATTTATTTTGTGGTTAATAATCAGGTCACATGGAATAAATAATCCAGGTGTAACATTTCTTCATCATATAGTATTCAAGATAATAGACAAAATCACTGAACCATGAAATATAGGTCACAGTGACCTAGGCATATTTTGAGGTCAAGCATGGGGTCACATGGGACTAATAACCCAGGTATGACATTTCTCCATCAAATAATATTCAAGATAATAGGCAAAATCACTGAACCATGAAATATAGGTCACACTGACCTAGATATATTTTGCGGTCAATTATCGGGTCACATGGAACTAATGATCCAGGTATGACATTTCTCCATCAAATAGTATTGGAGATAATAGTCAAAATCACTGAACCATGAAATATAGGTCACAGTGACCTAGATATATTTTGTGGTCAATCATGGGGTCACATGGAACTAATATCCCAGGTATGACATTTCTCCAACAAATAGTCTTCAATCAAGATAAAAGGCAAAATCACTGGACCGTGAAATATAGGTCACCATGACCTTCACCCTTTTACACTTGAATCAATGTCACTTGGTTGGCTGATGTATAACCAATTCTGTCTATAACTTGTTAGCATAAGGGAAAGGTATACAACAAATTACAAAGTTGTCCTAGATTTTGACCCCTAGCCCCACCCCATCCCCACTCCCAGGCATGAACCCAGGGGTAGTTGTCTTGGAATCTCAGAAGACACTCCCAGGTATCCAAGATGTAAATATGAATGCTTTGTGATGAGTGACTGCTGAGATATAAGCATTTCACAAACTTTAACACAGTATTACATAGGTGTTCTAGATTTGACCCCAAGCCCCACCCCGGGGGATGACCCCAGGGGTAAGTTCTCTTTGAACATCAGAAGAACCTCCCAGGTACTAAAGTTCCAAATATGAGTGCTCTGTGATGAGTGACTGTTGAGATATAAGCATTTGAAAAACTTTAACGCAGTGTGACGGGAACGCACACGCAAACGCACACGAACATGTGCACGCGCACGCCATCCGAGGTGACAACAATAGCTCTCCATGTACTTCGTACATGCGAGCTAAAAATACATGGTTTTGACATTTTCCCAAACAAAAGCCTATGTGACCAAATTTGACCTTGGCATAAAATAGGTCAAGGTCATTAAGGGGTCATCATTTGAATAAACTATGATTGGTTTGTGTCTAAGTTTCATGATAATCAGCCCACTGGTTCCAAAGAAGATTTCTAAAGGGTTTATTAACTTAAACCTTATTCAGCGCCCCCCCCCCCCCCCCCCCCCCCATTGGGCTTGAATGGAAAATAAAATAAATGGACTGCATGATGCTTCCACGCAGAGCTGAATCGGACTGCACACAGGCACTGGTAAACCACTAAGAGGATCTAAGCCTGCCCAGGCAAATCGTTGCGAGTCGGACCGTCCATGCTTATAAACCCTATTTGGTTTCATTGGGTGACAGGGCTTGAGATGTCATTTCATCTCAATGTCGGGTAAAAGTCCCACAAAATTGGAAGCAACATCACCAAAATGACCTATATAGTGTTGATGGGGATGCTAAACATCAAATCAAACAAACAAACAAAACTTTAAACCTTATATGGGCATCGCGGCTATAATGGTCATGTGACAAAACTCATATTAATTCATTTTCTTGTTCCTACAAGCTTTCATATAAAATTTGGATAACAATGGCCCAGTGGTTTCTGAGGAAATTAAATATTAATCTTCATATCTGAATGAGCTTGGACCAACTGGTCAAGGAATGCTTTGGACAAGGAATGACCTTGATCTCAAATACGAGGACTGTTCAAATATGAATGCAAGTAGAACGTTTTCTCATGCACTAATGCGAAAATCAACTGGAAATAAATATCACAGCATAGAAAAACATTTTACCTATACATTGATACCAAACCTGTTAAAATCCGTTCACTTTAGCCATGTATATTGTTCGATAAACACTGTCTACTCTTGTATACAAATACAAAACATGGTTGGAAGGTCAGAGTATGCCGTTGAAATACGGTCCTATATTAAGAATCGTTGTATTCTTGGTATACGGTGCAAAGACATTTTTGATGAAATATGTTCGGTTTATGGGCATAATGAAATGTCTTTTCCGACAGTTTTTCGCTGATGTAAGAAATTCAGCTGTGGGCTAGGCTCAACAGAAGCTGCACCACATGATCGTCGGCCGAAAAGAGCAAAATCTGCCAAGATGGTTGCTAGAGTGAAAGAAATAGTTGCTACCGATGCACGATACACCACTAGGCAAATAGCTAGTATGGTGGGCATCTCATTAGGAGGAGCTCATACAATTCTGAAACGGGATTTGAAAATGAGAAAGATCTGTGCTAGATGGATTCCCCATCTGTTCACAGTTGAGCAGAAAAAGACACGCGTTCAGTGCGCCAAGAAGCTGCTTAAAAAGTTTCCAAATTACAATGCACGGTCTTTCGAATGTCCTCACAGGTGACGAGACATGGTTTCACTTTTTTGAGCCAAAACGAAAGATTCAGAACAAAATATAGGCAACAAAGTATTGCAAAAGACCATGCATTGCAAAGGGACCATGAGCATCAAGAAGGTAATGTATGCCATATTCTTTTCAAATCAGGGCCCTGCTATTCAGGTTGCTGTGCCTAAAGGCAAACCTGTAAATGCGAAGTTTTACAAGAATAAAGTTCTTCGAAAATTGAAGAAATATTTCAAAGAACGACGACCCGCAACTGGTTTAGCCAATGTCAGATTGCTACATGACAGTCATCGCACAAGGCGTTCATTGTGCAAGACTATCTGAAGCAGGAAAAGGTTGTTGAACTCCCTCACACCCCGTATTCCCCTGACCTTGCCCCGTGTGACATTTTTTTTTCCCGCTGCTGAAAAAATACCTTTCTGGTCGAAAATTTGTACAGCGCAAACACCCCGGTTCTGCAACATTCCAGTGCCTTCATAGTATAGTATACCTCGAAAAGACTACCAAAATGCATTCAATGATTGGATCAGAAGACTGAAAGTTTGTATATCTGTTAAAGGGGAATACTTTGAGGGGACAAAACAAATGTTTCATCGAAATCTATCACGGAATCATTTTTATGTGCTTAGTTGCATTCATATTTGAACAGTCCTTGTACACATATGGTTTCATTTGCTTATTTAGCTAACTGCATCAACCAATTTTCAGTTCACAGCTGAAATAGTTTTAAAAATCAAAGAACTGAGTGTACTGGTGGGTCGATTGTCTCTGGGTGTGGTTAGGAAAAATGGGCCTGAATGGGGACAGTTTCGTTTAACCTTTAAACTCCTTTACTGGAAGTAAACCATGTAGACCCTGATTAGACGCTGCGGTTTTCGGCGTCTGACCCTTAAATTCCTATACTGTAAGCAAGCAGTGAAGACCCTGATCAGACGCCGCCTTCTGCGGTGTCTGATCTGGGTCAACACTGTTTGCCTAGCCCAACCCATGATTCCAGCCTAGATTTTACAGTTAAACTTTTTACGTAAACACGCTGACCTCACTGCGATAAAATTCTATAAATAATCTCCGTGTTTCTGATAGTCACATGGACTCCAGCATTAATAGAGGTTTTGTCCTTTATTGATAAACAAACGACCCAAAAATACACTGTTTTGACTTTTTCCCATACAAAAGCCTATGCAACCAAATTTGACCTGGGCATAAAATAGGTCAAGGTCATTCAAGGGTCATCATTTGAACAACTATGATGGATGGGACTGAGTCCCACATCCACAAACTAAGTTCCATGACAATCTGCCCACTAGTTCCTGAAAAGAAGATTTTTGAAGGGATTTTACCTTATATGGGCAGGGTGGCCATCTTGGTCTTGTGACCTGGACCCCAAACTTTTCGCTTCCCCATCCCATTGATGCTCCACATGAAATTTGACTTCTATCGGCCTAGTGGTTTCGGAGGAGAATGTTGACAAACGACAGAGGACAGACAATGGACCCTTGCCATACAATAAGATCACCAACAGGTGAGCTGTGAGCTAAAAAAGCTTGCAAGAATATGAAGCAGATGACACATACAGGCGTTATTTTCAGATGCATCTTAAGAATTAAGATATGCTTTTTATCTATCGTCTATCAAATAAAGAATGTTGTCTGTACTCACCAGAATCGCCTCAATGAGGTGATTCTAATGGGTGCAAACCACATACCCTTTTCGTTGATAAAATCTGAAATATATGGATATCATTCCAGAACTAGTTCCAGTCACCCGTGCCAGTCATCAGTGCATGAGTTATCAAAGTTTCATTCATCATCAACGGATTTTTGATTAACGTGCGAGTACAGGGGCAACGTCCACATAAATGGGCCCCTTTCCAGGTAGCTGGCTTGCTGCACGCATGGCAGATCTTACACCATATCTCCAGGTTTGTCTATCAGGAGGATCTCTGCAATCTCTTTCTGTTAGCTGCTTCCAGGTCATCTTTGGCCTTCCAGGCCGCCGCTTTCCACCTACCTGTATGTCGCAGGCAGTTTTGATTGCACCGTTGGAGCGTTCCACATGTCCATACCAGCGAAGTTTTCTCTCTTTCAGGATGAGGTCCAGGTCCTCAATGCCAAGACGCTCAAGTAACTCACTGGACCTGATTGTGACAGTGTCCTGTGGCTTGACATTGCAGATCTGTCGGATCATTGCACTGTCATTCCGCTGTAGACGTTGGAGGTTTGGCTTTGTCAATGGCCATGTCTCACTTGCATGGAGCACTACACTCAGCACACGAGAGCTATACACACGGCTACGTGTTTTGAAAGAGAGGTGGCGGGAAGAGAGAACTGGTACCAACTCCTTGAATTTCTTCCAGGCTGTTTTCACACAGGATGTAGTTGAAAGGTCGCAACCACACGCTGCAGAGAGCATATCACCTAGGTAGCAAAAGGAAGCTACAACTTCCAGCTTGTCGGATCCGACTTGAACTTCCCGCTGTGGTCTGCCATCTAAGGGGCGTGCAGTTCCTTGGCACCGTGTACACCTGTAATCAGGGTCCTCTATCAGGCGTTTGAGCCCACTGCATTTCTTGTGCACCCAGAACTTGCAGCCATTACATTACAAAAGATACTGTTGCTGCCCACTCCAGTGCGACATACAGCGCATGGGAACTGGCCTGTACTCTGCAAGAGGTCTAGACCTCATTGTATTTGAAAATGTTGTCTGCTTTTATGGTCCCAAGTATTGGGACAGACAGGCCTAAGCAAACAGTGCAGATCCAGACCAGACTGCTCCTGAGTCTGATTAGGGTCTATACTGAAGCAGTCTAATCAGATTCTACACTGTTTGCACCGCGCCCCCGCCCATCGGGGCTTGGAGAAATAGATTGGGCTGCACGATGCTTCCATGCAGAGCGGATACCGACCGCACATGAGTACTGGTAATCCGCTTAGAACGTCTAAGCCTGCCTAGGAAAATTGCTGCGATTCAGCCCGTCCATGCTTATAAACCCTATTGGCTTCATTGGGTGGCAGGGATTGAGATGTCATTTCATCTCAATGTCCGTTAAAAGTCCCACAAAATTGGAAGCAATGTCTCCAAAATGACCTAAATAGTGTTGACAGGGACATTAAACCTCAAATCAAACAAGAGTTGTCAGAAGACAACATAGCTCGCCTTTGGGGGCCTAAGATGGATGAGGGCAAGTTATCAAAATTTTTTCTTCTGTAAAAAAGCCCAACAGACTGCAGCAAATGAAAGAGAACCAAAAAGTACCCGTAATCATCCTGTTTTCAAGCCTTTCCACTGTAAAAAAAAGATGAAAAAGAAATCTATATAAAATAAAAAAAATTCTACAAACTTCCAAGTAATAACAAGGCATCACAGACGATACAAATCCCCTCGTGCAAAACAAATTAAAGAAAGCCTAGCCTAGCATTTGTGTAAAATTACATTATATCCATCAATAAATGTAGGTACTCAGAAGTGATGACAAAGTTTTTCTAAAAATTGCCACAGTGACATTGACTTTGAGCCCCAGGCCCTGAAAGTTGAACTGACTCGAGATATTATCAAGATTATCATACCCAACATTTGTATGAAGTTATCTTAAAATCCATCAATAAATGTGGACACTAGAGCAATGATCAAGTTTTTCTAAAAAATAGCCACAGTGACCTTGACCTTCAGCCCCTGACCCGGAAACTCAAAGTCACTCAAGATATCATCATACCAAACATTTGTGTCAAGTTATATTAAAATCCATCAATAAATGAAGGTGCAAGAGCGATGACAAAGTTTTTCTAACAAGAGGGCCATGATGGCCCTGGATCGCTCACCTGATCCATAGTGTAACAAGTGGGCCCCAGGGAGGGTCATTATTGGCCCCAGGGCTTTAATGTGCATAATGCTGAGGGAGGTCTTAAAGGTGAAGCTTCATGCCAAACAACAACAAAGGCTATAATATGAACAATCTTGGCAAAGGTCCACTAGATGAAGCTACACACCAAATATCAAGGACCTGGGCCTTGCGGTTTCAGAGAAGAAGATTTTTTTAAAGATATTCCATACATAAGCCTATGCACAACCAAATTTGCATCTGGGCTGTATAAGTCTATGTAAAACCAAAGGGCCCCGGGCTGGGGACATTTGTGGCCCCAGGGATATAATTTGAACAATCTTGGCAGGGGTCCACTAGATGAAGCTCCATACCAAATATCAAAGACATGGGCCTTGCAGTTTCAGAGAAGAGTTTTAAAGATTTCCCTTTATAAGTCTATGTAAAACCAAAGGGTCTCAGGGTGGCGACATTTTTGGCCCCAGGGCTATAATTTGAACAATCTTGATAGAGGTTCACTAGATGAAATTTCACACCAAATATCAAAGACCTAGGCCTTGTGGTTTCAGAGAAGAAGATTTTTAAAGATTTTCCTATATAAGTCTATGTAAAACCAAAGGGCCCAGGAGTGGGGGGGCATTTTTGGCCAAAGGGCTATAATTTGAACAATCTTAGTAGAGGTCCATTAGATGAAGCTTCATACCAAATATCAAAGTCCTTGGCCATACAGTTTCAGAGAAGAAGATTTTTTTTAAGAGTTTCCCTATATAAGGCTATGTAGAACCAAAGGGCCCCGGGGCAGGGGCATTTTTGGCCCCAGCACTATAATTTGAATAATCTTGGTAGGGGTCCTATAAAGAAGCTTCATACCAAATATCAAAGACCTAGGTCTTGTGGTTTCAGAGAAGAAGATTTTTAAAGATTTTCCCTATATAAGTCCATGTAAAACCAAAGAGCCCCGGAGTGGGGGCATTTTTGGCCCAAGGTCTATAATTTGAACAATCTTGGTAGAGGTCCATTAGATGAAGCTTCATACCAAATATCAAAGACCTAGGCCTTGTGGTTTCAGAGAAGAAGATTTTTAAAGATTATCCCTATATTAGTCTATGTAAAACCAAAGGGCCATGGAGCGGGGTCATTTTTGGCCCAAGGGCAAGAATTTGAACAATCTTGGTAGAGGTCCATTGGATGAAGCTTCATACCAAATATCAAAGTTCTGGGCCTTGCGGTTTCAGAGAAGAAGATTTTTAAAGACTTTCCATATATAAGCCTATGTAAAACCAAAGGGCCCCGGGGCGGGGGCATTTTGTGCCCCAGCACTATAATTTGAACAACCTTGGTAGGGGTCCACTAGATGAAGCTTCATACCAAATATCAAAGACCTGGGCGTTGAGGTTTCAGAGAAGAAGATTTTTAAAGATTTTCCCTATATAAGCCCATGTTAAACCAAAGGGCCCTGGGGCGGGGGCGTTTTTTGCCCCAGCACTATAATTTGAACAATCTTGGTAGGGGTCCACTAGATGAAGCTTCATGCCAAATATAAAAGACCTGGGCCTTGCGGTTTCAGAGAAGATTTTTTAAGTTTTCGGTAAAAAAAATCTATTTTTGGCTCCTGTGACCTAGATGTGCAACAGACCAGAACCATTGGAACAACTTTGAAAGGGGTCCACCTAAGGATCATTCTTGTGAAGTTTGGTCAAAATCTGATCAATGGTTTAGGAGGAGATGTCGTTTGAAGAAATTGTTTACGCACAAATGACAGACAAAAAGTGATCCTAATATTAATCACAAGAGGGCCATGATGGCCCTGGATCGCTCACCTGATCCATAGTGTAACAAGAGGGCCCCAGATAGGGCAATTATTGGCCCAAGGGCTTTATTGTGCATAATGTTGAGGGAGGTCTTAAAGGTGAAGCTTCATACCAAACATCAACAAAGGCTATACTTTGAACAATCTTGGCAAAGGTCCACTAGATGAAGCTACACATCAAATATCAAAGACCTGGGCCTTGCGGTTTGAGAGAAGAAGATTTTTTTTAAAGATATTCCCTACATAAACCTATGCAAAACCAAATGGCCCCGGGGCTATATGAATCTATGTAAAACCAAAGGGCCCCGGGGTGGGGGCATTTGTGGCCCCAGGGCTATAATTTGAACAATCTTGGTAGAGGTCCATTAGATGAAGCTTCATACCAAATTTCAAAGTCCTGGGCCTTGTGGTTTCAGAGAAGAAGATTTTTAAAGATTATCCCTATATAAGCCTATGTAAAACCAAAGGGCCCCGGGGCGGGGCCACTTTTGGCCCCAGCACTATAATTTGAATCATCTTGGTAGGGGTCCTTAAGAAGAAGCTTCATACCAAATATAAAAGACCTAGGACTTGTGGTTTCAGAGAAGAAGATTTTTAAAGATTTTCCATATATAAGTCTATGTAAAACCAAAAGGCCCCGGAGCAGGGGCATTTTTGGCCCAAGGGCTATAATTTGATAATTTGAACAATCTTGGTAGGGGTCCACTAGATGAAGCTTCAAACCAAATATCAAAGTCCTTGGCCTTGCGGTTTCAGAGAAGAAGATTTTTAAAGATTTTCCGTTTATAAGCCTATGTAAAACCAAAGGGCCCCGGGGCGGGGGCATTTTTTGCCCCAGCACTATAATTTGAACAATCTTGGTAGGGGTCAACTAGATGAAGCTTCATACCAAATTTCAAAGTCCTGGGCCTTGCAGTTTCAGAGAAGAAGATTTTTAAAGATTTTCCCTATATAAGCCTATGTAAAACCAAAGGGCCCCGGGGCAGGGACATATTTGGCCTCAGCACTATAATTTGAATAATCTTGTAAGGGGTCCTTAAGATGAAGCTTCATACCAAATATCAAAGACCTGGGCCTTGTGGTTTCAGAGAAGAAGATTTTTAAAGATTTTCCCTATATAAGTCTACGTAAAACCAAAGGGCCCCGGGGCGGGGTCATTTTTGGCCCAAGGGTTATAATTTGAACAATCTTGGTAGAGGTCCATTAGATGAAGCTTCATTCTAAATATCAAAGTCCTGGGCCTTGCAGTTTCAGAGAAGAAGATTTTTAAAGATTCTGCCTATATAAGCCGATGTAAAACCAAAGGGCCCCGGGGCGGGGGCATTTTTCGCCCCAGCACTATAATTTGAACAATCTTGGTAGGGGTCCACTAGATGAAGCTTCCAACCAAATATCAAAGACCTGGGCCTTGTGGTTTCAGAGAAGAAGATTTTTAAAGATTTTCCCTATATAAGCCTATGTAAAACCAAAGGGCCCCGTGGCGGGGGCATTTTTTGTCCCAGCACTATAATTTGAACAATCTTGGTAGGGGTCCACTAGATGAAGCTTCATACCAAATATCAAAGTCCTGGGCCTTGTGGTTTCAGAGAAGAAGATTTTTAAAGATTTTCCCTATATAAGCCTATGTAAAACCAAAGGGCCCCGTGGTAGGGGCATTTTTCGCCCCAGCACTATAATTTGAACAATCTTGGTAGGGGTCCACTAGATGAAGCTTCATACCAAATATCAAAGACCTGGGCCTTGTGGTTTCAGAGAAGAAGATTTTTTAAGATTTTCCCTATATAAGCCAATGTAAAACCAAAGGGCCCCGTGGCGGGGGCATTTTTGTCCCAGCACAATAATTTGAACAATCTTGGTAGGGGTCCACTAGATGAAGCTTCATACCAAATAACAAAGTCCTGGGCCTTGTGGTTTCAGAGAAGAAGATTTTTAAAGATTCTGCCTATATAAGCCGATGTAAAACCAAAGGGCCCCGGGGCGGGGGCATTTTTCGCCCCAGCACTATAATTTGAACAATCTTGGTAGGGGTCCACTAGATGAAGCTTCATACCAAATATCAAAGACCTGGGCCTTGTGGTTTCAGAGAAGAAGATTTTTAAAGATTTTCCCTATATAAGCCTATGTAAAACCAAAGGGCCCCGGGGCGGTGGCATTTTTCGCCCCAGCACTATAATTTGAACAATCTTGGTAGGGGTCCACTAGATGAAGCTTCATACCAAATATCAAAGTCCTGGGCCTTGTGGTTTCAGAGAAAAAGAATTTTCAAAGATTTTCCCTATATAAGCAAATGTAAAACCAAAGGGCCCCGTGGCGGGGGCATTTTTTGTCCCAGCACTATAATTTGAACAATCTTGGTAGGGGTCCACTAGATGAAGCTTCATACCAAATATCAAAGTCCTGGGCCTTGTGGTTTCAGAGAAGAAGATTTTTAAAGATTTTCCCTATATAAGCCTATGTAAAACCAAAGGGCCCCGGGGCGGGGGCATTTTTCGCCCCAGCATTATAATTTGAACAATCTTGGTAGGGGTCCACTAGATGAAGCTTCATACCAAATATCAAAGACCTGGGCCTTGTGGTTTCAGAGAAGAAGATTTTTAAAGATTTTCCCTATATAAGCCAATGTAAAACCAAAGGGCCCCGTGGCGGGGGCATTTTTTGTCCCAGCACTATAATTTGAACAATCTTGGTAGGGGTCCACTAGATGAAGCTTCATACCAAATATCAAAGTCCTGGGCCTTGTGGTTTCAGAGAAGAAGATTTTTTAAGATTTTCCCTATATAAGCCTATGTAAAACCAAAGGGCCCCGGGGCGGGGGCATTTTTGGCCCCAGCACTATAATTTGAACAATCTTGGTAGGGGTCCACTAGATGAAGCTTCATACCAAATATCAAAGACCTGGGCCTTGTGGATTCAGAGAAGAAGATTTTTTAAGTTTTTGGTGAAAAAAATCTATTTTTGGCTCCTGTGACCTAGATGTGCAACGGACCGGAACCATTTGAACAACTTTGAAAGGGGACCACCTAAGGATCATTCCTGTGAAGTTTGGTCAAAATCCGATCAGTGGTTTAGGAGGAGATGTCGTTTAAAGAAATTGTTTACGCACGCACGCACGCACGCACGGACGCACGACGGACGACGGACAAAAAGTGATCCCAAAAGCTCACCTCGTCACTACGTGACGGTGAGCTAAAAATAGTCACAGTGACCTTGACCTACAGCCCCAGACCCTGAAAGTCGATCTCACTCGAGATATCATCATACCCAACATATGTGTAAAGTTATATTAAAATCTATCCATAAATGTAGGCACTAGAGCGATCACAAAGTTTTTCGAAAAATAGCCACAGTGACCTTGACCTTCAGCCCCTGACCCTGAAAGTCGAACTCGCTTGAGATATCATCATACCCAACATTTGTGTAAAGTTGTATTAAAATCCATCCATAAATGTAGGCACTAGAGTGATCACAATGTTTTTTCTAAAAATAGCCACAGTGACCTTGACCTTCAGCCTCGGAACCTGAAAGTCAAAGTCACTGGAGATCATACCCAATATTTGTGTGAAGTTATATTAAAATCCATCCATAAATAAAGGCGCAAGAGCGATGAAAAAGATTTTCTAAAAAAAGCCACAGTGACCTTGACCTTGAGCCCAAGATCCTGAAAGTTGTATCCGCTCGAGATATCATCATACCCAACATTTGTGTGAAGTTATATTAAAATCCATCCATAAATGTAGGCACTAGAGTGATCACAAAGTTTTTTCGAAAAATAGCCACAATGACCTTGACCTTCAGCCCCAGACCCTGAAAGTCGAACTTGCTAGAGAAATTATCATACCCAACATTTGTGTGAAGTTATATTAAAATCCATCAATAAATTAAGGTGCAAGAGCAATGACAATGTTTTTTCTAAAAATAGCCAGTGACCTTGACCCCGTGACCCTGAAAGTAGTGACCTTGACCTTAAGCCCCGGTCCCTGAAAGTCAAAGTCACTCCAGATATCATTATACCCAAGTTATATTAAAATCCATCAATAAATGAAGGCGCTAGAGCGATGACAATGTTTTTCTAAAAATAGCCACAGTGACCTTGACCTTGAGCCCCAGACCCGCTATGTTCTTAAAAAGAAAAAAAAAAAAGAAAAAGAAAAGAAAAAAAAAAAAAAGAAAAAAAAAAAAACATGCCATCCCCCGGATTTGAACTCACGCAGCTTGCAGGTAAACTTTAACACAGGATTTCAAGGGAGGTAATACAGAGGAAAATATTAACTTCTCATAAAGTCTAATTTAAGCCAAAAAACCTGTAAAATGAAGTACAATGATAATGATAAATATTTTTTTTTACCAATTGTTAATATTATATTCAAAATAAACTTGTAAAACATCACATATAATAGCTTGCAGGTAAACTTTAACCAAATGCGGACGCCGACGCTGACGCCAACACTGACGCCGACGCTGACGCCGACGCCGACGACGGACGCCCGGGGGTATGGCAATAGCTCCCCCTTACTTTCATAAGGCGAGCTAACAAAAAAACACTGTTTGCAATTCTGTTGGGACTTTGCTTGATTGTGAAACAATTTTGCTAAAATTTTAGAATTACAGAAAGTCCTCCGAATTTTTATGATTTTTACGGTATGTACGCTACTTTAACCCTTAACCCTTATCTTGCTGAATATTCATTTAAGCCACACCCATTTCTGTCTATCAACCAATCAAATTACTTGATATAATTTATTGCTACAAATTCATAAACTGAATGCCAAACAGTGTGGATCCTGATCAGATGGCTTCTTCAGAAGCCATCTGATCTGGATCTACACTGTTTGCAAACATAGGGGTTGTCGTGAACAGCAAGATAAGGGTTAAGATGCCATGAAAAAACATCTGAAAATGTCGTCCGCATGTCTCACAAAAGTTTCAAATATATATTTTTGCATGCAGGCAAATAGTGTGGATCCTGATCAGACTGCTCCTGGAGGATTTGGCTCAACACTGCAAAAATGATTTTAAAAGTAAACAGCAGACAACAAAGCAGATGACAACCCATATTGTCCGAAATAAAATCTTTCACCTTATATATAACACTCAGACCATTGGTGCCAGGTTGTTTTGTTTGTTTGATTTGAGGTTGAACGTCCCCCTCAACACTGTAAAGGTCATTTTGGAGACGTTGCTTCCAATTTTGTGGGACTTTTACCCGACATTGAGATGAAATGACATCTCAAGACCTGTCGCCCAATGAAACCAATAGGGTTTATTAGCATGGACGGTCCGTCCGCACCGCGGTTCCTGGACAGACTTAGATCCTCTAAGCGGTTTACCAGTACTAGTGTGCGGGCCGGATTCAGCTCTGCGTGGAAGCATCATGCAGCCCATATATTTCTTCAAGCCCCTATGGGCAGGGGCGGGTGCCAGGTTGTGTTTGAAGAAAATGGCTGTATAATGTTTTTCAACACACGCAATGAAAGCCTTCCCGCCCATCAGGGCTTGAAGAAATAGATTGGGCTGCAAAATTGGAAGCAACGTCTCCAAAATGACCTCTTCAGTGTTGACGGGGATGTTAACCCTCAAATCAAACAAACAAACACAGTGAATGCCCGATCAGACACCCTGTTGTGCAGCTTCTGATACAGAACTGCTCTGCCAATAACCCGATTTGGAGTTTCCCTGTATAAAATGGGATTATTATATAGGCCAATGGGACAATAATGATCCAGGTATTTTGGGTGTGTGAAATTTGATATGAAATAATATAAGACATGAACAAACCAATTAACCTTTAGCCTGCTATATGTATCATTAAACCTTTTTGTACCAATAGAATCTTCCTCCTTATATATAGAGCAGGAGTCCATTTCAAAATTTAGGGGTGTCAGGTTGTGTTTTCTTCAAAATTGATTAGGAAAATGGCTAAACTGCGGCATCTGATCTGGGCCTGCACTGTTTGCCATTTTCCCCTTTTGGGGTTTCCGGTACCGAATGGGTTTTTTCTCATATAATCAAGTAGCATTACAAAAATGATTTAGTTTTGATGACATCAAGTTTGGCAGGGATTCATTGAGAATTGTTTATCCAAAAGAAGTAAACACTTGTACATGTTAACTGGTCATATGAATACCATACTCACCCATGCCCATCAGGGCTTGAAGAAATATTTTGGCTGCATGATGCTTCCGTGCAGAGCTGAAACCGACCGCACACGAGCACTGGTAAACCACTGGAGGATCTAAGCTAGCCCAGGCAAAGTGGTGCGAGTCGGACCGTCCATGCTTATAAGCCGTATCGCTTTCACTGGGCGACAGGGCTTGGGATGTCATTTCAACTCAATGTCGGGTAAAAGTCCCACAAAATTGGAAGCAATGTCTCCAAAATGACTTAAACAGTGTTGACAGGGATGTAAAACCTCAATTCAAACAAAACAACTATGAATACCATAAAAATTCTAAAACAAAATGTGTTTGTGAAACACTGATGCCCTCGGACAGCGCATGTTAAATATGAAAGCAGTATCACTCAGCAATCGAAAGGTATGGCCAATGTTCAAGTCTTAAAAAAGGTCAAGGTCACAAGGTTAAAAATTATGGGATTGTTGAAAAGGTCTTGTGACAGAATGCACATGTGAAATATGAAAGCCCTATCACTTACCAATCGAAAGTTATGGCCAATGTTACAAGTTTTTAAAAAGTAGGTCAAGCATCAAGGTCACGAGGTCAAAATTTATGGTACCACTGGAAAGGTCTTGTGAAAAAGAATGGACATGTGAAATATGAAAACCCAATCACTTACCAATCAAAAGTTATGGACTATGTTAAAGTTTTTAAAAAGTAGGTCAAACGTCAAGGTCAAGGTCACAAGGTCAAAAATTATGGTACCACTAGAAAGGTCTTTTGACAAGAAATGCACATGTGAAATATGAAAGCCCTACCACTTACCAATCGAAAGTTATGGCCAATGTTAAAGTTTTTAAAAAGTAGGTCAAACGTCATGGTCAAGGTCACGAGGTCAAAAATTATGGGACCACTAGAAAGGTCTTGTGACAAGGAGTGCACATGTGAAATATGAAAGCCATACCAATTACCAATCGAAAGTTATGGCCAATGTTAAAGTTTTTAAAAAGAAGGTCAAACATCAAGGTCAAGGTCACAAGGTCAAAAATTATGGTACCACTGGAAAGGTCTTGTGAAAAAGAATGCACATGTGAAATATGAAAAACCCAATCACTTAACAATCAAAAGTCATGGATTATGTTAAAGTTTTTAAAAAGTAGGTCAAACGACGTCACAAGGTCAAAAATTATGCGACCACAAGAAAGGTCTTGTGACAAGGAGTGCACATGTGAAATATGAAAGCCCTACCACTTACCAATCGAAATTTATGGCCAATGTTAAAGTTTTTAAAAAGGTCGAACATCAAGGTCAAGGTCACAAGGTCAAAAATTATGGTACCCCTAGAAAGGTCTTGTGACAAGGAATGTACATGTGAATTATGAAAGCCCTATCACTTACCAATCTAAAGTTATGGCCAATGTTAACGTTTTTAAAAATTTTGAAAAAGTAGGTCAAGGTCAAGAGATCAAAAATTATGGTACCACTCGAAATATCTTGTGATAAGGTATACACATGTGAAATATGAAAGCTCTATCTATTACCATTCAAAAGTTATGCCCAATGTTAAGGTTTTTGTAGACAGACAAATGGACAAACAGACAAACAGACAGACAGACCAAAAACTATATGCCCCCCCGAATCTCGAATCCGGGGGCATAAAAAAATTTGACACCTTGGTCTTGCAATAATTCTCCTAAAATTTTAACAAGTTTTTTTCATGATCCAGCAAGAAGTCCAAAAAGTGGAGACAGAATGGCAAACAGTGTAGATCCTGATCTGACTACTTCTTCAGGAACAGTTTTGTTTGTTTAATTTGAGGTTTAATGTCCCTGTCAACACTGTATGGGTCATTTTGGAGACACTGCTTACAATTTTGTGGGAATTTTACCTGACATTGAGATGAAATGACATCTCAAGCCCTGTTGCCCTATGAAACCAATAGGGTTTATAAGCATGGACGGTCCGACTTTATCTGAGCCGGCTTAGGTCCTCTAAGCTGTTTACCAGTACTCTTGTGCGGTTGGATTTCAGCTCTGCATGGAAACATCATGCAGCCTATCTATTTCTTCAAGCCCCCATGGCTGGGGCTGTTCAGGAACAATATCATCTAGATCTGAACAAGGTAAATGTTCACAAACGAAGCACAATTGGATCATATCGCCATGAGCATCCTGTCCTTAGCTAGTTGTCTAGCGTTCTACTTATTTTCTTATCAACTGATGATGACTGACATCAAAATGACCAGTTATTTATTTCCTTAAATTATATGATGTTCTTTGAATTTTAAAGAGCCTTAGTTCTGTATTTAGACTGCATACTTATATAATTAGCTATAACTATTCATCCCATGTCCAAAAAATCAAGTTAATTATTCAGCCAGAAAGCATTTTTTCACTACTTATCATTATGAATTTTAATGAAGCATGAGTGCATTAACCCTTTTTGAACCAAATGGAATCTTCCTCCTAATATATAGCAGGAGTCCATTTCAAAATTTAGGGGTGTTAGATTGTGTTTTCTTCCAAATTTACTTTGAAAATGGCTCAATATTCAGCAAACAGTGCAGGCCCTGATCAGACACCACGTTCTGCAGCATCTGATCTGGGCCTGCACTGTTTGTCAGGGTACCCATTTTTGGGTTTCGGTGATGAAATGGGTTAAACAACCATGTTATATCCAAACACAAATGTATAGATTATTCTATATAATCTATACATTTTTGGGATCCATCTTGAAACCGTGTTATCCAAAGCTGTGTTACAACGAACCTTGTTATAATGAAGTTGCGGTGTAGTAAGTTAAGCGGCTCTTACACTGTCACGACTTTGACCACGATTGTCCACAACCAATGGGGACCATGAAAATCGTGGCAAATCGGGGCATACACGGTTCCGATTTCACTACCCTACAAATACTCACGACATTGCTACGACACTTCTATGAACAATCACGATTGCTGTACGATAATGGAGCCGATTTACAACGATCCTCCATGATCGACCACGATGTCTTACGATCCTCTAGGATTTGTCTACGACTGCACCATGATTGCTTCAAGATATCAGACGATCATACACGATTTCTCACGATCCCTGCAAGACTGCTCTACGACCAAGGCCGAATAGGCACGATGATCAAAGACTCAGTACGATCATGCAGGATTCGATACAATTTACTCACGATTAACCAAGACTTCTCCAGATTCGTCAGGATTTATAATGATCTGGGTATATAAAAGTGTTCGTCGGGATAAATCGTGCTAGCGTCGTCATCAATCGTAGTGCATCCCTTGTGAATCTTGCATTGTCGTGAGCAGTCTTCGTGATAATGTAGTAGATCGTACGCAATTGCAATGGAATTGTAGAGGCGTCGTAGATGACCTTGTCTCGTCGTAGCTCAATCGTGGTAAAATTCAGTCACGATTATTCACGATTACCACAACAGGCTCACGACTGAGCTACGATTTCTCTACGACCGCTCTACGATTTGAAAAATGATGCTGACTCGTCACGAATATTTTGAACATGTCCGAAACAGTCGTGGTCACTCAGGAACTATCACGATCGACCACGATTCCTCAAGATCTCTGCCGACTTCTCTAAGACGTTGTTCACGATTTACCACGATTTAAAAAATCATGGTGAGTCGTGGCCAAAATCGTGACAGTGTAAGAGCCCCTACAGAAGACTGCTAAAACTTTGATCAATAAATATAGCATTCCCATTGATGTTGGTGCTGATGGTAGTTTCATGAGGCTAAGTGACAAATACTTTTGAAGTTATAGCCAAGGTTAAAGTTTTCGGAACGACAACAACAAAGATGACACTGTTACAACCACTAGAATGCAGAGGCCGGAGTGACGACAAAAGCTCGAAAGTTTTTCTTTGCAAAGCAGACAAGCTAAAAATGGTTTATTTTTCTACAAAAAGCAACAGCTCTGATCAGACGCAACACTGCAGTGTCTTGCCAGTGACTGGTTTTTGGGTTTCCCATACAATACACTGCCTGTAGATAAAACTGACAACTGCCATCTTCCCTCTTTGCACCAGGAGGGAGAGAATGCTCAATCTCCATGAAAAGATATTGTCAGACCCAGCAGGGCTCAAACCCACGACCTCCTGGTCACCAATCAGGGGGCTGAACCACTGGCCCTTGAGATAGACTTGCTCATGTAATGGCAAACAGTGCAGAGGTTTAGAGAGAGTGCAACCCATTGTATACTGGTGGACTCTTCCACTGCTATTAGTCGGACAAGTCCAATTGTCATTTAAGGGGTTTCGGGCCGATTGTTTCGTTTTGATTCATTTTTGACGGATAATTCTGTTAGCAAACATTGCATCCTGCGGCATCTGATCTGGGCTTGCACTGTTTGCCAGGCTTCCCTTTTAACCCTTAACATGCTGTTCACGACAACCCCTATCTTTGGAAACAGTGTAGATCCAGATCAGATGGCTTCTTCAGAAGCCATCTGATCAGGATCTACACTGTTTGACATTCAATTTATGGATTTGTAAGAATAAAATATATCAAGTAATCTGATTGGTTCAGAGTCAGAAATGGGTGTGGCTAAACTGAATATTCAGCAAGAGAAGGGTTAAGTCCCACCTAGAATGGGTGAAAATAGATCTACATCTACTGGTACAGTTGTCACTATCTGACCTGACCTATGAAGACAAACAAGCCAGGGCATAGTAAAATCCAAGAAAACATGTGTGACTTTGAACGACTTACTAAAGGGAGGCAACTTTCAGACTTCCTGTTCGTTTTTCTGTAAGCCCTGTCTGACTGAAAAAGGGGTCTACTCAGGAGCAAATTCTTTCCTTTAACAGTTGATCCCTATTGACATGGGGGACAAAAATACTTCTGCATGAGTTGCCTCTGCTGAAGATGTATCCATTCCCCTTATGCAAGGATCGAGTCTAGGAACGGCCAGAATCTCCGCTTACTGCCCATTGGATAGCCTATAAACTACAGAAGGCTCAGGACCCCTGCCCATTGGGGCTTGGAGAAATAGATTGGGCTGCATGGTGCCTCCCCTGCAGAGCTGAAAGTACTGGTAAACTGCTTAGAAGGGCTAAGCCTGCCCAGCCAAAGTGGTAGGAGTCAGACTGCCCAATGCATATAAGCCTTTTTTTGTTACAATGGGCGGCAGGACATGAGATGCCATGATTTCATCTCACAAAATTGGAAGCAACCTCTCCAAAATGACCTAAATACTGTTCACAGGGTCATTAACCCTTATCTTGCTGTTCACGACAACCCCTATCTTTGGAAACAGTGTAGATCCAGATCAGATGGCTTCTGTAGAAGCCATCTGATCAGGATCTACACTGTTTGGCATTCAGTTATGAATTTGTAGCAATAAATTACATCAAGTAATTTGACTGGTTGATAGACAGAAATGGGTGTGGCTTAAATGAATATTCAGCAAGAGAAGGGTTAACATACTGTTCACAACAACCCCTATCTTTGGAAACAGTGTAGATCCAGATCAGATGGCTTCTGAAGAAGCCATCTGATCAGGATCTACACTGTTTGGCATTCAGTTATGAATTTGTAGCAATAAATTACATCAAGTAATTTGATTGGTTGATAGACAGAAATGGGTGTGGCTTAAATGAATATTCAGCAAGATAAGGGTTAAACCTCTTGACTTTTGTCAGACCAGTCATCTTGTATGTTTTGTCGTGCCATAGTTTAAGTAGTTTTATATCATTCAATGTCCTTCACATTTGAGACAGCCAAATTTAGTAACAGCGAGTGTTAAAATAGCCCTATATACAATTTCTCTTATCACGTACAGTATATCATCTAAATAAACAACACAACACCTAAATCACTGAAGTACAGTCTGAAGTACAGTCTCTTTCAGCTTTTTGTTTGTTTGATGCTGAATAGTCAGTTTAGCCACACCCATTTCTGACTTGGAACCAATCAGATGACTTCATATAATTTATTCTTACAAATCCATAACTTCATGTCAAACAGTGTAGATCTGGATCAGATGGCTTCTTCAGAAGTCATCTGATCTGGATCTACACTGTTGCTAAGGATAGGGGTTGTCGTGAGCAGCATGATAAGAGTTAAGGTTTAACGTCCCCGTCAACACTGTATAGGTCATTTTAGAGATGTTGCTTCCAATTTTGTGGGACTTTTTCCCCAAAATCCAGATGAAATGACATCTCAAGCCCTGTCGCCCAATGAAACCAACAGGGTTTATAAGCATGAGCGGTCCGACTCGCACCGCTTTGCCTGGGCAGGCTTAGATCCTCTAAGCGGTTAACCAGTACTCGTGTGCGGTCGGATTCAGCTCTGCATGGAAGCATCATGCAGCTCATCCATTTCTTCAAGCCCCGATGGGTGGGGGCCAGTCTCTTTCAGCAATGTGTTTAAACGATTTGTTTTGTTTTGCTTAGTTTTGGAGTTTAATGGCCTAGTCAACATTGTTAAGATCATATTGAGCAGGTCTGACAAAACTCCAGATAAGGCGCTTTTTCATCCGCAAAGTACTGATACTTTTCATATTTCTACATGAAAACGTATATCAGTGCCTCGGAGAAGTGCTTCTAATGACTAAATGTATGTTTTATAAGAAAATAATATGTATCTGGGGCTATGATAGTTTAGTCAGTTTACATAACCACACTTTTCTTTGGTAGGCTCACATACAGTCCTGTATCTAAGCGGTTAACTGGTACAATCCGAAACTGACAACCAACCAGCTTTCATAAATCAGGGGAAGGGACAGTTTAAAGTATCCTTAACTGACTCTACCAAACCCAACCCGCAACCACCTGTTCACGTTCTCTCCTTTTTGGACACACATCCGAATGAGACACCAGTTTGATCAGTGCACCCTTTGCCAATTAACTGTTTTGGGGTTTCGGGTACAAAATGGGTTAATATGGCAAAAATACTAAAATTCCTGCTACCAAAAATGTAATGGATAATTTTTCTTATTTCTAGCTAAAAACATACATTGTGACCTACTTGTTAGAATCACCTCATTATCGCCTCAATGAGGCGATTCTAACAAGTATCCACAACATACATTCTAAGTGAGAGATAAGATTCCAGAATTATCCTCAAAGTATGAGCCCCTGTGACCTACTGGGTAAAAGCAATCTCTCAATCACTAGGTCTCTCACTACTGTGGGTTCCAGCCTTGCTCAGATCACATGTGAGATGCCACGTTTGAATGGTTTTTCTCTCAAGGTACTCCAGTTTTCATCCACTTCTGCTTAAAAATCAACTAGAAATAAGAGAAATAATCTTGAAATAGCCTAAAACCCCAAAAAGCCTTAGTCCTCTTCCTGACTGGTCCAAATATATGAGGTAATTACTGCTTATCAGTTAAAGTACTTATTTGCCAAGGTCATAATCTATGTATCACCACTTTTTTCGTCCTTGCAAGATGCTGGGCGGTTTACTTCTTATTCCCCACCAAAAAATGCTCCAAACTGTCTCTGCAATTTTCTCACTCCTATCCCCATCAACTCAAGCCCATGAAATACAGCATGACCCCCTTATACAGGCCACATACTGACCACACTTTTCCATGCCTGAAAAGGCCCGATTTTGCAGCCTCAACCCTCACCCTGCTGAACAAGACGCAACTATTACTTTTGCAAACAGTGTAGATCCAGATCAGCTGGCTTCTGAAGAAGCCATCTGATCAGGATCTTCACTGTTTATAATGCAGTTTGTGAAAATATCAAGTAATTTGGTTGACTAAAAGTCAGGAATGGGTGTGGGTTAATAAATTTATTCAGCAGGATAAGGGTTCAGAAACAGACTATAGGCACAAAAATCAAAGTCTAAAAGCCTGAAATCAAGAAAACAAGAGGGCCATGATGGCCCTGGATCGCTCACCTGATCCATAGTGTAACAAGTGGGCCCCAGGGAGGGCCATTATTGGCGGAAGGGCTTTAATGTGCATAATGTTGAGGGAGGTCTTAAAGGTGAAGCTTCATACCAAACAAAAACAAAGGCTATAATTTGAACAATCTTGGCAAAGGTCCACTAGATGACGCTACACACCAAATATCAAAGACCTGGGCCTTGCTGTTTCAGAAAAGAAGATTTTTATAAAGATATTCCCTACATAAGCCTATGCACCAGGCTATATAAGTCTCTGTAAAACCAAAGGGCCCTGGGTGGGGGGCATTTGTGGCCCCAGGGCTATAATTTTGACAAACTTGGTAGAGGTCCACTAGATGAAGCTCCATACCAAATATCAAAGACCTGGGCCTTGCAGTTTCAGAGAAGAAGATTTTTAAAAAATTTCCCTTTATAAGTCTATGTAAAACCAATCGGTCTCTGGGCGGCGACATTTTTGGCCCAAGGGCTATAATTTCAACAATCTTGGTAGAGGTCCACTAGATGACGCTTCATACCAAATATCAAAGACCTGGGCCTTCTGGTTTCAGACGAGAAGATTTTTAAAGGTTTTCCCTATAAAAGCCTATGTAAAACCAGTGGGCCCTGGCGCGGGGGCATTTTTTGGCCCAAGGGCTATAATTTGAACAATCTTGGTAACGGTCCACTTGACGAAGCTACTTACCAAATATCAAAGACCTGGGCCTTCTGGTTTCAGACAAGAAGATTTTTAAAGGTTTTCCCAATATAAGCCTATGTAAAACCAGTGGGCCCCGGGGCGGGGCCGGTTTTGGCCCCAGGGCTATAATTTGAACAATCTTGGTAGAGGTCCACTAGATGAAGCTTCATACCAAATATCAAAGACCTTGGTCTTCTGGTTTCAGACAAGAAGATTTTTAAAGGTTTTCCATATAAGCCTATGTAAAACCAGTGGGCCCCGGGGTGGGGCTGTTTTTGGCACCAGGGCTATAATTTGAACAATCTTGGTAGCGATCCACTAGACAAAGCTACATACCAAATATCAAAGACCTGGGCCTTCTGGTTTCAAACAAGAAGATTTTTAAAGGTTTTCCCTATATAAGCCTATGTAAAACCAGTGGGCCCCGGGGCAGGCCGTTTTTGGCTCCAGGGCTAATAATCCATCCACTGGTTAAGCAGGAGAAGCTCTGGTGGCCATTTTGTTCGCCC